>CM074500.1:1865764-2468516 GCA_037389245.1 Oryzias sinensis
TGACAGTGGTGCCTGTGGTAATTGGAGCACTCGGGGCAGTAACCCCCAAGCTGGAGGAGTGGCTACAACAGATACCTGGAAAGACCTCAGACCTCTCAGTCCAGAAAAGCGCAGTGCTAGGAACAGCTAAGATACTGCGCAGGACCCTCAAGCTCCCAGGCCTCTGGTAGAGGACCCAAGCTTGGAGGAGAAACCACCCGCGGAGGGTGAGAGGGGCGTTTTTTTTTTTTTTTTATAAAATCAGAGGCGCAGCAGTTAAATTATGAAGACAGCAACAGTTTTCCTCCCTGATCCATCGCAGTGTGTACATTTATTCATTAAAGCCGAGCCGTTTGCATAAATTAAGTCTTGAACTGGCAGGAGACACTCAGCGGTGATTACCGTATTGTTTGCATTTCTATTATAATTTCTCACAATCCTTTGACTAAATGCCGTCGTTTTCTTGTGTTACATCTTCACAGACTCAAGTGTTCAAATATCAATTAAGGAGAAGCGAGCTCAGATAATAAAAATCAATCTTTTTTGTCTGGCAAATTAATTACATCGATCCATTTGCACATTCCAGCAACCTGTTGCCAATTTTCTGCTCTGCTCAAACTAATTTGAGTTGATGTCTCATGAGTGCTGATGAGACATATGCTTCTTCGGCTCATTAAACACCCGTCGTCTGAAGCGTATCTGTAGCTGCAGCATGGTTGGAAGGATAATAACGAGGCTTTGTCGGGCTGCAAACAGCTGACAGACGTCCCGGAAGCATGACAACAATCTCGCTTTTTCTATTTGACATAACACTAAATTCATTCAGTTCAGAATAGACGTTTTGTCCGCTTCCTTTCACTGTAAAACGGCTGAAAAGAGTCCCGCTGACGGCTCTGGGACGGGCTGGAGATCGTTTTGCTTTCATCTCTCAGCTGAAGTTTTGGTGATGGATTTGATGTGTTTTTATGCGTTCCTTTAAGGTGTGGAGGCAAAGATGAAAGATGTGCGTGGACATGTTTGAGAAAAGCCGTTTTCATCAGCAGAAAGAGCAAACATTGATATTTACGTCTCTTTAAGCCTCAGCATTCGTTTCAAAAAGTGGATCTACAATAAATGTAACAGGAAATCTTTCATTTGAGTAGATTCTCAGTCATCCAGGTCTTGATAAACGGGACAAACCAGAAATTATGTCCAGTTGAATTTTCAGGACTTTTAATTTTTTTCATTTGCGTTGTTTTGTAAAGATGTCAGAATAATAAAGTGAGTCTTTTTAGTATAAATGGTCCATCACTGGCACTGTGGGCACTTTATTTTATAAAAAAAAATGAGATGACAGAAGAGACAGTTTATGATCGTCTCTTTGGTCGTTAGTGTTGTAATTGAGGAACGTTAAATGACAGAGAAAGTTGCAGCCATCATTCAAGTGAGCAGCCATCTCTTTGTTCTCTCCATCATCTTTACATGCCAGAGCTGTCAGCTTTTATGTTTACCATTAGAATCCAGGAGGCTGCGACATTCGGCTCTGCAGAAAAACGTTTGTGTGTCTCCAGCAAACCAAAGTCTTTTCTCAGACAATTCAAGGTGAGCAAATATTTGCTGATGTTAAATGGATGTGTTATATCTTATTCACCGTTTGCAAAGCTTTGGTGATAAATTGTTATTCAAATAAACAGATTTTCATAGAAGCTGTCTTTGATTGTACCACTAAAAACAACGGCCCAGCATTTGATCCAGACAAGCAGGAAGACTTTTCTGGGTTACAAACGGATCCCTGCAGCTTCAGTAAACCAGAGCAGACACTTCTGAAACACCAGGAGAACTTTATTAACCCTGTGAAGCCCAATACATCGTCTATTATCGACAGAAAATCCAATTTTTTGGGGAAACAAGATGTTTTTTTAAACCCCTTCATACAATCCCACAACAATGCAATACGTCTTACCTGATTTAGAACAATTTGAATAAAGAAACACTCAGAAAAGTAGTTGTATGCTTAAGTTTCTTTACATATGTCCTCCATCTTCAGAAAAATAATACAAGAAAATGTTAAAAACACAATTTTCATTACAGTGAGTCTTTAAAAATGTCAGGAACTTGGAGAGTACATAGAGTTACATCTATTTTTTGCAATGACAAATGGAAGTTTTCATGAATTTTGTTGTATGATTTTACACAGAACAGCTTTCGTGCTTCCTCATTTGTTAGACAGATACAGCAGAACGTCTAGGACTTCATTCAAATTTGAAAGTGCCACACAGACTTGCTCTTGGTGCCATAACAAACCTCAGGAAGCATTTGTTTTCATTTCTGGCAGAACTTTCCATCTAAGCTTCAGCATTTATCTTAATGGAGCACGGAGGATCTGAATGCAGGGAGCAGCTTTTGCGAAACAACTGCTGCAGGACTAAAAGATTTACAGAGGAATCCCAGCTCACATGAGACCCGCTCCGTCTGAACATGCGGGCCGGATTTCTGAAGTTTCTGTGGAATGTTTTGGGCTTCTGAGCAGAGAAGTTCAGTAAGTGAAGCAACTCTGATGAGCTTTCTGCTGACGAGGTGAAAGCAGAGTTGCTCGCCTAAGGAAGATTTGCTGCAACCCTGCTGAAATTAGCATTTGTGCTAATTAATTTATGTATAAACGACTAAAGAAACCAAACACCGAGCTTTGGGAGAAAGTTTTTTTCCGGCAGAGAAAGTCTTCCTAGTTTTGGAAAACGTTTGTAAAAACAAAACAAAAACAAAAAAAATTTGAACCTGCAAAAAAAACGAAATGACTAAATTTAAGCGCCATTCTTGTTAGGAATTTAGGGGGGGGGGTGGTGTTATAAATCAGATTAATATGCACAGTGAACAGTGAAGCACAGTTATCTTCCTCACTATAATTTCCTCAATCACTAACGGTCAGTGTTTAAGGAAAGGTTACTCTTTCCGTAAACACTGACCTGTGCAAATACACCTGAAAACTCACCTTAAGAAGACTTTGTGTCCGGACGCCATGACTCATCTTCATGATTAACAAAACTCGCTGTTTTTAAGCAGATGCCCGGTTTGTCAGAGAGAAATGGATTTGAAAAGATTTCATTTAAAAGTCTCTTAGCCTGAGGGATTTGGTTTGGTGCACTACCGGCTTCACCTGTAGGGGGTGCTGTTGCCCGTTCTCATTGGGCGTGGGCCCTAGGCTGCTCTGTGTTGGGCGGGCGCTGTGGAAATGACCCCCACGGTCGGGCTGGGCCTTGGAATAAATGGATCCCCATGATATCATTTCCTCACAGCA
Source organism: Oryzias sinensis (assembly GCA_037389245.1). Lineage (NCBI taxonomy): Eukaryota > Metazoa > Chordata > Actinopteri > Beloniformes > Adrianichthyidae > Oryzias > Oryzias sinensis. Next base: position 1,869,018 of record CM074500.1, read on the forward strand.
GAACCGAGCCAGACCTTCTTTAAGCCTTAAGTTCTTTGTTTTTGTTCAGGGTTCTTCTGGGGGAACTGGGTGGGTGGGGGGAGGAACCTGGAGAGGGAAGGGTCCCATCTTTGTGTGATTGTCCTGTTTTTTCTGTTTTTAATCATTTTCGCTTTGTGCTTTTAACTGTAATGAAAGGCGCTATATAAATAAATAAAGTTTGAGTTTGATGCATCATTAATCCAATCCTGGCACTTCTGGACCAGTAAGGTAGAGAGAAGGAGACATAGTCACAACACGATCATCTGAACTGGTTGTAAAGAGCAGCCATGAAGGCTCTCAATCCAGAATGAGATTGTCAAGAATCTGCAAACAAACTGGAAATGGTTTCAGCAGAACTCTGTGGCAGGTACAGGAGAGGGGCAGGCACACTCTACGGTCCTAAACGAGAAGCAATGTCGTGAAAAACCAGGAAACAAATGAGGACTTGAAAAACCACAAACTGAAGGCAGGAGTTTTTCTGACTTCGTGCCTGAAGTTATCTGGCCAGAGACTGTAATGACGGCGGTCAGGTGAGAGTTATTATGCTGATGACCTTTCAGCTTATTACAGGTGAAGACCGGAGGCAGGATAACCAAACCAAACCAAACCAGATGGCTAAACCAGATTCCAGTTGAGTTTTGCTCTCAAAAAATCATTTTCAATGCAAACAAAAAACCTCCAGAGCAGAATTTCAGTCTTAAAAAGTAAACTGCATCCATTGCCGCCTGCTGAAAACATTTAGGACGCGCTTCCCATCAGTACAGCAGATACGCCTACAAGTTTTACCCATCAAACTGAATTAACCAGCCCTGTTTGATTTGTATTTATTAACCTTGATTTGACCCGGAAAAGTCCCACAGCGGTTACCAACCGCCTTTTCAGGTGAGTCCTGGTCCAGACAGTGGGACCAATCAATACAAAGCAATGAAGTCTCCCTCTGTTCCTCTTTTGATCCATTTTCAAAACATTCCCAGAGGTCTTTTCATCAGGATTATGTGGTTTTCCACCCAAATAAAAAAACTGTTTTCCAAGAGAGTTTCTGCAGAGCAGCAGGAGTTTCTTAGAAATTTGCCTCAGAGTTGTAGGTGGGACTGTTGACACTGAGCAACACCACCCCCCTTCCCTTCTCCGTAACTGAGAGCTCTCTGTTTACATGCTCTCCGGCCAGCTTACAGCCCCTCGCACTGCCAATCTAACATTAGCAGTGCAACAAAAACGGTGAGCAGGATTGGAGTTTAGTTCTGATCCAGATTCCGGCTCAGACCAGGAAAACAAAAACGTTCATGGATCTATTAGTCTACAGGTGGATGCATCAAAACGGGGTGGAGCTGGAAGCTTGTGGCCCCGCCCAGAGTATTTTCTACATCACAAATACGATCTCATTCATCTGCTCCTTTTTCACAATAATTTGAATAAAGAAATGCTCAACTGTAATTTTTAAGCCTAATTTTCTTTATAAATGTCCTCCATTATCAGAAAAATATTCAAAACACCAAAAAAGACCATTTTAATCGGAGTGGGTCTTCAAAAAACTATTTACAACAATTAAAAGTTGCAGATCTATTTAGTTTACTGGACAGGAACATTGCCCTTTAAAGAGCATCTCTACAAATGCAACAGAGTTAGCCAAACGGCTATTTTTCATCGGCCGTCCTGTCAGTTCCAAGGCTTTGAACAGAAGCTTAAAGTCACTTTTAGACGTCAGTTGTTGCTTTCTCTGACTTAAGACTGGCTGATACCAAAAGCTCAGTCTATTTTGAGGTGGGGGCAGAACAACCGCTGCAAAGTCATTCTGGGGGGGCGAGTTCAGGTACTGACCTTCAAACAATTTCTCTTGCAGGCACACAGTGTCAAAGTATGACTCAAAACTCCATCAAGGAGAAAAAAGGGGTGTTAGGTTCTGTTATGCTCTGACCTGATGCAGACAGTGCTCAAACAAGAAAAGACAAGGTGTTTGAACAGCACAGGACCTTTGAAGGAATGAATGAGTACATCAATAGGCGTTAGCAGCAGTCCGTATCATGCAATCAAACCATCGTGGTAAAGCCGGGAGTCCTCTTCCCTCCCTCAGGCAGCAGCTGAAATACCTGAGCCGAGTTCCAGCTGTTCTGCTGAGGTAAATAAGAGAAGCCATCAGGATTTGTCTTCATCCTGGAACGATTCCACCCTTCCTCTTACCTTGCACTTCTCCAGATAGGACTTTTATCATCCGGCTGTTCTGCATATTTATAGGGCCCCCTCAAATGCAGGTAACATAAAATGAATGCACAACACGGGCCGGAAATGTCCGCTTTGCAGGAAAGGTGATGACTGGAACATTGCTCTCTGTCTCTTTCATCTAAATCCCTCTCCGCTGCGCAATCTCAGCTGCCTTGCTTTAACACGTTCATGCATAAATTCAATTGCAGCGTGTCCATTTTTAAAGGAGCTGCACAAACAAACCTCATAAAACGTAACAAATGGAATCTGCATCGTCGGCATATGGCGCGTCCCCAGAGACCTGCTCTGGCTGTAAACAACAGCTTCATGCTGTACACATTTCCGACATGAGTAGCGGCGTCATTTCTGCTGGCTGCCCTTCAGCACGCCGAGAGGTAGGAACTCCATGACGTTGGCTAAGGGGTCACGGGACAAAGTGACTCTTAAGAACCAGAGCGACCCGCAGAATCCGCCTCTACAGAGCAGCCCACTTAAACCTGATCCAAACAGTCTCTGGGGAGGTGTAGGAACACAGTCGCATTAAAGGTTGTAAAGTCACAACAAGGAACGTTTCGTGGTGCATTTCACTAGCAAACCTATCCCTACGTCAGTGGACATTGCTCAGCATAAAACAAGCTGTTGCTGCCCCGTCTGAATGAGCCCTGTGGTGCTTTCCTGCAAACTTTCACGTTAGCAGTCTGACCTCGTAGCACAAGGATATCAATTTCAGGCCGGCAGAAGTCTGAACGGCAGCAGGCGCAGAAATGAGCAGGCGTGCACGGCAGAAATGTGCTCGTTTGACTTCTGATTAGCCATGAGCAAATCCAGCATATGGCTCATTAAATGAATCTTTTTCCTGCGCCGAGATTTTAAAATAACGGTTTCTCTTTTGTACTTGGGACAAAGTGAATGAATCTTTCCTGCTGGACATTTATTACAATTTCCAACCAGTCTGCCTTACATTTCAAAACAGCAATGCCAGCTTTCTAGCTTGAAGTACATTTTTAAACAATGTTAAGGTCTTTTAAGTTGGGGCAAAAGATTTTTGTTTCTATAAAAGCCACTTAAATAGCGGAAATAGTGAAAAATATTTTTCTTTCTGGTTGATTTGAATAATTTTAGTTTTTTAAAAGACTATTAAAGTAGCCAAAGTGTAAATAAAACTGTTTCCCAGCCGGATGTTTATCATAAAACTCTGTTCAGTGGTGACATATCGGTTCTGTCTAGAGTCCGGTTCCTACTTACTCTGCAGCCTCTTCATCACAGACAAACAAGCGTGCACGGCCACACTTTTTATGAGTTGTTGTAAAGATAAGTACTTTAATGGAAGTCATTGTTGTTTTCATGGTAACATTAATTCCTTGGTGTCTCCTGTGAAAAAATGACAAGAACTCACAACAAGTGGTTCTATGCTAATTTGCTCATAATAGGTTTTGCTTCAGTGCTCCTCACTGAGGGAGCAAATCTGGGCTGCAGAAATACGATCATCATCCTGCATGATGGTGTGGTTGAAAACACTGCCCCTTGTGGCCAAAGCCTGTATCTCATTGAAAGCACGAGTGAGTGAGTATCCAACCACATAATCCTCATCAACCATCCCCACTGAGGGGTCCTGCAGCAGTTAAAGAAAGCAAGGAGAACACCGGAGCCTGTGAGGTCCATCATGAATCTTGTCGATGTAGCCTCTGTTAGGAAACCCTTCTCACTGCCTGGAATTGATTTGAAGATCCTCTGCTGATGCAAATAACCTCACAGAGTTTGACTAATGTTACATTCAATTTAGATCCGAGGTGAAAAGGGTGGAGGTTCTCCTGCAGACACGACAGATTGATTTGTAACAACATAATAATGTGTTTGCAGTATTGATGTCCGAAGTGCAAACAGTCAGATAACGTAGCAGCCGATGATGCTGGGAGAGCTGCACAAACAGCACAAATGTACTTCTAGATGAGCCATTTCTATACCTGCAAAACCCTAAAACCACAGCTGACACATTAAAAGAGCTTAACCGATGAGGTAAAGAATTTAAATAGTTGAATGCAATGAATTGGTTCAAAAATCCAGTTTTTACTGTAAAAATGTCAGCAATTATAGAGGCTAAATTAGGGGGAGAAAAGTCCAAATTGATAGGAAAACAGAAAAATGCTAATCCAAACTAAGGACATTTGCTGAGTCCAACGCTATGCAATTCACATTTCAGGGGGGTCTACTTTAGATGTTAAGTCAATGAAAAAGGGGGCGCTCAGAGGTCCTGTGGCGTGATTTGACCATCAGACGCAAGACAGCGGTCTGGGGGCAGCGCCTTCGAGCCGTGCGGTAAACATCCTTCCCTGCGCGAGTTCTAGTATCAACTTTGGTGAAGAATTGACCTTTTTCCCGTGATGTGTTGATGTAACCAGTAGGTGGAGTCCAAAAACAACATGGAAGAAGAAAGTGATCGTCCAACTCCTGACCTTCAGGATAGGCATTTGACTTTGGAAACAAGAAAAACAAAACAAAAAACCCTCATTCATTTCAGACGCAGATCCTGCAGTAGATTTTTGGACGAGCATCGAGCAGCAAATTTGACGCATATCAAAACAGAGGCGGAGGACGAGAATTTGCCTCGCGATCGGTGTGAACACAGCTTGACGGTGTTCTTTAAACTCAGAAACAGAAATTCGATAACAAACAAAAAAAATCCAAAAGTAGATTTAATCTGAAAGAGATGAACATTTGAAACTAAAACAACTGAAAATATAAAAGGGCTTTAAACAGCCTGAAAAACTAAGAAACAAGAGACTCTGGATCGAAACAGCCATTTTTTTTTTTGATATTATGATGACAATCTTTCAAAAAAAATATTCAATGAGAAAAATCTGATTCTCCGGTCTTGTCATCTCAAAGTCAATGTTGTCATTGCAGCTTTGGTCCAATACAGAAGCTGTTCTACTTCTGTCAAAAAGTTACATTTAAATAACTTTAAAAAATCTGACTTTTCACAGAACCCCATAAAAGACAAAATTTTACAAATTTTCTTATTTTTTGGAAAGAAATCCTTTTTTATGACGTAAAAGTCGGGTTCTTCCAGAGCTTTTCATAATACATCTGAATCTAGAAAGAAATGCTCTTAAACAACCTCTAATCAGTCTGTGAAAAGTCGCTCTATCTAATCTGTTAACTGTTAAGATAAGCGGCTGCCTCACTCACAAAGTGCAATCAGCCAGCCCCAAGCGGCTTGAAAAGCTGGAGACGTGCAAATTACAAGGTAGGTTTTCCTTTCATTATTCATTTCACAGCCACTCAGGCTTCCCTCTGAGCCCCTGTGAAGATTCCTGATAGTTACCATCGTGTTATTGCTTTCTTATTTTATATCTTTCTGATCGAGGGAAGAAGAAAAGAGGAAAAATGAAGTACACTCCCTATTCATCGCGCCAGGGCCTTGTTCGAATCTGCAAATTTCTCTGATCTCCTTTTGTCTTCTGTCGCTGCATTTTTTCCAGATGGGGAGGAATTTATCTGCTGTCATCAGCTGAAAGGGGAGGCACGTCCTTGTCAGGGAATTAGTCGATTTTTGAGTAAAAGTCAGACAGAAAACGTGTCTTCACTCACACCGCCTCCTATGCACAAATTCAGCGTTCTGCTAATAGTAACACACATTTTTATGAGTGTTGGACCAGAGACAGAAAAGCCAAGCAGACTCCGTAAGGAGCGACAAATCACTTAACGGTGAACCATCTTGCTGTGAGGCGACAGCGTTAATAAGCGCACCACTGTGCAGCCATCAGATGTTCCCACTGAAATCAATTAGTGACACATTAGCATTGTCTGAGGCTCTGGAAGGAGCAGGCTGGAGCAAACGAGGGGCTCTGTTTCACTCCGTCGTTCTCGAGCTGTAAATCACAAAACAATTGATCCACCGGTGAGATGTGCTCTTGACACAAAGACTTCCCATTAATATCTTTTCATCCACTGTTTCCAAAATCGATGATTGTACCGTATTGGGGAACGACGAGCCACAAGTGTCCCCTGTAAAATCTCCAAGATGTAGATGAAAGTCCCGTTCATCTTTTGATCCATAAGTGTTCCCAGTAGTCTTAATGATGATGTTTTCAGCCAAAATCCAAAAATGTGTCATTTCTAGGACAGTTCATCAGAAATTCACCTCTGAGTTGTGGGCAGGACTGTTGGCACAGAGAAACCCGCTTCCTCTCCACATTGCTGAGAGGTTGGAGTGGGGAGGGTTTTTTTTTCCATCTGCTCCCGATTCACAATGATTTGAAAGAAATATTCAACTGCAGTTTTAAGGTTCCATCCATTTTCCGCTGATGTAGAACCTCTCCATGCACACTTCCTCCAAGCTACTCTCCACCTCTCTTCTATTCTTGATCATTTATCTATCATTGAGTTCTCCATGCCTCTGTTTGGTGCGATTCATGGATTGTCCCCCTGTCCCACTCCCCTAAGGGGGAGTGCTTCCAGGTTCCAGTTGGCTTTCTCTGCTCCTGACCGTGTACCTCGTCTCTGGCTCTACTGGTCCTACACTTTGCTGTGGACCTCACCTCACAAGCCGTCCCCGGATTCCATCTGGATGAAGTTCATCTGCTGGACTATTTAAATATGTAGTTGTAGAGTTAGGTAAGCTAATTCTTCTCTCAGAGTTCCTGTACGTCGCCTGTCCTTCCTGGGGGAGGATCCGATCCCTCTGTCATGTGGACACCCCTGAGGTTTCTTTTTTTTTTTGTCCTGGAATCCGTTTTTTTTAGGAGTTTTTTTCTTACCTCGAAGGGGGGTCTAAGGCCAGAGATGCCCATTTTTGTTTAGTCTGTTTAGTTAGTTCAGTTTAGTATTTTCCTATTGAAATTTATGCATTCATGATCCTTTTGATTTTACGTTTACTTTATAATTACTGGTACGAAGCCCATCGAGACGACTGTTGTTGTGATTTTGGCCTATAGAAATAAAAATGTAATTGAATTGAATTAGGGGGATTCTGAGGCGTTCCTATCCCAACCAGGAGACATAACAGTAGTCTCTCCAGCGTGTCCAAGTCTTCCTCAGGGCCTTCGCCTAGTGGGACACGTCCGGAAACCCTCCCCAGGGAGGCGTCCAGGAGACATCCCGACCGGCTGCCCGTGCCACCTCAACTGTCTCCTCTGGATAGGAGGGAGCAGCGGCTTCTCCAACCTCTCTCCAAATGACTTAACTTCTCCCCCTATCTCTAAGGCAGCTCATTTCAGCCGTTTGTCTTCGGTGTCTCGTTCTTTTGATCATGACCCAGAGTTCAGGACCATAGGTGAATATTGGAACAAAGACTTCCTGCCTCAGCTCTCTCCCTTCACCACAACAGACCGGTATAGCAACCGCGTAATGGCGGATCCCCCATTCAATATCATGCTCCGATCTAAAGGGCTGCATTGGGATCGGGTCCCGCCGGGTCCCGCGGGACCCAACCCAAATCTCGCGGGATTGGGCAGTTTGAATTGTGCTGCGGGCGGGAGCGGGCGGCAAAGAAAAAAAAAAACATCAGTGCTGCCATGAATATCTCATGAATATATATTAGCGGACTACGTTAGGCTGTGCGGCTGTTGGATTCTTATGTACTGAAGCTCCGTGAACGCACCAGGTAGAGACGCCCAATGGGCTCTGTCATGTAACCTGATGTTGGGGGTGCGCCCCGCCCCGCCTCTTACTAAGAGCGCACTTCAGGCCGTCTGTCTGCGCGCGCACACACGCACACTTTTAACCGAACAGGATTTGTAAAAATATATTTAATAATTAAGTTGCACATTACACAAAAGAGGAATGCATGAAAAGATGAGCCTGGAGGAGGGACATGAATCTCTGTAAATGATATCAATACAAATACGTGTTTTTTTCCTGCAGGACGGGAGACGATACAAAATCAATGCATCTCTATTACTGTGCGGGACTAAATTCTATGAGTTTTGCGGGTGCGGGCGGGAGTGGGCGGGATTGGTCAAAAATTCAGCGGGCGGGAGCAGAATGAAGAAAATAGTCCCGCGCAGGGCTCCACTCCGATCCTCCCTCACTCGTGAACAAGACCCAGAGTTTAATTAAACTCCACCATTTGGGGCAGGACCACTCCACCCACCCGAATAGGGCAGACTACCCCTTCCCTGGTCAAGAACCATGGCTTCAGACTTAACTGTGCTTCACACTCTGCTGCAAACGCCCCAAAGAACGCTGGTGGTCCTGGCCCGATGAAGCCAACAGGACAACATCATCTGCAAAGAGCAGACAGGAAATCCTGTGGTCCCCAAACCAAATCGCCTTGGGCCCCTGGCTGCGCCTAGAAATTCTGTCCATAAAACTAAGAACAGACCTGATGATGTGGGGCAGTTTTAAGCTAAATTTCTTCATACATGTCCTCAATCAGAAAAAAAAGCTACAACAACATGTTAAAAACACAATTTTCTTCAGGGTGTGGTTTTAAATGGGAAAAAAGTCATAGTTCTATTTCCAGAGATTGCAGAGTTGATACTTTAATTGTGCTGCAGAGTGAAAGGACAATAAAGTTTAAAAACATGAAACATTACAAACCTAAAAGTTCTTTGTGTGGTGGTATTTGATGTAAAACTGACCTTTGTAGTGTGTGGGTTTGTGGGGGAATCTGAGACCAGCATGTCCTCCAGGACCTTAGCAGGGTAAACGGCGGCTAATCCTCCTCTTTAAAAACAAGACAGAAGATTAGGATGATCTGCCTCTGGTTCCACATTATAGCGGCAGCGAAGCTCTTTGTCTGCTCCGTCCCTTCGGCTCTGCAGTCATAATTTTGTTGTAGCCCACAGTCAATGAAGTTAATACAGCTGACATTAAACCGGTGTAATAATCCATGCATTATTGCAGCACTTTTGAGTATCAATGTTTTATGAATTTTCAAACCAAGTCATAATTTTGAGTCATTTATTGATAGAGTTTTAGTGATCAGAGATGATAAATCAGCTGCAATTCATCCAGACATGTAGATGGGCTAAAACATTAGTTTTGTTCTTGTTTCTCTAAAATTATAAAAAAAAAGAAAATCACAAAAGCAGTAATTTTAAATAAATGTATGACGCTGCTCAATTATTGCCTTTCAGACCAAAGCTGACCTTAATCTGACATGTAATCTGACTGTGATGCAGCTTTATTGAGTAATTGGATGCGAGTCCTGAAGAGTGGAGGGACCTGTGGAGCAGAGATTACTGAAGAGCAGAGCTGATGAAAGGAAATGAGAGCAGATGTCTGGAGAGAATGGGCGAGGATCAATCAAAGCACACCTCTAAGCTTCTGCTAAAACGTCTCCATGAGGTTCTGGAGGTTCATTGTTCAAAATGATAAAACCAGCGTGCTCAGAATTAAGTTCTGCTTGTTAGGGAATCAAAGTGTCTGCAGGAAAAGGAAAAACAGACGAGAGAAAAGAAGCAGAACAGTAGAATGATTGTTTTATACATAATTGACTCAACTATAATCTGAGCTTTTATGTTCTTCATACAATTCTGTGCCATTGTGTGGTAATAATGCATTACCGTTTTAAACTGTGGGTTTTTCTGTTATATAGTTTTTGTAATGTAACGTTTTTCTCTATTTTTCTCTATTATTTTTATTTATCTTTATTCTGTTTTTGAGGTTAAACACTTTGATTTTTTACGGGAAAAGTATTTTATAAATGAAAAGTACTTCATGACTGAATTTTATTTGACTTTTCTCACAAATTTGTTAAAATAAACCAATAAAATGATGTATAATATATAAAAACTAATAAACTATATCGGAAGCTTCTTCTTTCAGCTTTTCCCATCAGGGGTCGCCACAGCGAACAAGTCGCATGGTAAGCTTGGCAATGTTTTACGCCGGATGCCCTTCCTGACGCAACCTTCTCAAAGCAACCGGGCACAGAAGTAGGGAAGGGAACAGGGAGCAGCCCGGATTCGAACCCTGGTTTCACGGACGGAAGGTGCCGCAAACCAGCACGAGCTAAACCGGCTCCCTAATAAACTATATCAGAATAATACATACAATAAAGTCACAATCTGTGGAGTCCCTCAGGGCTCGACTCTTGGAACACTAAAATTCTGTTTACAAAAAATAAACATGAAACACGTTGTATATTAATAGCATGAAAGTGTCATGGCTGAGAACGAAAATAGACCCAGATGCTGAAACCCGAAAAGATCACGCTCGAAGCCTGTTGGCAATGACGGATTTTATTTGCCCAGGAAGAATGGATATCCGTGGAGCGGGAGTCCTGTGGCGAGGAGCGGACTGGCGGTAAGTAACCCTCTAGCGGGGTCTTGTTCAGGAGGTGGTCCCGGAGAACTGCTGGTGGAGCGGTGGTTGAGTGTGGCGTGTGGCACGGCGAGGCTGGAGGGTTTGGCGTGATGAAGGCTTGGAATGAAGGAGGTGGACACTGGACCCAGGCGGCAGGAGATTGGTTGCAGCGATTTGACCTAGAGACAGGATGATAGGTTGAGTTGGACGTTCAGGAGTAATCAGAAGTTCGCTAGAACACGAGGAGCATGAGACCAGGTACTTCACCATAGTTGGCAACGATCAGGCGATGAATACTGGAAACCGGCCCTCTGATATACTGTGGGGTTGATGATGGAAGTGGCTGCAGCTGGATCCAATCAGTGGAAGCTCCCGGGGAAACCATGACAGAAAGACTTGAATAAAAGAGACCAACTTCACCTTACTTTTGTGGGGTGTCTGGTGTATCATAACAGCTTTCTGTCTTTAGACATATCATACTTTTTCATATTTTTTAAAACCCTTTTTACGTTGAAATTTTTATTGTTCTGTTTTGTGCCAACATGTTTTTAAAGAGGTGTTAAAAATACAACAATTTTAATGAGTATTGAAATCCTGACAGCCTTCAGGCGTTTAGTTTTGGAGTTTCTTAGAGGAAAGAAAAGTTGAAGAAAAAGCCTTAAAATTTGGAAGCAAAATTCTCCAACAATTGAGTTTGGTAAGTTTCTTGAACTGAACTTTATTAATCTGACAAAAAAGAACACAAATAACCAAACAAACAAAGTAGTAAAGAAAATTGTTTAGACAAAAGTGAAATTCTATGCATGGTTGTTTAGAGAATGCAGTAAATGCAAAAAACCCAAAACATTTAAGATCAACCATTTACAATTGTAATTGTTACAAACTGTGTTTGTGATCCATTTATTTTTTTCTTATATTTTGTAAAAAAAAGGAAAATAATTGTAAGAGGGCAAAGAGTAAATGAACACCCAGATCAATGTTTATTTCTATAAATGTCTTTGGTATTTGAGGATTACCTTTTTTATTAACACAAACGCCCTCCAGTTCAGATGTAATGTGGTCCCAGATTCATGGAATAACCAAAAGATCACAGGGATCCCCAGGCCCAGGGAGCCCACACCCACAGGAGTCATGGATGGAGGGATAGAGGATGAGGATGCCACCCACAGTTTTTTGGAATGACTGATCTTAGAATATGAGAAGTGTGTGGACACTTCCTGTTTGCTGGGATGTCCAATGACCCCCCCCCCCACCACCACCAAACCATCCAACATGGATTTGAGAAATAACCCAAAGAAGACAGAAGAACTGGAGGAGGAACCTAAAGTGCGCAGGAGGAACAAGTCTCCAATGGGAAACCAAAGCCTTCCTAAGTCACATGCACCCATACCAGGAGATGACCCAAGCAGGTTTTGCAGGTTCTTTGGTTGTCCGGGTCTGTGGAGGGTCATACAGGAGCGGCTGTGTCTTGCAAGTTTGAACAACCACCCGTGCACCATTGTCCTGCCTGTGATGAATGCATCATGAAGTATTCGTGAGGATAATGGAAGTTGAACGCACTTATGACGTACGAGTGATGCTGTTGCACGGTGTCGTTATGCCACACTCTAGTCATTAGTAAGGTGTGATACAAGCTCCTGACTGCCCATGCACAAGGGCATGAACATTTTCTCTCTATGGATTTAAAGCGGTGAACCACCTTGACATTTTGTGCGGGTCAAATGTAAGTCCCGCACAAGTTTGACCATTTTTCAGCTGCAGACAGCCTGTATCCACCCACAAGGGCATCCAAACAGGTACAATTCCAAACCCAAAGACAAATTGTGTATAAAAAACAGATAAAAGGCAAGAAGACGCGAAAGCATTTTAGGATTACATGTGAGGAAAAACTACAAGGAAGTGTCAGAGGAGCAGAGGATCACACAGCTCAGACCAGCGGAGAGAAATCAACGATGGCGAAAGGGGAAGGGAGAATGGCATATCCTGAATAACAGAAGCTGCTGGAGGTCTGGCAGCACAGCAATGTCCAAGTGTGTCATGGCCGACCCCCTCCACCAACACCTAATGAAATGTCAACTAGGGGGCAACGTCCAGGCACTCTCCAGTTTTGGGGTTTATTTTTCTTCAGCAATCTTTGCTTTAAGACATTTTTAGTTAGTCAGGTTTTTTTCTCTGTTGGCCTCCAACATTCCTTCTGATAAAACCTCACCAAGATGTTTTATAGGGACTCCAAATTTCTGCCATAGAAACAAGTAACAATTTGTATTTTCTCTCAGAAGGAATGACATTTTTTACACTCCGGCAACTTGGCAGCAAACAAAAACCATCAATAGAATCCTGGAGGTTTGTTACTCTAACCTGGCACAGCACAGATAACCTCCATAGGTACACATGGAACAAATGCACTTCTGGTCATTGGGGGTTATTGAGCGATGAATTTAAAAAAAAAAAAGAAAAACATGACTATTAAGCAAAAAGCTCAACACTTTGATTATAATTATTCTGATAAAAACGGGCTGAACAAAATCTTCTGAGCTAGATGTCTGCAGTAAACATTTTTTCTAAATAATCGTCTGTTATTGTGTTGGAGTACGCCCGCTTTTTGTTTGAAAGGTCACTGACTCCAGTGGCATTTGTAGGAGGTTTTGTAATGTGGCCCATAGATGCTGTAAGCTGCAAAAGCTACAACATAGTACTGTCTGCTAATTAGACCCCCCCTCCCCCTCCACATCATGCCTTGCACTTCTATCCAATCAGGTTTTGTTTTTGGTCTTCGGCTGCACACCTCATTTTTTAAATGTTAGTAACAAAATAAAATGCTTCGACCTCATCAGGAGTTTCTCATGCTTTTAATCAATCTTTTGATTTGATTCTGTTTAATACTTTGGGATTTGGAGCATCCACACAGACTAGAGGTTGTATTTTTAGAGGTATGTCTTTAGACACCATCTCTTAAGGTTACAGATCCACTGAAGTTCTGAAATTACACTTTACAGTGACTAATGTCGGCCTATCGGTGAGTCTGTTTTTCTTAATTTCCTGCCAAATAAAAGGCAGGAAATTGACTCATTTGAGACAAAGCAGCTTTTATCTGTAGAGCATTCTTCATGCTCAGAAACAACTGACAATATTGTAGTGAGGAGGAAACGCACGAGTGCAGCCAAGCAGCACTGCAGCCTGAAACACTTGAAGACAGAAATGTGAACAATTGAAACAAATGTGGGTGGTTTTAGGGTTTAATGCAGATACATTTGGAGGGATATGAGTTTATGATTAAGTTGGTTCTGTTTGACCATTTTCTGCAGATTTTACTGCCTTTAAAATCGGGTGGATGCCAAATCAATCCTAACAGATGTCCTTCTTTCACAGTCTTTGATATTTCCAAAGAACAAAAATAAAACAAATTCTTTCTGAATCCTAGTTTCTCCTGCAGAAGTCCCAGTTTGGGATTTTTCCCTGTTTGTTTTTCTTTGTTGGTTCGTTCATAAAACCACACAAATAAAATTTCACCACTTTTCCTTTTACCTTCCCTACACACACAGAAATTACAGTCAAAAATATTTCCCAAAAGTGGTAACAAACAGAGTGGCTGTGATGGTGAAAACACCTGAGCTCATTAGAAGACTGATCACACCTGGAAGGATTAAGGAAAACTGTTGTGTTCCGGAGAAAACGTGAACGTTCTGCTGAAGAATTATAAAAATGTTTATCTACAAAGTTTATTTAAGTTTATGATGTAAGAAAACTTCCATATATTTATGATTTTAAATGCACCATTTTACCTTTAAATGTTCTAAAAGTTATAGAAAAACAATCAATCTACTGAAATTCTATCTATCTATCTATCTATCTATCTATCTATCTATCTATCTATCTATCTATCTATCTATCTATCTCTATCTATATAGATATATATATATCTATAGATATAGATATTGATATGTCTATATATATATATATCTATATATATATAAAAACGTGCTTTTCACCCTCGTGAGTGGTTTCTCCTCCAAGCTCGTGTCCCTCTACAGAGGCTTGCAGGAAAGCAGGGTCTCTGATATCTTAGCTGTTCATATATAGCATATATATATATATATATATATATATATATATATATATATATATATATATATATATATATATATATATATATATGTTTATATATATATACTTATACATATATATACATATATATATATATATATATATAAATGCATGTCACCCATGAATTCGCTTGATCTGTGCTGTGATGACCTGCTCGGCGTGCCTGTTGCTGCACTGAAAGTGGCAGGCGTTGGACCTCCTCTGCATTCCAATGACACTTCTGACTGGATTAATTAATCAATGTCAACACTTAGAGATGAATGTAAATTCTTCGATTATAGATGTTAAAGAAAATTATAGCCAGGTGGAAGCCTCTAAAATTTAGGTTGCTCTGGTTATACAGCATCATAGTATCTTGTAGACTCGAATCTCTAGTTCTTAAAATGAATTGTTTTGTAGTATCGCAATGAAGCATAATAAATATGGGCGTTGAACTCGTTCTTAATATTGGGATGGGACCTCAATTATATGGATGTTCATGGCGCTTATATAATTGGTATACCAAATGGAGAAACCTGGCTATTAAACTCGTTAAGTACTGTTGTTAGAACGAAAATAATGGATGTTATAGCGCGTGTATATAAAAGTTGCGTGGAAGAGTTTATGGCCATCAAGCTTGATATTGAATTTAGCAGAAGTTTGAATAATGGCTATTAAGCATGTCATATGCCATCGGAAGCTTTGGATTGGATGTTAAGTTAGTGTATCTCACGGGTTGTTTTGGCCCGGTTTAAATTATATAGTTCTGCTGGCGTTTTAGCGGAAGTGAGCTTCGTTCTAGATCAGGTATAAATAATTTTATGTTGGCTCCTTTTTATTTCTTTCCATCTCTTTCCAGATAGTATGTTCCTCTAGTGGTTTTGACAGGGACGACCCTACGGTCAATGATTGCGGGTCACCTGCTTGAAATCCACTAGATAGCATATGTCCTTCGTGCGCTGTACTTTTCGAGCGAGGCTGACTAACGATCAATAGTGCGGGTCACATAATTAGTCCCCACTGGTGTATGTTCCGCCATTATGGCGGCACCATATACTTTCGAGCGATGGCTTAAGCAGTCAATAGTGCCGGGTCACACATAGCAGTCATACTGGGAAATGAAATGAAAAATGGAATGCTGCAACACACCCCATTTTATCACACACTGATACATTCACATTTTCTCTTCTTCTGGATGATTTTGGTGTTGGGGTTTTGTTACCCGAAAGTTTTATGGAAATTTATGGAATTTTTATGAGTTTATGGAGATTGAGCAGACCTTATACTTAAGCGAAATATGTGAATGCCAGCAGAATGTGGAAAATGTCAAATAAATATTTCTTACTGCAGGATTGTCTATTTGGGCGATTTATGCGTATTTCGGGCAGATACTCTCAACAGTGTTTTTCAGGTAAATACCCTAGGGCGGTTCAGTTAATTAACTCACCTGCTCAGCGTCATATTTAAGCCAGGTGAGCAGTTGTTTATTCTCTTTCTTACCTTCAGCGCTCGTGCCACCTGTAGGCTCCTAAGGGGTTTATTGCCAGTTTATGGAAATTTATGGAATTTTATGGAAGTTTCTGAAATTGAGCAGACCTTATGCCAAACGAAAATGTGTGAATGTAGCAAGAATGTGGAAAATGTCAAATAAATGTTTCTTACTGCAAGAGTTGTCTGACTGAAATCTATATTTACGCCCTGCAATCAGCACTTATTAGGACTCGTAAGGTCCTGAGTTGAGCTGTTTGACAATAAAAGTGTCGTTACTGGTTTGGTTTCTTTGAAGTTTAGACCATGTAGCAGTTTCCGTTTCAGTGTTTCTCTCTCGTTAAAGCTCAACAGAGAATCTGTTTTGTACAGTACGAGTTTTTGTTGGGTCTGCTGCAGTCTGTTCTTGTTTGTGCACCATTTTAAGATTTGACAAAAGTATGATGCCTGTGGTGACAAACAATTCATTTAGTTCTAAAACAATCCGTACCTCACGACCAACAGTGGTGATGTGTACAGTATGTGGCGTATACTTGTATAGTGCTTGCAACTCCTTTAGAGCCCAAAAGCACTTCACAGTCACTGTCCCATTCACGATGGCGGCCCCACTGACGAACACTGGCACCAACATAAAACCACCAGAAGTAATGTGGGGTTTGGTGTCTTGCCCAAGGACCCTTTGACACATGGGCAGGAAAAGAAAGGCAAGCCTTCAGATCTTCTGATCAGAGGTTGACCGCTCTACCGCTGCACCTCAGCCATGTCTGTAAGTATCAGAGTTTGAGTTCACAGCGTTTTCTTTGGCTTCTCTTACTGTTTGTGGGGCCTTCTGACACAGCGTGTTTTAGTAATTTCACGTTCTTCGAAGTGAACCACTTCACACTCGAATAAAATTGACCGATCATTGAACAGATATCAACATTAGAAGAAACAGATCCATCAGTCATTGTGGATTTCTGAGAAACTCCAACCGTTTATGAGCCATGATGTTTGATTTCATAGCTGGACGCCCGCTGTGGATGGACTTTTGACAAGTCCATGTTGGGGCATCGATTAAGGGCCGAGATACCGTTTAAGGACCTCGCATGAATTGAACACATCATCATTATCTCATAAGTGACTGAGCTGTGCCCTCATCATCTACCCACTTTCTCGTTTGCATTCTGGAAGCGAGTTTTCCTATTAGAAAGTTAATAACTAGCTAATGCGCTGAAATTTCAGCCTCAGCAAAAGCGACGCTCAGCGCTTTAAACGCACCACCATGCCATGAAGGAAGCCCGAGTGCACCCGTCTAATTCCTCACCCTTTCTAAATCCCCCCCTAATCTGCAACGTTTTGATTAAACGTAATTAATATGATTCTTTTTGCCAAGTGAAGGGTGCAAGAGTAATTGCATCAATTTTACCACACAAGGACCAGGGTGAAGTGTCTTCCTTCCTCAATGGTAAATTCACTTAGTGGAAGTCACTTCTGGTCGTAGTGACTCACGCCTGAGTGGAGCCAAGAGATGAATAAAAGTACGCAGCTGAACACCGAAGACACTGTAACCAGGCTTTATCATATATAAGTAGCATTTTTCTGTGTCCATCAGCGGTGACAGCAGAGATAAAGAAAAGAGCCCGTGACCTTTCATGTGGACAGACCGCAGTCCTAACTGCTGCTGATCAATAGCAAAGCAAAGCACGGACACTTCACACAACTTGCTCCGAAGACACACACACACACACACACACACACATCTTTACCACCCACTAAAGCTGTCAGTCATGTTGGGTCTCATCCAGTCATGGTGCTGAGACTGAAAGATGCATGCGCTGCAGGAAACACAAACGCTCAGATTCTGGGGAGATATATCTACATTATGGCTCAAATAAAATGACGCTCACGCTCAAGAGAAAACACCACGAAGAGCGAAATAAAATCCAGAAAAGCGTAATTAGTTTCACTTAAGCAGAAGTTCTAATGAGGGCGTTTTAAACCAATCATGCTCTGTAGTTAACTCAAATTAAAATCAGATAAAACTTTTCTCATAAAGCTCATTAGATCCTTATCACTTTACATGAAACTGCAAAACAGCAGTACTTAACAACTTAATGATAACACAAACACAGTGACACAGACACATCGTCACAAAAGTCATTACAGAGTAGAGCAGAGAAAATACTGTCACTCTGATGTAAGCTTAAACAATATTCCAGTAAGAAAGCCTGTGTATTGGTCTGTACATAACCATTATATTTCACGATGTGATGCCGTCCAGAATCGCCAATGCGACAGTACCAGAGACAATATATACAACTTTTTGAAAGAGCATGAACTATGAATATGTAAACACTTTGAATATATTTCACGTGAATAAAACAGTATGACATACATTAGGGGTGTAATGATAAGTCGATAAGTCAATGAATTGATTTATGTTCTATGAGCCGACCAGATCAATCAATTGTTAATTGAATCAAATCAATATAAACCATTAAATAAATCGTTCCAAAGATAAATCAATGATTGATTTGGGAAGGTACTATTTGGATCGAGAATTGGAGTAGGTTCTTTGCTATCATATAAAAGGACCAAGTGCATCAGCGGCGGACAACGCATGTGATGTCAGTCCATCATTCAGTCTCAATGTGTGGACGAACTTTGAATAAAGTCATGTGACCATCAGTGTCTAGAATGTTCTAGGAATGTTCCTTTTAGATTTCTTTGGATGTGGAAAAACAACAGTGGTGAACTTTAGAAACTAACATGTGAATGGTTTGTGCTGGCTCTAATTTGTTTTCTTTGGACACAGATTTCGACTCCACTTAGTGATCTGGAAAATCCAAGAATCTGGAAAACTGTTCAGTAGCAGGAATTTCTGTCTGAGTCTCCCTGCTGGAAGTTTGGATCAAGAAGATAAAGGATCTGGATCTACTTTAGGACAAAGGATCAGTTCAAATCGTTGTTAAATAAGTTGTTACCCTTAAAACACATTTTATTTATTATCTTAACGTTAATCACTGTATGTCACATTAAATTCGCTTTCACCAAAACGAATCTCTTAGGCTTTTGTTTGGATAAATGTGAATATTTTCTGATAGTCTGCACTGCAGCGCTGCATCTCTGTTTTCACCTACGCTAAACTAGACATGTTGTTCACCGCTCATCACCTTGACGGCGGTCTGTCTTTGGGTGGTCTTTCTTCTCAGCGTTGCTCTGATCCATCAGCTGAATTCGAATCTTTTCCTGTGAAGTTTAGACAAACTTTTGCTCACTTCAGCTTTGCCTTTTTGACTGAAGCACCGCTCAGCGTTAAGACCCACACCCATTCATATATATGAGCCCGCCAACAATACGCTGGAAGGGTGAAATGTTTGTACAGCAAAAACCAAATACAGTACAAATATGTCTGTAATGAAGCACCGTCTGTGTTCTACCATTTTTCCGTAGTTCTTCACCGCATACGAAAAAGTACTAACCAGCACAGGATTTTATTTTGCGGTGCGTTCAAGCAGAATATAAACTTTCTTGATATAACAATACCATCAACGCCGTAATCTGGAACGGTCATATGAAATAATTGTAGTTATGTAAGCAAACACTTTTCACGAATAGCTTTAATAAAACCCACAGCTGAAGGTGATAACGGTTTAGATGCCTTGCCAAAGGGCCCTATGGTAGTCAAGGCTGAAATCCTGACTTAGTTGCTCTAAAACAGCATTTGTAATATTATGTGAGAATAAGATTTTACAATCTAAGGAAAAAAATTACATCGTTGTGTTGAAGGAATGCAATGGAAAAGGTTTTTACAGGAATAACGTCGTGGCAGCTCCTCCTGAAAAGAAAAGCTTCGTGCTTTGCAGTACTAGAGGCCCTGAACTGTTTCCTGTTACATTTTCATTTGGACCTTTTTTTTCCAATAAAAATGTTACTATTCATAGAAAAAGGAAAATGTTTGAGTGAACAAACAGTTTATAGTCATTATTTATTTACTTGTTTTACCGTCATTAGAGGATTTCTGTTTGTTCACTAGTTTTCGTAACTCAAGCCTAATTTATTTATATAAATACACACATATATATACTATATATACACTCTTATATATATATATATATATATATATATATATATAGTTGATGCACAAAGACCACAAACACCAAAAAAATCTACTCGTTTAGCAAATGAAATGGAATCTTAGTTTTATGTATTTTAGTTGGTTTTCTCGGTTCTTCATGCTCTGTTTTCAGGCTTTGTGTTCTTCCTCTAACAGTCACTGCAGTTCAGGTTCTAATCATCCACAGCTGTCTTTCATTACTCAGTGATCCATAGTGCATTTAAGAGTCTGGTCTTCACTTCTGCTGTTAGGTCATCTGTGTTTTGGCCCCTTTGCTGCGCCTGTAGTTCAAGATGAGTTGTGTTAAATTGTCCCCCCCCCCCCCCATCATCAAATGTCAATGTCAAATTTTTCTTTTACGAGCCTTCACTTATTGAGCAGTAGATGTTTTATTTGACTGAATCTTTCCTAAAGGTGTTTGAAGGTTTGTTTGTTTTGTTTACTAATTTAGGTTTTGGAATTGATTAACAGTTTTTCTAGTGGGTTCCCGTTTGATCAGCAGAACTGTCAACCTGAAATCGCCTCCTTCATGCTGGGGCGTTACAGAGCGAGACATGGGAATGAGGACCTACAATGGCAAATATTGTGTTTAATCAGTGGAGTTCCTCAACTTGGTTGCCTGTAATGTTTTCGGTCCAGCAGGAGTCGGGATTGAGTGACACAGTATCGATTCAGTTTGGGCAACATGCCAAAACGCTTCACGAGGCTTCACGGTAAAATATGTCCTTTGGAGCAAAATCTGTTTAATTTAAAGACATTCAGAAATCCTTCTCCTACACATCCATATTCAGCTGAGGATCTGTTTTCATGATGGAGAGGATGAAACAACAGTTCACTTCCAGGCAGAGCGCTCTCTTGTCCTGTGGGTGTCTCATTAGTGGTACAAGTCATCCAGTGAATCTGAATTCCATGCCATGGGAGGCGTCTCCCCAGTTGGCACAAGTAGAGGACACCTTCAGCGGCTTCACGACTATAAATCATACTCGTATCAACGCCTTAGCGCTCCGAACTCCCATTAAACGCGGGAACTAAGCACACATGTTTCAAAAACTCCAGCTTAGGTGGAGTCACCTGGGAGAATGGGAGCCTGGCTCATACAGTCATCTGAAGAGAGGAAATGTGGGCTTTGGTTCTTTACACTGTGGCTGCAGGAACTCTCATCCATTCAACAGAGACTGATTGCTGAGGGGGAAATAGGGTTTATTCAATTTGAATCAACTACTTTCATGTTCAGAAATCCTAGGAGATCACGTTTGATTATCTGGAGGAAACCATTATTGATTTGTGTTTGTGAGAGCATGAAGCGGTTGTGTGTGTGTCTGTGTGTGTGTGTGTGTGTGTGTCAACAGAGTGTGTGCAGCCAGGGACTGCAGAGTCATTCTTCTTTTCACACAGCAGGAACAGTGTGGGAAGACGTGCACAACCAGAGCATCCCTGCAGACCAGAGGTCGCCCAGCTCCCAGTCAGCACATTCGTCTGTGCAGAAGAGGAGTTAATCGATGAGCAGGCGACGCCATATCCTCACCTGGGCGGCAGTACCTCCTGTTATGCTACGTACACACCAGGCATGAGGTACGCATTCAAGAACATGCTGAGCCACATCCGTGTATTGATAAAAAGACTACACGTCACTACACAACCTGAGGCCCTGGTTGGTCAAAGTCCAACTGGTGTAACTTTCAGCGCGCGTTCAACGGCTGCGTTCTCAAACGTGGGAGTTTGGAACACAAAAGCCGGAAACGTGCAATTATACGCGTTTTCATTGGAAGTGGTCGCTTGAACGCACGTTCCCAAGGGTGGTGTGAACGTAGCTTTATTGTGCCTTGTACAGCCAGTAGCTAAAGCCTTGGTCCCTACTGCCTATGCAGGTGGCAAAATGGGCAAACCTGTACGCAACACGCAGGCGGCCCGCACAAAATATCAAGGAAACCAGTAGAGCCACAGCAATGAGCTCGCTGTGGGCAACGGCTCATAGTGAACACTTGTACAACAACTGATCTCTCGTGTCTTACTAACAACTAGAGCAGAGATCACCAGCCTTTTAGGGACGAGGGCTCTTCTATGGGGTCTAAGTGGTACGTAGGGCGACTTGGGACCTGTTTACAAATGTCCCAAAAAACAAAACCACAGCCTAGTCATGATGATGACGACTAGTGGGGGCCCTTGGGCAAGACCCTTAACGCTACCGCCTCTCGAGCGCGGTTAGGCTGCAGCTCACCGCTCCCCCAGGGGATGGGTCAAATGTGGAGAAAAATGTCCCCATTGTGGGATAAATAAAGTATCAATTATCAATGATGATAAATAGCATTAGTTATTTTTACACTATGAATTGATTGCTCACATAAAATAGTAACCATAGTAACCATTCTCCACAATTCCACAACAAGAAAAACATGTCTAAACATGAAATATTCAACAATATTTCTGTTTATCGACTCAAACATTTGAAAGTTGTGAGGGAAACGGTTGTACTGGTAGTACAAAAAGATCACTTCTAACATTTGTTAAGACGAGGAAATCATGAGTCTTCTTGTCAGAAGAAGTTTTTGAGTTTTTTTTAAACACTGAATGTATGGAAAGTTTTACATTAGTGCAACATTTTCAGTTTACCGTTACTTTTATAAATGGCCTGTCATTTTATTTTTCTGATCATAGACTATATAGGGGACAGGCCGACATAGAGGCTTAACTGGCTTTCATGTTCTTTATCAAAAAATGTGCAGCCATGAATTGGTCGCTTTCTGGGATTTCTTTTAACAGGTTTTTTCTGAAAAAAGTCTGGAATTCAATGGTACGTGTGTGCGGAAGCATGGCTACTGATCCTATGCAATTTGTTTCAAACATGAATGAAACTTTTTCAAATCCTGCTGAATTCCATCTGTGATTTTTGCAGAGCATGGTCCTCGCGGGCACTGCGTTGGTGACCCCTGAACTAGCTAGTGTGTGGCGTTGGGACGCTGTACGACAGCATCACCTGTACGTCATAAGTGCATGTAACCTCCATACGAATACTTCACAATACACTTACCATGCACAACAATGGTACGTTCGGTTTTTGTCCCTTGAGGCTCAACGGAACTAAAAGACACATCTGCACTTCCCTTAAGATGCAGCCGCTCCTCCCTACGACCCTCCATGGACCGGGACAACCCAACAACCTGTATGGGTGCTTGGGACAAAGACTTAAGTAGCAAAAAAGAAAATTAATTGGCTTGATATGAGAGAAAATGAGAACAAAATGTGTTGTTTTCACCACCTTAAAGATTTGGCTCATTTAAGTTTTTTAAAAACAATTGAAGAAAATGGAAATAAATTTGGTGCGAGTTAAAAGTCTGTCTGATGGTCTGTTTTCTTCCAGTCTCTTCATCTCATCACATAGATCATAATAAGCATACCCACCAGCATATCTCTGTTCAGCATTAGGTGCTTTAATAAAACCACATCCTGCTCATAACACCGTAGATAATCTATGATAATATCACAGGAGAAGCCTGGCTCTGCCTGTTTACCTTTTACTTATAGACATCTGTGCACTGTACAGTTTCCATGGCAATGTTCTTTGAAGTTATTTGTGTTTTAAGGCAGGAACACTTGTGACTTCATCGTGAAGATGAGGAGCTGAAAAGATGTGGTAGGTAAAATGCATGATGGATGGAAGATTGTACCTTGAGTTTTCACGCTATTAACCAGCATTTCTCCTGAGGGAAGGCTGTCTTTTATTTTTATTCTTTTTTGAGAAGTGCTTCTTTTACACCTCTTTCAAACCGTCCTTTGATTTTGGCCAGAGATGGGATCGATCTGCAGGAACGAGAGTGCACACACGCCAAACGGCCTGTTTGACGCTAAAATAAAGGAGTAAAACTTGTTTAGCATTACATTTTTTACATTTGACTCTGAGAGTTTTTAATGCAGCAAATCCCTTCTGAGTCATAAAGGTCTGGAGTCACAACCACTCTGAACAAGGCTGCAGCAACACACCTAACCATCTTTTAGTCAGACGCTTCCATCAGCAGAATATTCATAAACAGAGATGCAGACCTTTGAGATCTAGAAGGAGCTGGTGTCTCTTTCACCCAAAAAACCTGCAGTATCCGTGCAGGTCAAACGAGCCGTGAAGACGTCTGTAAGACGGTCGCAAGCAAAACTGGACTGCTTAAGTATGAACTAAACCTCTGTCTGTAGGAAGTATAACCCTTGTGCTATCCTATGGGGTCCAGATGACCCCCCCCTTGCATTGACATGTTCTCCCTACCATGACAAAGGTGGATAAAGGTGGAAAGATTTCATGGAATCCATGGACACCAGTGAAGATCACAAATCATTGAAGAAAAAAGGTTCAGAGCACTGTCTAGTGGGTCTAGATGACCCACCTCCCAACGTTAATGGGCCTCCAAGGCATGGAGTGGGGTCATCTGGACCCCATAAGATGGCGCAAGGGATAAACCGGGCTTAAGGCTACATTCACACCAGGGATGTATTGCACATTTAAAAATGCACCGAATGCAGGTTCTTGAACGCACCATTGGCCCATAGTATTCAGACGGGACTGTTGATACCAGCACATGTACCTGCAGTCAGAAGAGGCTTGGTGTGAAATGTAGAAGCGAAGCAAACCTGGGGAATCTCGCCCCAGGCTTTTTCCTTCACAGCTCTATTCCGATCTATAAGACTTGGTGTCATAGAATTCCGTCGGGGCACAAACCACAATTACTTATTTCTCCTTCATAAATAGTTTTCAAACTTCTGTGGATTAAAAGGAATGCTCCATACCTTTACTTTCAAATCAAGTCCCTGGCCACGCGTTTGATGCGTAGAGCCAGAAAACTGACTTAAAAACAAATCCCTCCAAATAAATCTAGGAGTTTTTAATGCGCGAGCCTGAAACGTGCATCCACGTGCGTTTACGTAGACGCTCACATTGCCGATACAGATCGTTTGTGATACCCTGAAAAACCATATCTTGTGCAAAAAGGTCTGGACGTGTAAATAATTCCTCCTTGTGTTCCTTTCAGGGGTCACCACAGTGAATCTGCTTCCTCCATCCAACACTGTCCTCTGCATCCTCTGCACCACATGTGTCAGAGTCAAGGCCCGCGGGTCACATTCAGCCCGCCGTGCGACTTCATCCGGCCTGCAAGATCATTTTATATCAGTGCTACGAATAGCGCTGATGACATGCATTCCCTGCAGATCCCACAATGCAATGCTTCAGCTGCCCTGCTGAACACTTCAGCTAGCCTGAACAATGCCAGAGAGAGAAAAAGTTGATTCTGAAAACAGTCTTCAAAAGTGGAATAAATCTTTCTGATATTCCTGGTAAACAGGTTTGTCTCACTTGTGGAGCGAATGTGGCTGTAATGAAAGAATGTAATCGAAGACGCTGTGAGACAAACTTCAAATACAGAGTTTGCACGGCGCTTTGGTGACTTTGAAGAGCAAAAAATGAATTTTGAGTTGCTTTGTAGCCCGTTTTGCCCTCGATGTGGAAACTGCACCTGTGCAGATTCCGATGGAGCTGATTGGTCAAACACGGCCCTGCAGGACCTGAACGGTTTATCCTCCATTCCTGCAGGAAGGCCACAGCTCTGTCTACATCCAGCTTTATGCATGTTTGGTTGAGTGAGAAGCTCTTCTTCAGTGATGAAGACTAACTAAACAGCACACAGGTGTCGTCTCACTGATGATCACCTGCAGTCCATCCTGAGAACGTCACATCAAACACAAACCACCCAAAAAATGATGCCAGACGTCCAGCTCTGATAAAATGACACACGAGCAAAGAAAGAGAATTTGATTTATTGCTGAAAAGCCTAAATTTGATTTACATTTCCAGGTTTTGTGTGTTTTGTGATGCAGCATATTCCTATTTTGAATGTGTGTAATTGTTAAAGGGTGGAGAGCAAAATATTTTGGTATATTTAAAATTATTTTTATACAAAATGACAAAAAAGTAAAACATTTTTTTTCTTTTAATGTTTATTTTCTGACTTGTCATTTTGACAGGATATACTTTTATGGAGAGAAAAATATAAGTTCATTAACGTTTAAGTTAATTAATTCTGGAATAAGATTTTTATCGTTTGTTTTTGTTTTTTATGTTAAAAAAAATGAATAGTTGCATTTTAAAGGTTTATCCTGCTGGGCCCCCCACCTTCAGCATATTTTAGATTTTGACCCCTCTCAGCAATCAACCTTGACACCCCTGCTCTTCTCGAACACCAGCTACCTTTATGTCTTTAAAAATACATAAATAACCTTTTTGAAATCTTTCTAAGAACCTTGAAAATCAGCCAAACTACACTGGAGATTCCCAAAACTGAGAGACTTTCTTTTTACTGCAAAGAGCTTTGTCTTCTCTCAGCCCCCCCCACTCACTGACCCCCAGCAGGCCGGGCTTTTTCAAAGAGCTGTGGAGCTGCAAGAGTTTTGTCAGACTGAAGTTTCTTTTGTCTCCTGTCTGAAGGACCAGCAGAAGGACTTCTGCTCCAGCTGTGGTGTCAGTGCACTTTTCTGCACTCAACACGTCACGCTTTGCAAAACTCCACAAAATAAACACGAATCTAAAGAAGCCTCAGTTCTCCAGCAGAGAATCCAGAAAGGCAGTGAAGAAAACAGAGTCTAAAGTGTAACGGCGTCTTTCTGACAAGGACTGTCGAGTTTACCATCCAAAATTCCTTTTGAAATGAAAGAGGAAAAAAAACAAGTAAAAGAAGAAGAAAGTGTTTATGCATGAGCTGAGGATTCGTGCCCTTTGATTGAGGTGCAGAATCAGAATTATTGATGAGGGCTAAAGCCAGGCTAACTGTGCGTTGAAAGCATGATTTGTAATGAATTTTAAAAACCTGTTCAGCTCTCACACAGAGAAAGGCCAACTTCATTTTACACTTTTGTCTGTCAAGTAGGTCTTAACATTTCAAAGAGTGTGAACATCCTTACAGGCTCTGAAGACGGAGCAAATGTGAGACCGTGTAAAATCAGTAGAGACTCACGGTGGTGAATAAATCAACTGTTTTGTTCTGTTTTTATGGAGTAGAATCTGGCTTTGCTGCAGAAAACACAAAAGAAAAGTGCAGCAGATTCTGTTGACCGGTTCTACTTTTGAATGTGTTGTAAAAAGTCATTTGAAATTTAAAGTTAAAATGTATTTTCAGGGGAAAGGACAAATCTAAATACTCTGTCAACTGTTTTTCATTACAAAGACTTTGGTTGCCGACTGAGAAAAGACGGTGATCATTTCTGTAGATCTGGATGAGTCCTCAACCGTCGGCTCGTCTGATGGAGAGTCGGGCTGCAACGAGTCGTTTTCACTACCATTCCATTCATATCGCAGTTTGTGGCTGATGATCCGGTTTAGTCAATATTAGTTCATTCTGAACGATCCGATTCTCTGACTTATCCCTTGTTCTATCCTATGGGGTCAAGATGACCCTTGACATGTTCTCCCTACCATGACAAAGGTGGAAAGATTTCATGTAATCCATGGACACCAGTGAAGATCACAAATCATTGAAGAACAAAGGGTCAGAGCACTGTCTAGTGGGTCTAGATGACCCAACTCCCAATGTTAAAGTGCCTAGGATAGCACAGGGGTTACAACCTTCTTGAGCTCTTAGAAGAAGTGGCCAACACTGAACTTCCTGAGAACAGTGGTTTGGCTTGGATGGATTGTATTGCTACTCATAAAAATGACTTTTTAAATCAGTTTTTTTTCAGTCTGCCGTCGGTCATCCCCGTGTTAAATCATTTAAAGCGGTAAAGAGTCGGTGCTGAAGCAGAAAATCCAACAGCATTGTTTCTTTTTTTTACTGCAGACGTGTTATTAAAAGCAGAAATGACTGGGAAGACTTCACATTTGTGCCAGTGAAACCTGTAATGTAAAATCAATAGTTAATTCAAAGACGTATCAATACATTTTCACACTCCAAGTACTTCTGATTTCAAAACCGTTCATTTCCTGCAGTAATACTTCCACAAACATCACACTTTACTTCACATCTTTTTGAGTTTTTTTTTTTTCTTGTGTTTCTTCCAATGACCGGCGTTCCAAACAGGAAGTGATCGCCAAAATCCCACAGACGTCTATAGAGAAATAAACAGGTGTTGCTCAGTCATTCTATTGGTCAGAAGAACCCTTCTGGTTCTGATACCTTTTTTTTTTTCTTTTATATCTTCTTAATAATCATCGTTTCTTTCTGTAGATAAAGTTATTCATGTTATAAACTGACCAATCAGATGCCTCAATAAAAGTAGGTGGAGCCTGCTGGCCCCCCACGTCCAACGACAGATTTCGTGGAGCCCTCTATCAAGAGTGGCAAGAGTGGTTGCCATAGAAACAATGCGGTACAAAACTTTCACCCAATCACCGAAAAATATCGAGAAATGACTTTTATTTTCTCATTTAATAGTTATCAATACTTTAATAGGAATAATTGATACCAAATTTGGTGACGTACCGGCATCTGTTTTCCAATACTTTGGTATCAATGCTCCCATAAGTACTGGAGAGTAGTTTCTTTAAGTTTGAGGAAGGTAAAAGTATATTAAAAATATATTTCAGTGAATTCAGTAACTTGGTGTGAAAACAAACTGTTTGTACGAAAACGTCTTTACGATGCGTTTTAATGTGTCTGACAGGTAAACTTTGATGACAGTTGAATGAAAGCCTTCATTTCTCAGTGAAGTTCCTCTTTTTCACCAAACTCTTCCACACACAACACAATGATTGTGTATTTTTGTGTGTTTCTG
Source organism: Oryzias sinensis (assembly GCA_037389245.1). Classification (NCBI taxonomy): domain Eukaryota; kingdom Metazoa; phylum Chordata; class Actinopteri; order Beloniformes; family Adrianichthyidae; genus Oryzias; species Oryzias sinensis. The sequence continues at coordinate 1,897,903 of CM074500.1, forward strand.
ACCTTGTTAGTTTATTTTCTGTACTTTCACTCAAAGTTTCCACTCGATCCTCCGTTCAAATGGACGAAAAAGGCTGCGTTTAAAACTAGTCTGTTTGATTAAAAACTTTCATCAGCATCTTTTTTTTCTTTTGCACTCGTTTATAAATATTGATGAATGAATTCACCTGTTTTGAAGCCATAATTACCTCTGACATCATTAAGTTCCTTTCATTTCCCTGCATGAGAAACATCCCCTCTTGTTTATTTGTGTTGACCCCTGGGGTTGTGCAGAAATAGAGTGATAAACATGTTAATGAGGCGTGCCCTATATACATCTGCAGTATGCACAGCACATATTTGGAAAAGTGAAGCAATCAGTTCAGGACTTCAGATGTGGCATGGTGGGAAAATCCAACCGCATCTGGAGGAGGGTTGGCGTCGTTCTCCGGCACAGAACATTGATTCTCAACGCTGCAGGGTAAACATATGCCACTTAATAAACACGTTTATTTTTGTGTGGCTGTTGGTTTTGCACAAAAAGAAGTTAAAGCCGTGAAACGGCATTGTTGCGAATCCCAGCAGCGCGTACGCGGGGGCCCGCCTCAGTGGGACGCCTGCATCTCCTGCCAGGAAAAACCAATAGAGAGAAATGGAGAAAAGAAATCCAACCTCCAATTACCAGAGAGCTCCAGAGCGAGGACGCCGCTCGCATTCCTCTCACTGGCTCGTTGGCCCCTCTGCAGAGAATACCAACAGGATGTGTTGGCTTTTGACGGCGGTGCTGAATCACAGACGTGGAGGAGCCTCCTGGAGGAGTAAGCTGCAGTCTATTTTAGTTTTTTAGCCTTTACCCCACTTTCTGTGTCGGAGAGTGCTGACTTCACCAGAACCGGTCAGGTGATGCGCCTCCTTTGAAAAATGGGCCAACATGGAAATGTGAGACCAGCCAAACAAGGGAGGGCTATTTCTACACCGAGACGGGGAGATAAGACGCCACTTTCTGTGCGGGATTATCTCACGGAGCGGCAGGCTGGGCTTTACAAACAATGGCGGCTCAGGTCTCCTTGTGACGGCGTGCAATGCCTCCCTGTGACCTTGGCGGCTATCGGCTTCCGTCTGCCAAAGCGGTGGAATCCCATCCTCAGCAGCTTCATCTGTGTCCCAATAAACACATACCAGAAGATAAGCTCCAAGCCAAAGCCTCAGGCCAGGCTCCAGCAACGATAAAGAGCTGGTGAATAAACGAAGACGCAGCAGCGGCACCACCTGAGACCCGGCGGTGCAGAAATCTGTCAGGGTTTCAGCGTGGAGAGGTTTTTCTTTGCAAGCAAATGAGGTAATCATTTGTGAGGCGGGGAGAAAGGAGCCGCTTGTGGGAGGCGAGGCTTTGAAAAGAATCTCATCCACCAACTGCTCTGTTCAACAGACATTATTCCCCGTCCTTCAGCCACCCGAGAGAGCTCTTTGGGAGCTACTGGAGGGAGTCAGATGACAGTTCTTACCTGTGTGTCTCTTTCCTCACGTTGACAGTGCTGCACACCCAACATGGCCCTCAAAATATGAACCCTAAGTTGTTTTTTTCTATCCAGCAGTTTGCCTTTCATCACTGATGGAGACCAGTTCAATTTGAAAAGAAATGCAGGATAAATTGTGCATTTCTTAATTAAATGACTATTGTTTCCAGTCCACGCTGCAGGTGGACAGTATTTGTGAGGACTTACTGCACCTTCAACAGGCTCTTAATGAGGTCTGCATGGATGACTGCAGACTTCTGGACAGCTACCCTAACACCGACTCAATCATGTCCCTTTTTTTTGTATTACGGCACACTTTTCATCAAGCTTGTTTGACTGTCAGCATGCAGCATTTCTGTCCCCGCTAAAGGAGCTTTAGCCCCATCTAGTGGCTGTTTTTGGTCTTGCACATTTGCAGCACGGGGATCTGCACCGCACAGACGGCACCTGCAGCAAATCCGTGGTGCTGCTTCGGAGGTTTTTGTTCCATATTCATGCGAGTGTTTGGTGCAACTCTGCATTTCAGCCACCGGGACCATCCATCTCATTTAGCTCACTTATCCAAATATTCATCTGTCTATTGATTTTGCACGTCTGGCCAACTCGTAATGCATTCTTTGGTGTTCAGTTTCATCTCACTTATGGGTTTGATAAACAAAAACTTCTGTGCACAGAGGAGCTCCAGCTCTCTGACAGGAAGACCCGTTAAACATCCTTCCCTGTCGTGGCTTCATGGAGCATTTTAAAGCTGCACAGTCAATATTTTCCACCTCTGACAGCTCAAGCTATTAATGATGTTAAAAGTGTCATTATGAGGGATGAATTCGGGGAGAATGACATCCTCCGTGCTCTCCAGAGTGTTCAGGTTGTTTTGTTTTAATGACCTGTAGTTTTTATTGTTTTTGGTTCGTTCCCATCCCTCTAGCCGGTTTACAGCCACAGCAGGCGTCCCTGATAAGCCCCCCCCCACCCGGCAGCAAACAGAAAGCAAATGGACTCAAACATGCTGGAGCTTTTCATACTGGAGAGGCAAATGTTCCCCGAACAGGAGCACAAAGATGCTTCGTGTTCACACCAGATGTTTGCTTGTAAAAAGGTTTGGGATTAAATCACATCAGACTTCAGTTTTGTTGCTTGAAGAAAATGTTTTTGCAGAAAAAATAGGGTTGATTTTTATTTTTTTGGCGCAGGATAAAGAAAGCAGAGACGTTGCAGGATTTCTTGCAGAATAAAAAACTAAAACTTTTATAAAAATGTATATCAAGACAACATTTATTGATTATTTACAATAAAAGAACAGAAAAAGCAGACGCGTGTTTCCGTACCAATGAGGACATCGAATAGCATCACATGTTGGACGTCAGTGTCTTCAAATAAATAAAATATTGAAATCAATTCAGACGTAAAGATTCGGTTGTAGCACTGAGGTAGATATTTGTACAATCATTTGTCTTATCGCTGACTCATGCTTCCACCTTTATCACTAACAAATCAACAGATGATGGTAGCAAAGCAAAAGTCTTCATTAAAAGGTTTTAAGGCACCAAAAAACTCTTAGGTCAAAGTTTCTCCATGTGATCATTTTCAGGCATCTTTTTTGCAGTAGAACTTTGATAAAGTGCTCCAAATCGTTGACACCAACACTGAAAATAATGTACCTTCATCTCATTTATCTTTCATTTGACGTCAGCAAAGGCGTAGAAGGAACACCGAATGGGTCTGGAGTCTCTACTTTCAGCTATCACTCCCTCTGGGCTTCATCTCCATCTAGAATCCAGCATAACTCTCCTGACAATATGTCATACGAGTGGCGGCACAGCAAGTCACAGACTTATTTCAGAACAAAGTTTCTCCTGCAGGTCCACCTGCTGGGAAGCAGAAGCAGGACATCTGCGGTCAAACCGGCACATTTTGGTAAATGCAGGAAGTGTCGTCATGAAGGGAGACGGTACCTTGATGGAAGCGACTCTGCAAACAGTGGTTGAGTTGATGCAACTCAGTGTCTTGGTGAAAACCCAGAGGGTCCTTGGCGGCCCCCCCAGAGGGGAGCTGCTCTGCAGGAACCCTCAGCGCCTCCGGCCCGGTGCACCGGCTCAGTGAGCAGAGCGGGTGTCTGGAGATGGCGCCGTGGCAGCCATTTTTCACAGGAACCATGTCGAGGATGCTGTCAACAAGGCTGTCATCACTGAGCAGCTCGCACCTCGGAAGCAGGGGCGAGGGGGGAGGCCGGCCGGGGTGCCAGTCGCAGGCGGACGGTGGCGTGGCGGCGTTCTGGTGCCGGCTGAAGCTGCTGGCCAGAGAGGAGATCTGCTGGGCAAGAACGCTGATCTCGGCTCGCTCCTGCTCATCATACTGATCTGACTCCGCAGACGGGAGCGGAGGAAGAAGACTGGAGGGAAAAGCCAACTCCTGCAGGACAACACTGCCCCCTTGTGGATTCTCCAGGAGGTCCAGCTCATGCGGATGCAGGGATGCACTTTCTGCCGGACTCTCGCACATCTCAGACACAAACAGACAGTCTGGAACTAACCGGGCGTCGGACGTGCACGGCTGGAAACCGTAAAGCGAGGATGAGGCTGAGGAGAGCGGCGAGCGTTCTCCAAAAGTAGGCGGGTCTCTCTGCTCGAAGGCTGGGTCAAAGGCGGTCGGCGACTGGCGACTGCTGAGCCGTGCGTCTGGGTGAGAGTAGAAGGAGGCGGAGCCCTCTGGGGAGGACAGCAGCTGATCTGTGCATTCATGAGCCTCCATCAGGAGGTCGGGGTGGAGCTCCCCCAGCTGCAGAGGGGAGCTGGAGGAGGCGGGGCTGTAGAGAACAGGGCTCTCTGAGGAGCTGCTGTCCTGGGAGGAGGTGCACAGCATGCAGCACATGTCCTGCTCCGACTCCCACCTCGCTCTGGCGTCCGGCTCGTCTGTGGCGCTCTGCCTCTTCGTCCTGTGTCTTTCTCCATGAGGTGCATTCAAATCAAAGGAATTTGCCGCCGATGACGACCCGACGGCATCGCAGCTGATTTTCTTCTGCAGGAACGTTGCTTCTGTTGGACTAAAAGGAAACCCAGTGAGGTCACGCTGAGAGCAGCCGCTTTGGTTTGCTCCACAGCTTCATACCTGACGATGAAGTTGGAGCAGCTGATCTGCTGGTTCTCGGGGTCCCTGTTGGCCCGGATGTAGACCCAGGTCCAGGACAGGTCGGCGCACAGGAGCCTCACCACCACCTCCACCTGGAGGCCTTCATCTGCCTGAACTGAAAAAGCAGACTGATGACACGCTGCACTCCAGAAAACAAAAAGGGATCGTTTCATCATTTAATGTCAAGGGTCAAATGTAAGCTTAACAGAATCCCTCTAATATGTAATCATTTGAGAATCGAACACCAGGAAAGTCTGTTTCTGTAAGGAAACCTACTCAGTTTAGTGTGGGAGTTTGCTGCAGGGGACAGATCTTCAGGATGCATCAGACTGTACCATGATTGGCCCCTCATCTCATCCGCCGAACGCCCCAGAAAGAAAAGCACACTAAAAAATACAAACTCTGTCAGGAAAAAGAAGGAAGGGCTTCCCGTTTGTGTCAGAGGAGCCTGCAGACGTACCTGTGGGACAGCTGAGCGAAGCTCATGTCCAGCCTGTGAGAGCTGCTGAAGCTGCTGCAGGGCCGAGACGCCGCGCCGCTCAGACGGTTCACCGTGGGAGTGCAGAGCGCCACGAAGAGCAGCTCGCCGCCAGGAAAAGCTACAGATGGAGGGAGGAGCTGGAAGCTCCCTCTGACCAGCATGGAGCAGCGGCTGCCGTGCTGCACCTTGAAGGCCTTGGAGGTCTGCATGCAGCACACGAAGCTCCTCTCTGCAGAGTTCAGGGGAAAGTTCTCAGACGGTCTGCTCCTCATGCGGACACGAACACGTTTCAGGATTTATGAACAGTCCTACCTGCTGATGGGCTGCTTCCAACATCCAGGTGTGCCTGGACCGCCTCCGCGTCGGAGCGCTCCACCATGTCGTAGATTGTGTCTCCCTGCAGCAGGTCAAGCTGGGAAAGGCGGAGCTCGTGTTAGACGCCGTTTCACCACAACCTGCTGGGATCTGGTTCCGACTCTCACCATGGAGAAACCCAGATGTTCGTCCACGTTCTCCGACACGCACACCAGCCGGCCTTCAGCGGTCGTGACCAAGATGAAGCCAGGCAGCGCCGCCAAAAAGGCCTCACACGGCAGGGAGCAGTGCGCCTCCCCCCCAGAGGGGAGACCTTCAAGATCAATTCAGGCTCCTTTAGTTTGTTGGACAAATGGACTCTGAATAAATACGCATGACTAAGAGGTGAAAGCTTACCCTGGAAGAGACCAGACTTCCTGATGTAGGTACAGATGGCAGCCATGGAGTGAAGGTAGGACAGACGCTCCTGGTCCTCCTGGGAAATGGGGAGCAGAGCGCGCATATTCCTGATCTCATGGTTGATGTGGTCTCGCCGGGCTTTGGACGCTCCCTTGGTGGATCTGTGGGAGACCATGGTCACTCGGGTGAGAGGTGGGGTAAACGGAGACGACAAACGAGTCAACGGCCCGGCTGGTTTTCAGAAATCTGATCCAAATCCATCTTCTTCCTTTAGACCCAAAGAAGTGAGGACAAGGAATGACTTAATTGGGCTGAACTGATGCAGGGGTTGCTATGGAAACGGCCGATAGGAGAGTCAGCAGCAGCTTTGTCTGGGCCTCTCGCCTGCGTGGTCAGTGTCTGTCTGGCTCCATCCTCAGAAAGCCCGGGCTTTTTATAGCCGCCGCTTCAGCGTGGGCGTCACACACAGAGGGAGGCGGGGCTTCTGAGACCGGGTCCCACGTCACGCAGCGAGGATGAGGTCGGCTCATCAGCTCCTCATCCCGTCTTCACGTGTTTACAAAAACCCTGCCGCGGACTCCCTGAGGAGCAGAGAGGAGGAGCATCCCTCACCTGAGCCTCCTGCAGGCCGCGCGCCGCTCCTCCCGCCGCAGGTGGGACGTGCACGGAGCCCTGACGTGACATGTGCACGAGCTGCACCACAGAGGCATGCTGGGACCTGGCGGCGGGAAAAACCACGCATCATCCAAAGTAAACCAGTCAGACTGCTGCATAAATGAGGTGAGCGCGTGACCTCATGGACCTACCAGCGCGCGCGCGCTCCTCCTGTTGTAGCCCAAAGCCGACAGACAGCGGCGGCCACGCGGGGCAAAGAAAAGCCCCCAGGGGGGCAGTTCCTCAGTGCGACCCGCATCCAAAGCGGCTCCTTCGGATTTAGTGGAAACGCGCTAAAAATAACCCGGGTTACATCGGAGTTTCAGTCCACAGGGTCTCAAAGTAAAAACTCTACATTTCTGGCCTCAGATCCTAAATAAATGCAGAAACTCCACAACTTTCATCCCTCCATAAACTGACGGACAAGTTTAAGATCTGAATTTCAATAGTAGTAATAATCAATTCTTGATTGATTCAAAACTTTAAAAAACTTACAGGTTTTATGTCATTAAGTTTATTCCTGCCTTTCCATGACAGGTCCGCCTTCTTAACATGAACACAGGTGTGTTCTGAATTTATGCATGGATGTGTCAAAGCATTTCAAAGTTCAGTCTGGGTTTCCTCCTCCATTCATCTTTCTGACCCTTAAGGCCGGATCAGGACCAGACTACTCTCAGCTCTCCTCAGTCCAAACAAATCCCCCAGAACTCTCGGATCCTCAGGTTCTGCTCTTTCCACACTTGTTGAAACTCAACAAAAAACAAAGAATTTTTGGATATGCTCACTTGACTTTTGATCATTTTTGTTTTTGCATGTGGTGCAGTGGTTAGCGCTCTCAGGCCCTGGTTCAAATCCAGACTAGGTAACCTTCTGTGTGCAGTTTGCAGCTTCTCCTGGCCTGTGTGGGTTTTGTCCAGGCGCTCCAGCGTCCTCCCAGTCCAAAGACATGCTTCACCTGGGTAATTGGTTTTTCTAAGCTGTCCCCATAGGTGTGCATGTGGGAGTGACATGTACCCCACCTTTACCCAACAGCTGGGACAGGCTCCAGCCACCCTGGGACCCTGAAAGGGGGTAAAGGATGGAGTTTTAGGACATTCAATCGTTCTAACATATACCTTTATGTCAAGCTCTTTGGTTCTAAATGTGTTATTGAACAGTGCTCTACAAATAAAAGTGATGATGGGAAAAAAAAGCTGCACAGAAAGTAAAGCAAGAGTCAAACCTCTAAATCGTTCCATTCTTTTATATTTTCTGTCTGATCTTAAAGGACTGATGGAGCAGAGACGTTCTGCAGCATTCGTCATGCGGCAGGAAATGCATGCCAACAGTCCTGAATCAGGATTCCTGCTTCCCTCCAGAATATCGTCTAGTGATGCAAGAAGTGTTGCATAAATGAACACGGACCGACGATCAGAAAGATCTTTGCTTTTTGAAGCGGCAGCTCAGAGAACACTGATGCTTCACAGGTCTGATCTGAGTCCCTGGGGGGGGGGGGTCGCATGAGGCCAGAAGCATTAGTTTAAAAAAAAATTCAAAAGAGAATTTTTGAATTTTTCAAAGTGCTAATGTAGACATTTTGTTGCTCTAAAAAAAAACAATTCTTTAGATTTATTTAAAAGCGTTGCATCAAGCAGTTGCATGAAACCACAACGAGCAATTGCTCCAAAGCAAATCCCATGAGGATAAATAGTCTTAGTTCACAGTAATGTTGGCCGTTCGTTAAAGAACTGAGGGAGTTTTATGATTTATTTATTTTAGGCCCAATATTTTATCCAGGAAACCTGGTACTTTATTTTGGAAAACATGATATTGATGCATTTTTATGTCTTTATCACAAAAGAAACTCTGTAAAACCAACGACAAACTGTTAATGTTTGTTTCCTTTCTACTGTCAGGCCTAAACAGTTGGGTCCTTAATGATTTCAGATTCAGAGGCAACCATCAAACACAATCCCCCTTTAAACTTCAGTTATTGACTTTTTGGGGGGGATTTCCGAGCAGCTTTGGGAGTTTGTCTTCAAAAGACTTTACCTGTCAGCTCAGGCTTCCTCTGAATTCGTCTCTTTGCAGATGAATAGATGATGTTCATGACCATGGCTTGGCTCAAAGGCTGCTACCATGACACAGTCACACCAGACTTTCTCCTCCAGCAGCTTCCACGGGTTGTAGAAGAACAGCTGGAACGTCTAACCTGGACGAGCTGGTGCTCCTTTAACTCATCTTTTGTCGCCTCCGCCGGCCTGGGGCCTCCTTTGCCCCGGGAGAGGAGAACTAGAACTTGAGTGGGTGAGAGAACCGTGCAGATATGGCAGGACAAGACAAAACAAATCACTTTGGACAAATCCTTGGTCTGATTCTCAAGTGCCCCTGGGATCATTAGGGTCCTGAGGGGAAATTAGAGAGCAATTTGGCTGAGGGTCTGCCCGCATTAGCGCCTGCCCCGAGGCCGAGGCAGACAGAGGGTACCGGCTCAGCAGCCCTGCTTCCTGTATGGGCTGGGACCGAGCAGGACCAGGCGGGACGGGGTGTCTCTGCTGCCTGACTCTCCGTCTGTGGTCTGCACTTAACTTTTCAGATAACGCGGCCTTTATAGCACACGGCTGGTGACAGACGGGATCAAACTGCCGGGCCTCTGCAAGGACAGAGGCTGAGGTTCAGGGTTAGCCCGGGACCCCCACCACCACAGCAGCCACACATAAACACAGAGAAGACCAGCAAAGGGGATGGAGTCGCCCCGAGACCTGCAGGTCCAGGACACGAGTCTGGACAGGTCCTCTTCTACGAGGGACTAGTTTCTAGAATTAACCAGAAAAATATGACGCGACTGAAATGGTAAAAAGCGTCACCTAAGCCTTTCTGTTGGTTTCAGCAGCAGTTCTGCAGGACGTGACGGGAAAAGTCCATCCAAGCCAAACCACTGTTCTCAGGAAGTTCAGCGTTGGCCACTTCTTCTAAGAGCTCAAGAAGGTTGGAACCCCTGTTCTATCCTAGGCACTTTAACATTGGGAGTCGGGTCATCTAGACCCACTAGACAGTGCTCTGAACCTTTTTTCTTCAATGATTTGTGATCTTCACTGGTGTCCATGGATTACATGAAATCTTTCCACCTTTATCCACCTTTGTCATGGTAGGGAGAACACGTCAATGGAAGGGGGGGGACATCTAAGATAACACAAGGGTTAAACATAGATTACAGAAAAAGAAAAGAACAGTAGTTTATTTATTAAGGTTTATTTTTTTTTGGGAAAAATGTGTTTTTTTGGCACTGCTGTGCTTTTAACACGATCAAAGCAGCCGAATGATTCTACATCAACGGCACTAAACCCTTTTTTAAAATGTTCTACATCTCATTTTCTAATTATTTTAGGCACAAAACGGTTTTATTTCAAAGCAACTTTAATGCTTCAAGCCTCACTGAGAAACAAAAAGCTACATTTTGGATCAGTAACGGTTTATTTGGAAACCTGAACGGAGAATTCGAATCAAATGACTGCTGTTGGAGTACAGAGATAGAAGTTCAAATTAATAAAATGTACTTATGCATGTTAAGTAAGGGTTTTATTGGTCACAGCAGATGTTAATTCTTTGCTCGGTCAGTATAGAATTGCACCGAAAACCTTTTCCTCTGTCGGCCACTTTTACATCAGGCCTTTTTGGAAGCATCAGGATTCTAATCTCAGTGGAGAACTGGAGCTTTTCTAACAAACAGAACAGACTTAAATATGATCATAGCTTTTAGAAATATTCTTCCGAATCTCAAAATCTCACCAGAGATTCATAGTTTCACTGGAAGGTCTTTTAGCCAATAAAGTCGCCTGTTTTGATTGAATTGTGGCCTTTCTATTCAAACATGAAACCATCCCTACATTCAAACTCCTAAAGCTTCAGTTACTTTTCTAAGCTAAATAACTGATGTTTTAGCTCCATGGTGATGGAGAAATGCTGGAGCCCCCCCCCATCACATAGTAAAGCAGCTCCGCCGCTCGGCCCAACAGTCGGATTTAAAATATAAAAACAGAAGGTAAAGCAATCGGAAACGTCAAACCAAGCAGCTTGGCTGATCGATAACGGACGCCGCCGCAGCCGCATTCAGATGTTGCAGGTTTTTTATTGATACAGCATAAAAAGAATATTGCACAGAAAGTCCGGACCAACTTTATTCAACAGAACTCCCCTTTCATCAGTAGCCTAAACGCCTCCAAAAGAAACAGAAACCAGAGAAGAATCCATGTTTCCCAAAGAACTAAGTCACGGATGCACTCGTCTGCCATCCTCTACAGATGTGGTTTTTGGTTCTCGTGAACGTGAAGCAGCAGAAACTCGTCACGGGGATCAAGAACTGAAAATCCACGGAGGATCTTTCTGAAGCCAGTCGGGGAGGATCTGCTTTCTGCTAAACATTCTCTCTGCAAGGAGAAAAAACCTGAACGCTCCTCACCAGAACTTCTGGGGTCAAACTCCTGAGGCAAAAGCCTCTGATCCGTTCCAAAAGGCCGGATGTGCAGCGGTCGGCGCCCGCCGCCACGAACGCATCACTTCCCCTCCCTCTGTTTAGTAAACACTGATCAGTGATGAGATCCTGATGTTCGGGAGGAGTCCTGCTGACTGTTCCAGAGAGTGGAAGGACATTTGGGTCCCCAAAGCCGACTGCAGGCCAAGTTCACGAGTGTGTGGTTCGAATCCCAGAGAGAGGTCTGCTCTGAAAAGTCCCCCGGTCTCATCTGGGTTTCTGTTTTGGGTTCAGATCCGCTCTCGTCTCTAAAGCCCAGAAGGATCAAAGCAAATAAAAAAACCCTTTAGCTTCCATCTGACTGCATCCAAAGTCTCTGAGGGAAACGTTTCAAATCAAAGCTGCCAGTGCAAAGTCCTGAAGGTCACAATTTCTATAAAATGCAACAACGGTCGTTTTTAACAGCATCTTTACCTGAAAAAACATCCACATTTGGGGTTTTATGAGACACCAGCCCTTAAGAACATCTTCAGCTTTAGTTTTCTTGGAGCAGACGCGTAACCAAAGCCGTTTCTTCAGTCGTTCAGCCAGTAAACGGGCTCTGTGCGAGCTGTGGGATTGTCTATTATAAAATGATTATATGTGATGGATTTTCTAACTAAAGGAGCTAAACTTGGGCACACGTCACACTCTGCTCCACATTTGCTATTTTTGGCACTGACTGTTAAACTTGCAGCGTGACAAAAGTGATGAAGCGTTCTGCATCGGAGGAACCGTCTGTTCAGGTGTTCAAAATGTGGGAGGGGCCACAGATCCGGTGACGGGTGCTCCAGGGAGGTAGATGGCCTTGAGTCTTTGACAAGGCAGGCAGCGAGTCGCCGTAAAGTCCAGAGCAGCGGCGTGTCTTCCATGATGGGATGAGGTTCTGGGAGGCTTTAGGGATGGGGATCAAACACGGACCAGTCTCTGCAGCAGAAGGTGGACAACAGTCTTCATGGAGGTGGACATCTTGATGATTCTCCTGGAGAGCTTTGGCTTCACGTCCCGCCTCGTCTCTGATTATCCTAGGCTGATTAGATCTCTGCAGAGGCTGGAAAGAGCGGTTTTGATGTAGGAACCACCTTCAGGCGTGGCGAGGGCCACGGAGGAAGTCTTGACGTTTGGTCAGCGAGACGTTTTGATGTGAAGGACGTTGGACAGAAAATGAGACCCGGAGCAGCGGCGGACAGTCCCCCTTAAAGTTCATTTGCCTAAAAACCAAAGAGACCTGCTTTGACTTTGTCACCCGTGTGAGGAGAAGATGGGTCTGCTGATGTTGCTGTTGGTCGTCATGGCAGCCAGCTCCCACCTGGAGTAACAGACAAAAGAATCATTTAGCAGATGTTCCTCCGGTTTGGTCTTTGATTAGCAGGAATGTTCACATCACAGAGAAAATATCTGAGGAGTGATCTGCGGCGGGGACCCCCCCCCCCCCTCCCTCCACGCGTGCACGTGAAGAGCTGAGGACGAGCTCTGTAACGTGATCGTGAGGAGCGGGAGCTGACGAGCGGCGGTGGGGCTGACCTGATGACAGGTCAGAGGTCGAGCTCCAGATTGTTATCTCTGGATCTGGTTTCACACTCACTCCCTCTTTGCTGCTTTGAGCGCTCTTTGTGTTGGGGGGGGGGATTGGCGTCGGAGCTGGGCAGCACTGAGGGGGCAGAGGGAGTTAACCAGAGTCCTGTGACCCCCTCCTGAAAACCCTCCGAGGGTTAAAAACACAACTGCAAACATCACAGCAGGGGGGGGCGCAAGGTGGCGGTCCGAGAGGGATGAGGTTAAGAGGAGTAATTAGTATCAAGTTCCGTCAGACTGACGTGTAAAGAAATACTTTCGGTTTGAAACACACATTAAATCCAGGAATGGAACCCGCAACTAAACGCCATCGGGGGGGGGCGTTAAAGAGCCGCTGTGGTGAAAATCCGGGTTTCTCCTGTTTTTGTGGCATTTCTCTCATGATGGAGGACATCGATAAAGTAAATTAAACTTAAAACTGCACAGAAATCATTGTGAATCAGGAGCAGACGAGGAAAAGATTCCATTTGTGACGTTAAAAATAAATAAACGCTGGGCGGGGCCACAAACTGCCCCGCCCCCTTCTGATGCATCCATGGTTTTCCTGGTCTGGGCTGGAATCTGGATCAGAACTGGACGGCTGGATAGATCTGAGATAGTTCACCGTTTTTGTTGCACCACTGATGTTAGGAGGTTGGGGGTGTGAGGGGCTGTAAGCTAGTGGGAGAGCATGTAAACAGAGAGCTCTCAGGGGAGGAACGGCTTCCACGCCATCCGTCCCGTCCAAAACTCAGAGGTCACAGCTTTAAAAATGCTTATTTTTGTGACAGAAAACTCAGATCATTTTATTTTCTACTAAATGCCACATTTAAAAGAGATTTATTTGAAATGCAAATAAAAACATCCCCACAAGAAATGCTGAGGATTCCTGCAGGTCACTTTCTCTCTAATTTAAGCAGAAGCGCTGCAGTAACTGTTGACGACCTTTTGAACTCGTGGAAACAGGAAAACCCCCATAAAGGTGCAGCAAAGCTGCAATCCTGAGAACATTTGGAGATGTTGGGAAGAAAACAAAATCCTGGAGGAACTGGCAAAGGCTGATCAGAAAAAGGCTCTTCATAAAACTGGATTTGAAAAGTTCAAGCGACCAATGACGACTCGGTGATGTTTTCTCTTTCTGTTTTTACTACTATGACTTTGACAGCAGGCGTAGTAACATGTTCATAAGGAAAACACTGAAAGCAGGATGGATGCTGTGGTCCACTCCTCGGCTGAAGCTTCCAGCCTCTTCCTGTTTGGCTCTTCCTTTCTTTGCATCACACAGCATCATCTCTGCAATTTCCTCACATTCTTCTGTGTGCGAGTCTATTAGCTCGGCCAGGACAACAATAAAGGCATTACATTAGGACACTAGCTAAATGGGACATAATGAGCCATAATTAGCTTTTTTTCTCCTGAAATGAGCTCAGATTTGTGACGCAAACAAAGACATTTGTGATGCAAAGAGAATAAAGAAGCATAATACATCAGCTGTGTGACAAAGTGGACGTAATGACAGGAGGATGTTTGTCTGACCTGATATCATGTGGGAGTCCTGACTGCTCCAGACTGTACTGAATAACAGCTATTTTGCATAACGTCTTCAAATTAGGGCCTGAAAGAGAAGAAAACACGGTGAGTCATCGTCACTAATTACACCCATGAGAAGAAAATCAATTTTAGCCGTGGGAATTCAAAAAGGCTCCCGAGCAGATCAGACCTGAGGATGCTTACATGAGAAGGTTTTTTACCACAGAAAACGGATTATTAGGATCTAAAAGTGATTCCTGTGGATTGTTTTTTTGAGATGCAGGGCCGATAATCTCCTTAAGAGACCTGCTCTCTAATTATACCTACAAGCTTCCTCTTCATCGTCTTCGTCATGGCTGTTCCACCATATGTTCAGGGGTGAGCCGTGGGGGCACATGTGACATATGCCACAGGGGATGCCACAGGGTACTGCCAGTCCCAGTGAAAACCCACCTACACAAACCGTAACTCCCCCCTGCTGACAGGATGCGACCATATTTGGTCCTCCATCCAACGGATGCACCCTCTGCTTAGTGACCATGACTGCTGATTTACTCACAGCAGCTAAGGTTTAGTTTTTCTTTTAACAAGGTTTGTTTTCTTTGCATCCTGAGCTGTGATCTGCAGAAAAAGCTTAAAAACAGTTCAAAAATGAAATGAAGTACTTACAGAAATCTAAAATATACAAGTCTGAATGATCTATGAGGTTAAATTCGTCTCCCATTCCTTGCTCTGGACAGGGGCTGGCAAAAACAAACAAACAATTAAAAAAACTTTATGAGGTAGCTTGTTCGGTTTGCTTGGAGGAGAAAGAGCCACACAGCATTTAACATTCCTGCTGAACACAACATTACAGCATGAATTGAATTTACAGCATCGTCTTATTCTTTCATCTCTAAGCTCTGCTGTCAGTTTTCTGGCAGGTCACCCGGCGCCCCGCTCTCCTTATCAGAGACCGGCATGATTTGAGCTCACAGGAAATGAGCGCTGCAGCCAGACGGCAAGCTGGCCGCCACTGATAGTCGCTACGACCCGTGCAGCCACTGATATCGCTGCACATCTGTTTCCTGCTGCACCTGTGTCCCACCTGGAGAATTCTTCATTTGACTTGAAACTGGAATCATGGCAGTCCTGTTGTACTGATGGGAGCTGGAGCTGCTTTGACATTTACCAGTTAAACTAAACATCTTTAAAGACCCAGTCTGACAAAAAGCCAGTGTTTGTTGTTTTTAATTCAATTTTGTGTGCGGTTAATTAATCCTGACCTGTAATTAATTGGTTGAATGCTGTAAAGCATTCAACCCTTTGTTTTCTTCTTATGCTATCTTCCGCCATTTTTCGGCACTTAACTCCTTCTACAATTTTTAACCTATTTTAACCATTCAACTTTTAAAATGTTCAGCTCTTTCAGCTTATTCCTGCTATGACTTTTGGTTTTTCAAATCCTTTAACTTTTTAAGACATTTCAGTTTTTCCGGGATTTTTTGCCCTATTAAAATACATAGGGAAGTTATGGTGCATGAGGTTCTCGGTCCCAGACCCAGTTAGGACACTTCAAATTTTTCAACCATTCAACTATTAAAATGTTCAACTCTTTCAACTTATTACAGTTATTACTTTTGGTCTCCATTAAAATACATGGGGAATCCTTGTACTTAACTTCTTTTACAGGTTTTCACCTATTTTAACCATTTACTTTTAAAATTTTGAGCACTTTCAGCTCAGTTCAGCCATTTCTTTAACAAATTCAGCTTTCTTTCAGCAATACAGCATTCAACCCTGCATTTTCTTCTGGAAATGCAGCTCCTTCTAGTTCTTCTATTGTAATCTACCTCATAAAACCTCATTTTGAGCTGTTCTCATTTAAATGTGTGACAGTTAAAGATCAAAGCACGACTAAAATAGCGTCTTTATGAAGTTTTCCGTGAAGACAGACGTCCAACCTTTACTTTTACACCAACACAGGCTATTTTTTTAATCTCAAACCTTTCGAGAAAAATAGAAAAAAACGATCCAGAGTGTTCAAATGAAACATCCGAAACCGGGAGCCAAACTTTTTTTGGAGCAACCCAAAACATTTTGAGCACAAACCGGAATGTGTGACACATTCCTGATGTGTCCGTGGTTTTGGAGGTGAATTTCTAATGAAATCCTTCTGCTCTGCAGAAACTATGTCCTAAAATGGGCTTTTTATTTATTTATTTCAATTTTAGCAACAACAAAAAAATCATTTTGATTAAAAGACAACCAGGAAGGCTTTGAAAATAGAACAGGAGATGGTCGGAGTGGGACATACAAGAAGCACCTTTCATTAAATGCATGAACATCCTGTCCAAAGTTTGATAACCGCTCATTAAACCTGACAACTAAATCCAATTGATATTTTATCAATGATCTAAATACAAAAACAAAAAAAAACCTTGCTTGCCATTTTGCCGTATCTTTTTCTAATTTAGTACGTTTTTGTAGTTTATTTCCACTTAAGAAAACAATCCAATCAAGTGTCCCGTCAGCCGTCCATCTTTACTCCTCCTTCCTGCCGTCCTCTCCATCGCATCTCCCTTTCACTGCATGTTCAGGATGTTGTAAGGGTTTTACGTTGCTAATCTTCCCTAAACAAACACGGTGCCGACCTGAAGCAGGCAGCAGAGGTGCTGAGCACGAGCGCAGCCGTCCCAGGGGGCCAGCTGGGGAAGTCATTACGCCCCTTGGCCCCAGGAGGTGACCCACCTCGGCTTATAGTGGAGCCTTCATCGGAGTACCTTCAACTTTAATGCTAAAACTTTACTGTCAAAGCAAGAAACAGGAAGTTACCCCTGGAAAAGCAAGAACAACTTCCTTCTGGGCTTTCAAAGTTAATTTGACCATTTCCTGTTTGTTTGTTCACCTTGGGTAGCAGTAATTAACAGTGGCCAAACAAATACATTAAGAAATATTTTTAAAAAGTCAAATTTAGAAATTTTGAAAAAAATGAAGAAAAAAAACAGCAGCCATATTCGACCCTGTTGGTTCTCCAGGGTTAGAAGAGTCTTAATAAAGACCATTAAAAGGAGGATCTTCTAATCTAACTTTGATTTTTTTTAATTAAAACCATTAATTAATTAATTAAGAAGTTAGAAAAATCTGTTTCAAATGATTTTTACTATAGTTTGGATCAAAATAGCTCTACAAATGAAATCTGCTGGATAAACCAGCTGATGTTTTTGATGAGAGTGAAACCACGACGACAAAACAAGCAATCCAGACAAATAAATCTCAAGTTGAGGTTGTGAAACCAACAGTTTCCACTTCCACACAAACTAAGCTGAAAGTTCTCAGAATGACGCTCCTGTAGAAACTACACTTTTACTTTGAAGGAATTCCTGTGATGATAACGCTACACGTTCACTGTGGCATGTTAAAACCATTTTCTTACTTTCTAGAAAATATTTTAGCCCTAAAACTGCAGACAGTGAACCCGTTTCAGCAGAAAAAAGTATTCAGCTGGTTAATGGAAGTGACCAGATGGGTTTATTTAAATGTTTGGGTTACTGTTGACTGGAGGAGCTCCTGTGCTGGATCCCATGGAGAGAGGGAATGGACTGATGTGTGAAAAGGTGCTGATAAGAGGATGCTTTACAAGGAGCAAAATGAAGAGTGCATCCCTTCAGGATGCAGTTTTCTCTCATGGATAATGTCCATCGGGGTGTGAAAGTCAGCAAGGCACTAGAGAAGGGTGATGCTTTATTGGTTCCACAAAGGAGGAAAGGCTGAAGTGGACTCTAACGCCACCAGAAGCAGCGCAGGGATGGTGGGAGGCCGAGGCCGGAAGCGGGAACGTCGCAGTGTGCGACTTTATGTGGGATCCTGGGGTTTGAGGGGCCACTTTGTTACTTGATCAGCAAAGTATCACTGCGTGTGTGAAAGTGCTCCTCCCCCAGAACAGCAGAAGAGCTGCCCTAAGTGATGCCGCTCCCCCCACTAAAAAAAACACTGGATGCTATTTCAAACAACACTCAATGAGGGCGTCTAATCACCTAATTGCCAGCAATGGACGGTCTGCTCCGTCTTATCTTCAAACCACGGTCTCCAAACTGGAGAACCGCAGCCCTGGAACTGATGGAAAAACAGGAGTGATGGAGAAACAAAGACTAAAACAAAGTCATAAACTACACATTTTCCAATCATCGGCCCTTCTTGTTCAGGTTCTGCATTGAGCATATCCTCATCCTTAAAGTAGTGATACGATCTGCATCCTTTTCCTTTCTCCGCTTTCTGAGCTGAAATGCTCCAGCTGAAACCTATAACTCACAGGAACTCATTACGTCCTACAACTTCCTGTAAGGTAGCTTATCACCATGGCCAGCCGTGCATTGAATCACTTCAGGTGGACTCGTATATCATATTGTTAAGTAGTGTACTAACCGGAAAAACAGTGCTTAGAGAAAATCCTCTTTAGCACCTTTGACACATGAAATCCATCCATTAATCCAGCAGATGAACTGTTTATTTAGGTCTAATTCACTCTGTTGAACTTCTGCTGAACAAAGTGTTGTCCATCAGCAATGGGACTCTTTTCTTTAAAGTAAACTTGTGAGTTTGTTAGATATAAAAAGACCAGCTTGAATCAAATGTTTTTGATGTTTTCAACACTTTCTTGTAGCATGTTCTGATGATGGACATGTATGAAGAAAATTAAGCCCAAAATTGCATTTCTGAGTATTTCTTTATTTCTTCTACGTCTTTGTTTTCCTGGTCTGAGCTGGAATCTGGATTCAAACTGCAGGGCTGGATGGATCTGATATTGATCCCAGTTTGTGATGCATCGGTTTTTAGATTTTGTCTAAAAACGGCATCATCATGATTAACACTTTAAAATGATCAGAACTCAGTTCTCTAATCGATAACAACAACTCTAACTAAAAATGTGATACTGTACAATAATAGCAGGTTATGGTTGTTTGTGAAGAGGAAACATGTCCATCACCAAACACACTTCTCAGATCTCCAAGTCTCACATTATTGGCACATTTGAGGCCAAGCACCACATTTAAACCGACCAAAGCAATATAAGCTATTCCTTAACCATGCAAAAGTACCTCCATGGAGTTTCCTACTGAAATCAACAGTTTCCCCTTCATCTGACTGAACCTTTTCAGCAACAGTTAGGATTCCAGCCTCAGGACTCAACATTTCAAAGCAACATTTGAGAACGAAGTTATCACAGGTCTGTAGATGTCATTCCATTTTGTTGCTTTAATCTCTACTGTCTCCATCGTCTTACCAAGCTATCTGTGCCCCCTCCTGGGCAGTGACTGGATACTTACTGGATTAAGACCTGCAGCTGTCCAGACCTAAACCCCATGCAGAGGACGAGACGCAACTACCGTTGGCTCCCCGGGTGCCTGGCTTCAGATTAGACAGAAGAGATGACGGCGTCTAACAAAGGACGCATCACAAACTTCTGCTGGGCGATGATGAAACAGAATAAATCCAGTAGAAGACGATGTATGCTTTCCGTTTGTCTTTAAATGTTTCACCTCATTTAACAAGACATTATCAGAAGGAGGATTTAATGTGCAGCTAAAGGCCGTCAGATGCATTCGGATAAATGAATGACTGCTGTTAAAGCTCAGTCTTTAGATACAGAAATGCATCAAGGTCAATCGAGAACAACGAAGAACCGAAACACTAAGGGGCTCATGAATCATCTGTCCTTCCATCGGAATACAGGTTTAGAGGCCTGGAGATGTGTCTGTTGTGAGTTTCTATTGCTAGACAATAGTTTCAGAAACTGCTAATTTGGTCAAACTTCACACTTCTTTTGTGTTGAAATGCCACGCTTGTTGTCAGTGAAGGCCATTGTTCTAACACACCAACAGACAGCTTGCTACTGGTCCAGACGGTCTGACGTTGTGCTACAGAGGACCCACCAATCATGAAGATGTTTTGGTTTCACTGACGGCGCTTTATCGATAATTTACAACTCACAAAGAGTCTCCTATGCGGGCTGTTTATTTGAGCTGCTGCTTAACACTCAACGCAGTGACACCCCATGTATACAGCCTGCTGGTGGGTGAAGAGGGGTTGAGATGCAGATGAAATAGTATCAGGAGCTTGTCTTTGAAGAGTAAATCACTAAGTTACTGAGCGGGCCCAAGGTCTTGTCCCGCCACGTGCGGGATGCCCCATATCCTGTTCGGGTCGCCTTCACTGTTTGACAGATTTATCTTTGACATACTAACACAAAGACACACACTCACAGACACTCACACAATTGACAAAGGAAACTTCTGCAGCCTGCCCTTTGACCCTGACAGTCCAACGTGTGCGATCAAAATCTGGAAAGTTGTTTACAGCGTCTTTCCATGGACTCAGTTCTCAAGTAGTTTGTTCTTGATATTTTATAAGCTTCAGTTAGCAAGTTGACACAATCTAAGCTTGTGTTCTGAATTTAAGAGTGTAAAAATTCCCACCAATAGAAAGGCATTTCCTTTTTCCGCCAGCTTGCGCTAAATCCAAAATTTTGACTGTTAGACTTTACGACTAGAGGCCACGCCCACCTGCAGCCTCCTAATCGCTGTCTTTCCATCACTGATATGGTACTACATCGTCTGACATGAGACACTGAGGCACCAGCCTGCTGACCCTCCTAATGCCAAACTAAATCCGTGAACAGTGATGACCTTCTCTGACTCGACAGATTTTTGTTTTGAAACCACCCAGATTAAATATCATGGTGAGATCTGGTGGATTAAACTGGCCTGAGATGTTTTGGCTACCACTGAGATTACCTACTATGTGGTCTCCTTCTAGCTCCTCGTGCTCCTGTACCTGACCAAGTACCTCGTCTCTGGCCCGTATATAATACTGCACCTAGACTTGGCTGTGGATTCTGCCTCAGGCTCGTCTCGCGCCCCCGACTGTCCCCCCCCAACTCCATCTGGATGAAGCTCATCTGCTGGACTTTATATATGTAGTTGTAGATTTAGATAAGTTAATTCTTCTCTGAGTTCTGGTAAATCGCCTGTCCGTCCTGGGGGAGGATCCCTCCTTCATGTGGACACCCCTGAGGTTTCTTCGTTTTTTTCCGGAATCCGTTTTTTTAGGAGTTTTTCCTTACCGCGAAGGGGGGTCTAAGGGAAGGGATGCCAGTTTAGTTTACCGGTAGTCTGTTTAGTTAGTTCTGTTTTATATTTTCTCATTGAATTCTATGTACTCATGATCCTTTTGATTTTGTTTCACTTTTTCAATTACAGTTACAAAGCCCATCCAGACGACTGTTGTAGTGAATTTGGGCTATAGAAATAAAATTGAAATTGAAAATAGATCAATCTGTGGAGAAGACACATGTGCTAAGCACAGCATTCAGTCTAACTGATAATTAAGCAGCGTTACCTCATCTATTCAGAAGTCTAGGACTTTCCAGGTGAATGAAACGGAAGGTAAACTGCGCTTCTTTGAAATCTAATGATAGAAATGGTGTCAGCATGTCGTCTGTCCTCGCTGGGATTAGCCAGTCACTGTGCAAATGGAAAATGTGTTCAAGTTGGCATTAGTGCATCCACCTGACGTCAGCTTGGCCAGAGGGTCTGTGAATCATTGAGTCACGTGAGAAAACACAGGCAAATGCAACCAAAATGGTCACTTCACCAGAGGGGGGCAGGACCAAAACACCCGCTCCACATCCAGGCCACGTGCAGTCCCAATTTATTCAGAATGGAAGGAAGACAGACTTTTAAAAGCAAGGCAGTGTAATATTTTAGGACCTGGCAAACTACTTGAAAAGGCGCCAAAGCACAGAGCACTGTAACCCCTCCCAAAGGACAAAAAAAGTATTTTAGCTTCAGCTGTGACTGAGCTGAAACAGAGCCAACACATTAAGCCTCCGTGATGATTTCCACCTTAAGTAAAGCTGCTGAGGATGTAAATCTAAAGAACCACCACCGTTTGGTAGAAACAGCCTTTAGAAGGTGTCTCCATGCCAACGGCAGCCTTGACTTTTGTCAGTTGGAGGCCTTGATGGTTAACAGTCTAGTCTTCTAGAGTGTTTTTTCAAATACAGCCAGCTGACGGACACATGAGAACTGTAAAGAATCAACAGCCTTTAGTTAGTGACTCGCTAGCTTTAAAACAATCGGAGCACATGGCCAAACCACCAAACATATTTTTCTTTACTAATCTACAGACAAACACAACAAACAGACACGAGTGTTTGGATGTGACAACGCCCTCAGGGCTGCTCTGGGGTATTGGCCCTAATTTTACAGTATAAACACCCTAGTTTGGACATTTTCAGATTCGTCTGGTTTCACAATTACTGAATAAGAAATATATTATCACTAAAAGGTTGCTTCTAACGGAGGCAATCTTTGTTAGTCCATAAAGGTAAATCTGCTGTCAACATGTCAATAAAACTATAAATCTGACTGATGATTTCACCTGAAACCTTCATGAATTAAAGATCCATTCATTTCCATTTTTATTCCAAAACCAGTTTTGTGTGGATCTGAAAGGACACACTGTGGCTGTGGGAGGAGCTACTGTCCAAAGTTTTCTGCCTCATCATCACATGGAAGCGTTGACTAAATATCTTCAATCTCATATCAAGTCAGCGTATGGAAGACACGGATGAGGCTGAGAGATCAGATTTTTTTATTTTGAAGAGTTCTACAAAAGCATCAGTAATTACGTCTCCATGTCTGGGTTCATGAGATCATTCAATGATTCTCACGGCACAGTGAGCTTCACCGGGACTGACGGCCGCTTTCAGTGCTCCTTCTGTCTCTCTGCATTAGTCCGAGGAGGAAATGATTCAAAACAAAATGAACGATTAGATTCTCCACCCTCTGATCGCGTCATTGAACACGTCACAGGCCAAAGATAAGTTCTTCATTGGTTGACACAATGCGTCTTCTTCATCAAAGTTCAGATTTCTGAACTCTGGAGGCGCTGCGATGCCCAAATTGTCCCCGCAACGCTCAAATCGCGCTGCTGCCAAACCGACGCACTACGCCTAACGTTTAAATCACGCCGCAGGACCTCAGATTGCGTCTGTATGGCGTCTTAACAGTGAAACTAGATGCCTCCGCCACACCACCAATGGCATTTGGTGTGAGCTCAAATAATCCAAGACACTGAAAGTGAACATTTGGTTAAAAAAATAACGCTTTTTATATTAAACTAACAAAATAACATTTTTATGGCTGAAAGAACTTCAAGAAACTCCAATAAAAGAAAGCCGATCCACGTAATTTATCAATAAATTCTGATTTTTCTAAATAAAAATGAATTTTTGACTTAAGTTTTTAAAAATGGTCACATTTGTTGATAGTAAATGACTAAACTTCCCTGACAATAGTTATGAAATGAAGGAATAATGCTGAATAATCAGTGCAGATCGGTGTTTTTCTTGAGAACCGTGGAAACATCTTTAATGATGAAAAACCCAAACGCTGAAAAGGTTTCCTACGTTTACGTTGAGCGACACGCTTGGATCACTTTACAAGTTCCGAGCTCCCGGGATACATCCACGTTCTCGCCGACCGCCCGGATCCCCAGCCTACAACCCCCCCCATGATTTATTTTAAATGTGAAGCAGCGTTTCCATAAATCTGTTTGAGGTTTTAAAAATATACAGGATCCACCTAAAGACTGCCTGGAATCGCGGTTGAAGGTCAGTGCAGGTGGAACTGGTCATGCGTGGGTCGTCCTTCGTGGGGGGGTGAGCAGGTCTCAGTAAATGAGTGTAACAGAGGCACTGAAGGTGGATCAAGTATCCCCCCTGTGGGAAAGGACGCTCCCCGAGGTCATAAATCAGAGGTGGGGCAGAATTTCACGCCTCTTCACCGTTCGGCAGGCCTGTTTATACTGACGCAAGTGGCACTCAGAGACTGTCACCAACACCCCGGCTGTCATTAACTCACACACAGAATCCACTCGTTTACCTCAAAGAAGTGAAAAGTGGCACCGTAAACCCAAACGGGCTCAAAGTTTTCTTTTAATTAAACACAACAAAGCTTTGTTCGTCTGAAACTACGCTCATTTTATGAACTCCGCACATCAGTATGTTGAGGATTTACGCCTCAAAACCTAAATGCAGTTGAAAGCTGAAGCTCTCGGAGAGCAGAGGCCCTCTGCAGCATAAAACGTTCAAGCTCCGGTAATAAATCCCTCCTGGATGAATTCCAGAAAGTAAAACAAGCATCATAAAGTAGAAATAAATATCAACAGACAGGGCGCTCTGTTCTGGATCAGCCTGATGGGACGGCTAACGAGGTAAACGAAACGGAGAGTATAAATTTCAACACAATTTCCTCAGAGAGCCCAACAGAATGAAGACCCCCGCAAGAAACACAAGCAAGTGTCCAGCTAATAATTCACGGCGGTCCGTGAAAGCATCCGTCAGCTGCACCCAGACAGACTGCCATAACTTCTCAGCCGGGCTAACCGCTCTCGTGCCGTTGGGTCAAGTTAAAAACAACCGGACAAACGGTAATGCCTAGCTTTCAAACAGCGAGACGACATTTTATTTTCATAAAGCTCAGCAGAGTAGGGCTCTGGTTTGAGCCGGAGGCGCACAGAAACAGTCCAGGGAAGATTTCCAGGCTCAATAACTCTTTTTGTAAATGTTTACAACTAACAGGAAGTGTCTCTATTGGTTTGTCTTAGAGAAAACAACAACCTACAATAGCATTTCAACGAGAAAAAACATATTTCTATATTCTTTAATGTGATTTAGAGGAGAGACGGCTGCACAGGGACCGTCTACAAAGAGCAAAGTTCCGGTAAACATCGTTCTGGATACGAACCCTCATCATATTCATGCTACAACAATTTTAGAAGAAAGTCCTTTTTAAGTATTTTAATGGAGATTTTATCAAAAATGTTCAATAGTTCTTAAGCTACAGTCAAAGTAATCATCATCTATTATTATTGATTAACAGTTAACTATTTTATCTAGGTTATAGTTGCCCAATTATTACGTGATTGTTCAAGTAGAAGTTCACTGTTTAGTGTTAAATGATAAAAAAAATAATAATAATAAAAAGAAAATAGGGGAAAACCTGGATCTGTTTATTAAAGTTGTTCATTTCAAACTTTGATTCAGTGAAGAAAAAGAAACATTTCAACAAATATAACATTCTTTTTGCAGCAAATACAAACTTCTAGAACTGGTTGTCTTGTGAATATACCTTTAGTAAATGTTTAATTGTGCAAGATTCTTTAAAAACTAAACAAACAAATCCAGCGTCAGGCTCTGAAACAGGATGCAGGAGAAACGGTTTGATTTTTTTTCTTGCTGTCCTCTTCATCACATTAACAACACTCCCCTTCAGCATCTTTGCTCTCTGCTCCCAACAGGAAATCATGACTCTTTAAAGAAACTCCACAATGAATAACACAAGTGCGTGTACATGTCATCTGCTTTCTTTTACAGCTTTCCTCCTTTATTCTCCTACAGCCATAAGAAAATCTGACTCTCTCTCAGGAATCAAACAAAAACTATGGAGTTTGGTTGGATCTGTGTCATGGATGCCAGGAGACAGAAGCAGCTCTTTATCTGCAGCTTTCTGATGAACCATCAGGTTCTCCCTGATAACAGCAGTTCTGTTGATAACAGCAGCTCAGGACTTAACTTTAGATCATGCCAACACTGGAGGCTACCACATTACTCCACCGGCTACCAAAGCGGCGCCTAACCAGCTGCTGCCTCCAGCCTATCACTGCTGTCCAACAGCCAACAGGGGGGGGTCCTCTCAGACCGCCGTCTGCGGCGGCCAGAGCGCAAATACCGACTGATGATCATAAATGCTGCAAGATTGAGGTTCGGAATCCTGTATCACTTTTATGTATATAAAAATGGAATTTACTGTCCATAAATGATGGATTCAGAGAGATCTTATGAAAGGATTTCTCCTCCGGTCTCTGGTGTTTTCAGCCACCCGGCTGGGCAGAAATTCTTTCTCTGAAGAAAAGCATTTCAATGAGGATCATGTCTGGAGTTCGACAAATGATTTTGTTTTTCAGTTGCAGACTGGAGAGCTGAATAAATGCACCTAACTCCGTTTGTGTGGGGCCAGAAGACCTGGAACCTAATCAGGTGAGCGGCTGGGACGTCCGCTGAGCGGAGAATGAAGACTTCATCCTTATCAATAGATGGAATGAGGCCGAAAAACAACAGAATAAAAACACCCTGTTTTATAAAGGAGGTGACACTTGCTAATAAAGAGTTCATCGATTTCATTTGATCAGAAGCACGAGGCCGCCACTTCCTGTGTGAACTCCTACGGGGCCATGGGGGGGTGGGGGCTCACTTTTCACACTCTCTTTGCACGTTGGCTTTGTAAATGTTTTTTTTTTTAGGAAATAATGACTCTTGACGCGCTGTGCTATTATTTGACTCTGATTTTCCTAATCGTATAACCGGGCCTCGCATTCAAATTTAATTTTAAGTTAAGAAAAAAAAACTTTATTAGTCCTGGAAGGGGAAGAAATTAGCTGCAGCAGATCGTTGCAGTCAATAAAGTAATAAAAGTCGGCATAGAGAGCCTTTGAACTGGCAGCAGGGAGAAACGACCTCTGCCCCCTCAGTCCGGCCCGGTCTGCTCCCAAACCCATGATGCTTTCCACAACATGAAGCAGAAAGTTCAACGCTGAATTTGGAATGTGAGCGTGTTTCTGAAAATGCTTTTCAAATGGAACCAAAACAGATTTTTGAATCTGTAAAAACTGAACGCTTTGGCAAAAGATTTTGTGTTTTACCAACTGAAACTGTGTTTTAAAAAGCTCCGTTTTCTAAAATACAGCTATTATGAATCCTACAAAATGCAAAACTCTGCATTCTGAGTGTAACTGCTTTGTGTATCTAATAAAAAAATAATGTCAAGAGCGAAAACATACGCTAGGATTAAAAGAGGACAAAAATACATAGATTCAGAATGAACATGATACTGTGAGAAAGGACTCAAGTGGTAAACCTAAAACCAATTCCTGGTTTTCCTTTGAGCAAAGATTAAGCCCTAAAAGGTCAAATATTAGACTTTACCTGGTTCCTCCAAACAGGATGATTCGATCTCCAACCATACAACAACACTGTCGCCTCCGTGAGCACGGACCTTTTCCTTTCGGCTCGATTTTCTTCCACATGAAGGCCTCTGTGGGGACAGGAGGCAAAAAGAGACGACGCGTGAGCTTTACAGGCAGATCAGCCCTGCATGAAGGAGGGTCAAAATAAAACTCCTGAATCCAGAACCAAGACGCACAGCTCTGTGAGAACGTCTGTTTCACACGCAACCCTTGGCTTGACCAAAATGTGATGTCCACACAAGCGGACGCCAGGTCTTAAAATCCCAATCCAAAAGCATTCCCAGTGGTCTCTTAATTATGATGATGCTGTGTTTAGCCAAAATGAAAAAACCTGTGTCGTTTCCCAGGACATAGTCTCTGCAGAGCGGCAGGAGTTCAGTAGAAATTTGCCTTTGGGTTGTGGGCAGTACTGTTGGCGCAGAAATAACCCTCTAACGATGTCCCATCAGTCCCAGATGCCATGAGAATCTGCCTGAATGGCCCTAATTTAATGGTTGGGTTCAATTATAAAGTCATAAAGAATCATATTTTATTAAAAAGGCAAGGTTTAGAATGAAAACTAATTTAACATGCTGTTCCCCTAAAGCTTCATGAACCAAAAGGTGTTTGAAACAATTAAAACAAAGTGGAAACTGGGTTGTAAAGATAGAAAAAACACGGCTAAGTTTTGTCAAGTCAATTAAAAAAGTCTGACTTGTGGTTTAAAGCATGCAGGGTCAAGTGCAGCCTCAGTTTCAAACTGCTTCTCGTTAGAAACGCAGCGTTATAACTCCAATAGAGGTGCTGCCATCTAGTGGACTAATGTTGACACAGCAGATTTATTCAACAGAAACTTATCAATACAAAAATGAAGAGCTGTATAAAAACAAAACCATTAAGTAAACTGAAAACTAATGGGAGGATGAACTGTAATGAGTATTTTGTTAAACATCAGACTAACTTTGAAAGAGTTTGTCGACAGCCCCATACAAGTGACATAACAGAACTAGACGGTTTTGTTGCTCTGTAGTAGTGGATTGCGTGTAAATAAATTTCTGTGGGTCTGCAGCTTTAGTGTCTCACAAACATTTTAGGTTCAACAAGTGAATAAGGGTTCTTCAGATTCGGAGTGAAAATAATGTCACACCCTACTTGAAGACTCAATCTAATGAAAAATCCTGTTTCTGGTGTTTTTAATCTTGTTCGTGTAGCATTTTTCTAATGATGAAGAAAATTCAGCTTAAAATTGCATTTCTGAGTATTCCTTTATTGAAATTGTTGTGAATCAGGAGCAGATGAAAAAAAGTCGCCTGAAAAAGATCATATTCGTTATGTAGAAAAGATGCTGGGCGGGGCCACAAGCTCCCTGCTCCGCCCCTTTCTGATACGTCCACTTATAGACAAATAGATCCACGAACGTCTTTGTTTTCCTCGTCTGAGCTGGAATCTGGATCTAAACTGGACGGCTACAATGTTGTTGCCGTTAGCGGCTGCAAGCTAGTGGGAGAGCGTGTTAGAAGAGAGCTCACCTATGGATGACGGGAAGGGAAGGTGGGGCTGCTCTAGGCCAAAACATCCATTCATGCTACGTAACTGAACCCAACGGCTGCTTTTAAAAGTGAATCACCTGGATTGAATTTCCAGAGATCGTTGAAGTGCCGGTCCAGACGGGCGTTGTATCCTCCGAAAATGTAGAGCTCCCCTTTGTAGCAAACTGAACAGAAAGCAGCCAATGATCACGTCATCAACGACACACGCTGGCGCTGGACGTTTCAGAAGAACACGCGTGTGCGTCTTACATGCCGAGTGACTCCTGCGTCCTTCTGGAGAGGGCTGCGTTGTGGGGGTGCTCAGCCAGCAGTTGGTCTCCGTGTCGAACACTTTGATCTTGTTGCAGTAAATCTCATTGTTGGAGTGGAAAGGGCCGAAGCGGTCCGCCCTCCCTCCGAAAACAAACATTTTTGCCCCTATGATGGTGGCTGAGTGGAAGTCTCTCCATCGAGCTGGAGAACCCTGAGAAGAGGCAGAACGTCACGAGAGCGTCAGGGTTCTAAGGAGAACGGACGAAAGGGCATCAACTCAAACATATAACCCAGATCTGTTCATCCTCCTTTCATGGGACAGTTTCCTACCAACATACACGACTTCACAGCGAGCACAGAAATCCTGTTCTACCCATTGGCATAATATCAACAGGTAAACAGCACCCCCTAGTGTACATCTTTAGGAATTCAATATTTAAACTTTCACTAAACTAGGGATGGGGGATACATTCAAAACTGTAGTTAAAGGTGATTTATTTTGGGGAGAATCTAAGTTTTCCCAGCATTCCCCTCTCCAGCAAAGAGGAGCTTTTTATTGATTGATTTTTTTATTCCAAAAACAAACATTTTTCTGCGTTTTCTGGAACTGATTCGGCTTTGTGACTTCAAACCAGAATCAAAATCCGCTCGAAGGCCATCGTTACCAAAAGTGGGAGTACGATGAATTTGTTTCAACAGCAGAAACAGAAACTCTGTTGAGTGCGAGAAATGTGTTCCTCTTCACGAGACGCTCAAGCAGCAGCTCCAAAAACATTTTTACAGCTTTGTATTCAGTTTGGGTTCAGGCCAACTTCTAAATGAGATGTTAAAATAAAAGTGTTTGTTAAAAAATCCTGTCACGTGTCATTTTTGTTAAAGACAGTAAAGGGGGCAAATTGGAGATCGAATTTGATGGGAAAATCAGAGATTTGCTTCTTTTTGGGGGGTATCGTACAGCCCGACTCTACAACTACTTTTTTCCAAACATGAGACGCAGAAACCAGGCAGAAAAATGTGAAAATCTTCTGATCTTTAGCCTCCAAAGCCTCATAAGCAGGAAGGCGAGATTAATTTTTTTCATTTTGATTTTGAGCAAAGAACAAAAAATGAATTAATATGAAACTAAAAGTTCCAATAACCGGGCTTTGAACCCAAACCCTGAAGCAGCTTATTGTTTGAGTCTGTTGCTGAGTTTCATAAGCTGCACCAGAAGGCGGAGCTTTCAGAACAAACCAGTCTGACCTCATTTGTAGAAGTATTTTCAAACGCACAATAATCCACCTCAGGTTTAAGTCCAGCTTTGCTTTGTGCAGGAATTGTTCCTCACATTGATGTGTTAGACTAGTAGATGCTGTACACTTTTATTCACCGCCACGCCCAAGGTCACTCTGACACAGTTTCTGATGGACCGCTCCACCTCTGCGCCACACCTGCTTAGAACTTACTTTGGCATTTATCAATGACCAAACCATGGCGGTGGTATCCAGCTTGTGAATATCATTGGAGAAGCAGTCAGCCTAAAAACAGCAGACGAGTCTGGTTAAACCCAACCCTAGAATTCCATTCAAACTTCAATGTAAAGCAGAGCGGGGACTCACCAGCTGCTCATAACCTCCAAATATATACATGGACTTTCCCAAGACGCAGGCCGAGTGGCCGTCTCTGGCTCCAGGAACGGTCCCTGAAACCTTGGGCGTGTACCATCTGTGTGTGTCTACGTCAAATGGGGGAGTAAAAACAACCGTCACAGAGAAGCCGGTGTTCCAGCTCCCCAAACAGGTGCACCTGAGAGGAAACGCAGCCTCAAACCGTCACCTGACAGCTCTGCTAGATGAGGGTCTACTTACTGACATCAAAGGCATACAGCACATTGCAGGCCCCCTCTGTGTCGTTCCGCCCGCCCCAGAGGAAGATGGTGTCTTCCAACAGCACAGCTGTGTGGCCATAACGCATGTAGGGCACCTCGCGGGCACGCTGGTGCCCTACGGTCTTCACTGGAGGCAATTTAGTCCAACGCGCGACACTAAAACAGAGAGCCAATGTTTGGAATTAGATCACCCAATCACGCCCTAAAAGTCATTTTAAACTTTTTTTCTGTCTAAGACCGCTCTAATTTGGAAAAAATGGTCCTAAATAGTAAAGTAAGATGGAAAAGTTCTTGCAGCCTAAAAAGTTTAGGAATGTAAAAATGATTTAAAAAGGAAGATCTGGTCTTTATGTCCGCTTCACGGCATCACAGCTGATGGACGGAGCTCCCAGAAGAACTGGAAACCTTTCACAGGTGGTTGACCGTGACAACCAACGCAAAAACGACTAACCTCGTTTTCACCAAAGAATCGGTCAGAGCGCTTCAGCACTGGGCGTCCAACGGAACAAAGGAAAACGCAACGGCATTAAACATGGTGGAATGGAAGAAACCATTCCTGAAGGTAAAAATATGCAACATAAGGGGTCTACATTTAAATACGAATCCAAAGTCAAAACATTTTTCTAAAAGTAATAATTTTTAATGTTACACAAGGAATCAATTAAACATTTTTCACACGGACACAGGTTTTTAAACTGGCTTTGTTACTTAAAGCCTCAAATCTAATGCTATAATTACTATTTGTTGTCAAAACTATATAAATAATTTAATTCTAACATTCATGCATTTTTTGCTTAGCACCTACCGTACAAAGACGGGCACATCAATTTGACGGCGTTCCATAGTCCTCCCGGAGCGGCAGCTCAAAGGAGTACACCTGTGACCCACGCCACAGCAGCATGGCTGACGCCATGCCTCCTTCGCGTGCACCGACTCAGCGCAACATTCACGCCGCGAGCACTCTCAGGACGGGCGTAGTCCTTACACCATCACTCTGTCAAACTACCGACGCCATCGGGTCCATGCCATCGAAACCTGGTACAGAAGCAGCAGCGCTGTGTTACACGACAGGAGGGCAAGCCGTGAGGGCCAATCCGGGAAAGGACAAAATGTGCAGCTGACAAAGTCAGCTCTGCAGTTTCAGTGCAAGCTCCAGCATTCTAAACTGGGAGAGTATTTTAGGTGATTAGTAGACCTACACCTACCAAACATCATTCTTTCTGTTCACTCCCTCCACCCTCCCACTGCTGGCACCGCCCACAAAAATGTAGGTTTTCCCAAAGCGACAACAGAAGAAACAAATACACACGAGTTATACCAGGGCTCTGCAACCCTCAATACGTTAAGAGACATTTTGTACCAAAGACTTATTTCACTCAGTATAACACTGACTTATTTTTATGTTGTTGCTATTCTAATAAACTATTGTTTTTGTTTGTTTGTTTTTGGCAAAAATAAAACAGAGAAAAGGCCTTTTTTTCTAAAAATGAAATAGTTTATACCATTTAACACACATGACTTCCTTTCAAAATAAAAGACACTCCTGCGTCACATAAGATCATCTCAATGCAGAAAAATTGGTGGTTTGCAGTGTGATGTCAAAAGTGTTTAAAAGACAAAGAGTTTATGTGCATCTCAACCCGAAACTTAACAAAAGAAATTAATCAGAGGTAATCAGAGGACCATAGCAAATTAACTGAACCATAAGGCGAACGTAAAATCCTTTCATGTGTTCAAAAATAGAAAATCTGCATTATAATCCAGTGGACTTGGTTCTGGCTGTGTCTACTGACCTCCAGAGTTGGTGTTTCCTGACTTGTCATATACATATTTCCTCAACTGTTTGTAAATGTTGGATACAGTTTGAGTTAATATTATTATTATCATTTTTTACTACTGACTTACTAGTTATTTTTTTTAAATTAAAATCTTTTTTTGTATTTAACCAACATCCATATGTGGTCTTATCACCCTCTCATGGTGGAAAAAGTATTATCTGAGCTTCACTAAATCATCTTCAGCTGACACGCCATGCTGCTTCACCTCTGAAAACAAACTAACCTTCAACTAAACCTGCTCCAGACCAGGTTATGTTCAGAGCTTGAGTTGCTATGGCAACTTGACATACTCTGAAACATACCTCCATTTCTGGAACCATAAGCTGAGGTTATCAACTTCCTTAGCCTCAAACTGACTGTGGTAACTAGCATAACCTGCTTTCTGGAATTACCCCCGGGTTGCCTGAGTTTTAAAAAATGATCTCAAAACGGTTTGTTCAATCCAAGAAAATGCAGATTACATTGAATTTTCTCATCTGAGAATTTGCATCATTACTTTTATTGCTGAAAAGGATTTAGATAAAAGCAATTACCGGAAACACCTGTTTGCTTATGTCTCTGTGCGGCCTCCAACCTTTGTTTTTCAAAATAAAACCCGCGGCGGAAAACCCGCGAACACAGACCTTACTATTATTTCAGTGACTGAGTGAGGAGCAGCAGGAGCTGGATGAACAGCGCTGTAAACCTTTATTTCACTAACACTTTACCATGTAAACACTGCCTGCCACGTCACCCTACGGGAATGATTACAAGACAAAAACTGCTGAAAACAGAAGAGCTGTTGCCTGTTAACCTGCTACTGCCTTCTCTGAACTAGAGGAAGGTTCCTTCAGAAAACAACCATCACTAGAACTCCAGGACCTCATTCACAAACACTGGACACAAATACTATTGATCATGCAGTCTGTCCAAAGAGCAGGACAGTGTTACCTATCAGCTGGCTAGCCGTCACGCAGAACGGCCAGACCACACCATTACTTAAGAAAATGGCACATTTACTCTTGCAAAATGTCACACAGACAGACTGGTCTTTTCATCTGTGTCTGAGATGCCCAGATAGTTGGGGGGGTGAAGGGGATCTCAAAAAGGGAGGCAAAACCCTGCAGTAGTAGTAGCTAAAAAAAAAGATTGCACCTCACAGAGCTAGCCGCTATTGACTACAACTTTAATGATAGCTCCGTGATAGCAACAAAAAACAAATAACTCGTTTCAGTAACACAATTTGAAAAGAATGTCACAAATACTTTAAATCAAACAACAATTGCATTTTTTAAATAAATGTAGATGTGGCTGCTCACAGCTAAGCGAAAAGCTAGCTGGCTAGCAGCTAGCTACCTAGATTAGCAGCTAGCAAGCTAACGCAGTTAACAAAATAAAACTAGCTGACAAACAATTTTCTGCTTCTTCTTCTCATCAAGAATGTGAGTAATTTTAAATATGTATGATTAGTGTGGCTTTAAAGTCTATCTACCTTTGGCTGGTGCCGCTTGAAGCTAACAGGCAGAACTATCCAGGAAAGCTAAAAAGGCAAAGGGAAAAGCACCGCTAGCTCCCCTGCTGATTTCCGGAATTTCGACAAACATGGCAACCTGAACAACATGGCAACACGAGCAGTGTGCTGATGGTGAGGCAACCTCTCCCTCATGTTATTTCCAACACAATCTCAGAACTATGGAAGATGGCGGATTTCTATTCATAAAGTTTTGTTTAAATTACATTTTCTACATAGATCACAGTAGTACAAACTTAAAAACGACCTTTTCCAAAATAAAACAAGCAGACTTACACACAATTTGTCACAAACACACGCAGATCAAGACATCATAAAATAATTTTTGTTGGAAGTGTTGGAATCCAGTCCAGATAGGCATATCTGAGACTTCAGGTCACAAAGCACATCTTCAGGGCTGATGAAGCTGGAATAACTACATAAATATAGATAATGATACAGCTACAACCAAAACTAATCTAGATTAAGCACAGTTCATGATTGTGACATTTAGAGCTTCTAGAACAGATACAAGAGAACATCCAACACAGGACTATCCAATAGAGTACCACTCAGAGTATCAAAAGCACTAATCGTGATCATTTGTTTACAATAAACAGCTGTAAGACTTTAACAATCTTCTGTGTCTCCAATTTGTAACTTGTTCAGTGCTTTGATTTCACTTTAATCTTTTGCTGTTAATCTTCATTTCGCTGTTTATCCTTTAGTTAAACCTCCATGGAAAATCTGTAGAATAATCTATAAAAAAAAAACTCAAAACACACTCTGATTGGGTTTCTGTCTCTAGAAGATGCAAAAAAGAACCTCCACACTTTATACAGAACCTTTAACATTTTCACTGAAGGAGAGACATTTTCTTACAAAAGAAATAACTAAAACTGCCATTAAAGATATTGGAATGTCTATTATTTGAGAAAAATGTATTTCTGAATGACAACAAATATTCTAAAATTCAATTGAGTTAAACGAAAAGCTTTAAGTTTTTGTTAAAAATCTAAACAATCATTGGAAATCACAAGACAAAATAATAAATAAAAGCATTTATTAAAAGTGCTAGTTGCGTTAAATATAAGTTAATGAAAACTTCTTTTTACTTTTCTTTTTACAAAAATCTTCACTAATCTGTTGGGCGTAATTTAATGTTATATTAAGGAAACTTGTGTTTAGCAATAAGAAAACTCTATACACCCTTTTGATAACCACGGTCTAAAATTACAGAGAATTTGGTTTCCCTGTCAGTCACTCTGTGGATGTTTCTCTAAACTCTCAGGGTCTCATCATGCTAAGAGAAAATAAATTCCCTTAATTTCATTTTTATCAGACTAAACTGGAATATAATCCCTTTAAATTGGCTGCAAAAGCAAGAAGGCATTTTTTATGAGGTCATCAGGAGGAGCAGCAGAATTCCAACTAGCAGAAAAATCATCAGGATAAATACCGCCCACTAAAAGACCACTAAACTGTGAAAATAAAAAGTCTACGTTGCAAAATATTGTTAAAAAAACAAACTATAAACTTTTATTAAGGCAAAAAAGTGAAAACTTTCCACATCAATCATCACACACTGTGTCTAAAATGAAAGTTATTTTATAACAACAATTAAAGATCACTATGGAGTTTATTATGTGACTCAGAGTTTCAGTAAATAGAAAAAAGCTTTAAATGAGCTGAACTGCATCAAATCAACAATTTCGCTGCATGCACAGTACTTTGACGTTCACCAGCAGGCGGCACTGTGGGACCGCTGACATCAACAGACTGTCAGATCTGAAACCTTTTTTAATACAAAAGTGTACTCCAGCATTTATATCATTGGTTGGATGACAAGGATAGATTAGGATTATGCTGTTTGAGGAGCACTCTGCAGAGAACATGATAATCTGGGACACTGCTGCTTATTTGCAGCCATCTTTGTCAGACCTGTTAGGACAAAAGTCTGCAGAACCCCTGAAATGTGGGATTGGAGCTCTGATCTCAGGAAATGAAACCAAAGACTGAATGTGAACTTTAATGATGTTTGCTGTTTAGTCAGATGTGATGTGCAACAATTTCACTCCAACCCCATAAAAGTCTACTATAGGAACCAGACTGAAGGGAGCTGAACTGCTCATTCAGTCTCGTACGTGGTGCTTAGCCTAAAGAATACAGGCTCAGTGGATCCAGGAGCAGCTGCTGGTGTAAACTGCTGTATGGCTGTCCGCTGGTACACCCAGGCTTTGATAGATTCATGACGCGTCAGCATTCCGATCCTCCGTCTGCACCCTCCTGCACAATGGTGGTGTTGTGGTTGAGCTGACAAACGACAGCTGCCTACCGGCTGCGCTGGCAGGCGATCAGACAGACCTTAATGATGAAATACAGATACTCAGGTTATTATATTAGAGAGTATTCCAATGACTCAGTTATATCTCCTGCCACTTATTGATATCTGTCAAATATCCTCAGCTGGAGTCAAACCTCTGCTACCTTGTGCTCTGGCATGAGATGACAAAATCTTTCAGTCTGATAAGCAGTTGCATCAGAGGGCTGCAACTCTTTAAAGCTAAAAAGGCCACTTGACCCAGTTTACGGACTAAAACCCCGGAAAGTCCCACTTTCTCCGCTTAGTATCTTATTTTAAGTATTTTTTTATAAAATGCTTAAAATAATTCAATGATAACATTGTGATTTTCTGTTATTCTGCTTTGATGGCACATGTAAGTTCCTTTCAAAATAAAATAGACCATATTAACAGTGAGATCTTTGCAATCATCCTTTAAGAACTTTGCTTCTGAAGAGCAACTATAGGATGAAAATAATAGCTTAAACGATTCTAAAGGAAACAACCTGACAATTGGTGAAACATTTGCTTTTGACATGTATTTGGAGAAATGGACTTGATTTACTGTAATATCAGCAGCAGTGCTTAAAAAACAGTACATTTTTACTCATTTAATGTCACCTCAGTTTAAAAATCTAAAAATAAATTACAAAACTTAATATTTATTCAAATTGTTAGCATTTTTTCGAAAGCCAATTTAAGAACTACGATGCAGAACTAAAGGAGCTACATGTGGTTCCGGGAGCCTCGGGTTTCAGACTCCTGATTTAGATGAAGTTTGTGTTTGGAGACTGGTCCAGGAATTTTGGAGCAGCTTTAATTTATGAATAAAATGTCATCAGCTGATGGTAATTATGAAAAGTGTTTCTGAGCTTGTGCCTTCACACCTGTTTATATGAGACCTGTTTAATATTAGAAGATATTTTATGCCAGAAAGGATCATAACTGCTGCAGAAATCCCCCTTAAAACCTTCACTATTTACCACACATTTGACTTTGAAATCAAAGCTGCAGAAAAAGAAGCCTCCAGTCTTCTGGAAGCAAAAAGTCAGACTCGCTCTGATCGACGTGGAGTTTTTTTTACCCGGGTGACAGCATTTGCACAGATTGCGTCACGCCGGTGCCCTTGCTAAACCTCGTTGGACACATGTGCTTAGGGATGCATTTTGTTGATTTTACAGCCAACACATGCGCTGTGCTGTGACACGGAGAACAGGAGTCGCCCAACTGCAGAATGAGCCTGAAAGCCAACAACTGTCCCACCCAACTGTTGTTAGGGATTCTGGGGCAGGCCTGCTGATGGAAGAGCTTTGCAATGCTTTGCGGCAGAGAAAAATACAGCCTCTGCCTGAAATTGGCTGATTTGGTCGACTCTTTTTCTTTTCTAACTGCTATGAGAAAACTCTCAAATGTGCTGTTATTATGAAAAAAGAAACCAACTTTGTGCTAAACAAAGCAGGAAAGGGAAAGAAGTGTTTGTTGATGTACATTAGAAAAGAAAAACCACCAACCTTGGTTTGGCCAATTTTGTGGCGTTATTTCCAGCCTGCCGTTGTTCTGTCTCCAATTACATTATTAACTACAGAAAATGTTAGTTTGTTTATACATTATCGTGCAGTCACTGCTGAGTTTGCTACTTCGGTCGTTGGTGTGGACGGCCTGAGACGCGAAAGTTTTTCTGGAAAAACTCATTTCAAGCCGACGCAGGAACAAAAGCTCTGCTCGCAGAGATGTTTTCAAGTCCAGCTTTCACTTCCGCTACAGTTGGATGAGGTCAACAGAATCGAATGCCCCACAATGATGTCATAGAGCATGATCTAACTCTGTGGCCAGATGATTGAATCATAGGTCAGTTTAAATTGGGAGTTGTTAACTGAACAGAGCATCTCTATGTGAGTTTCTAGGGGAAGCTGAAATGGAATGCGCGTTTGGTCATTTTCCCGCCTCTGGTTTATTTGAATTTGTCGAAGTCGGCATTCAAATTGGTGCTTTGTAGCAGTTTCTAGTGGGTAGGCCAAGTGCCTAGTTATTCAATAATCATTACGCTTTATTTCCTGGGCTAAAATGAAGAATCTGAATAAGAAAGGTCCATCTAACCCTAACTATCCCATCCATCCATCCATCCATCCATCCATCCATCCATGAATCCATCTAATCCTAACCTCATCCCATCCATCCATCCATCTAACTCCTAACCCTAACCCTATTCTAACCCTATCCTTATCCCATCCATCCATCCATCCATCCATCTATCCAACCCTATCCCATCCATCCATCCATCCATCTAACCCTAACCCTATCTAACCCTATCCCTATCCCATCCATCCATCCATCCATCCATCCATCCATCCATCCATCCATCCATCCATCTAACCCTAACCATTCCTAACCCTATCCCTATCCCATCCATCCATCCATCCATCCATCTTTAACTTTAACCGCATCCCATCCATCCATCCATCCATCCATCGTCTTCCGCTTCTGCGGGACCGGTTCGTGGGGGGCAGCAGTCTAAGCAAAGATGCCCAGACTTCCCTCACCCCGGTCACTTCCTCCAGCTCCTCTCCATGTTCCCAGACCGGCCGAGAGACGTGGGACACGTACCTACAGCTGACAGAGTCAAAGCGCAGCAAATGTCCTGAATCTCACTCCAGGCTTTTTTCATTTCACAGCTCTATTCTGATATTTGAAGGACTTGGTCTCCTTTACTTTTGGCCGGACACTTCACGTTCGATTTTCGAGCGGTTGGCACTTGCGTGTTTTGAAAATGACTCTACCCAAACCAAGTCCCTGTTTAGTCAAAGTTCTGCTTCATCTAACGTTCATTTTTTACTGCTTATGATCCCCCTTCCAGTTAAAAATAGGGTTGGGTTCGTCTTTCTGTCTTAACTGTACGCTGCAGACTTTGTCGAAAGGAGTGCCAGCTGATTTCTAGCATCGATATGTCATGTCTAGCTCAGACTTGTGTCAGCAATGAGCTCATTCATTCCACAAGCTGGAGATGACAAGAGCAAGCTAAACAATAATGCAGAACGCTCAGGTAGGTCCAGCTTGTTATGCAAAGGCCTCATGACCACCTATTATGTCTAACCCAAAAAAGGACGGGGGGTTGTGGTTTTCATGTTTGTCTGTCCTGCATTACATCCAGACTCAGCATAATGAGGGTTTTATTGTAGGACAGAATGAATATTGAATGAGCTGGAAACATCTGAAAAGGTTTTTCTAGGTTTATTTATTGGTACTTTTTATATTTACCTCCAATTACAAAATGACATAAAGGTATTACCTCAACCAAAACATCAACATGTTCAGAAATGACTTAAGATGTTGCTTTAGTGCCAAACGTGTTTCCATTTGCCTGAAGCTCAGATCAAACAGTTTTCCTTTCCTTTGTTTGGCTCTGAGGTGCAGCCGTAAAAAGAAAAAGTAAACCTCTTTGGGATGAAATGAGAAATGCTTTGGCCCTCTCACTGCAACCTCAGATAAACTACAGTCCATTTTACAGCCTGTCAGCAGTCAGTAAAAATCTAAGATCATTCTTACCGCAGTTTTAAGAGAAAAGGTTTGTTTGTAGAAAGCTGCCCACAAACCTAACATGTGAAGGTTTTTAGAAACAAACACAATAGATTCATTACAAATAGAAGAACAAGATTCATCATTTGGCAGCAATTCCTGTCCACGATGCAAGCTGGTATAGGATCGAGTACTATCTGTCTGTCCGTCTCTCTATATCTCTCTCATCTCACCCATTTGGCTGTTTGAAATTTCTTTACTTTATTTGTCTCTACCCCGGGGGGGGGGGGGGCATTTAGCTCCAGCAAAACCAAACTTCCACAATCCTTCAAACCCCTAATGCTGAGATTCTAGCAGTTGTCCCATTTTTACAGTTTTTGAAATGACCCGACAGGATTTGAACCCACAACAGACACTCCACCAGTAAGCATGTCTTCTAGAAATGGTAAATGGCAAAAACTACACGCTTTTCTAACTTCCTTAAAGGCCCAAAGCGTTTTACAGTCACATTTCCATTCACACACCGATGGCGGCTCCGCTGCTGAAAAACCAGCGCCAACCGTCAATGTTTTTTTCAATAAAGATATTTCTTTGTTCCGTTTTTTTTTTTTAAATTTGTACTTAATCTTGATTAGTTTTCTGGTTCAATAAAGTCATAAATGACTTTCGGGTTAGAAAACTAGCTGCAGAAATAATGTTTCATAAAGTAAATAGTTCTTTAGTGTGCCAAAGGTAATATGTGATCATTTATATGGATATAGTTTACTCTGAAAGGCTTAAGAAAAGCAGGACATAGACCCTTCAGAGACTGAACTTTCTGTTACACCGACAACAAAAGTCAAACGTTTTTTTTCCTGAGTGTGATTTATATTTTCAGAGAGGGTTAAAAATATGACATTTTTTCTGTCTTCAGCCTTAAATAATGGAAATTTCTCCCGGCTGCAGGGACACAGTTGCCTTGTGAACTTTTTAATGTCACATGATAGCATGACCTCATCCGGATGTTCAGTCTCACTGAGAGCAAAGCAGCATAACAACCCGTATGCTTGTTGTGGCTCCCCCCACAGACCCCACAGAGTTCTGCTTCTTATTGACTGTTTGCACTGACCCCAAGCCTGAAGTCAGTAGAAATTCTGCTTTCTTTTAGCGCAAATTTCAGCCCCGCTGCATGTAGTACCTTGTGAAAATGAATTTTGGGCATAGTGAACCACCCCTCCCCCATAAAATGATGACATCACAGCAGGAGAAAACATCTAAAACATGGGCAGGACACATTGTCTGATTTGTTTGGGTGTAAAACCTCATCTGAAATCTAGTATTGGTGAACCAAACAAAGTCTACTTCGCCTGGAAACAAATGTCCTCGGCTTGTGTGGAAGTGAACTCTGCTGTGATTCAGCAACGCTGAGAGTGCAAATGGACTGTTCATCAGAACACGGAGCAAAAGCAAACCAAAGAAAGCTCTCTGTGTTTTGGTGAAAAACGTCCGAATTCCAGAGTGATGTCTTTTTGGCAAAAGTTTCATTGGAAAGGAGGAGCTGTTGAGACATTTGTTGTTGTTTTGGGTAAAACATCCCCCTAAGAAACAGCTCTAACAAATGTGTAATGTATCCGTATAGTTTGGTCCACTCAGCTCCAGTCATCCATCTTCAGAACCCGCTGTTTCTCTTTCTGGGTCATGGGGTTGCTGGAGCCTATCCCAGTTACCGTTGTGTGAAGGCGTGGCTCACCCTGGACAAGTTGCCAGTCCATCGCAGGGCAACACACACACACGTGCACGATTTACAACCCCCAATAAACCTATCGAGCCTGTTTTTGACTGTGGGAGGAAGTCGGGGGAACGTCCACGCATGGGGAGGACGTGCTCCACACAGGGAGAACCCATCTGGGATTTGAACCACCTTATCGCTGTGAGGTAGAAGTGCTTACCACTACCCCACCGGGCAGCCTCGGGTCCACCAAGTTATGGAAGTAAACCAAACCAACGAAAGGAATAGAAATACCAGCATTCCTGACCCATCCAACCGGGTTTATCGGACCAGCCTGGTGTAAAGGCGTCCAAAAAATAATGTGTCGTCAAAAATGAATTGTTGTTGAATTGATAGTTAAACTCATCTTTTGTGTAAACGCCAACTGGCAGCCGGCTGGGACTTCTCGCAGACGCTGTTTCAGCGCAGAACAGTTAAAGTTTTAGCTAATTAGCCGTCATTTAGTCATCAGTACATGGTCATGTTTTTTTCAAATGTATGATTCACCGTGTTTCAGGCTTAGCTTCAGGACCAATCCATTTTTTTATGTGTTCTGAAAGGAGTGAACCGGTTAAAACTTGCTTCTGTTGCTTCATGACTTGAAGCGCGGTTATGTCACATGACGACGCCTGATTCTGCACTGAGACAAACCTTGAAGAGTTTCGCTGTGTTTGATGCCTGACAAGCCATGTGAAACTGCATTTCTGGGTGACTTTCATATTTTCTTTTCTGACTATGATCGACAGCAGAAACTCAGACTTTTCTGCACCGAAAGCTGACCAAGAAGCTAATGAGACTTTCAGATGACAACGTGGAAAAGAACAGACCCCCCCCCTTTTTTTTGTTTTTTCTGCTCCTATCAGAGGTGCCTCCTGCGAGTCCGATAAAATGTTAGTGGCCAAATGGTCCTTCTTTTGGTCACTGAATAAGTCCATGTAAGTCTGTGTGACATTTATTACCTTCCCTGAAATTCCAACATTCTTACCTGAAATCTTAGAAATTCAACACCTGACTTTCATCCGTCAATCTCCAAGTTAAAAAAACAGACTTTATTTTCTATTAAATCGACTCAAAAAGACTAGTTTGACTCTTTTTGCAGACCGGTTCACAGATATGGTAGTACAACGTATACTGGAAGAGGTTAAAGGTCAAAGCCTCATGAAGGTACAGAAGTCAACAACG
Source organism: Oryzias sinensis (assembly GCA_037389245.1). Classification (NCBI taxonomy): domain Eukaryota; kingdom Metazoa; phylum Chordata; class Actinopteri; order Beloniformes; family Adrianichthyidae; genus Oryzias; species Oryzias sinensis. Next base: position 1,940,772 of record CM074500.1, read on the forward strand.
GCAGCGTATTTTGGAGCCATTGATGTGTTTTTAAATGCACTGAATTCTTGTAGAATGGATCCATACCAGGGGTGTCCAAATCCAGGTCTCAATGGTCAGCTTCCTGCCCGTCTTCCAGAAATCCTGCTGCTGATTTCCTGGATCAGGTGTGTTTAGCCAATAAGGAGCCTCAATGGCAGGATGGTTGGAAAACATGTAGGACACCGGCCCTTGAGGCCTGGATTTGGGGACCCCAGGTGTATACGGTCAGCAGCGTCCATTTAGACAAACTTCTTTGCCAACATTTGCACCCAAATTTCAATTGAATCGGTTTGGTTAGTTCAAAAAGGGCCCAAATCCAAGAGGTTTGTTTTTTCAGGAAAGGATTTTAATTCCATAGCTTAAAGGGAGGCTACACCAAATATTTGATACTTTACCCAGATTTAGCACCAGTTCATAGCTTACAAATGGTATAATATGAAGCACCTCACTTTTTTAATTTTAGAGGACTAGCAAACTAAAGTCTCTGGACTTGGGCCCTTCTTGAATTAAACAGGGGTGCTGCCATATTGGATAACTAGTGCTGCCATCTATGGGATAAAGCTAAAACCATGCAAGAGAGGCCCAAGAACAGGAATTTGCATTAATGCATTTTAAATGTCAAGCATAGTCAATACATTACAACGGACTTGGGACTTGGGCCCCTTTTGAACTAACCGATTGAATTATTTACTAAAAACAGACTATTCAATCTATATTTGCAAATCTAATGAACATCGAATTAGACTGTTTTTTGCACAGGCTTCTGGGAAATTTCTAGGATACTGGATTTTGGAATTGTAGATACTGACAGCTGTAAAAAATGGCGGCCGCTGAATGCAGCTGCTGCTGACCCTATAGGCGATGCTTGGAGCTGTCATTCCCAAATAGTAAAATAAGATAGCAGTAGTCATTATTAGTTTACACATATTGTAATAATGTTACGGGTTGTAAATAGAGTCTATGATGTTTGGTGGGGGGTGGGCACTGGGGTGGCGAGCAGGCGCCAGTTGCTCCCATGTATTTTACATCTGCAGTTGTCACTGTCCTTTGAAGTGGCCGGTGCGGTTGACATCACTTCTCAAGTGCATCATTCTTCTAAGTTTCCAACATCTGACGAAGGCAGTCACTATCTGGGGTTGGTGGTGGAGCGCAGCAGCTTTATGTCATCATCTGGAAAAGGCCATAATATCAGCTTTCAGGCCAGAAGCAGTGTGTCGTCAACATCAGGACACACACAAAGGTGGGCGGTGCACAGAAAAAGCCATCAGATCAAAGCGACACCTAAAATGATCTGCAACAGAGATCTGCAACACGAGGACTGACTGAGAACTGTGGGACAACAGGAAGGTCTTCAGAGGTAAACATCATGAGGAAGGTGGTAGAAGTCTGACTGCTGCTTCAGATCTAATCATCTGTTTCTCTGCATAGACATGTGAACAAACTTCATTTATTTAGTTGTTACGGTAAATTTTGATATCTTTTAAAAAACTAAACTGGATGCCTTTATTATTAAATATCTAGGCTTTTGTGTGTGTTTTTGTATATTCCCATTATGAAAATTACTAATTTATTTACAATATAAAGGTGCAAACCCCGTTTGACCAAAACACCTACCACTGCTGTCAATGATGTCAGAGGGACAAAAACAGACAATCTATTTTCCACCGTCGATGCAACTTTTTGTGCATGTTGTTTGTAGTTTAGTTAAGTCAATGAGGAAAAGCTCATTTATTCCTGAAGCACATTTTGTGGAATTCAATTCAATTGTATTTGTGTAGCCCAAATTCACAACAACAGTCGTCTCAATGGGGTTCGTACCGGTAATTGTAAGGTAAACATACAATCAAAAAGGATCATAAATGCATATAATTCAATAGGATAATACTGAACTTTAGCCAAACAGACTAAACTAAACTGGGCATCCCTGCCCTTAGACCCTCCTTTGATTTTTTTCGAATTCTTTAATTCAAAACACTTTGAATGGTACAAAGACAATTCAAAGTGCTTCACATAAAACATTAAAAACATTCAAATTAAGGAGAGACATTTAAAAGATACATTAAAGGAGGTTTAAAAACAAAATAAATTAAATTGCAATGTTGCTCCTGGAAACTTGTTTACACAGACGGACATACAGTGGGAGGAGCTCAACATGGGCGGGGTTAAATGTTGAGCCCCGCCCCCGTTCCGCACGCTGCAGCCAGGGCTAGTTGGGGACAAACTAATTACCCTCAGGGGCCAACGGTACGGTGTAATCATTTCACCACGGGAGGGCAGACAACATTTTCTGCGTCTCTGCAAAAGGAAGGACCGTGACGACGGCGGCAGAAGTGGAGGCAGAGCGGGTTCCTTTGAGGAGAAAAGGCTGGATAAAGTCCTGTGCCTGATTTGTTAACAGGTGGATGAAATGTTCAAAGAGTTCAATATAAATCGTCAGTATGTTACAGTGACGGGGGAGTTTGTAAAAAGAATAAATGCTGAAAGTAGCAGACATTGTTTGTCCAGAGCGAAAGAAAAAGTTTGAAGAAATAAGTCTGTCAAACGACACAAATACCAGACGAGTAGAAGATCTGGTCAGCAATCTTCAACCTGGTTAACCGTACAAATGACACTTGGTCATTAAAGTTATTAAAAACAACTTTTCTGTTTATCCATTTTTTTCCCACTAAAAATTGGCCCCCAGTCTAATGTCAAGTTCTTAAAAAACTGTGAGAAGCCCTGGTTTAGACATTCGTCCTGTCAACAGACAGACTGAAATGGAGCATATTTTAAAAATAAATAGAATTAAAATCTATTTAAGTATGCTCTACCTTTGATTCAATCAATTTGATTAAAAATTGTGTTTTTTTATTTCAACAGCTGATCACAGAACAGCCTCCAGAAAAAGCAGAGAACATGGAAAAAAACAGCTCGAGTCCAACAGAAGCAGAGAGGTTTCACACAGATTCCCTCCTCCTTCCTGAACCTGTTTCTGCACCCTTCTATGGAAAAGGTTTCCTCATCTCCCACCAGATCTTTAGGAAGTTTGTCTTATTTTTCTTTCCTTCAGGAACTAGCTTTTAAAAAAAACTTCATTTGATGGTCCTGTCCTTAAATAGAGTTCTGAAATAATCAACATAATAGACTTAGAAATCATACTTGGCAGCTAAAGGATGCAGATCAAGGTGGGAACATATTTCTCTAGACTGTTATTTTATGTCAAAAACAACTTTAATCAGATGTTAGGAGAAACAACAAAGACACTAACGATGTCTGGAATTCATGTGGCTGGTGACCCTTAAAGACCCACACCAATGAAAACGGTGGAGGACATATATAAAGAATATGGAGCAAATAAAACACCCACCGCACGATGAAGAGGTAGAATCTTCCAGATTTCATGCCGCCGCCCATATTTTTTTTTGAAAATCATTGGCGTGGTCGTTAATGTAGGCAGCGGTCAGTCAGACGGGGATGGTATCATGACGAAATGGGGCGGGCACAGGGCGGTAACAGCCAGTTCACCGGCCAGCAGCAGCTGCTTGGGTGATGTGTAAATGTCTCCGGACGGCGACCGTCCATATCAAGTGAGGCCTTCAAAAAAGCAGACCATTCTGCACAACCGGTCATCCACAACCCAGATATTCAGCACAGTTTCTAATCTTGTTAATTTACTAATTTCTAGCCAACACGCCTCCAAAATACCCAGCCAGGGCAAAGCCCCAGCGCCAAGGAGGAAAAAGAAGGCCCCAGCAGTCCAACCACAGCAGGAGTCTTCATCAGATGAAGAACATCAATGCTGTCTCCATGTTTATAGCAGGACCCACGATGGCAGGGATCGCCAGGTTCATGTCGGGTCATCGCCAAGCCCTCGTCGAGTGTCCCTGATGCCACCCTACGATTTCTAAGAGGTGGACGGTGGCAGTGGGACGGCAGCACGGGGCAGGGGGATGGTTGGAGGGTATCAGCCTGAAATCGGCCGATCATCAGACAGGTTTGGGGACCCTGGAGACCCTCCTGTGGGTCAATTATCGCGGCGCTGCCCTCCTGCCACCCACCTGTCACTGGACTGCCACCAAGCGACCTCCACATGGGCCCAGGTGACCACTGACTCATGTCATTTGGTGAAAATAAATCATTTTTTCAGTTCAGTCAACTTAAGCAAAACATGTAGTTGTCTGACAGTTATTTTAATTTCAATCAACTTAATTCAATTAAGTTGGTGTAACTTTTGTGTGAAGCTGTCAATGCATCATGACTTCATAGCGTAAGGCAGCGCAAGGAATTGTGGGATACCGTTTTCTCTGCCCGTCTGGGCAGATTGGGTTTAAGTGTGAGTTTTTTGTCCGTGTGTTTTGTTGTCTAGCTGTTCTACTCTGTTTTAACTAGTTATTTAAACTGTTCTGTTGATTTTTTTCTGCAGCATGAGTTTGGGAGAGGATGATGACCAACCCCGTTAAGTGGAAAATCCCTGCATGTCCCAATATCAGACAGAGATCAGAACACAAGAGCTCCTGCCTTGTAATGCCAGACATATTCATGCCTTTGATATGGAGAATACAATCTCCATTGATTGAAACTTTAGAAAAATGAACAAAAGTCAAGAAAAAATAAAAAACTTTAAGATAGATCAACAATTTAAATTGAGTTGGATAGACATAAAAAATTAAGTTGAATAAACTTAATTCAATTACATGCGACCAATTGAAGTGAGTCATTTAAGTTGGATCAACTTTTTACTTTTCAGAGTGAGCAACCATATTAAGTTAAGTTGGGTCCAACTGTAGTATTTAAATTGAATCAACTTACATTTATTAGGTTGAACCTAAATAAATAACATTAATTAGGACCAATATAATTAATTTTTGTTCAAGTAAAGCTATCTAATCAGGTGGAAATCCTTTCCATAATGTTTTTATGTTCATTCAATGTGAAGGTTTTTTGAGTGTGCTGGTTCTAATCCATCCTTTTTCTCTGTTGAAGGGTGGTCCCAGCGGCCTTCAGAAACTGTCAAAGTGGTTCCAAATTGGTCATGTGTCCGTTCAGGTTTGACCTAAAGAAGCTTTCTTAATGAACAGTGCAGGTTTGAGCCCGCGGCGGCTGTGGTGGTGCAGCGTCACTCACCCACCGCTGTGAGGAAATGTCATTTCAAAGTTAGCCAAACCTCTGGAACTCCACCCAGCCTGCCTTTCCAGAACTCCACCCAGTCTGCGCAGAATTCATCGGCAGAGCGTTGAGGATGACTTCATCTGAGCGTCACGACTGTGCAGTGGAGCTCAGTGTTTCTGAAACAACTCAGATTCTAAAACAGGGACGTTTTCCTGTCTTTTCTAAAAGATTTCCTCCCGTTTTTAGAAAGGGGCCGTTCACGGATCCCTCCACCTGGGGGTTAAGCCAGGGGGCGGGGGGGGGGGGGGTAAGAGCTCCTTTTTAGGACGCTTTCACCAGCAGATTCTCATCTGCTCCCTCCCTCCAAATACCCCTCTGCCCCTCTAAAGAATGCCCCCCTGCCATTCCAGTCATTCAGCCCAACATTTGCTCCCCTGAACTCGGGTATCCTTCAGGAGCCGACAACTGCCCCCGCCATCCGGCCACACTTGTCACGCCAGAGACTGTTTACCCAGCTGTGGGCCGTGACAGCTGCCCCCTCAGATGAGGAGGGTCCAGACCCGACCTCCGAGGCCCATCCTCTCACCTCCTTAAGTCTTTGTGTGCTTTTGGAGTTGGGGCAAACCCCAGAAGCTCTGGGCTAAACCTGGTCTGCAGCTCAGAGAGGGGGTGCTCTGATAGCTCCTCTGCTGTTCCCCCCGCGTCTCAGGCGGCCTGTCAGACTGCTCCTGATCCTCCTGACAGCAGAAAGAAAGAAGGCCAACCAGAGGAGGTGGTGACTTCATCCCTTCTCCTAACCAACCCTCCTCCTCCTCCTCCTCTTTCCCCTCCTTTCTGCTTCTTTTCCTTTTTTTCCCCCAACTTTTGCGCGGCTCAGCCCGGCAGCATGCCAGTCCTCCTCCTGCTGCGCTCCCTTCTTATCAGGCTGCTCAGCAGCAGGCTGGCAGGCTCTCTCCTGCAGTTCCTCCGCAGAAGTCTCTCCACCGGAGCTGCACACCTCGGCACGGCGTTACGCCACGTCTGGGAGCGCGTTCGATCCCAGGAGTCAAAGGAAGCGGTTCTGGGCTGCGTGCTGTGCATTCTCAACATGCACAAGAAGGTGGAGAACTGAGCTGCTGGGCAGAGACTCAGGGGAGGATGTGACAGACTCTTTTGTTGGACACTGGACATGTCTGAAAGCATCATGAGAAAGGTGCAGCCCTTCACCATTGGGACAAAGCTGTCGGCTCCCCCAGTACCCAAATGCCAGGAGTTTACGCAGAGGAGGTTCCTGCCCACCGTAGACCTGGACAGCTGTGGGTTTCAGCACAACCTGAGCTCGCTCTACCTCAGCCCGTCGCAGGTCTGCGCACGCGACCCCCGTCTTTCCTCACCCACTGTCATCACGCCGGCAGCCCCCGCTAAGCGGGAGCACGTGGCGGGGGACGACCTGATCCAGAACGCCGGCTCTGCCTCCGCCGTCTGCAGATCCATCAAGAAGATCACCATCTCTGAGAGTACAGACAGACCGGGGAGGACGACCGGAGGGCCGGCGAGGCCTCGGCTCACAGCCCCCTCCTCTGAAAACAACAACAACAACAACAACAACAACAACAACAGCAGCAGCTCATCAGAGCCACAGCTGCCCAGGATCCTAGGAGTGAGCTATGAGAGCCAACCCAACTCTGAATTCAAGGTACAAAACACACCAAAGGCCTTTTTTAACACTGGGTTATGTTTGAAAAGGGATTAAAAATACAATTTCATTTAAAGTTGGGAGACAAGCTTATCAAAGTTTACGTTTTAAAGTGATTCATGTAAAGCACTTTGAGGAAAATCAATGAGGAAAAATAAAAAAGTCTTTTTATTCCAAATAAATTCAAAAAAAGAAAGAAAACATTCGGGGAAAATGTCATAAAAAGTAAAAATTTTATTACTTTATTCTCATGATAAAGTTATTTAATATTTAATTATACATTAATGTCCATTAAAAGGTTATTTTTCAATATTTGGAAACAGACTTTTCAGTGCAGACTCTGTTTTTTCCTGACATTCCCCAAACGATGCTGCTTTTACATGTGATTCCATTTTTCCTGAGTGTGATATTTATATTTACTTCCAGGTTTTACTGAGTAAAGAGACCCAGGCTGTGCAGGGACAAGCCAGAGAGAGGCTGAGCGGAGAAAACTCCGTCCAGGTAAGAGCTGGAACGTGTCGACAGCAGATAAGATTTCAAAACATTTTTAGTGGGAGCAGTCTGTGACAGCTGGATGCTAGTTATTATTCTCTTATGAGTTCCTAGAGTGAAAAGCATTGAACGCATTTTGAGTTGGAAACGTTGCTTCCAGAGACTCAGAGACTATTACTATGGAGGGAAATCTGCTGGTCGTCTGCAGCGTCAAGCTGCTTGGTTCGGTCTGATCTGGGCTGAAGCGGGTTGTGGATGAACCTCCGAAGGCTTTTGGAGCTTCATGTTTTCCAGAGCTGACTGGAAAACATGAAGTCAGTGAGGAAGTGAACAAAAGCGAGAGCGGATGGTCAGAATAACACCGTCACAGCTCATTTCCTTGGTTTTTCTCTTGGGGAATAAGGAAGAAAAGAAATGATGATCAATGGTTATAATTGCTCTACATTTGTTTTGTCTGTATTTTAAAGCAAACAGACAAAATGATCATTTACAGAGGTGTCTCCCACCTTAAATATATCATCTGGAGGGGATTTGTTTTCATGTGGAGCTAAAAACATCAGACTGCTCAGGAACTGCTTCCGTCTTGTGCCCAGATGTTTCCTGAAGGTGGAACAGCAGGAAGGCCCGTCCAGAATTGTGCCACTTGTGTGCATTTCATTTTTTCTTCTTTCACGTTTCAAAAATGTTTTTGTCTTGTATGAAAAATCAAACTGCTGGGATGTTTTAACACGTTTTTGCCGGTCCAGATTCCAGCACCTGAGCAGAAAACCGATGAGGCTGAAGTGACGGAGCGCTGCCCGCCCTCCCAGGATGAGGGGCTGGACGCTGCTGCTGCTGCAGCTGCTGCTGCTGCTGCTGCAGCTGCTGCTGCACTTCAGGACGGCCGCTTCGCTCAGCCAAACTCTGTCTTCACCAAGGAGGCGCTGCAGGTAAAATGTCACTAAACTCCATCCAGAAAGTTCAGCTGAGATGTCATCAGCCTCTGTGAAATGAAAGGAAGATTAAAAAAACAACAAGTTCTGCTGAGGAAGAGGAAGCTGCCGGTCACATGACCCTCCAAGCAGAACAGAAAACCAGCTCTGCTTCTTATTTTGTCCCAAGAACTGTGTGAGCTGTGTTAAGCTGGTGGAGGGAGGGAGGGGAAGCCGCCACAAGCAATTATTTAGACATGAGGTCATTGTTTGGCTCCATCGCTTCACGCCTCTGGCTATGAGAGGCGCAGCCAAGCAGCGCAAGCGCATGCGTTATCTCATAGCTGCGTCCACCAGAGCTGACGGAGACGTTCAGAAAGTTTGCTGAAGGAAGGACAGTTTTGCACGGGTTCCTCTGAAGTTACCACACAGCATAGAGTTCCAACTTTGTTCTCAGATATTTTAGCAGGTTTGAAGTCGTTTTCTCTGCTCCACACCTCTCCAAGCTTTTCTTAAAATCTGCACAGTGGAGAATTGTTTTTGCGTCAGATTAGAAAATTACTATTAAAAAGGAGTTCAAATTGTTTAGCTCCAAACTCTTGACAATAGAAAAACTTGATTTGCGACTCGATAAACTCAAAATTTATTGTAGCTTTTGGCTCAATTTTAAGGATGTTATTTTAAAATTCAATAAACGTTGAAAAGTTAGGCTGACACTCATTATTAGTATTTTAAGAACAAAAAAAGTGCTTTATGAGGATTTATTAAGATGGACCAACTTGTTTTAATTTTTTCCCTTTGCTCATACTTTATTCTAAAATGAGTCATTTCCACTTATTACACTTTTGTAATCAAAATTCACGACAATTAGATTAATTAAAGCCTTAAAAATACTAATAATTTGCCTAAAAATAGCACCAAAAAACTCATTATTGGGCTGTATAGCATCCAACTGGAAGTGATTCGATTTCAGTTACTTTTTTACTTCTGTTCCCTTTTAAGGAACTTCTTCACTCTGGAATTTAATCTTTTATATGAGATGTTTTGTCGTCCAAATGACTTGCTGCATGAACAGGTCGTTTTAGTCATCTCGAGTGATTTGCCTCTTGTGGCAGCGCATCCAAACGATTGGTTTCCAAACTAAAACTTCATTTTGGACATGGCAGCCGAAGGAAACTCATTCATGTTGAAAGATTAGCAACTTTTTGGGCAACTACGTTGCATTTTTTCAGTATATTTTTAAGTGTAGCACCCAGCAGGGAGTGGCTGGTTTTACGGAGATTTGCTGGAGTGCGAACATTTGATGACCATACTGTATATTCCTGCAGTATTATATTGCTGTGAAAGTGGAAGTGAGATTTCCAGGGAGAGACGTTTAAAGGCCTCAAATGGTCGAGGCTGAGCAGCGAAACAGGTCGCCACATGGAGAAACGTGGCTCTGTGTGGATGCAGCTGTTTCTATGAAATATTTCGCCTTTCACTGTTTCATTTCCTCAGCGCGACACCCCCCCCCCCCCCCCCCGGACATGTCAGTCCGAAGGTTTTTTCTGAACCGCTTTAACTTTAGATGGAAATCAATTCAAAGTGTGTAGATTGGGGCACTTAGCTCTTGTTTTCTTTAAAACGGTTGGTTTAAACCTGCTGGAATGAGGTTTTTGAGCTGTGACATCCTCAACAGGGAATCCATGTTGCTGAGAGTTGTGTTACTCACGCGTTTGTTTCGAATCTTTTGTCTTCCTCCTCTGAAAACGTTTGACTCTCCCTCTGTGGCAGTGAGAGCTGAACGCAGGCATAAGGGCCACGCTGCTCGCTCAGATCAACAGACCATTGTTGTGGGGAGCCAGCGGAAGAAACAAAGGAATCAAAGACTTCCTTCATGAGGTCATTCTGATGCCATGGGAGTCGGTGTGAGCAGATATGGGCAGGCCTGTTTTGTCAAGCTCATTTCCTTCTGTTCAACCCAGAAATACCTCTGCTGCCAGGGGCTTTGTGGAGTTAACGACCCCGTCATGTGATGAGAAACGACATCCCGTTTCCATCTGGCACAAAGCCATGTCTCATGTGCGGTCTTGATGTTTTCCTCACTCAAAAGCGGTGTTACTGTAGATTCTCTTATTCTGAATTAGTACTGAAACACAGCTTTGATGACGTCATAATGACCCAATTGCGTCTTTGAGCAGTACTTGACGTTTGGAGCTGTTTGCATCAGCAGCGCCAGGAAGAAGAAGACAATAAATAGAGTCAAGTTTTGCTGATTTTTATCAGCTGTGTGACTCATGCAGCCCGACATGCAGAAGAACTGGAGTTGGTTTACTAGTCCTCAGTTTTTCCGATCTAGGTGCCTCTTTTACATCCATGCAAACAAACAGGCGCTTTCAAAGACTCTCCGGTTTTGGCCAACAGCTCTGGCCCTCTCGCTCCACTCAAGGCGCTGCCAGAAAAAGCTCCTCTGCAAGAAAAAGCTTTACGCAACAGAGCGGGGGTCCCGGCCAAGATAAACCTCTGCTCTGCAGAATACGACACGAGAACACAGGCTGTTGGGGATGCGACAGGAGCCTCATCACGCTCCCATGCAGAGGACATGATGCCTGAACAAACTTTGAAAGGCTATTTTTTTACTGAAAAACATCCATAAATGTGTGCCAAGTCACCTGTTGACTGAGCTTTTCCCCAGTTTTCTGACTGTAAACAACACTTTGAACTGTTTGTTTGGGATCTAGGCAGAGGCGTGGATTAAAGGCAAGCTGCAGGATTTGAAGGATGGGTGTGATGTTCAGTGCTGCCCCCTGCAGGACCGGGAAGAGGCACCGCAGACGCTTCAGAGAGACCTCAACGACTTTGAGAACAACCTGATTCAACTCAACCAGGTCTGAAAATCCTCCAGACTCGACTCTGACGATACAAATACGACAGAATTAACAGAGCCAGCACACCAGAGTCACTCATTATGGGATGGAATGATTGTTTTCTCAAGTTGACCAATGATGATCCGACTGCAGTCACCTTTGTTTGATGCCCAAAGAGGCTCATTCAGGATAGAGAAAGTGACCCGGAGCTCTCCAGACGGACGGCTCTGTCAGGCTCAGAGAAGTGTTTAGAAATACTCGGTTGATCATAATTTATTTCTCATGGCCCTCCAGCAGCTCAAACAGAGCTGTGATTGTCCTTCAAGGGCGTAGCAAAGTCACTAATGTCCTTGGAAGTGTTAAACGTGCCTGTGCCCCACCTGTGCAACAGCTGACCTGAGCGTTCCCTGTGTCAAAAGCTGGGCGAGCGGCTGATCTGCAAGCTGAACCCCACATCTGACGCCGTGAAGAAGCAGCTCGGCCAGCTGAGGGAGCAGTGGCAAACCCTCAAACAGATGGCTGCAAACCGGACGGGCGCCCTCGCCGCAGCGCAAAGCCTGCAGGAGTTCAACCAAAAGGTGGACAAACTGGAGGCGTGGATCAAAGAGAAGGTGAAACAACACCTTCCTATCCTTTCCTGTTTTCTTTATGCTAAAGTTAAGCGTGTGCATTCAAAGGGAAGAAGAGCAGTTTGATTTTAGTCACATGCACTTCTTGGGTTGTCAGAGGAGTGTGGCTGCATCTTAAGGGGAGGGCAGGTGCGTCTTGCAGTTCAAGTGATGTCATGAAAATGGAACGTACCATTGTTGTGCGTATCGTGAAGTATTTGTAGTGATAATGGAAGTTACGCGCACTTGTGACCTACAGGTGATGCTGTTATACCGAGTCCTTACGCCACACTCTAGTCACCAGTAAGGTGTGAGCACTGGCTCACAAATACTGCATGCACGGGGTGTGCATGTGATACGGAAGTGCCTGTAGGGTTGTCTAATTAACAGCTAACGGCTGGTACTCAGGCAGATTCTCCGGAGCCCCTGACCAGTGTCCTTTAACATGCCTCTTCCTGATTGGAGAGAGTGGTTGCCATAGAAACCTGAACTCGGACCGACCTGGACGTCTGGTTCCAACATGTCGGCGTCCGTGTTGCAGAAAAATGGCATTTCAATGGAACCGGAGGTAAACCATTTTCTATTTGTGACGTCACGCTCGCTAATTCTTGTCCTCTGACACGGTCCATGGTTGGGACTCACGCGGCGGCGTTCACGGCAGGCATGTGACACACAAAACACGCATTCTTGAACGAGCTTTTAGCACCCACACTGGACCGTCGCTACCTGATACTAGCGCATGTTTGCCACCTGCAGTTGGAAGAGGCTTGGTGTTAACGGTGCAAATCTGGTGAATCTCACTCCAAGCTTTTTCTTTCACAGCTCGATGCCGATATTTGAAAGACTTGGTGTCAAGGAATTCCGGCCGGACACAAACTACAAATATTCATTTCTCTTTTGTAATCAATTTTCAAAAAGTTGGCACTTCCGTGAATCAAAGGGGACGCCACCCGTCCGTCATTGTTGTAGATACGTTTTGGAACCCGATTACGCAGGTTTATGTAGGCTTTTTATTGAGAGCGGTGGCCTGAACGCGCATTTCCAAGCCCGGTGTGAACGTAGCATAAGGCATCGTGGAAAGGCAGGTGGAATTCAGGGAAAATAAGCGTGTTTGTTTGAAAAAGCTGCTCATAAATCTTGATATGGATGTAATAATTCATCCCCGGGTTTGTTTTTTCTTAATTTCTCCAACCTTTGCAGATATTTTCCTCTCTGTTTCTCATTTATCCGAGCAGCTGGAGTCAAAGTGAGAAAGCTAATGAAGCTCTCCAACCGAAAGAATTCCCCCTCAAACGTTTGGCCCGTAGGAGAATCGACGGCTGCAGACGCTCAAATCAACAGTTTTCAGGATAATTGGCGCAGAAATAGGAGTTGCTAACACAGGAAGTTAGCTCAGTATCCTGAAGACAGTGTACACTCGCGGGTGTAAGACATCTGCCTGTTATTATCAGAAAGCAATCATCCCGTGCACATTAGGGCTGTGTTTATCTCTGCTCACGTCTGCGTCTGGCACGGGGGCTCCTGTGATTGATAATGAACCTGTGGGAATGGAGCAGAGTATGCTGCTTATGAAAGCTATGAAGCAGGCCTTCCTGGAAGAGACGGATCCTTCATTAAGCTCAAATCAGCCTCTTTTCTGCGCTTCAGTGAGCTGAGCTCCATCTGTGTTTGGCATCCTCCTCCATCGCAGAGCTAATGTGGTTTCATCCATGCGGCTCTAAAATTAGAATAGTGGAGGGAGGGCCATGAACATGGACCTTCTCTGTGTGCTCCAGCAGGAAGAGGAGCAGTCGTTGGGGGACATCCTGGGGGAAAGTGTTGACAAAATGCAGCTGACCAGGAGAATTTTAGATCTGAAACAGGTGGGTGTGGAAAAGCGGCAAAAGCAGCACAGAATTCCCACAATTCTCATAGTTTCCACCCCGCTCTTGCGGTTTCCCGCAGGACGAACAGCAACACAGAAACCTCCACGAGGAGATCAACCACTTGGCCCTGAAGCTGGAGAAAGTGGGGAGAGCGGACAGCAGGATGATCTCCAGCAGGAGGAAGCTCATCAACAAAATGTACACTTTCGAAATGCCGCTCTCCATGCAGCAGCTAAAGCTTGAAGATTTGACAAAAACCCCTGTCGACAGGTGGTTGAAGGTCCAGTCCCATCTGAAAACCTACCAAGAAAAGCTTCACCTTGCCCTTGAAGTGTCGTCCTTCTACCAGCAGGCGGATAAAGTCCTGCTAGCGATGAACAGCATGGTAATCTGCACGAAGGCTTGCTGACGGGTCCTGAGTTCTTCTTGCAGATTCATTTGTGTGGTTTCTCTTAGAGGAAGAGCATGTCTGCTTCCAAGGAGCTGGACAGTTTGGATGACAGAGAAATACGGGACATCGCCAGTCAAATAATGGTAGGAGAAGTTCCTTTCACCTGCTGCACAGGTGCTTGTTTGTCAGTCTGAGCTGCAGGCCTCTGTGTGGCAGATCCTGGACGTGAGCGTCTCCCAGCTGTCCAACCTCCACCCCTCCATGGCTGCCGGCATCACTCGCAGGCAGGGGGAGGTCAAGGAGTCCTGGGCGCTTCTTCAGAGAGTTTTCAGGTGCGTCACGGGGACCAAAGTGCAGCCTGGCGAACCCAAGGAGAAGATTTCCAGGTCGTGATTAGCTCAGCACAATAACGTTATACATAACTATGGTCAGTCTCAGAGTGATGACCTCACAGAGCTCAGCCCGCCCCCTTTTCAAAGTCGCCGTGGATGAATAATGTTCTGGCAAAGATCCAAGCTGGCAGCACCGTTTGCTCTCTTCTCCCATTAAACCCTGACATCATCTGGGACAGTCTGCCGAATCGGAGAACCACCAGGTTTACAAGGATTTCTTTCCATGTTTATGAAATTTGTAAAACAATTTATTGTTGCTTTAACAGCATACAGTAACTCTCCAGACTTTTTAACCATGAGGCTGTTTTGGCCACGGAAACCAATGTGGACTTAATGAGGACTCGGCATTTAATCAGTGGCTTACAAATAGAACCGAACTGCAGAACGCAACATTTCTGAGCGAGGACTGCAGCCCAGAATGGGTCTTCATACGCCTTGTGTAGCTGTATGTTCAGCTGTATGTTCAGACTATTCTCTATAAGCAGACAGAATCCATAATAAAATAAAAGGAACATCTGCCTCCAATGGGCCGCCAAATGTGGGCGTGGTCCTTAAAGCCCCGCCCCGATCAGCTTCTGATCTGTTTTCAAAGCAGTGATCTTATCATTATGATGATGCAGTTTTTAGCCAAAATCCAAAAACCTGTGCTGCTCTCTAGGACATAGTTTCTACAGAGCAGAAATAGGTCGCAGGAGTCAAAAAATGCAAAATAAAGAATAAGAAAAAACACAAACGTAAGTCGCACTTGTGGGCAAAAAGTTCAAGGCTTCTCAACAAACCCGCCATATAATAATGCGTTCTGTCTGAACCCGATTCAAGCGTCAAATGTAATGCCTGTCAAAAAATGGGCTTTTATAAATTAGACACTCCCGTCGCATGAGGGAGGAGCTACCGTCTAGGTTTCAGCCTCATCGCTACGTTGTCTATACTTCATTTACAATACACTGAAGACACGGATGACGTCGCCAGATCAGGCCAATTTATTTTGAAGAGCTCTACAAAAACATCTGCAATCCCGTCTCCATGTTCATGAGTCGAATCAGTCGAGTTTTCTTGTACGGTGACATTTTTACGGTGATCTTTACTCGCATTTGCATAGAGAATAATATTGTCTCAATGCAATTGAGAAAAATGTCATGAAGTTCAGGAGGAGAACGATCTGAACCATGTTAGTTATTCTTTTTCTGCTGTCAGTACCAAATACTGATACACCTACAGCGCCCTCTAGCAGTGGTTTGTGGGGAAATAACAAATGCATGTGCCAATAATGATTGTTTAAAAATCTCGTATAAATGGCTGCTGAGTGTGAGTGGCACCCCTGGCCAAACTGTTAAATACACCATTTTCACCAGCGGGGGCCTTTAAAGTTGAATGGAACGTGTAGAAATGGATGACAGGAAGAAGACGCGAGTCTAAAAATGACTCTGTAGTAGGTTGAGTCCAAAGGTCTTGGACGTCCAACGTCTCCTTCGCGAGCCTTCATTGGGCTGAGAGCCCCCCCCCCCCATGAGGGCAGCATGTTTTCAGACCCAGCATTACATCATTTCTCCAGTCTTATCTGCTGCTCTCAGTAGCTGTTTGAATCATGTAGAACCTCCTCTGAGAGCCCGCTGTCAGCGCCGCACTGACCTTCTACCCTGCTCCCCCTGCAGGGGGGACAGGACTCCGCTCTCCCTCTCCGGCTCCACTTTCACCAGGGAAGATGCTGACCTCCTGACCCCTGACCAAGAGCCTCGTCGCAGCGTGGGAGCGGAGACGCATGCCGTCATGGGAAAGGAGGTGAAGGAGGAGCAGAATCGTCTGAAAGGCTGTGTGGTGAGAAGCCTTGGTGTTTGACTGTGGTTTCTGAGGAGCAGAGGAGAACTTCATCATCACAGCGAAAAGATGAGCTCAGCCTCTGCCAGACCAACCGAATCTGTGGTTTGGAAAAGCTTTCCTGCCAATCAACGTGCTGCTGGTTTTCCATCCTTCCGGTAGTTTGAAGTGTTTATATTTGTGGTAAGAAAAGCAGGACGGCGGTCTGCACCGGTAATGAAGGATGCGGGTACGAATCCCAACACAAACTCTGTGGGCTGCTGTAAATCCGGGCACAACAAGCAGCATTCCAGTCATTCTTTCACCAAATCCCATTTTTGTTGAACAGCGGTCCCTCCTTTACCGCGGGAGAACACCTTCTAATCTAAAGGGGGAATCCACAAAGCAGCCATCTTTGTTTTTCTATCCTGTCGCCGTCCTGGACTGAGGGACCACGTTACAAGTTTTCTGTTTCTTACTGCGAAAGATTTCACCCCCGCCTCAGACTTAAAAACTGTTCAAACCTTCATAGAAAAAAGAAAATCAATGATCTGATCAGAATCGAAGGCTTATGTAGTTTTCGTATAATTGACGGAGGAGCTTGATGGTCAAGGTTAACAGGACAGAAAATACAATGCTCTGTAAAAAAAATGTAAAAAGCAAAAGGCTCTAAAAAACCTGTGAAGCCAGAAATAGATGTGATTCTCTAATGGAATCACATCTATTTCTGTCTAAAGTAAAAGAAGTTACATAATCATCAGGAGAGCATGTGCACCCCCCCCCCCCCACACACACACACACACACCAGGCATGGCACTCTGGGGTTTTTGGGCTAACTGGTACCTTTTCTAACACATGGGAAGTTCCTTAGCAGCACAAATCCAAAGTTGAGGGTTCGTTTGCAAAAGAGCATCGATCCTTTACCGTCCCTCTCCTGCAGCTTCTAGTTAAAGTTATTGTCCTGCTTTGGTTTATCCCGGACTTAGCCCTGTTTGTCCCTGTGGGCTGCTTGGGTCGGCGGTAGTTCATGCCAAACGTTTTTTATATGGAAGGGTTGATACTGAGAAAAGAAACCAACAAACCAGAACCAAGATGGAGTGAAGAAAAGAAAACTGTCATCTGTTCCAGGCATGATGATCTTAGAGATCATCTTTCAGCTGTGCCCTTCTTTTCCTGGTGTGTGTGTGTGTGTGTGTGTGTGTGTGCGTGTGTGTGTGTGTTTGTGTGTGTGTACGGGAACAGGGGTCGCACAGTTAGCCGTACGTGCGTGTCTCTGAATTAGCAGTAGTGCAGCCTCTTGTTTCTGAAGGTAAACACGGCTATCGTCTGTTTCTCTGACTAATGGTAGCCAGATGCTGCGGCTGGAGACCAGATGGGCTCGGTGCTCAGTGATGGTTGTTGGCTGACATCACTGCAGTGTTCTCTGCAGAAAGACCCACGTGGAGAAAAGAGTCAGTGGAGAACAGATAAGAAGGAACCAGATAAAGTCATTTGCTGATGTTGGATCTCTGGTAAATCTTTAAATGGATCATGACCAGAGGTATAAACTTTATTCTGGAGGTTTGTTAGCTTCATAACTTTTGGATAAAATATTTCTATGAGCTTTCAGTGTCAGAACAACCCTTGGAGCCGTGTTTGCTGGAGTAACGTTGGACAATTTCAGGCTTTTATGAGGTCTGCTGGGAGCAGAACTTTATGTTAGGAGGTCAGGATGTTTTTGTTGGGATCCCTTTAAAGCTTAATTACCTTAATTTACTCTATGAAACGAACTGTGACTCCCCTCCTTCAGGACAATGACATGACCTGACCTGATCTGCTGGGCCAACTGTTCTAGAGGAGCAGCTGAAACTGAGCATGTCCAGCTGGGGACAAAGTAAAGGGTTCAAATATCTGTGGGCCAGGGGTAGCCTCACCTGAAAGAGCTGCTGAAGGTGTCCTGAAAAAAGTAAAAAAAAAAGATTGTTGCTACGACAACCTGAACCTGGATCAGTGGAGGAAAATCCCAGTAAAGCAGACCTTTTGGCAAAAAGTCCATCTAGTTACGACATTTGGGCACAAATTTAGAAATCATGTTCCCGAATCGACCTTTGAACTTTTTCTGAAGACGCCCATAAAAAAAGTGCTTTAAATATGCCAAAAATATGCGTTTCAAGTTTAAAAACTGACGAGATTAGTACTATGTGCAAACATATTACTCTTCAAAATGCTGTTTGTCTCCTTTGTTATGCTTCAGATCTCAGGACACGTTTGTTTGGTGAAACAGCAGCTTTTTACTGTCATGATGTAGAAAAACAAAGATTTTTTTTTAATGAGGATTAGGATTAAAGGCTGCAGACCTTTGCACCAAACAGTCTATTTTATGGCATTGACTACCACAGAAAAATAACTCAAATAAATCTGAAGCCTGAGCTCTCGGTATGAGTTTCATGTTTCAGGCATCACTCTAACAGGAAAGGCCTTCAGAGATCCCCTCCAACCTTTGCCGCCCCCAGACGCTTGTAAAAAGTGTCCTGATGTCTGCAGACGCTTGAATATTGTCCTGCAGATACTAGAGAAGGTTTACAGCCAAACTCACAGAAATCCATGTCTAAAGTCTGAAAAAAGCTAGCAGAGGGTCGTCTTTCATCTGCAGTGACTCCTTCCCCACGTTTCAGTACATAAACACATGCTCTCATTTATCAAGACATTTGTATTTATTCAGGCTTTTGCTGCCAAATTGTACTGGACTAAAAAAGGCTTCGTCTTTGTTTCAAACACGGATCTACTGAAAACAGATTTTAATAGAGGGCGTCTCCTCAGTGAGCGTGAGACATACGTCAGGAAGGTAATTCTCAGGCGTTACAGAGACGTAATGCCGCTGACGTGTTAACCTTTCCTTCAGGAACCCTGTGGGAACGTTAAAAGACCTGCGGGTGGCCAAAGTCAGGAGCGGCGCTCGCTGATCCACGCCTCCTCCCCAGTGGAGGAAGGCCCTGTCTGCACAAACCATGCAACCACGAAGCAGCAGCCGAAGGGGGAAAGGTGACGGTTCTGCCCGGCCTCTCGTTCTGTCTGCCACTTACACAATCAGATGGGAATCCTAACTGAAGTCACATGTCCGTCTTTTCTTTGCAGCAGGAAGCCCAGAGCAGAGCCCAAGCTCCCTGCAGCTTCCAGGAGCCACACACAGCTTCAGAGGTTCACGGTGTCTGCTGATAAGGTGAGACGCCTCTGTGGCGAAGCCACGGACCTGACGTGACATCATCACCGTCCGCCCATCAGCCTCGGGGCGAACGCTGCACAGTGTTTACTCTCCTCGGTTGTTAGGGAAACCACGTTTGATCACATTTACACTTGTGTAAATGCATCCATGTATTTCACTACCAGTTTGAGAACAGCTTCTACAGCCAGCATGACTTATCTTTACAAACTCACGGCCCATTTCTTCCTGGGAAGAAATCCAAAGTGTGTAAGAAAGACTTGGAAGTGTCAAAATGGAAGGAAAGCAAAAGTGTCTGTTATACGGTGGGCCTGAAGTCCAAATCGCATCAATAAATCCCTCGATGGTAGAACATTTTAAAGATCACAACGAGGATTGATAAAAGCAAAATAAATAATAAAAAACCCAAATTTTAGATTTCAAAAAAGGTAGAAACTACACAAAGTAATGTGGCACGAAGCAAATATGAGCCGTAATAATTATAAAACTTCAATCAAGAGTCATCATCCAATCAGTGAGATCCTTCCTTTTTCGGTTTCACTTTTGAACATTTCGTTTTGATTTCTGGAACTTTTGTTTCTTCCGTAGTGTTTTATTTTTTGGTTTCTGGAATCTAAAATGAAACATTGTTGCTTTATTATTTATTTGTTTTATTTGAAATGTTTTATTGCCCGGTGATTTGTTGATGTGATTTGTGCTGCAGGGCCACCGTACCTTTTAGGATTTCATCGGCTCAAACTGTGGTTCATTCCATATTTTATTGTCCAATCCCACGATTCCTTGCAGTGGCAGCATTTAATCCTGACACCATTAAGCTGCACGGCCTGCAGGCTGTCATGTCGTCAGGTCGCAATTATCCAGGCAGCCGGTAAATGTCAGATCCCTGCAGGAGAAGAGGGCAAAAAATGGGGGAAATTAAAGAGGTGATTGATCCAAAAGGAGCAGCCGGAGTTCAGTTCTGCAGGAGATTCTCACATGGTCACAGTTTGCATCCAGAGGAAACATCAGTCGGTGATAAATGGATGTTCAGACTTTGCTTTCTCAGTTTTTTCAGTTTTTATTTTGTGTATTCAAGATCAGAATTTTTACAAGTTTTACTTTTATTGTGGAAAGTTGTGCCGTTCAGATGTTAATAAGTATAGTTTCAGATGATACCTGTTAAGTGTGGAAGTAAAACACGTGAAAAAATACAAAAAAGGCATTAGGTCTACGGATTTATTTCATGGCTTTTGTGCTTTCATTTTTATTTTTAGTTTGTGTTTTTTTGAGGTCTTGTTGAGACACGGAACGGCGTCTTTTTCTTAAAAGTCTGGTAGAACGTCCAAACCTTTTAACTTGTAGTGTAAACTGTCCTGTAGGGGAGCTTCAGGAAGTTCCTTTCTCATGTAACTGAACCTTGAAGGTTATTACAAAAACGCATTTTTGTTTTAAGAAAGTCTTTCCTGAAAAGACGGAAATCAGAAGTTAATTCCAGGTGTGCTTAAAAAAGAAGAAAAAAAAAAGGATAAACTAGTTTCTTTGTGCTTCAGAAAAGCATGAAGGGTAACACAGGGGCGCTTTTGTCTGGAAACAAACCAACATGTGAGTTTTTTTTATTTAAAATTATAGAATTTGATTTTTGTCCACTTTTGTGAAGTTGTTGCTTCAGCTGTTCTCCTAGAGATCCCGAATCTATCTTCTCCTAACTCCTCGAGCCTCATTTGGAAGCAACTTTGGAAAGAAATGTTGGAATTAGAAGTGGTAGATTTTAAACGGTGTCAACGTCTAAGCTCACAGATGTGGCGTTCTCCTATTCCTCACACAATTTTTACCAGAATTTTATTAAAAAAACGTGTTACATGAATCATTGGCTCCAGCCGAACAAAACAGTAGAAGCGGGTAGAGGTAAACCTCCGTTGCCAAGGAAATCCAAAAATTTCATTTAGCCAATTCTTCTAAAAATCACTTAGGCCTGTCCATCTCCCCCAAGCAACCCTGAAATAAAATGGTTGCTATGGAGTTAAAGCAACAGAAAAGCCACCATTTTGAAATTTAATTTTTCATTCATTTATCAAATACAGCTCTGACCAGAGTGACGGGGGCTAAATAAGAGAGTGAGGGTTGTGTGGATCAGCAGGGGGAGGGGGCAGGTTGCGCCTGTGGGCTTTATTTTTCTAGTTTCCATGAATAACTAGTGGTTCTGATCCACATCCTTCCAAAAAACGTCATCTCAGATCAACTATCAAGTTTCCCGTTTGGATGATAATTGGACCGTTTGGTTCAGTTCTGTCATCAGGATCCAGTTCTTGTGTCTCTTTAAACTTTGGAAACCCAACTTTCAGTGCCGCTAACACGTTTAACCATTTTTTTTCTTTCCTTCTTTGTTCTACACAACATCGTAGACTTTATCCTGGCTCCGAGACAACGTTTCCATGGCAACGCAGGTGTGCTCAACGGCCAGCTCTGAGGGTCCGGAGGCCGCCAGGAAGTGTCATTACGCTCTTGAGGAAGAGATCCTCAACAACCGAGCCAGGATGGAGGTGGTGAAGAGGGTAAGGCGAAGCACATCGTCACATTAACAGCTCCCCTAAAACGTAGCTTCAGATAAACGACCCGGGCGGAAACGCCCTCCCAAAAGTGAGTCTTGGCAGGTCTGGTTTTCACATCAACCAAATAACAAGCCGGGATGGTAATTCTACCCGCCGGTTGGATGTTTGGAGTCATCTGGACTCATCAGTTCGAACCCCCCCCCAACAGGAGGGTCACGGCCTGGTTCGTGCACAGCACCCGGGCAGTGCGAGGATCGAGGAGTTCCTCACACAGCTGGAGGTCCTGTGGGAGGAGCTGAAGAGGAGGCACCAGAGGAATGCCGTGTTCCTGCAGGCCTCCAAGGAGTTGGGCTTCAGGGTAGGATCATAAATCACGATCTTCTGGTAGGATTTTGTGGTCTTTAGGGATCGGTGGTTCGATGTGCTTCCGATCAGAGATCTCTTTGATGTCTCGATTGGCAAGACACTCTGAGGTAAACTCTCAACACGTAGTCCAAGAAACACAGCGGCTGCATCCATATAAGTTGATTATGAGTTGGAAAGAGGCTGCAAATCCAGTCTATTAGGTGGGAAAGGGCTGAACTTTGCATCATAGGTGTTGTGCACTAATGTCTGCTCCGCACAGGTTGTGAAAGTGCTCCAAGCCCTTGGCAGCCTGGATGCCTGGCTGGAGTCTGTGGAGCTTTCCATGAAGGAGTCTGCATTAGCCGGTGACCCAGAAACCATGAGCCTGGCTGAAAGGGAGAGCCGCCTGCTGGAGAAGGAGGTGGCGGCACGCAGCCTGGAACTGAGCGAACTGAGGCAGGAGGTGGACCGCCTTCACGCCCACAGTCACCCACACGCACGCCGGATGCCAGAGCGCATGGACGAGGTGGAGAAAAAGTACGTTTGACAGATGTGGAGGAGGGAAGGTTGGCCTCTCCACGTTCGTCATCACGGAACATTCATTTGATGGAACCGACCAATCAGAGGCAGTGGCTGGCGTCAGTGTTTCCAAGAGGTCACAACTTGAAGTTTGCCATGTTTGTCATCCACTGGAGGAGTTTATTCATTGAATTTCCACTTTTATATTTAAAACAAATATCACAAACCACCAATGTTTCAATATTTGTGGTTTGGTCCAAAAAAAGAGCTGCCTGTGTTTGTTTCAGAGCTCAGATTGACTCATTTATGCTCCAGGCAGCACTTAGACAGGACTACCCTGCAGCTCTGACATGCACTTCACCCGCAGCTTTTCAGTTTATGTCACGCTCACCCATCCCGAGCTTGCGGGGTGACGCCTGTCTCTCCAGATGACCATTGAGAGACAGGTTGTTGATGGAAAACCTCCAGCTGCCAGAGCTGCAAACGTCTGGAAACGCCAACAGAAAAAAGAGATGGGGAGTTCTCCGTTTCCAGGGCGGGGGTGTTGGACATGGGTGACCTCCTGTTCAGGCTTAGGTGGTGCAGGTAGATGTGCTCACAGCTGTAGGACACTCGCTATGATGTCATTACTCAACACAAAAAGCAAAAGGCTTATTTCCTGAAGTGCAGGACGTGTTTATGATAACATAAACAGCGCTCTGCAGGCATCTCCGCCTCTGGGATGTGGTTCTGTGGGGGGATGCAGGGCTGTGTAATGAAAATAATCTTCCTGCTGCTTCACAGGTACCACCGTGTTCTGGCTGCACTGACCCAGCAGAGTTCAGAGCTGCAGGACACGCGCATGCTGACCGAGTTCCTGGAGCGCGTGGAGCTGGAGGAGAGCCAGGAGCCCGGCGGCGGCGGATTCAGCCTCGCACAGGTACGAACGTCCTCGCAGAAGGGGAGACTTCACTAATCAGCCAAAGCTTCAAACGTTTAAAGAAAATACCTTTTTAGTGTTTTTAACATGTGACATTTTTCTGATGATGCACGAAAATTAAGTTTCATTTCTGAGTATTTATTTATTTATTCAAATTGTTGAGAATCTGGAGCAGATTAAAAAAAAATCCCATTTGAAAAAGATGGTATTTGTGACGTAGAAAATACGCTGTAAGCTCCCTGCTCTGCCCCATTCTGATGCATCCACCTGCAGACAAACAGATCCATGAACGTCTTTGTTTTCCTGGATTCTGGATCCAACCTGTGCGGATGGATAGCGCTGATACTGCTCGCCCTTCCTGTTGCACCCCTAATGTGAGTGCGGTGGAAGAACACTGCAGGACAGCATCACCTGCACGTCATGAGTGCGTGTAACTTCCATTACCGTTACGAATACTTCATGATACACTTACCACACACACGACAACGGAACGGTCCATTTTCGTGACGTAACATACCTTGGGATGGTCGTACAGACCTCAAGGGAACTGAAAGACACACCTGAACTCCCCTTAAGATGCGGCCACTCTACGACCCTGCACGGACCAGACAACCCCGAAACAACCCCCCCCCCCTCCAAACGGGTGCATGTGACTCAGGCTTTCACCAGTGACCGTAGACGAACATCTTCTCCCTCTTGCAGCCTCTCCACAGTGACATGTCCTCGGCTCCTTCTCTATTCGAGCTCCAGAGCAGCAGCAGCGTGGAGCCCCTGCTGGAGACTATGGGTAACCCCGTGGAGGAACTTCGGGAGGCTGTGGAGATGCTGAACGACACTGTGAGGAAAAGAAGTCGATCGCAGAGCCACGATCAGGCTATCCAAGAGCTGATGAGCAAGGTAGTGAGAATCAGCCAGTTTCTGTTGGTGGAACCCGCTTCCGTTGTCTTGGATGGTCTCTGTCAATTTTAAGGAGCTCATTGACAAACGGCTTCTAATGCGTCTTTGGTGCCCCCACACTGACTAAAATAATGACATGGACACATTTAACTCAAACTCAAACTTTATTTATTTATATAGCGCCTTTCATTTCAGGTCAAAACACAAAGCGCTTCACATAAAAACAGATAAAACAGTCATAAAAACCGAAAATTGTTAAAAACCGCAAAGGACAACACACAAAGATGGGATCCTCCCACCCACCTCCCAGCACACCCCACCTACCCAGTTCCCCCAATAGAACCCTGAACAGAAACAAAGAACTGCAGCTTAAAGAAGTTCTGGCTTGGTTCTGCTGTGAGGAACAATATGATGGGGATCCATCACCTGGGGCGGCCCAGCCCGACCACAGGTCACTACCACAGCGCCCCGCCAGAGTGGCCCAGGCCCTCCATGGCTATTAGACCAGAGCGGACCCCAGCCTGCCTTGAATCCAGAACGGGCACTGCAGCAACAGCACCCCCTACAGGTCAAGCTGGGTGGTGCCCCAGAAAAATGGATCCCCAAGAGGAAACGCTGGAGTAAAAAACATCAGAATAAAAATTATCATAAAATAAAACAATAAAAATAGAAAAAAGGATAAAAAATAAAATAAGATTTAACAATTTTAGTAATTAAAAAATAAAATACGTAAACTGATTAAAACATAACCTACGTATCATTGGTAAAATAACACAGAGATGATGATAGTCCTTACAAATGAATAAATACATAAATAAATTAATTAATTAATAAGTAGATAGATAAAAAATTAAAAGACATAGGAAATGATCAAAGTCATGTAAAATTTGGACCTGAACAAGTCTTCTTCTGAGAGCCTCGCCGTGCGGTTAAGTGGAAACGTCATCCCCTGACGGCTTTGTTCCTCCCCAGCACGCCAGCTTGGCGGTTCGGGTGGAGGAGTGTTTGCGCTGCAGCGAGGAGCTGCGCCTGGACATCCTGGAGAAGGAGACCGACATGGCCATGCAGTGTGAGCCAGACCACTGCGGCCTGGAGGCTCTGCAGGAGAAGCAGGACCACCTGGAGGTGAGAAGACCGAGCTGCTGATGGTTGTGATTGTGCCGTAAACATTTGTCATGATTCATCGCCGCTAATAGAACCCAGTCTTCCAGCCCCCCACCTCCCACCTGTGATTATAGACTTTTTTTTTCGGTGAGAGAAAAAGGAAAAGCCCCTTTTGCCCCAACCGTCCCTCCCTCCGTTTCTCCCTCTCTTGTTGTGCCAAATGTTTCACGGCAAAGAAAGGTCCGGCCTCGGCGCTGCCTTCTATTTAGGGTGAACGGTGAAGTCACACAAACACGCACGGAGCATGCAAACGTTTATCATCCGCAGGATATTTACGCGCATGAGTCACTCATTCAGAGTGGGTGTTTATCTGGTTGGGAGGGGGTTCAGCGGTTGCAGACTTCAGACCTCGGAGAAGTGAGGCCGGGGACGGTAAAGCGCTACGGTGCTCGCACACGTGCACACACACACACACACACAGCTGCCTGGACTTGATACGAACGAGGAGCAGAGATGACCTCATCACCCTGGATGAGAAAAATGTGGCGTCAGCAGAGAGGCATCCGCCACTCCGTTTGTCAAAACGTAGCTGAGAAATGTTCAGTAGGTTTGCTCCCAGAGAGCCTGAACACGATTAATTACCACCTCGTCAAAAGGAGAAAAAAGTGGTCAAGATTGCGTCACATATGTAGACCATATGGACTTGTGGCTGCATTATATATGCATGCAGCTATGGAGGTGAGGTCATAGGCAGAGGAACAATTGGTACAAGCTGTGTGAAGGATGCTCCCCCTGATGGACGATGATGGGTTTTTGCTGTGATTCTCCACAGACTGCCCACGGGGTCATTAGTGAGGAGGTGAAGGAGGTGAAGAACCAGGCCTCTCAGCTGCAGGAGCTGTGCCCAGAAAGAGTGCACATGCTGGAGGCAAGGATCCAGGCCACGCTGCGGGTGTGGGCCGAGCTGGGAAAGAGCGTGACGGTGAACAAAGCCCGTCTGCAGGCGTTCTCCCAGCTCCAGGACTTCTTCAGGAGCTACCTCGCCATGATGTAAGAGGGCGTGAGGACCTCTCCACAGGCCACGTGTTCTTTCGTAAGCTGCTCTGAGCCAACATCTAGACCCATCACCGTATCTTCTAAGGAGGGAACAGGATGTTCTCTTTGTCAGGAGCAGATCCAGAGAGAGACGTGGAATTTAGGATGTGCTGAGTGTGTCTGAGCGCGTTTCCTGGGTGTGACGGGCGATGACTCTCCTTCCTGTCAGGGAGAGTCTGCTCATTCTCATCTGTTTTTTTTTCTCTGTTCCCGGTCTCCTAACACTGCCTCCTTTCTCCTCCTGCTCCCCTGAACAGCTCCTGGACAGAGGACACCAGGTCATGCATTTTTTCCGATAGTGCAGTGCACCGTGGGAAGGATGGCCAGAAGCTCCTGGCAGCAGACCTGGACTCCCAAATCCAGCAGAAGTTTGAGGAGTTTGATGTGCTGGCCGCCACGGGGAGGACGATCTTAGACACGGAGCACCACCTGGCCCAGATGGTGAGCAGGAACGCCTCTGCCGTCCTGGAACTCTTCTGCTGATTTGATCGTCTCCGCATTTTCCCCGAATCCTTGATGATGTCATTCAGGTGAGAGAGCGCATGGAGGAGCTGAGGAGCATGCTGGGATGGATCTCTGTGCACTGGAGGGCTCAGAAGCAACAGTGGTGTCACAGAAGCAACAGACGGAAACCTCTGGAGGACAACGTTTACTCTGAGGCCACAATGTGCTCTCCGGTACACGTCCATGTTTTCATTAGACCTGTTATCATCCGCCTATCACCAATAATATTTCGCAATAGTGGCTAAACAATCCAATGCTTGGTGAACTCTGCTTCATAAATATATGAAGACAGGTCGAAGTGACTTGTGGCCGGTACCTTCAAGAGCTTCAAGCCGGGCTTTCAGCTTCTGTCACCAAAAAAGCTCCAACAGCAGACAAATAACGAGGAAATACTTGCAGACTAACATTTGTTTGTGTTTGGGTGCAGAGCACAGATTCGAGGCCAGAACTCGAGGCCCTTTGGTCCCATCAGGCCCCACGAGTCCGAACCCGTGAAAACGGCACTCGAGCAGATCCCAGGGCCCAGCCGCTGCAGCCTGCCGAGCAGCACGAGACGCCGTCCGAGGACGGATACGAGGTCATGAATGGAATCGGAGCCGAGGCTGCTTCCCTGAAGACCAACGTCGTGGTGCTGAAGGAGAGCAGCAGCCAGCAGGCGGTCAACCTCATCCTGAGCTTCGGAGGGGGCGGGGACAGCCAGGTGCAGGTGCTGGACCTGCCCGTTCAGACCGATGCAGACGGGGGGGAACAACCCTTGGAGCTCGTTCACAGGGTGAGAAGCTCAACATCCCGACATGTTCCTGCACATCACTCTGCCGGCTCTGCCGTTCCCTCCTTCACCTGGCTTTGGCTTCACGTCTGCCTCTTTCCTGGTTCTCTCCTGTAGCCCACTGCGCCTCAAGCTTCTGCCTGTAAAAGCTTTTGGAGGCGCTGCCAGGGGCTTTTGGAAAACACTTTGGGTAGTTTAAAGCGAAAGAAAAAAGTTTATCGGCCGAGTGCAAACCAGGTAAACTGTGGCGTGACCCGGATCTGCATGCATGTGCTGAGACTGCATGCTGTCGTCTGAGTGCTGCACTAACGTCCTGCAGGTACGGCCCGGCGCCACTCGCTGCCCCGTCTATCCGGACGGATGAATGCATTGTGTAGTAAGGGAATTTGTGTCTTTAAAAGTTTCTCACATAAAAATGTGTCAATTCCACTTCAAGAAATGAAGATAACTGCTAATACACTCCAACAATTGATAACATTTGGAAAGAAATGAATATTTCAATTAAGCAAAAAATATAGCCAATTTGGTGAGAAAAATTCCGTGTCTTATATTAAGATTATCTTGATATTGACATTTTTGCTTAATTTTTTATTTAACAGAAAAGGAAGTTTTTTTTTTACCTCAAGATTCAGTTTTTGCAGTGTATTTGTCAAAAATGTAAAAATGCGAAAGTAGAATCTCAGTAAGTAGTTCTAACTAGTTTGTATTTTAATATTGTATTACACTTAATATAAAACCAACTCCTAACCTTTCTGTTCAATTAAATGACTTGTTTTAAGATAAAGATGTGAAAACATCTTATTTTTGGTCAGGGGTTTAGTTTCAATAAACAGACCACATTTAGGGAAACTGGAAAGTTTTATTTCTGACGTTTATCACTTACATATGTAATTTCTAGGACACATTTATTTTATAATGTTCAATCCTAGTCTTATTTTGAGATGATTATGATCTAGAAATAAGGACAGTTGGTGCTTATTTCAACTTTAAAGATGCAAAACCCCTTTTTATTGTAGCAATGCTTTTTTTTAAGACATAATATTTCCAATTCCTGTAAGGGTTGTGTTGATAAGTTTGGTTTTCATGCTTGTTTTTGGTCATTTTCTGAGTTGCCATGTCTGTCACACCAGGTTCAGGTTGTTCCTCCACAGCAGTCGTCATTTAGTGTCATCTGTTCTGTTTCAGTTGAGCCTGGTCTCCTGGTTTTGGGTCCTACGACACCAGTTTCTGACAATTGCAAGAGCCACAGACTTTAATGAGTGTTTGTTGCTAATTTCAAGATCATTCTTTTTTCTTAAAAGGACAGAATATATTACAACTTCTTTTACCAAGACACGTTCTAGTTCATAAACTAGGAAAACAACATTTAATATTCTATGTTTTTCACTTGTTTTGAGGAGGACATTCTCACTTTTTAACACAAAAAAATCCTGTTGTTTTTTTAAATTAGGTTTTACAAAAATAATATGAAATGAAGTTTTCAGGTTAGCAAAGAATTTGTAACGTTTTCACAGATCGTGCAGTTATTATATTCTGATGAGGAGCTTTAGGTTTGTGGGTTTCCGGTCATAAATTTGTCTTCTTCCTTGTCTTGGGATGAGCTTTGTTTGGCGTTCAAAGATTTTTACCGGTTGGTCAGGACCTCGTCGGCGTGGAACGAATGGCTGACGGGCACAGAGAGCGCAGGCCACCGTGTCCCGGCTGTGACTGTGGACAGAAGTTCTCCTCTCCTGCTTTGTCCCAGAACTTCAGTGATGTAAACAGGGGGTGGTCGACCCTGAAACGAGTGACCTCATCCTCTCTCCTTTTGAAAGCTGTACTCCTGGGAGGAGTTTGTCCCACATGCCAGCAGAGCACATAGAGAACCGGTGCAGAACCCGTGCAGAACCTTTCAGAACGGCCCCCAGACTGCACAACATGATTTATGGTCTGGGGCTCGTACAGAAACAAAAGATTAGTCACACAAGTGAAAGGTCAAGATATTACAGCTGCGTATGACGGCATGCGCAGCCGCATATGACTTTGATTAAGAGCTGCACGGCTGCCATTGCATTCCTGTTGTTTTGTCTTGGTTTTTGCTTTTTTTGCTTCCATCATTTTTCACTCATTATTATTGGTGTGTGCACTTCAAGCTCTGGATTGTTGGACGTGTGATGATTGTCACTAGCAGTTGTGTCCATCTGTAACACAAACGGCTCGATCTCACAAAACCCCCTAAGGCGTCAGCCTGCAGCCGGCAGGAGCGTAGCCACCCCTAACGGCCCTTCTCTGTTTTACAGGTGAGCACCTACCTGCACGTGAAGGACAACGGCCTCGCTGGGGCTCCTGTGTATGAGAGCATCACCCTCCCGCGTCAAAAGAGCTGCTCCGCATCCCCAGTCTCCCCCACTTTCCCGCAATCCTCCGCTGCATCCGGGCCTCAGCCAACCAACGCGGTCCTCCACCCGCTGACGGGAAGCAGCAGCGGCTCCATCTTCAGCAGCCTCAAGAGGATGAGCAAGAAAAGGAAGAGGAAGAGAGATACGCGCAGACACACCATCCAGAGAATCATGGGAGTGGATGAGCAAACTGACGGGATGCATCTCTACGAATGTGAAACTCTGACCTATGACACGCGCACGTGGCCTCTGAAGGAGGGCAGGAGAACGAGGAAGGACGGTGCAGCGGCCTACATGAAGAACCCGCTGCTGACGGACATCGACTCGGAGGGCTCCAGGGAAGACAGCATCACTCCTTACGCCGTCTCAGCAGGACCAAGCGCTGGACCCTCAGCAGCTCATACCAGAACCCACTGCAGGGTTCTGTCTTTGGGTTCTGTGCTGAGCTTTGATCTGCCCAAAGACATGACCCTCATCCCCAGCATCCAGGACATCATCACCATCGCCCCCCCAGAGTCCAAAAGAGAAGGAGCTGATCTCAGCCTCCACTCCCACAAACCCACTGTCCTCAGCTCTTTCAAACAAAGTCCTGAAGTCGCTGACGTCAGCTCCTCCGACCCTCCTGGGGGTTTCCAGCCTCCTCTTCCTAAAGACCCTCCTGACGGAGACCAGTCAAACCCCTCCTACGCTCAGTGTGATGCTGCCGAGCAGGAGCGGAACAAGATGCCATCAGACACCAGTTCTGATGCGGGTGAAGGCCCCGAGAGCAGCTGGCCTTCAAATCTGAGCATTTATGTGAATCATCCCCGCAGCGCCGCCGCAGTCACCCACAAACACCGGTGTGTCAGCGTCCACACGCGCATTCGAGACCTAAACGGACACTTCTATCATAAATGTGCACCATCCAGATGTGGCCAGGAACAAAGCGGGGGCCTTCAAGTCAGCCAAGCCTCCCTCGTGAAGCTGAACCCAAAGTCGGCTCCAGGCGTCGGCGTCCGTCAGGACTCGGTGGACTCTGGCATCTCCAGTGTCAGCAGCTTCAAGCTCGGCGCCGACATGACTTCTGCAGACAGCCGGCCCAAAGGAGTGGTGGGAAAGCTGTTGTCTCTGGAAGTGGGAGCTTTAGATTGCCCTCAACCACGAGAGAACCACACGGCATCTCCAGGACCGCCTCCAAAGTTTGCAGAGGAAGAAAGAGAGCGGGTTCATCCCGACCATCAGGAGTTTGAGGAGGAAGAGGAGGAGCTAGAGGACATCTGGAACCAGACTCCGAACTGCAGGCAGAGCATCTGCTCCGACATCATGTACCGACCCAACCAGGAGGTCTCGGCTGGCACAGGGCAGGTGACAGAGGCTCTCTGCTGCTCGCCGCCCGCTCAGAAGCAGACGGCGCTCTACAGAGACCTGGTCACGGCTTCGGCCCCCGACCTTCTCACAGCCGAGCTGCAGTTACCGTCACACATTCCCGACTTGCTTGGTTTCCATAAAGCGGGGACGCCCAAAGACCACCTTCCCCCTCTGGCTAAAGGAGACAGGAGGTCATGGGCAGCTTTTCCGGTTGGAGAAGCAGCCAGTAAAACCTCAGTAACAACCGACGAGACCGCGCCCCCGCCGGTGAAGCTGCCCGATGTCGGGGACCGCCAGAGATACGTTTACCACTACAGAGAGGAGGAAGAGGAGGAGGAGGAGGGGATGAAGGTGGAGGAGGTCACAGGTTGCTTGAAGGTGAAAAAACAGGACAGTAACTCACATTTGCAAGAATGAGTCCATGAAAAACAAAACTGTGTGAACACCATACATCAGCAAAGTGGGGATTCTGATTTGATATAAGACCCATCTTTTCTCAAAAGTGAAGATGGGGAGGGATTCCAGCATTCCAGAGTTTTTCATGATTCTTGATTTGACTGAAAAGGTCTTTTACTTTGCAGTTTTTGAGGTTCAGATACAATATTTCCAAAGCCCTCTTTGGGAATATAGCAGTTAATCAAATGAATTAGATTGAATTTAACTCACAGGCGCTAAAGCAGCCATCAGAGACGCAACATTTGAACTAAAACCTGCATGTTTTTATTTCCTTCTGAAGAAGCAGCAAGAATTGTAATTATTTGTAGAGACGTGACTCTTCACAGGTTTTGGTTTTTGTCAGAGATCTAACCTGCAGAGTCCTTTCATGCAGAGATTTCCCTGAACTTTAAACTCTTTTCTTGTCCTCACAAATGTTTAAATATAGATGATACTTTCACTGAGCCTGTGTTTTCAGGGACGTTGCGTCTTCATGACCTTTTTCTTGCAGTCATGTCTGACACGCTACTTCAGGTTTTTGTGGCACTTACTTGTTCACATCGAAACTTTTTAGAGAAGCGCTTCTTCCATCTAAAAATACTTTTTCTTATTTTAAGCAGCCTCACGTTTTGTTCAATTAAAGGCAAAGTGTAACAAAACATTCAATATTACTAGAGTGGCCTAAGTGTCTATAAACCAAAAAAAGGGTCTTAAATTTAGAGTGAACAAGTTTAAACTGAATTATTTTGTTAGTCAGCTACAGACACAGATGTCAGAGATTGGGTCTAAATGTTGGACTATTTCTCACCGGACTCTATATGCTGATGTACATGACTGGAGGAAAATGGTCAAATGCAGACTAATTTCAAATATCTGGAAATAGCTCAAAAGTGGTGGCCTTTCAAACCAAGTTGTTTACTATTTAAATCTTTATTTTGATGATAAATAGGCATTATCTTGTCAGTTTTTCTGTGGTTTTCCATTTCATTCTCCATTGATCATGAATGTGAAATTTCAATTTGTGAACTAAATTTACGCTTCAGTTGTAATTGAGGTCTTGAATGTGATTTTGAGGTAAAGAAAGGGTCTCATTAACACTGGTGGTCATCTGTCTCTGTTTGAATCGGTAAACGCCACACAGACCGTCGGATCTCCTCCCCCTGAACAGGACCAGCCGCTGAGCGCCGCCTCGGCCTTCGTGGGTTCAGTTGGAGCCTCACAGGAGGAGAGGCCACACGGCGTGGCGAGCACCGGAGGGCGCCGTGCCATCCTGGTGACGATGACACCTTTGTCATTCTTCCACCTGCTGCGTTCATGAATGACGTGATTTCTCCAAACCCGTTCAGGGCGGAAAACCTGAGCTGCAGTCCATGGAGGGAACCCTGGAAAGGAAGCAGCGGCTGCAGCAGGGAGGGAAAAAAGTGAGGGATGATGATGATGATGAAGAAGTCACCACAGCGCCCCGTCAGCAGCTCTCACCCTTATCTTGTTTTCACAGGCTGCCTCCAGAGGCTGGAACTCCTACTACGCCATCCTGTCCAGTCACACCATGTGCTTCTTCCAGGATGGAAAGGATGCTCTCCGGGTAGGCGGGGCAAATGAGAGCTCGTGTGTGGAAGCCGGGCGTGCGTGGTGACTAATGATCCGTCTGTGCCTCAGAGCGCCGCATGTGGCCTTCCGCTGAACCTCGCGGGAGCGGAGTGTTGTCCTGCCTCAGACTACACCAAGAAGCCCAACTGCTTCCGCCTGCGGTAAAATGCTGCTGAAGTGAGGAGTCTCTCAGATTACAGCTGTTGTATAAGTTTGGGTGTTTCCCTGTTTGCCGGCCTCCAGGCTCCCAGACGGCGCCGAGTATCTGTTCAGCGCGTCCTCACACTTCATGATGAGAAAATGGGTCATGAGGGTCCAGGCAAGCACAGGTGAGACGTCCCATCAGACCTCGCGGAGGGAAACTCTGATTTGATCCCCATAAAACTGGATCTGTTTGTTTTTCAAAGGTCAGGGTGGATCTTCCTCATCCGGCGCCGATCCCAGAGTTCCCACATCCATGTAAGACGAAGATGAGAGCAGCTAGAATTCTACTGCATCCTAGTGTTTTTGACAAAAACCCATCCTTCCTGCAGAGAAGCGTCATGGGGGGGCTTCAGGTGTCAGGATGGAGCCAGCTGTCACTGCTCCTCTCTGCATGGCGCCCCCATCACCTCACCCACACGGAAACCCACAACCAAAGAAATAGTTGTCCTCAGCAGGCCCCAGAGTCGCCTCAGGAGTCGGGATGGGCATCCCACCATCTCCTCCTCTGATGGACGTTGCTATGGTGAGACCCGTTGCTCGCGCAGTCCCACCCGTCCACATTTATCAGACACTCCGGTTACCTGTGGGACTGTCTGAACGGCCGTTGCAGGACTGCAGAGTCCCAGCAGGGGGAGCTCCGGCGCCACGGTCTGGATGTGTTTCACAGTAATTGATCCACTTTGTGTTGGTCAGCTTCTCTGCTCTTCATTTGACCCTCTTTAGATGACGGGCGCCTCACGCACGCCGTGACTCACCGAGTCTCAGAAGCGTCTCCCTCCACCCGCTGCCCCCCATCCGCCGGTCAGGACTGGCTCAGCACCCAGAGCCGCTCCCACTCCTTCACTTCCTGTGAGCAGCCAATAATGAATCAGTTGTCCGTCCATGAGTTGTCTTCTCACCGTCTGTGTTGTTTTTATGCAGCAACTTACCAAAGGATCCAACCCACGGCGCCCTCCCCAGCAGGAAAAGGCCTGGAGAGAGGCTCCAACTACTCAGTGACTCTGGTGGTGGGAGAAAAGGCCGGCGAGTCTCCACTCCCAGCCTCAGCAGGGTGGCAGTGCGACCCACATCTGAGGAGCTTTGCAAGCCTGCCTCGGCCGAGCAGCAAGTTGGTCTTTAAAAAGTTCTTTGGAAAGAAAGAGCTCTGAGTGTGAAGATGTTCTGACAGAGAGGCCGTGATGTGCTGAGCACACACTGAGGGACACAAGCAGCTTTACTACTGACTGTATTTATGATGCAAACAACTGCTTCACGTTTGTTGGGTTTGTTTAATTCGCTTCAGCTGATATTTTATGAAGCAGGATGTTGGTGTGTTCTGGATCCTTCTGTGTTTGTTTCTTCTGTGGATTTTTTTGGTTGCTTTTTCTTCACAGCTGATATCCTGATCACTTTGTCTTGAAGTATTGATAATCTTCTGGGTGATTGAAGCTTTTAGTAACATTTGTCGCAGTTCCTAAAAGAATCAGCAGTTTGATACTGTTGTCATCGTGTTTAGGTGCTTTTTTTAACACAAAATACAATAAAAGACGAGAAACATTCTTTACAGATGTTTTCCTTTGGAATGGACTGATAGTTATGCCACCACGTTGCAAACAAAACTTTCTAGGTTGCAAATGAAAATATTAAATATTTGTTTTCAAATACTTCTTAAATAAATATAAAATAAATTGAAAAAGGTTTTTCTTGGTTTCAAAAACCTTTTTCAATTTTTCTTTTTTATGCTTTCAATTTTTTTTT
Organism: Oryzias sinensis; assembly: GCA_037389245.1. Taxonomy (NCBI): domain Eukaryota; kingdom Metazoa; phylum Chordata; class Actinopteri; order Beloniformes; family Adrianichthyidae; genus Oryzias; species Oryzias sinensis. The sequence continues at coordinate 1,976,425 of CM074500.1, forward strand.
GCTTAAATATTTTTTCAAAATATGTAAAAAAAAAATCAAAAACTTTTTCCCCCAATTTATTTTATTTTTTTTTTGCTTTCAAAAATATTTTTGTGTTTGCAACACAAATGTTTCCTCATGCTTTATGTCTCATCTCGCATCCCGGCTACGGTGGCCATTAGGTCCAGTTTTTCCGCTCCGAGCACGGAGCCCATTCAGATTAGAAATCTCAGAACCGAAACTCAGTCCGATTGGAATTAAACCGAGACCTCCCCCAAAGACGGGTCAGAGAGCGGTTCCTGGTCCCGGACCGGGGTCCGCTTGGATGTTTTCAGACTGAAAATTTGTACTGGATTATTGGTGGAAATGAGATCTGGTTCACCAAACGTGTTCAGTCTGAACTCACCCTAAAACAGGCGTTCAGGGATATCCTAGCGAAGTTTTGAAATCATTATGGGATGGCCACAGGACCTACAACATGGCGGCCGTTTTAACCTTTTCCCACAATTTGGTAAAAATGATTGCTTGGAGCGATTTTTCCTGGGACTCCTCTCACCATTTTTTTTTACGCCTCAATAATTGAAAGACTTTCTTCTCCATCATGGTTTTAGTGACAGCCACATCCTTTATGCACCGAAGGACACAGACCAGCCAGTCGATTGTCCACAGAGTCTCCCCTCTGACCTCTATGCATTCTGCTGACACCTCCCATGATGCGGCTCCCCCTTCTGCTCTGGGGGGCCTCAGGCAGAGAAGCACTTTACGTTTGCGTGTCACCACACTGAAGGCTTTCTCTCCGAGAGCGGCTTCACGCGGCGCAGTGCGGTCAGCGGCTGCTCTACAAAGCAGGCGAGAGCTGTCTGACCACTGCAGACGTGACGCGTCCTCCCAAAGGTTCACGAGCCAAGAGACTCACGGAGGTCAGCACCCTCATGCCATGAGACCCAGAGATCACCGGAAGACTGGAGCGTAGGGAAACAGCAGGGAGGTGTCCTCAGGCCCTGACCCCACCCGGCTGGAGAGTCATGCATCGCTCTCTGGAGATATGCATGACTCTTTACACATGACTTCCCCCCGCAGACATGGCAACGTATTCCTGCCTCTGTCATTTTTACACCAAGAAAACCACTATTTTATTGTTCCTATGCATGCAAAACCCTTCATAGTGTCTATTTTTAAAGGCCTTCCACAATGGAACAATCTTACTGACAGCTGTTGTTATGTCTGACATGAAGCTCCAGCAGAGAGGTTTGTAATGTTAAAGCACTATGAGAGTCAAGCTGCAGCCTCTTAAACAGTCAACCGACCTCAGCAGCTGAAAGTAATGTGTGCAGCCTGTCAGGAGACACCAACTCACACGTGGAGTCTCCTGGAAAGACTTGAGAGACTGAAGAACTGCAGGAAAACAGACGACAAAGGCTGGTTTGAGAAGACTTAAGGAATGTGTTCATGCACAGGACGTCAAAACGTAAAGATCCGCTCTGACCAAAATCCTCTTTTTGCTGTTTTTAAACAATTTAAATCTTCTTGTGGCATTTTGCTGATGAAGGAGGACATTTATAAAGAAAATTAAGCTCAAATTCTCATTTCTGGGTATATTTTTATTTAAATCATTGTGAGTCAGGAGCAGACGAAAAAAATGCAGTTTGAAAAAGATCGTGGAAAATACTGTGGGCGGGGCCACAAGCTCCCTGCTCCGCCCCACCCCGACGCATCCACCTGCAGACAAATAGATCCATGAACGTCTTATGTTTTTATTCTTGCACCGCTAATGCTAGGTTGGGATTGTGAGGGGCTGAAAGCTAGAGGGGGAGCATGTAAACAAGAGAGCTAAGTTATTATAGGTGATGGAAAGGAGGGGTGGGGTCATTCAGCACCAACATTGCCGCCCACAACTCCTAGAAAACAACGCGGGTTTTTGGATTTCGGCTAAAAACTTTGCCTTTGCCCAACAGAAGCTGGGAGGGAGAGGCTCCAGCAACCCTGTGACCCCTAAAGGGACACAGCAGGTTAATAAGATGGATGGACAGACGGATGGATGGATGGATGGATGGATGGATGGATGGATGGATGGATGGATGGATGGATGGATTCCCGCTCATGCTGGCGCTCCTTTAGCCTGGACCTGCTGCCTCTTTGAACGGTCATTTTCCTAAACGGGTTTAGTTCTGCTGAGCTGTGCAAAATATGAAGGCTAAAAAATAAAACAGAAGTATCAGATTTATGTAACTTTAACTTTCTGGGGGAAAAAAGAATTCTGAAGTTATTGACACATTTTTTATATGATAGTTTATGGCAGACATTTTTATTAACTTATTTTGTTTTTTTATGTGAATAAAATCTGGTCCATATAAAGACTAAAATCCTGTTAGAAAAAATATTGTCATTTATTTCAAGAAGCAAATAAAAAAAGCTTCTGGAAATGTTTCTTTTATTGTACTTCTTTTACTTTTTCTAACTTCTTTTCTGATGATCACAAAAAAACAACTGGCTGCAGTAAAATCTTATTTTTATTTGGAAATAGCAACATCAAGTCATTAAATTCATAAATTGTCATTTAATATGTTTTTTTCTTTTTAGGTAGAAATTCCCTTTAGTGTTTTTTATTTATTTATATTTTATCAAGCTATGCGAAATGATTTAGTATTTGTGAGCTGTGACATAAATACTTTGATCATTTATAGACCTGGCGTTCACACTGCACTCTTAACCCTTGTGCTATCTTAGATGCCAACGTTAAAGTGCCTAGGATAGACCAAGGTTTTGGTTCAGTTTTCATCTCTTTCTTGCATCTACAGATTATTAATTTTTATTAAATAATCAGATCTTTTAGGATTCCTCTCTTCAGTTCTCTTTTGCACTGGAAACAAACATTTTTCTTTGTTAAACTAACCCATAACTGAACCGAAAGACCAGAAAGTCGCCGTGAAAGCGACCAGCTCCATCCATCCTGGTCCGTGGAGCTGCAGATTCCAGCTTTGAGAGGCGTGAAGACGGTTTCAGTTCTTCTCAAACATCTGGACTTCAGTTTGTGCTGCTCCAGACTGACTCTGATCCACAAACCCGATGCAGAGCTTATTACTCACTGACCCCACGACCAACATGACCCTGATTTTAGGGCCTGACAGCACAATCATTCCAGGAAACCTTCTGTGGGGTCTGTGGAAAGCTGAAGCAGTGGAATGACGAGGCCGTTTTCCTTCATCGTGGCGTCCTTTCGAGGCACCAAAGAGGAGTCCTCATTAGAGCGGCAGCCACTTACCCGACTCCGCCCCTCCCCTCAACAACCAAATCCCTTTTGTCCTAGATGGTTGGTCAGCTTCTTGCATTTCTCTGTCCTCCACAAACGGAGCTTTAGACGTGTGCAGGACACAAATGTCTGGGTTTACTTCAGAGTCCCACGATGAGGTGCTGGAGATGCTACAGCTGTCAAACGTTAAGGTTCACCCGGCAACAAGCATTTTCTCCAAAAAGATGACCATTGCAGTATTGACAGGATGGATATTTTCAGTGAGTGCTGGTGCGGGCCGATGCAGCGGGACGTCAGCAGCCGAACAGATGCTGGCACAGCAGCACGTCTGACGCAGATCGCAGCTGGCAACCCTTTCGGCAGCCGGCCTGACGGGTCACATCACTTACGCAAGCAGTGAGAAACAAGCCGGAACAGCCTTTACAGCTTTTTTTCACCTTGAAATGACCTAAAGATGTTTTGGTGCCGAGAAAAAAAAGAGACCTGCAGCACAGCTGGCAGACTTTTGGGCTCCTGCCGCGCTGCTGCAGCTGAACGTCACATTTCAGAGCTCAGAAAGGACCGCAGCTGCTGTAAACCAAACAAGCATCCATGCACAGAATGGATTCAAGCACATAGAATTCCTTAGTTAACTGAGATCTGCTGACAGAACCTTTACCTTGATTTGAATGCACGTTATTTCCTAAAGGAGATGTATTTTATCGTTTTTCACCCATTTTTATGTGTTTATCATACAGTCCTGATAAATTACAAGAGAATTTAGGGCAATATTGGTTTTTAATACCGACAACGTCAGCAGGAGAGTGCAGGGGTTGGACACCTTCCACATTAAGAGCCAGTCAGGTGGATTTCTCTCTGACCCAGTAGGAGCCACTAAGTCTCACTTCAACAACATCATGTGATTTATGCTGATGCTAATATTGGGATAAACATAGATCACATGTTTTTTTGAACAAATGAAAGAAATCCTTAAATATGTTTTTTTTTTCTGAAATAGGAAAGACCTTTGAGGCTCACTTGACTTCCTTTCAAAATAAAAGACACCCTGTGTTCATCTCAATGCAGCAAATATTTAAAAAAGTAATAATAATTCATATAAGCCATTTCATTTATTGTTGTTGTTGGTGCATCTCAGTTAGAAATCCATAAATCGAACTAAATCAAATCAAGTCAGAGCTCGTTAAATTACCGTATTTGGTTACTAACCTTAAATAGATTTTCTGCTGTTTGCAAAAATCTGTCAAAATGTTTGACTTTGGTCAACTAAGAAGCCAACCCACTTCATGGATTGTTGGAGCATTATGGGTATTGTAGTCAGGAGCCTCACACAACTAAAGTTCTGCTTTCCAGATGCGTCAAAGAATACTTTGTTTATTTAATTTAAAAGCATTTTATTATTCTTCAACCGGGAGGCACAAAGGAAGAGTCAAAGTGCCACGCGTGACCCCGGGGCCGACCCCTGGCCTACAGGCAACCATCTTTTATAATAGACTGTCTCTAAGAAACATGACAGAGACAAGATTTTGAGTCTCTAGACTTTTCAATGGAAACAATCAGAAGTTTACCAACATTCTTTTAATCAGAATTGCATTTTTAAAGAAATGAATGGGAACAAAAAACTTGAAACGCATGTTTTGAAGCAAACTCCTTATAATTTTATTTTTTTTACTTTTTTTCAACCGGGGAAAGAAAACACACAAAAAAAAAGATCAAATATTGATCGCTTCAAGATGAACAAAGCCTTCAAGTGGACGAGACACGGCGGCTGCCGCTGCGAAGAATTAGAAGCATTCGCCGGGCCTCAGCTTCGTGTTGCTCTCTATAAAAACATAGCATGCATGTTCACATCAACTTTTACGAGAATAAATGAGGAATGACAGCTCCTCTCCGAAAAATGGCTCAGAGGATCTGGAGCTGTTCTGCAGACGGAGCAGGCAGTGGGGGGATTTCCACTTCTCTGTCTTCCATCTCCCAATCAATTATTCAGCAGACAATCCAATTTAAGGCAGCATGAATGGAAAAAAGGAGCAATGTATACATAAATACATGCATGTGACACACTAACGGCGCTGGATGTGGTGCAGGTCACAAACCCTGGTGTTGGGGAGGCGCGAACGCACCCAGCCTCCTCTTAGAAAAACCTGTTTAGAGCTTTTTCTTTGACCGCTCCAAACATCCAGACTAGGCTGCACTGTGCTGTAAACACTCCTGCAGAGCCGCTACGATGTCTGGTAGAAGAGCGTCTCTGTTCTCTTTGGACACCTACAAGCAGGAGGGGTGGAGCGATTAATCGATATCAAACACCAAGCATCAAAATGATAAATATACAAGAATAAAAACCAGCCCCCGTTTAATTCCATGTCCACCTTAAAGTTCCACTCCGATCATCTTTTGATCCTTTTTCAACGACAGAGTTTTAGGAACAGTTCACAAACCGTAGTTATTTATTTTTACAACTTTTATGTCCTAAATTTAATGGAAAAAAAGATCACAACTGTTTAAATTACGAGAGTAAAGTCGTAAATTTATGACTTTGAAATTCAAAATTTTCAGTTTTTTAAAAAACAAATGTTGTCGTAGTTGTAGTTGTTCTAGAAAACAACACAGGTTTTTAGATTTAGGCTAAAATGGGCTTCATCATAATTAAAAGACCACTGAGAACGCTTTGAAAATGATCAAACTACAACTACGACAAAAAAAAGAAAAAAAGGAAAATTTTGATATTTGAAGTCGTAAATTTACAAGAAAAAACTTTTACTTGTAAATACAATAAAATTCCCATAAATTTATGATTTTTTTCTTGTTAATTTACGTCTTTAAATCTCAAAATTTTCCTTTTTTCGTCGTAGGTGTAGTTTTGATCTAGAAAACAACACAGGTTTCAGGATTTAGGCTAAATCATAATTAAAAGAGCACTTGAAATGCAAAATTTCCCTTTTTTTTGGGTTCATTTTTTTGTTCTTGTAGTTTGGTCATTTTCAAATCCAAAACCCTGTGTTGTTTTCTAGAACATAGTTTCTGCAGAGCGGTAGAAGAAAAATGTACCTCTGAGAGGTCAACCCCGCCCCCCTTTCCTTCTCTGTTGCTAAGAAGAGGAGCGGGGAGCTTGTGGCCCCGCCTAGTGTTTTTCTACACCACAAAAACATGTCAAAAACCCCAAACTACCATTTTTTAGTCAGAGTGGGCCTTTAAGATAATCAGACCGCATGCTTAGTGTTTAATCTCTGACCCCCGTCTATCAGTGAGTTTATAATCCCGTCTTCCAGCCAGACTGTCTCACAACTGACCTAATATCTGCTGAGCTCAGTAGGCATTTTACATGATAATGTCCAGTTTTCCCTGGCAAATTATTTGGACATATGATATGCTCTTTTGTTGTGGACTCAGTCTAGCATGATTACCACTTAATCCTTTAAAGGCTGAGCGATAATGTGGGGTCGTGGCCCTTCTGCCGTTCAAACAGCGGACACAATGCAAACATTGTCCTATAGTGTCCCAGCCGTGTTTCCCATGTAAACAGATTTTTACTTACATGAAAAACCTTGACGTCTCTCCTGCTCCGGACCTCTTCGACCAGCCCGAGGGGTCTGCCTTTGGGAACAGGTATGGTGCCCAGAATGACACAGGGACTGTCCAAGGTCTGGCTCACGGCTCTGACAAAAGACTGGCTGAAAAGCTCCATCTTTCCAATCTCATCAATGACAAACACCTTTGTGCTGCTGCGTGCCGCTGACCTGAGCTGGAGACACACAAACAGAGAATGTTCCATTCAAAAATTATTCAGATTTAGCTGATAAAAAATCGTAAACATCTATCCTCCCTCAATACAAGATTGTAAAAGGATGAAAAAAAGTTGTCCCGAACCGCGGGACTGCAGGATGACTTTACATGACGCTCCATGAAGCAGGTCAGTGACAGCAAGACGACACCACCAACCCTAAAAACGCCACTGCAGGGGTTCAATTAGCAAGAGGTACTTTTAAGTCCCGCTCTGATCATCTTCTGATCTGTTTTCAAAGTATACTTTTAATTCTGAAGATGCTGTTTTTAAATAAAAAAAACAAGTTTTCTGCAGAGCAACAGGAGTTCATTAGAACCTCTGTGTTGGTGCAGATTCCTCATTTCCCATCATCCCTTTGTTTACACTCTTACCCACTGGCTTACAGCCCCTCACACCTAACACTAGCGGTGCAACAAAAATGGCGAGCAGTATCAGATCTATCCAGCCGTACAGGTTAGATCCAGATTCCAGCTCAGACGAGGAAAACAAAGACGTTCATGGACGTGTTTGTCTGCAGGTGGATGCATCATAAAGTTTCTTCTGGCCCGCCGACTGTAACACCTACGTCACTGTACAGGGTTTTTCCAACAGTATTTTCTTCATCTGCATCTCTCATTTAAATTAATAAATACGTCCTCCATATATTTCTAATATATGTCCTCCATCATGAGGAAAATGCCCCAAAAACATGTTAAAACTGCATTTTTCACTGAGTGGGTATTTAATGTGAGAACATCAGAGCTTGGTGGTTTACCAACAGGAAGTGTTTGACTGTGTGTGATCATGGAGGATGGAGAACTCAAAGGCGTCTCACGTTTCTGAAGAGGGGGAGGGCCACACGTTCAAATGAAGGCAGGTCAACCGCATATGGTCCCACTGTGTGTTTGCTGTGAGATCCAGCAGGGCCTCCTCTGCCAGACAGACAGGAGGAAGAGGAGTCAAGACAAGACGATGAAGGTAGGCAGGCTGTTTTGTTGGACTGAGAAACCTCTGCTACCTGATTCTGGACAGGAGGCCTCTCTCCCCCGCCAACGTGACGACATCAAAGCCCACTCTCCTGCCCCCTTCTCTGACCTCCTCGGTGTAAAACCCTTCCACTCCCACTCCTGAGGACGACAAAGCTTCACAGGCTTTCTGGACCAGGGTGGTTTTACCCACACCTGTGAAAAAAACAGCAGAAGATCCGTCAAGGTCAGGTTCATATCTGTGTGCTAATAACAACTACAATTCCAACAGAATCTCAACGCTACGACGAACTAATAACAAGAATATAAGCTTTAAGTAAAGCGACACTGGAGTCTAGGTTGACCGCTGCAGTTTGCTACAGTAACCTTCATTTTAACCTCGCTGGTTTACAGAAGTTACCTGGAGGTCCTGTCAGAAAAACGTGCTTCAGCATCGACGAGCCAACGACCCGCTCCAAAAAGTCACTTCCGTAAACATACGCCACGCATGCGCAAAGTCGGCGGCGCTGCTTAGTAACTGATGATGTCATAATTTTTCTACATCTGTTTTACTCAAAAATAGATCAACACAAAAATGAAATTGCGTATCAGATCATTATACTACATTTAATAATAGCAATAAAAAAACATGGTGAACATTTTATTATATAGGTTTATATTTCAGAATTGAAAATAAATAAGTAACAACGAGTGAGTTCTCCTCAATGAGTTATATCACTCATATCAGTTATATCACCCATATCACTCGACATAACTCATTGGTTCTCCGAGCGAAATAAATAAAGTTCAATTCATATTCCGTTTTGTTCGTTACGGTGGCCGAGAGGTGCAAGACATTTACATTTGAGATACATCGAACAACAAATCGCGGTACAAACGAACAAATCATGAAGCACCAAAAACAATCTCAGAAACAAATGATCAAATAATGAAACACAAAAGCAAATCCCAGAACAATTTACAGAGTCCTGAAACACAAAAGCAAATCACGGAGATACGGCTTCTAACAGAAAGGGAACGTCCCGAATCCCGTAAGTGACGTAACAGAAAAACAAATTGTGTAGGGTATTTTACATTTATTTATTACTGTTTTTAAGTGGAAATTTAAAATACATGAAACAGTCCAAACACATTTTTAAATTGTATTACTACAATAAAAATGACAACAATATTTAGCAAGGTAAAGTTTTTGCATAACTTATGGTATTAAGGGTATTCCCTTTCCGTTGTAGATACCATAACCATTCGGCCTGCATCAACCGTTCGGGGTTGACGTCACATTATGGTCACATTGGGCGACTGTGGTGCAGCGGTGGGGCGGTTGACCCATGATCGTAACATGCAGTTTCGATTCCTGCCTTGCCATGTGTGGAAGTGCCCTTGGGCAAAGACACTGAACTTGCCTCTGGTGGTAGGTTGGTGCCAGTGTTCGGCATGCCTCTCATACCGCCACCAGTGTGTGAATGTGTGTGTTGTGAATGTGTGTGTGCATGGGACTGTGACTGTAAAGCGCCTTGGTGAGTAAGCGCTATATGTATATGCCACTTCTGTGATTGACTGCCCATTGGTCCGATGATGTGTCAGACAGTGATTGGCCTGAACAAATTGTGATACTACCATAGAAGAAGATATTATGCGGTCTGTTGTAAACAAACAGAGCTCCGACACATAGTGAGATTATCTTCTAAACGTTCATTCATCATTCATTCATCTTCTTTACCGTTTATTCCCTTTCAAGGTCACAGGATTGCCGGAGCCTATCCCAGCCACTTGGGCGTCGGCAAGGGATGCCCTGGACAGTTCGCCAGTCTGTCGCTGGGTAGAATATCCTCAATCACACATCCATTCACTCTCACAGTCCAAACTATGGGCAAGGTACATGACCTATGGTCAATTTAGAGTTGCCAATCAACCTATGAAGCATGTTTTTGGACGGTGGGAGGAAGCCAGAGATCCCGGAGAAAACCCACGCATGCACGGGGAGAACATGCAAACTCCACACAGAAAGGTCCCCCATTGATATTGTGTTTTTCATGTCCCCCAGCCGGGACTTGTACCGGGGGCCTTCTTGCTGTGAGGCAAGAGCGCTAACCACTGCGCCACCGTGCAGCCCCCTTCTTCTAAACGTGCTTTTATTTTTTGCTATGATTATTATGCAGTGCATTTGCAGCAGAACGGACTGCGTTCCAAACCCTTTTCCGGACTGCACACTATAACAAAGCACCTTCCCTGCCTGCGATCACGAAGCTACACAGCTGCTCTGCACTGAGACACGGTTTGCTTGTGTGGAGCAGCAGGTTCATTCTAACAGCCACAGATCTTTTCACAAAGTGGGTTGTGGCAAAATATCTCTACAAACACTACAAAGAATAACTTCAGACACAACTTGTGAGGGAAAAGAGCTTTAGGTTACAAAAGGAAAAATGAAATGAAAACGTATAGAGCCCGAGCAGATCTCCACGCTGTTTGTCCAAGTGGGGCTACCGTAGTGTAACGTTTTCCTCAATGGAAAGGATCCCGAACGGTTATTGCAGGCCCAATGGTTATGGTACCTACGTTAAGGCTGCAAAACACAACAGCAAAAGATGGAGAAACAAATAACAAAAGCGAGCAGCTGCAAAGGGAAAGGGAAAACTCTTACTACCAAATGGGATACGAAACTTTATCTTGCTAAACATTGTTGTAATTTTTATTGTGGTAATACGATTAATAAAACTGCTTTTTGACTGTCTTGTGTATTTAAAATGTCCACATAAGAAAACAGTAATATATAACTATAAAATCATCCACGACTGGTTTTATATTTCGCACCTTTCTGTTAGAAGCCCTGTCTCCGCTTTCATTGCTGTGTTTCTGGATTTGGTCATTTGTAACGGGTCGTTTTTTGTGATTCGGTATTTGGTAGTTTGAATTAACACAGTTTTGCTTTTTATTTTGACCTTTCCTTGGAAGACCCCGCCCGCCTCATCTTGTGGGGGTCCGTAGATTTGTGGGTTTCCAACTAGTGAACCTCCGAGGTTTCAACAGATGCCATTGTTGGGCTCTGTTGTTGGTGTGTTTTCTGTCTTTCTCTGGGTTCACTTGTGGTCTTTTTCCTTAGGATTCATTTCCTCTGGTCTCCAACCTAGGCCAACCTGGTGGAGCGCACATAATCAGAGGGTCATTTGGGGGTGCATGCCTCTCATACCTAGGGCCCCTGATGGGGGCCCATATTCATGGATCCCTTCAAGGGTACATGACCTTCATAGCTAGGGCCTCCTAGTCATCTAGGGTGGGACCCAGTGACACCAATCTGGGTGACAAAACTGATCTTTGATGAAGCCAACTATGAATGAAGTTCAGAACCGCTCTTAGTCCGGCTCTTCTCCTAGGATCTGTCTGCCATGGGAGACCCCACCAGGGGTATTAGCCCATGACAGCTTAGCTCCTAGGAGAACCTGAGCCCTCAAACCCCTCCACCACGGTAAGGTGGCGGTTCATGGAGGGGGAATTTGTTATTTATTTATGTATGTATGTATGTATGTATGTATGTATGTATGTATGTATGTATGTATGTATGTATGTATGTATGTATGTATGTATGTATGTATGTATGTATGTATGTATGTATGTATGTATGTATGTATGTATGTATGTATGTATGTATGTATGTATGTATGTATGTATGTATGTATGTATGTATGTATGTATGTATGTATGTATGTATGTATGTATGTATGTATGTATGTATGTATGTATGTATGTATGTATGTATGTATGTATGTATGTATGTATGTATGTATGTATGTATGTATGTATGTATGTATGTATGTATGTATGTATGTATGTATGTATGTATGTATGTATGTATGTATGTATGTATGTATGTATGTATGTATGTATGTATGTATGTATGTATGTATGTATGTATGTATGTATGTATGTATGTATGTATGTATGTATGTATGTATGTATGTATGTATGTATGTATGTAACTAACAAGACTAAGAATCGCTCTCGACCACACCTCTGCATGGACAAAATAGAGATTACAAGAGTAGGTTGCAAAGCGACAGTCCTCTTCTGAAGCGGACTCTTCTTGCAGGGTTCTTTCCTTATTCCCAGGTGCTCCTTTACACAGACCATAACTACTTCAACAACCGAGTCAGGTGATGTCAAAGCAGCTTTAAGGAACTTTTCTGAGTTGCCAAACTTTTCCTGGAGGTCTGTGATTAGAACTGTCTTTATGTTGTTCAGAGTCTCAGGTACTACAAGGCTTTTGTAGATTTCAGATGCTTTTTTGGGTAGCACCTGCTCTGACAGACTTTCAATTAAGGTCTTGATTTCAGCCGCCTCCTTAGAGTTCTTCTTTTTCTCTTTAAGGTGGTTTGATAAAATCATGACCAGGAAGCCTGTCAAAACTGCGTCGTTCCAAGTTTCATCTGTAGGTGATGACGCTTTGACTGATTTGGAAGAGACAGGTCCTCCACTTGATGTGTTCTCTGTTGACTTATCTTCATCAGATGAGGGGGATGATTCATCATTGTCATCATAATCTTCTTCATCAGACAAGAGGGATGGTTCATCACTGTCATCATCAGATGATTCTTCTGAAGACTCTTCCTTGTTAGAGTACTGTGCCATCCTTAGCAGTTCATTGAAGAGGTCCTCAATGTCTGTCAGAACTTTTTTGACTTTATCATTTGAAGACAAGTCACTTGTTAGCTCTTCTGTTGTCCACAGCAACACCTCATGCATAAATTCTTTTACAGCGTCTCTGGTGTTGGACTGGAGAACTTTCACTGCCTCTGACTTGGACTCCTCAGTTTGGTTAAGATGATGTTCGTATTTTTTCATCATGTACTCAAACAGAGCCTTGTTCAAATTTTTTGACACCTGTGAGATTCCCTCTTTGCTTGAGACGGTTTCCATGTTCAGAAGATGTGGTTCTGTTTCTTGGATCACGTCAAGCAAGCCGAGCAGGTCATTTAGGATCAATTCCCAGTCCAGCAGTGCACAAACTTCTCTTTGTTGGGCTTCCACTGTATCCTCTGATTGTCCAGGTAATGTCCCAGGGGATTTGGATGCCTCAATCAAAAGGAACTTCTGGCATTTGAATTTGAATTCTTCGTTCAGGTATCTTAACATTTGGTCGAAGAGTTTCCTTGCAAATGCAGCAAAGCGTTCCTTTGGATCATCTGATGGTGAGTGTGAGGCAAGAAAGTCTTTGACAAGGCCCATCACTACACTGATACAGGGCTGAGCCGTGGTGGAAGTCCTGGACTCCTTCATGTCATTCATTATGGTAGTGGTGATCTCAATTGCCTGATCCACACACGCATCTTCTGAACAGTTGGTCCACTTTCTGAGGATCTTGATCACACCCGCCACAGCCTCATGAAAATCAATGTTTTTCTCAAGAGGGATATCTAGAAATGAGTAAACTGATTTCTCAGTGAAATCTGAGTCAGTTGAACTCCTGTCTTTCCAGTCCTTTGTGATCCTTACCCTCTGTAAAAAGCTTTGCAGAAGATTGCCAATGTTTTTCACCATGAGGCGAAGACGTTTAAGGTTTGGCACACATCCAGAGACATAAAGAGACGCTCTTTGGGACATTTCCAGTGCTTTCTTCAATGCCTGGTTCACCTTTTGTTGAATTTCATGCTCAATCATTTCTGTCAGTTCCTTGGTCTTTCTACAAATTTTCGTTTTTAATCCAAGGACAAGAGCAATGCTTTTGGAGAGGCCATTTCCCAGCACGGTTTTCATGAATGGGAGCTTTTGAGGGGGATAAATTTTCTTCTGGACCATTGGAATCAGAACCTTCAGAACATCAGTTGCTGATGTCTGTATGATTTCTGTAACCAATTCAGCCAGAATGATTAAGGTTTCCCCATCAATGCGTCCCTCCTTCAGCAAAGCCCACTGCACAGAAGAGATCTTGTTTAGGTGTCTCTCCACAACTGGAACAAGGGCATTGACTCCAATTAGCACAGTTTTGCCTTTTATTTGGACCCTTTCTTGGAAGACCCCGTCCGCCTCGTCTTGTGAGGGATCAGGAGATTTGGGGCTTTCCAACTCGTGAACCTCTGTGGTTTCAACAGATGCCATTGGTGGGCTCTGTTGTTGGCGTGTTTTCTGTCTTTCCCCGGGTTCACTTGTGGGGCGTTTTTTCTCTGGATTCATTTCCTCTGATCTTCCCCGCTTGCGTTCACTTCAACAGAGTTGAATTTACAGGGGGTCTATATGTAAACTTTTGTATCATATCTCGTGATGTCTTATGATGTCATACGATGTCTTTTTTAAAGATCACATGACATGGTTGCATGCACAAACTGCATCATGATGTAATATAATGATGTCATGAATAAGTGTGTGACATCATGCTCATGATTGTATGATGTCATAAAACATCATCAATATTCACGTCATGTGACAGTTTCACTTAATCGTTTTTGCACAGCAGCCACATTCATTCAAAATTCACCTCTAAATTGAGTGCGAAACCGTTGGCACAGACCAACCCCCCCTCCTCCCATCACCCATAAATGAGAGCTCTTTGTTCATGTGTTCTCCTCCTAGCTCACAGCCCCCCGCACCCCCAAACTAACATTAGCAGTGCAACAAAAATGGCGAGCAGTATCAGATCTATCCAGCCGTATAGTTTGGATCCAGATTACAGTTCAGACCAGGAACCCAAAGACGCTCATGGATCCGTTTGTCTGCAGGTGGATAATCAGAAAGGGGCGGAGCTGGTATTTCTTCGTCTGCATGGGATTCACAAAGATTTGAATGCAAATGCCCTTTGAAATGCAATTCTAAGGGTCATTTTTAGCTCCATCATCAGAAGAAATGCTGCAAAAACATGTTAAAACAGGCAACAACAAAAATATTTATTGTAGTGGGTCATTTTATTTAAGTAAATATAAAAGGGACACATTTTTTAAGTGATTTTTCACATCTTTTATTAAAAAAAATGTTCATAGAACTATTTTTTTAATATACCATCTAGTGTGTGTATATTATGGTGTATTGATTACAATAGTCTGGTTTAAAGTGAACCAAAGGCTTACTGTTGTTTGAAACTATTTCACAGATGGAGTTTTTTCCTTTACATTGTGTATCCAGGAAGTTTGCTGGCCACAAGCTTTGAGATGTGAAGAGACTCCTTTCTAAAATCCAGAGATCCAACCTCATCCTGGAGTTCCTCCTCCTCCTGACCTGAGGAGGAGGAAATGGATTCTGAAGAAACTTCCGCCACACTCTGGATGGGTTTGGAGGACTTTTCACCACTGATCGTCACAGAGCTCTCCACACTGTCAGTTGCTTCCTGGTTCTTTGTTGTTAACATTTGCTTTCTCGAGAGAATGGTTTGTGACGATGACGGCCCGTTCCCATCTTCATCAGAGGAAAAACTGAGAGCTGAGTAGTGGGTTCGAGGTAGGATGATGTGAGTTTCCATCAGAGTCCGATGGGAAGAGCCTGGGGCTCTAACGGGAACGGGGAGAGGGGCAGATCTCCCCTCAGAGGTAGATTCAGAATGGTTGGTGTCAGGAGATCTGGGAGTCTTGACCCTGGAGGGCTCAGGGCCGCTCCAGGGGTCAGGGGAACAGGCATCACTGGATGCCAAACTGTCAAAGTCGTCGGCGTATTCCACCTTCTCGCCATCATGACTGCTGGCATCGGAAAAAGAAAACTTTGTGCTGCAGCGTCTGCTGCTTTTGGAAGATTGGGTTTCGTCTTGGTCTCTGTCAGACTCTGATTGATCTGATTTGCTGTGATGCTGGTGCTCGTCTTTGCTGCAGGGCAGACGGTCAGTCTCTGTGCTCAGGAAGGGAATGCATTTCAAGTCTTCCGGTGAACGTGGAGCTTTCTCTGAAATACCTGGAGTGTGTCTACCTTGTTCCATGCCACCTCCCCCACCCTGAGCCTTTTGCCTCACGGTGCTTGTTTGCTGCTGTGCAGAGTTCCTCGTTAGCCTCCGAACTTCAGGATTTTCATTGATGCTCAGGCTTGACAATGATTTTCCTTGGCTGGATCTCGGGATTGTTTCGTATGACCTCAGCTTTCCTTTGGCTGTCCTTGACGCCGTTTGACTCTTTGCCTCCATGCATTCGCGCCTTTTTCCCTTTATAGGGGAAATCTGCTTCAGCCTCAGATTAAATGTTTTAGTCGTCCCGTATACTAGATTTTTCCTGTGAGACCTGTTGCAGCTTCGGTTCTCGTGGAAAATCTCTTCCTGGCTGTCTTTCCTCTTCACCATTGTGTGAGGTTTGGAGCTGCTTGGAGGGGGCTGTGGATGGATTAAACGAGAGCTGGAGGGCTGTCTGCATGTGTGCAGGGGCCGGTGTAGTTCCTGCGATGCCTTTCTGTGTCCAGCTGAGGACGCCTGGCCGCGGTAAACAGAGGAGGCCTGGTGTGAGCCCTCGCCAAACAACTGTGACAGTTCAGCTACGAGAGCGTTAAGGAGAGGGAGCTGTTGTAAGGCCTCCCTGAGGGCATTCTGGGTTCCCCCGCTAGCGGTTTGGCTTCTTGACGCTTGCGGGCCGACTGCCACCGCTCTCTCGGGCAGCCCTTGAGGCGGCGCACTTTCACATCCCTCGTCTTCATTCTCAGATGCTGAATCGTCGAGCTTAAAGCATCAAAGTCCAGAATGTGGTCTTCCTTTTTGGGATTCTCATGAGCAGCACTACAATAGTAAAGCTGAGGGGGGCAGACTAAAGTGAGGTCTTCCTGAACTGCCCCCTTTAGTATTTTTTATCTTCATCAGCAGGTGTTTGGATTCTCCTTCAGTCTGGTTTGGTCTTGGGTGGGTGCTCCTCCTCACAGGCAGGGGGCCCTGCAGGAATTCGCTCCTCTCTGACATGATCTTGCCCTATGCCTTCCTGCACTCTCGTCTCTGGGATGTGTGGCAGCAAACCGTTCCCAGATACGCCAGTTTATAGCTCATGATATGGTTCCAACTTTCTCCCCTCGGAAGGATCAGAAATCAGAAGCCTGCGTTCTCCGTGGGAAGAGGGGCGAGAAGAGCCACGTTCAGTCACATCCTGCCAAACTCTGCTCATGGCTTCAGCCAGTGATAACAGGCAGGAGCCGAGTGATCTGGGCTTCTCCTCTGTCACATCCAGCACCAGAGCATGGAGGGGGCTGCCGGTCAGGCGGACGAGCAATGGGCGCAAATTCATTTTGAAGAAGCAGGACTTGCCTCTGTTGAACACATATTCCAACACTTTAGGGTCGCCTTTCTGCGCATGCGCGTTTCGCCGGGGCTGACACGAGCAGCGTTGGAAACAATCCAGTACCGTGACTCTCAGAGCCAGCTCCCGGAGGTTTTGCAGCGTCCTCCAGCTGATACCACCAGAAGCTCCAACAACAACAGACTCTCCGCAGCATCGTCGGACATTCTGTCAACAAAGAAACTGCGCGGCGAAACCAACGATGCGCCGCTGATCCGTGAAAAGGCCTTTAAAAGCTTCAAACGGTGCTATGGAAACAAAGCCGGCGCGGGGGTTTGACGTCACAAGCGCGCCGAAGTAGCTGGGAAATGTAGTTAGAGTGGCGATTGAAGATAAGACCTGTATACACATATGTGTACTACTTTTCTATGTATTTATTTTTATTGTTTTAAAACACGTACAAAAAGAACCCACAGATGATTTGGAACTAAATGAAATGAAAATGCTTCTCACTTCCTTTAACATAAACCCACTTCAACTATTGTTGAACTTTATGTTATAATGCATTGCTTTACAAGTAACTTTTTAAAAGTCAAATCTTTTTTTATCTTGATCAGTTGAGTAATACAAATGTCACAGTGACCATCAATAGTTGAATAAATGCCAAAAGAGCTGAAAACACAATAAAATATCTGGTAGAGACATTGAATGACCCAAAAACAATAATTATAAGCAATAATTGAATTGAATTCCATGAACAATCTTTCCAGCTAAACGTTGAAGCTTTTATTATATTATATATTTGCAATTTCGTTGTACTGTTGTACTGAGTGTGATTGTACAATGACAATAAAGATCTATCTATCTATCTATCTATCTATCTATCTATCTATCTATCTATCTATCTATCTATCTATTTCTCCATCTATCTATCTATCTATCTATCTATCTATCTATTCATTCATCTATCTATCTATCTATCTATCTATCTATCTATCTATCTATCTATCTATCTATCTATCTATCTATCTATCCATCTATTCTATCTATCTATCTATCTATCTATCTATCTATCTATCTATCTATCTATCTATCTATTATATTTTCTCCTGGAATGAACAAACGGAAAGCCTCATGTTGATATGAAAAAGTTTTCAAAATAAAATTCATAGTGAGATTTTTTTTTGTGGGGAGGGTAACTCTTTTCTGCCTCCCACTAGAGGGCGTCACTGTGGGGTTGAACCCACCCGCCCCCCCCAGATGGTCACCTTAGTTTGCCTCTACTCCAGCGTTGTTGTCCACATTTATTTTGAAACCGGCAGGAGCGAAATCCGACTAAAAAATCAAAGTGCAGGGCGGGGTTTCAGCCGGCGTGGGTGGGCGGAGCCTATGTCCCTGCGTGTTATCATCACGCGGATAGGTGCAGGGTATCGCTGTGGTTCTGCCTTACTTCAGTCTGGAGGCTGAGACTACACAGAAGGAGATGTAAGGAAGCGACTGCTCCAGTTCCCGCTGCTTTTTTTGTACCTGTTGGGGATAGGTGAGGTGCCCGCGCGCGTGGCCGGGAGCCCGCGTGCCTGAAGGTAAGCCTTTTTTCTGTCAGTGGAGTGAACAGCGAAGTAAACGGAGGCATCTGGAGGAAAGTGACCACGTATCGCGGGTTAAAGGGGAAAGTTGCTGTCGCGCATCAGAGAATCACGTATTTATCTGAAAGTCCTTTAAATACAAAATGGTTTGGTTTTTTTGCTGGATTTATTCCGTGCTTTATTATTTTTTATTTTATTAAAGTATAAATGGCAGCCACGTTGTTTTCTTTTCTTTGTTTTTCAGCAACCATCTCAAACAGTCCATTCGTTTTCTCTCCGTTTCTTTCTGCATCTACCCTCACGCGGACTGATTGAAGTCCGCATTTTTGAATGAATTTCTGTGTGTCGTTCGAGGCTGTGGGCGCTAGGGGGCGATAAAGTCACCGATGCTCAGCTGGTCTGGACATGAAAGCCCCACCGTTCTGCTGGAAGTGAATCCCACAGCCCAGTTCTCACGATACCTGCTTTAATCTAAGCTGAAAGTGGGCTGTGGTTTTAATTATTCAAACAATTGGCTTTTGTGTTTGTTTAGTGTTTAGTTGGGTGCAGTTGTTTTCTCTGCAGACAAAAAGACCTTTTCCGCTAACCCAGTTTCTATTTGGATTCACCATAAATAATAATATCTAGCACTCCGCTTGCACCCTGCATGCGTAGTTCTGCCTTCCTGCTGGCTGAGCGTGAGGATAATTCAACTCCGACTCCCCCCTGCTGCAAACCTCCTCTGGGAGGTCTTCCAGCTCAGTATCCTTTCCTGTCTTCCTGCAGGAAGTTTAGCCTCATCTCAAACTCAATTCCTAATACAAAGAAATAAATAGGCCCTATCTGAGCTTACTGGAAAGATTTGGACACCACTAAGTGCTGCTGAGGGTTGACGTGAGCGTCCTCTGCTTTTTGGTTGGACATATTTCATCTGAACACGCTTAGTTCTCTATTCCCACAGCGTTGGGACCCAGAAGACTGTGTTGGTTTTCTTTTCGTTTACCAGGTTAACGTCTGGGGAGGTTTAGTATTCCTTGTGCTGAACGACAGGAGTGTCATATCGCTAAAACCTTTTAAATTTTTACCTTTGACGTGGGTAGAGACAGAAACGACTCCTCTCAGCTCTACCATCAGAGACGGGGCCTGAAAACCTGAGCGACTTATCCAGCAGGCTAATGTGTGAATACCTTGGTACTGTTGTGGAGCATCGGCCCATTCCTCAAATGCATGTCACGTTTAACAGGTTTTCTCATTGAGTTTTTCTCTAAATCTCCGATTAATTTTGTTACCACAAAGGTAAATGTGGAGTTTGGTTTCAAAGTTCCACTCTGATCCTCTTTTGATTTATTCCCAGTGGTCTTTTTATTAGGATTAGCCGATTTGAGCCAAGTCGTTTCCTAAGACAAATTTTCTGCAGAGCGGCAGGATTTCTCAGTTGTGGGCGTTACCAAAGGGGTGGAGCCACCTTGCTTCCCTTCTACTCCCCGTTGCTGACAGCTCTCTGCTTATACACACTCCCACTAGCTTACAGCCCCTTGCAACCCCAAGCTAACATTAGCGGTGCAATAAAAATGGTGAGCAACACTATAGCTACAGTTTAGATCCAGACTCCAGCTCAGCCCAGTAAAGCAAAGGCGTTCATGGATCTATTTGTCTGCAGGTGGATGCATCAGAATGTGGCCTGCTCAGCGTATTTTCTTCATCTCAAAAATTCAAATGGTTCGAATAAAGAAATACTCAGAAATTCAATTTAAAGCTTAATTTTCTTGAAATATGTCGTCCGTCATCAGAAAAATGCCATAAAAACATGTTCAAAACGCCCAAAACATAATTTTTTTAAAGCCATTTAGGGTCTTTAAGTATGAAACAAAATGACCCAGAAACCCCATCTCAGCAGCAGCGGCGGCGGCACATCTGGAAGGCAGCCGCTCCGTAGTTTTGCCGTGTGGGCGGAGCTGAAACACAGATCTTGTGTGTGAGGGATCAGAACGGTGCATATTTCTCGCAAAGATTCCTGACTGCACCCCTCCGACAGCCCCTTCTGCATGACTAACCAGGGAATGAGTAATTGAGTCCGATAGGGTTGTCTCTCAAAATAAAGTTTGTGCACAAAGTGCGCTCAGCTGAACAAAAAGGCACCTGTCAGGTTTGGTGGAGGAACGGTTTCCTGTGACATGCCCACAGGCCATATCCACTTCTTATCTCTGCAGAGCTGCTTAGGATCTCTGCTGCTCCGTGGACCCTGAGACGCCACCGTGGAGTTACTCATATTTGGGTTGACAAAGAAATTGCCTGTAAATGTTTTAGTGCTTACCACAAATTGCTGAAAGTAGCAAAAAAAAAAAACGTTGTTATACAACCCATTAGTGCACCTGATGCAGCCTTGACATGCGAAGCGTTTAGTGCTTTTCTGCTGAACAGTCATTTAGTTTAAAAAAAGATGAAGTAAAAGCCAACGGTCAGCTGTTCAGAACCAGTCTGGTTCCCCTTAAGATGCACCTTAAGCCATTGTTCACTCCCAGAGTCCACATCATGTGATGAGGATCAGTAAAACCTGGTCTGGTGTGGACCAGCTGACCGGCTAGTCTCCGTAGGCCTCTCCACCCAAATCCTGTTGCTTCAAAACCAACCAACCAACCAGCAGACGGGGATCACATGCTGCCGGTTCTGCTCCCCCCATTCTAGTAGCGTTTGTTTTGATTGTAGTCTGGATTTATGGAGGGGATTTAAGCCCCTGTTTGGGGGGGGGGGTATTTTTTGCTGCAGAAGAGCTCCAAATGCAGCAGCATGACAGGCGTTGTGCGTTGTTCTTCAGAGGATCCTGAGAAGAATGCCATCCCCACATTTACGCTTCTTTCTGTGGTTTTCATCGTTCATGTCTGCTGGGGACGCGCATCCAGTGACCGCTTTGCTCCGGCATCACCATAGGACACCTCCTCTGTGCATCTTTCATGTGATGCACAGGAACATGTTGCCGCTGGTGACGTCCTTAAAATGCAACATCTCAATGTTGAAAGATTGATGCATTTAAAGGGCTTTCTTTTTTCATTCTGCATCACATTTCAGGGTCAAATTGCTCTTTATTGCCTCTTCCTTGTCTTCTTGTTGTGAAAGTAGACATCAGTCGGTGCCCTCTCAGTGAAATAGCTGTCTCCCCATCCCCGTCTGTTCCATGCTTCAGTTTACACCCTCAAATCTGTCGCCGTCACATCAGTCACGTTTGAGGAAAACTCGTGGGGCAGCTTGAGGAAAGGCAGGAGGATATCAGTCAAACCCAGATCACAGGAGAGCTGGAGAAAATGCTGGCATGGCAGAAGTGAGCCGCTAAAGCAGGGAGACGCTGAACACTGTGGGAGCTTTTCTGACGGCGGATGGAGGGAGGATGCTTATCAAAACCCACAGAAAGCCGCTCTGAAGCCCCCTTTTGTTTTAGTGTGTGAGCAGTTTGTGTTTACCAGGAATTGTTGTGTTGTCTGTCAGAAAAACCTCATGACCGTCAGCTTAAACCAGCTCCAAGCTGAACGCTGAACACGACCTATTGAGGCCACGCACATTTCTGGATTAAAGCTCCGTCCTGCAGAGAGAGTGAACGTTTTCAGCCGTTATGCTTGACTGACGCACCAAAGACATGGCTTCCATTATTGACATTACTTTACTGGTTTATAAATGTTTGTAGTATTTTCTACTCTATAGGGCGGTCTAAGGGCAGGGATGTCCAGTTTAGTTTAGTCTAAGTTAGTTCAGTTTAGAATGTTCCTATTGAATTCTATGTATTCATGATCCTTATTTTATTTGTTCTTTACAATTAGCGGCATGAAGCCCATTGAGACTGTTGTGATTTTGGGCTATAGAAATAAAATGAAATTGAATACTGAAGGTTATAATGCTACATTATCGTGCACGGGTTCCTGAACGGACGTTTAGCCCGTGGTGTTCATGCTGGACAAGCAGGGAGGGGCTTCTTCCTCTTTTTCTGCTGTTTTTCTGGCACATATACCCACAGTTGGAAGAGATTTGGTGCAAATCTCACAACTCTCGCTTCAGACTTTTTCTTTCTTGGCTCTATTCCGATAAATAAAAGACTTGGTGTCGTAGAATTCCAGCCGGGCGCAAACCGCAATTATTCATTTCTACTTGGTGATCAATTTCCAAACGGTTGACTCGTCCGTGTGGCCAAAAGTTTGACCTGATTTAACTTTTAAGGCACATTTATTGACTACACATTTGTACGCTTGTTGTAGAAACTCGTGTGGCACATCAAGTTTAAGCCTAAAACGTTCATTTATGTGCGGTTACATAGAGTTTTTACCTAAAGTGGTTGCTTGAACGCGCGTCGCCAAGTGTGGTGTGATTGTAGCTTAAAGCTAAAGAAAAGACAGAGATAAGTCTATACATGTTAGCCGCGTCAGAAGCGTTGGCCGGTTTAGCGTATTCACGATACCTGTACCTCCCAACCTTGCTTGCAACACCTAAAAAAATGGCGTCTTGGATGCCACATTTTGGGTTCTTTTACCGCAGGAGTTAATTCTGCTTAACCCTGACGGTCTCCATATTAGCTCGGGTCTTAAAGAGTAAAAAAAAAGTAACTACGCAAACTCCCAACCTTGTTACTAAAAGAAAACACAGTCCGACACCGCTACACGTTAGGCGTGTTTTTGCGTATACAGCAGAATTAATCTATATATAAGGCACCCTGAGTTATAAGGCTCACTGTCGTTCTTTAGAAAAAGCCTTTCAGGTGTGCCTTATAGAACAAATAGCACTTCTAAAAGGTGTAAACCAGAGAAAATCTATTCATCACTACACCCGATAATCTGAAAACATCTCCTCAATACATGATGTCCATGCATATATTCACTACATTAGCCAAGAATAAAGCAAACTGTCCCTTCTTGATGAATTATGTCTACGCCCACTGCTCCCTGAGGAGCTCATTAGTGTCAATATTGGAGAAAAACAGTGGCTGACCCTACCCACATGTTCCGTCTACCTGCCTGTCACAAAGAAGAGAATAGGTGCTGGTCGGGTATCGAGCCAACGGACCGGCAGTGACCCCTGAAGTCAACGCGGTGTTCCCCTCAGCAGGGTCACCGCAGACGTCTGTGGCGGTGGCCAGCGTCCAACGAGAGATAAGAAGGGATTGGCGTTGCTGTCCTTAGCCCCTTCCTGCAGCTGCGAAAAGGAAAGGCTCTGTCTAAACGCAGAGACGCCGTCTAAACGCAGAGACGCCGCCGCCGCGTGTGGAGACCGCT
Source organism: Oryzias sinensis (assembly GCA_037389245.1). NCBI lineage: Eukaryota > Metazoa > Chordata > Actinopteri > Beloniformes > Adrianichthyidae > Oryzias > Oryzias sinensis. The sequence continues at coordinate 2,000,372 of CM074500.1, forward strand.
GTGAGTGCAGTGCAGCCATCAGTCACACTTTAAATGGTTATCTCTGTTCATGAGAGCAGACTGGTGGATTCTCATTTTTATGGGGTTTCTTTCATGTTTGCAGTCACGTTACCTTTGAAGACGCCATAAAAAAGCCAGATATATGAACCTTCAAATAACACGGGCTAATATTGCATTTAACAAGAATGTGCATTTATGACTATTAGAATTGTAGCGGCATGGATGTGTCAGAGGAAAGGCTTTAAAACATAAACGACTTGATTTAGATAGAGGATAATTGTAATAAGCAATTGAAACCAAGCAAAGCCGTGACAGATGCTCATGTTTAATCCGTCTGCTGGTCTGTATGTGAGTGAACCGCTGCGCCGCGTTGACTTCAGGGTCAGTATCCTTCACTTAACCTCACCAGCACATTGCAGGGTCGCTGTTGTCGGGCAGGATTTTCTCACTGAGTCAAGCCAAGAGGATTCAAAGCTGAAATGAATGTAGCAGGATCAGAATGGAATCATTTTCTTAGGCGTTGTTTGATGTTTTTATTTGTCTTCTCACGGGGGAAGGCACAGAATTCCTCATTGTAGTTAGGAATTGTAGGAAATGTCCTGAACGAGCTTTTATTAATGGTGGGAAAGTGTCTCCAGTTTGTTCCTTCCTTTCTCGTTCTCAGCTCACTGACATGAGAAAAGTTGTCTGTCATGGTGTGTTATAGTAACACTTGGAGGAGGGCGTATTTGTTTTTGGTCGTCTGTGCTTCCACTGAATCATAATCGGATTATTGTGATAATTTTTCTCGGGAGTCTCTATTTTCCTCTTTCTTGAAGCTCAGAATTTATAAATTGACTTCACAGAACTGTTTTAACCTAAATGTTGATTGTAAGTATTTATCGGCCAGCTCTTTGTTCATTTAAAGTTTCTTTCCAAAGTTCTCGAAAAAGCTGTTTCCATTCAGGATCAGCGGCATCAGCAAAATCTGTCTGAGGAGTTCCAGTCTGTTTTTTGAACAGAAACAGCTCTGCTCAGGGTTACATAGGACTTTTGGACCACCTTAGATGCTGTAGGATCACTCCACTGTGCTGTTCTCACATGGATGTTGGACTGTCTGCCTCTGCTTTGGACTGTTCTAAGAGTTATCTCTCTGATAGGAAGTCTGGGTCACAGTAAGTCCATGTTCTTTCCTGTCCCCCTGTGGTGTCCCTCAAGGGTCAGGGCTGGGACCAATGCTTTTCTTGTCATATTTGCTAGGATTTATCTGGCTTTCTTTGTATTGCTATGTTGATGGAATGTCACTTAATATCCAGGCCAACCCATTCCCCTCCTCAACCTTCTTATCCACAACTCCACCTTCTTTCTACTGTCTGACATGACCACCTTAACGAAGGAGCTTGATCCTTCAATTGACCAGACTGGTGACTTAAGACCTTCTTTCAGATTCTCTTGTTTGAACTTCTTTTCTTTTTAACTTTATCATCTTTAGGATGGAAAATTGCAGACAAACATGCAAAGTCCACAAATGGCGCCTTTGTCATATGCACCTGTACAGGGGGTTGACCTGTTCGGGTGCTGCAGGGTTTTTATTTTTTTGGTTGTCTGGGTCCGTGGAAAGTCATAAAGAGGAGCGGCTGCATTGCAGTTCCCTTGATTATCGTACGCCCACTTCAAAGACACATCATGAGAATGGACTGTACCATTGCTTTGCTTATGCTATTTGTAAGGCTAATGGAAGTTGCACGCACTTATGCTGTAGGGGTGACACTGTTTTACAGTGTCCCTATGCTACACATTAGCCCAGGGATTCCCAAATCCAGGCCTTGAGAGCTGGTGTCCTACATGTTTTCCAACCAGCCTGCCATTGACGCTCCTTATTGGGTAAATGCACTTGATCCAGTTAATCAGTAGGAACCAGCAGACCCTCGGGATCTGGATTTGGACAACTCTACTCTAATTGTTAATAAGCTGCGAAGAAATGTTGGATGCTGATGGAGCACTATGGGGCGTCCTTCGGAAACCGCACTCCCTGTGGCTGCAGCATTTGTGCGCACCTTACTAGCGGCTAGAGGGAACTGTACGCACTTGTTTGACCAATGAGCAGCTGTCCAGACTGCATGGAGCTTCCAGGCTGTCGGGAACGCTCTTGAAAGTGCAGTGTGAAAACGGACCAAAGCAACAGAAGGTGTTTAAAAACAGAAAAGTCCAACGAACTGGGTGCACCCTAATTTATCCAGAAGTTTACACAAAAAACAGCAGAAAACAACGACAGTGATTGAGAAGAAGAGTCTGATGAGCACAAATGAAAGGATTACATAACAGCATTAAGGATTTTGTTTGGCATTTTGTACTTTCACTGCACAGTCTCATGGTGTTGAAAGTAGTTTTAAAGAAAAAGTCTGTCGTGCTTGTTGGAAATCTGTCCCCCCACAGGATGTACAGTAATGCCATCCCTTCCTCCAAGATTTTCCAATGGGAGGAAATACTCCAGTTCAAGGAGTGCATTCATAGCCTTTAAAGCAGGCAGTGGTACTTCACTGATAAAGTAAAAGGATTAAATATCTATTTTGGTTGCAGGCTGGTAAAATCAGGTGAACTGGCTCACGAAAAGCCAGTTTTCTGTACAAAGGTACAAATAGGTGGAAGTCATTTCAGTTTGTGGAGCCCCATTAGGTCAGAACAAGAACGGAATTGCTCTCATGATCCTGAGATCTAAATATTTTGACTGTTGTTGTTGGGTTGAGAAAGCATCTCTGACTGTAAACATGATTAATCTTGGCCATCCCCGTGTCGCTTCTTAGTCACCAACGGAGGCACAGAATTGCCTCTTCACAGTCGCCTGTGGGCTTTTCTTGCAGCAGAGAGGCAGAAGTCTGAATACTTCCGACAGGCTGGAGGTGGTGCCGTCTGTGTGCGAGAAAAGTGGAAAAGACGAGAACGGCAGCCGGCCCGGCATTCCTACGCGGGGCTACGGCGGCGGTACGGTGTGTTTAAGGAGCGCCGGTGCACCAGAGCTGAACTAATTCAAAGCAAGAGTAGCATATTCCATTTGACTTTCCCCCCTCCGTTCTTTACATCGCTTTGACTCACTTTCCATTTCTGCAGTTTGCCGTGGAAGGAGGATAATGATCTGTAGTGACAGTGGCCTGATTTTTATTTGAGTTTTTCCTCTGCTTCTGAAATCATTCTGTCTGTCAACCAGAAGGAGATCAACCGCTGGCCTCCTCTTCCACAAAGCGCATTGAAAGCTGCTGTGGAGGTTGGCCATGGGGGGGGGATGATGTGGGATCCAGAGCTGGAGGGGCAGTGCTGAATGTCAAACCATACTGCCTCCTAAAAGGAAGGAGCTGGAGAAAAGGACATTACGTAACACAATAATGCCGAGTCCCAGACAAAATCCCAACCAGAGATTTTGGAGTGATGGTTCCAAAGCCTAGCAGCCATGTTGCTGTGTTCATTCAGCGCCTGCCTCCCCCCGGGCCGTGTTTACAGCAGCCCTCTTTGAAATGTAAACAGGCTGCGGGGCCACATACAGTTCAGAGCCCGGCTGAACAGGGCCGGAACACGCAGCCAGGTGCTGCGGATCTGACCGCCGGAGCAGCTGAAATAACGCTGGGTTCAGGACGGACACAGGAATGCCAGAGGTCACCGTGGAGACCAACGCATTTCACTTCAGTTTGTTTTTACGAGTCGCACTGAAGGGAAATGCAAGAAAACCCTTCAAAGGTCACTGCTTTTATTTTTTCTGCTCATTACAGTTCGGATTCTTGCAGAAACCATCAGTCCCTTTTTTTTTTTTTTTTTTTTTTGCTCGCTCCCTAATTTTGACACTTAAGTAACTGGCTTTCTTGTGATCTTTTGTTTTGTTTTTCTGCAATTTTGCCATTTCCACTCATCTTTTCTAATGTGCAGGCCTATTTTGTGCCGAGGCTTGCTGACTGGTCTGCTGTTCTTACCCTGGCATTTAGGATTTCCCAGCTTTATACAGACATGCCGGTCAAACACACAAAGGGCCATAACATGAGGTTCAGCATGACGTCTTAAACTGAAGCTCTCCTCTGCTTAATGCTGTCCCACATCAGATCAAATCTCTGTTAGGGACATTCACTCTGTAAGGATTTGTAATTGTTTTCTGTCATTTAGTTGATTTCCTGTTGGTGTCTGGTGACTGCATTCATTTCCTTCTGGCGTTTCGGACGTTGGGCATCGGGGCCAGAAGGCTCCGCCCACTTTTATTGAGGTCAGTTTGTAACTTGAATGCTATGGTGGCCGACAGGGCTCACACTCCATACAAGAGAAAAAACGCAACGGCATTATCCAAAGCACAACGACCTAACCGCAGTAATAGCATTGACCGCAGCACAATGGAAATAAGGACGTTTTTTTTTTCTACCAGCGGGAAAAAAAATTCAGTTTCAAAATATTCAGTGCGACGGAGTTTTAAAATTCGGAGAAAAATTCAGAATTTTCTCTGCCCTTTTTTTCTTTCTCCATGGCCCTAATCCTCTTCCGTAAGCAAGTGTACGGAAAAAACTCGTAATTTTACGAGATTAAGGTGGAGCTGAGCATACAGTGCAGCAGCAAGTGAACGCCGCGCAGCAGCAGAGCAGACCGACTAAACTTAGTAGAACAGGGGAGCTGAATGTTTATTGATAACGTTCCAAATGTTTGGAAGCTCATTTGATTGATTTACGAGTTATTTATTGATGGGTAGAAGGGACAGCTTCACAAAAGGCTCCACTTATTTAATCTTCAATCTAGGCTCAGATAAACGGAAAACTTGTTTTTTCCTCGTTAATGTACGGCTGTGTTTCTGAGCAGAGCAGCCGGACTTACAGCTTTGTGTTTGAGGGGAGGGGAGGATGCTTTGTTACATGTGGGAGGTTTTGGACCGCAGCTCTATGTGAACGAGCAGCTGAATTCAAGACAACCATGTCAGTCGTCTCCGAGCAGAGCTTGGACCGCCAGCTCACACAGCGGCTTTGGGGCGGAGTGTCAGCTTTTCAAAGCAGAAATGTCGCTCAGTCTTAGAAACCGTTCAAACAATCAACATGGATTTGTGTTTCCAGTCGTGTCCCGACAAAATAAAGGCTGATTTTATTCCCACATATTTACGTGCAGCAAACATGCAGATTGCAGCATTTTGCAGCATCATCAGATGTCGTTAACCCGTGTTAGCCTTCTCCTAACCCGTCATCCAGCTACGTTCTGCAACAAAAAAAGAACTGACCACACAGATTTAAAATAAAATGATGAGCGAACAGGCGCTTCATTATAACTATAACATTAACAAAAGCACGTTAAGAAGATCATCTCGTATATTACCGAGCTGCTACATATATGCATGTGGCACCTCACTCTATTTACAGCGGGACTCATTTCCTATTCCGGTGTTTTCAACACTACTGCAAATGTGCAAATAATTAATTCAGACCGAAAGTGTGACCATGTGAACGTTTGTTCTAATCGGAAAAAGTTTTTCTGAGCCCATGTGCGCGGTTGGATTCTAATCCCACCATTGATCCAATCAAGATATTTTGTCCATGTAACTGCGGCTAACGATTAAAACTATAACGCTGCATGAATACATCAGTCGTTCTACAGATTTTCTTCAACAGATCACCACAATCTGCTTTCTCTGAATGTCTGATTTCCTCCAAACGGTGGGTTTCAAACCCTTCGCTTACGTTGTCCATGCAGATGGACTCACCCGTGAATTAAAAAGACTTTGAAAATGAAAGTTAAAAAATTTAAAAGCTTAATTTAAACAGGTGCTAGTTATAAAACTCAGATTTTTTAGCAGCATATTGGATTAAAATTAGGTTTGTGGCTTTTTTTTAGTCAACTTGAAGGAGTTTACATATTAAGGCTTTATTATGGTTTGGTTGTGGTGTCGTCTCCATTAGCAGAACAGCGTTTTGTGACGCTCAGAGTGGTGTTTTCAATGCAGGAGAGTCTTCATGTGATCTCCTGTGTTCTGTTCATTTCTTGTTTTGGGTTTAATCTTTTCTTCCCCAAGGTTGAAGTAAATAAAAAAAAAAGATCCAAATATCTTCCTCCCCTGAATCTCACCGATGCTTTTGACATCTATATTTAATGATGGAGGAAAATGTGTTATGAGTTCAAACGGAGCCTTCTCAGTGTTTAGGCGTTGGTACCCTGCACAGGAAGGCCTCCACAGATCATTGCTTCAGTCGGTTCTAAAGGTCAAAAAGCACTCACGTCGGATCGGATCAGTGCACCCAGACAGACGGGAAGTTCTAGACCTTTTTCTCTGTGTAGCATTTTAGGAGGAAGACTGCTGGATAGTGTTAAAAATGTAGAAGGACAAAACATTTACCTTCTTTTTTTTAACCTTATTAGCACCTCACTATGGCCTACGCTTTAGAGTCCCACTCTGGTTTCCTGTTGGTCTTTTAATAATGATTATGAGGTTTTTAGGCAAAATCATTTGATTTTCTTTCTTGATGTCCTCCATCATCAGAAAAATGCCACATGAACGTGTTAAAAAGACCAAAAAAACCCTCCATCTTCATCAGAGTGAGTCTTTAAATGCATATGTTTGCTCATAGTGATTATTACCTGCTGATATTTCTGTACATGTTAGTTTTTTTTTATGAATCTGCCTCTAAATCTGTGTTTAGTGTTCTGTCTGTAGACATAGACACCAGCATCAGAGCTCATGACCCCCCCAGAGATTTGGGACGCTATTAACATGTCGGAGCTGCAGGAAACCTAAGTGTCGACGAAGGATTTCAACACCGGGGGCGTGTGCGTGCTTTTGCAAAGGTGTGGGTGGGTGCTCTCAGCGGGAGGCTAGACTTTGACACCCTCTCCGCCGCCACGCCCCCTTTAACACACCCACCGCATGTCATGCAGCTGCAGCTGTTCCACCTCAATGCTGGAGATGTCGGAAATTCCTGGCTCTGCAATTAGAGCTGCAGATTTCTGAATAGCACACATTGCGATGTCCTAAAATTGCCCTCGGCCGCCTCCACGGGCGTAAATGGAAATGATGAGGCACAATCGTCTTCCTCGTGGCTGACAGATTGTGTTTTGTGCCGTTTTTAAGGCGGGGAGGGCGTCATTGATGGGGTGGGTTTCTCATGCCTCACTGAGAATGTTCTCTTTCCATCGAGTCAAGTGCTGCATTGTGATCTCAAGTAAAGAAATGCAAATACAGACAACAGATGTACTACTCCTCTTTCTTCCAGCAGGAGTAATCCCTCACTCTGGAGTGTTAACGAGGGAAAAGCCATGTCACCCTGGCACATGTGATGGCCGCCTGCTTTTCAGGCCCTTTTTTCCAATAAGGCCAGATACTCAGGGTAGATAAATGAAGGCTTTTGTGGTCTCTGCCAGGGGGGGGGGGAGTCATGCCATAAAAGACACACACAGAGCCAGACCTTTTTCCAGCACAAAACAACTGAAAGCTGCATTTCTTCTCTCCCTCTTCCCTTCTGTTTTCTCTCAGTCCTTTCTCCCTTTTTTTTACTCCCTCACTCCAATTCTTTTCCTCCTCCGTGAGAACTGAATCGTATTCCCATAATGTTTCCATAAACGGAGTGAAGGAATGGAAATAACTTGTGCCATTATCACACACCTCCCCTTCCCTGACCGAACTTGCAGGGGTTTGGCCGGAGCTGCGACTCACTCCTCTTATTTATGCCCTCTGAGCTCCGTCTGAGAGCATATCGCTCACCCCAGGCACAGCTGTCATAATATCGCGGTTCTCCTGCTTCTTCATCACAGGTCGAACAGGTTGGTTTTGAAAGGCTCTGTTGCTTTGGTTTGCCACTGCGCCTTCCACCATACGGCCTTGAAAGGACATGTTTCCTCGTGCTCCACCTAAAACCCATCACCTACGCTCACTTCCTGTTTATGTCTTAGTCACAGCTGCTCTTACGGGTGGATACGGGCTGTCTGAAGACGAAAAAGGGGCTAACCTACATGGGGCGTGCAGGTGGCCCGCACAAAGTTTTAGGATTGTGTGTGCAGCATTTGCAGGCGGTCAGTCAAGAATGTGGCCTAAGGACACTGTAGTGCGTGGATCTTATATTATCCCTAATAAATACTTCATGATACACTTAACACCCGCACGACAATGGTACATTCCATTTTCAAGACGTATCTTGTAGTAGCCTTATGAGCCTCAAGGCGCTCCAACACATACGGGTTGATGTGACTACAGCTACATTCGCACCACCCTCTGCAACAGGCGCTCAAGCCATGACTGCCAATGAAAAATCTATGCAAATGCGCGGATCTGCGTGTATTTCAGGCTTCCATGTTCAAAACTTGTGCAGTCACGCTTCACGACTTTGAGTTTCTACAACCGTTTTTGGGCTGTATGGACGAAACGCCTTCCCGTTGAACGCGCATTGAAAGCCAAACCAGGTTGACCAATCAGAGACACGGATTTGGTAGTGACCTGTGGATTTTAATGTTCAGAAGTGCCAACCCTTTAGCGATTGATCGTAAGGGAGAAAATAATAATTGCGGTTTGTTCCCGGCTGGAATTCTAGGACACCAAGTGTCTCATTTATCGGAATAGAGCTGTGAAAGCAAAAGCCTGGAGCGAGATTCGCCAGATTTGCACCGTTTCAAGTTCTCGCACGAAGGCTTGAACTGTAGGTAACGGACGCGCGCTAGTATCGGGCAGCGACAGTCCAGTTTGAGCTGAACGCACGTTCACGAATGCGCTCAAAGTTGGTCCTTGTACTGGCGCCGGTGTGACGGTAGCTCGAGGCATTAGATTGGTGTGCAGCTCGGTTTGCCGCTCTCGCTTTGGGCCATTGATCTGTCACGTTAAGGGGTCGTCTGAGAATTTACATGGACTTATTGCACGTCAGTTGTGGTGCCCATCAACAGGCCAGAGCTGCCACCACGGGGCACATTCCCATGTGGATGGCTGCCCAGGGAGCAGATGTTTTCGATGCCACTTGTTGAGGAGAAGGTCTTTGAAAGTGACTCCATAAAAGAGGTGCCAGCTGCTCTGCAAACCAAGGCCTCCTGATTCTCAGGCGTTCTGTCAGAGCCCTTCCTCCCAGAGCTCTGCAAGAACCGCCTGTGGAGAATAAGTCCAGTTTGCACTTAATCAGACAGTTCCCTTTGGAAAACCTTATTAATTACAGAAGGAAGTTGCTCGGGTAGAACATGCTTTCCAGATGTCCACTGACTCCACTGTGAGGATAAGAATACATGTTTTTAGATCATCTTACAGATTTTAATCTTGTAGGTGTTTTTGAAGTGCTTATAGCATGACGGCTTTCATACAGGGGTTTAACTTTCGTAAAGCTGCTTGCTCGACGATATTACTTTTTGTTCTTTAGCCGACTGTGGAGCATACATCTGACATGCTCTGATCTAAAATCAGCCACAGCTTAGCCGGTTCGGCTATGACGCTTTTCTGTCTCGTCTTTCCTTTGCCTGCTCCCACGGCAAACATCAGTGGGCCGGCACCCGTCTAACTGGCAGACAGCGCTCCATCTGTTGCCAAAGGGGAATTTAGAAATGCGCTTTATTTATAACAACTGGAAATTTTTTGCTTCTTTACAGCTGAAGTGCATAATCTGTTCACATCTTCTGGCGTGCCGTGCTTTCATTGGTAGATTTTGGTGGCACTTTCAGTTGTTGTAGCCTGCTTGGAACAACAGAAATGATGTCTGTTAGACCGGCTAAGCAACTTCTGATCGCCTAAGACACATTTTCCAATCTCACAATATTCCCCTTGTCCTCCGGTTTGTTGAAAAGGGAGGCATGCTGTCACTCAGAGCTATCTTATGCACACAAAGTTGCTTAGCAACAAGAGACAGGAGCCTCTGTTTACTCTCCATGCCCCTCATCTCATGTGCCCGCTGCCCCTCCTCATCCTCTCTGTTGTAGGGATGGAGTGGCATGAATAGAGGAAGCTGCTCTTTGGTGAATCTAGACAACAGGTTTAGCAGAGAAGGGAGCAGAGTAGCTGACATTCAGAGATGCTGGGTTTGCCTTTCATCTCACAGCTGCTAAACCTGCTTTTCTGCCCATTAGTACCCCCCCCCCCCATTTCCTTCAATATTCACCGTTAAGGCCCGTACACACCGGGACGAATTTCACGCGCGATATTCGCTGACGTTTAACGCCTCGTGACTAAACAAAGGGCACCAATGTGAGTGTGCACACCGACGCGTAAAAAGCCACGCGTCAAAGCGTCCCTTTTTAAAAAACGCCTCGGGTTCGTTTTTTTGGTTTGACGCGCCGCGTCAAAAACTATACGACCAATGAGAATGGCGCTTTTGCACACGTGTCTGGAGCTTCTGAAGTTACAGTAAAACACAACTTGGGGGTGCTCAAACACAAAACTGTCTTGCTGAGCACACATACGTCACGGCGAGGAAGATAAGCGCCAAGTAGCGTCTACACTGCCGCGAAGAAATAAGACGAAGAAGATGCACTCACTGACGGACATTCTAAAATATCCCCGAAAACGCTCATGATACATTTTCAGCTCTTGTACCAGTCGATAAAACTCCCCATGTTCTTCCCTCCTCGTAACTATGGGATGTCCCCAAAATCGACGTCTTTTCCGGCATCTTTCATCATTCAACAGAACAATAATTTCTTCATCGCTGGAACTGGAGCTACTGGTGCTTGAAATATTCATGTTTTCTTTGTTTGATTCTGACAAGCGCGTAAATACTTGCTCTCTTCTTCTGAGTGAAAAGCGACTTTAAGGAGAAGTTGCGCAGCGCCACCTTGTGTACAGGAGTATTTCTGTTTACATTAAGCGCCATCTAATGTCAGGGAATGAAATTGCATGTTCGCTCGGCTCATCGTCAGCGAAAATCGCCTGGGTGTGAACACAAAAACGTGGCGAAAACGCTGGCGAATATTTGTCCCGGTGTGTACGGGCCTTAAGCCTCTGCATCTCTAAGGAAACTTGTCAACTCCTGCTTTTATATTTTGATCTAAAACTATGTGAGGGTAAATCTACCGCGTTCATGGCTAGCGTTCCGTCCTCATTGAGCTGGACATGGGTGTCCCGAATTGTCTGTGTTGTTAAAGGTTCCCCGGTGGAAGCAATCATGCACAGCCCTGGTTTCTGTGCCGCATTCTGCTGTTTTACTGTAATTATGCAGCATGCTTCAATGGCTTCCACACCACCCCGCTGGGTTTAATAGTCTTTTCATGATGGTTCATGAAAGACAGGAGTCCCCCTCAGGGCTCTGAAATTGTGCAATAGAAGTTTCTTGGTTTTAGACAAGGCTAAACTAAGTGTCATGTGATTTGGTGCTTCTTTTTTTTTAACTGTCGGGTTAAGTGTTCATGTTTTGACAGGTTTTCTTCACTTCTCTAATTTGATGAAAACGGAACTAGCTGTCTATCATGTGTCACTGTGGAATCCCAGCAGAGCTGAGAGCTGTGGCTGTCTCCTGGCTTTTTTCTTTCTTTCTTTTTTTAAAACCATCAGAAAATAAAACACATTTCATCCTTGGACAAATCTTAATTTAGTGATCACTGCGATTCAGGACGTCAGAACAGTCGCAGCAGCTGCTCACCTTGCAGTGGCAGCAGCTGCTTCCATGGACAAAAGTAATCGGAAAGAACGCCTGATCGGAAGAAAAATGCCTCACGTAAACACGCCGTTCAGAATAGTCTGCCCCGGTCAGACTCGTTCGGATCAAAATCTGAGATAGATGGGTTATGCTGATTGTTGATCCGATCGTTGTGCATGTAAACAGTTCATTCGGATGGTGTGTCACTTCTGCTCTGGTTTACGTCACGCATAGACGGAAGAGAAAGCTTTGGAGCTCAGGACCATAAATATTTGGACAGAGACACATTCTTTCTAATTTTGTTTCTGTACATTACCAAAAGTGAACTTAAAAAAAAAACAACTCAGATGCCATTGAAGTGCAGACTTTCAGCTTTTATTCCATGGGTTGGACAAAAAGATTGCATAAAAATGCAAGCTGCAGCTGGCACCGGGTTAGCGGCTGCCGGACTCGGGAGCAGAGCTCGGACAAACTAGTGTGTGAGCTCTTAAAGCAGAAATGTCCCTCAGTCCTTAGAAACCGTTCAAACAATCACATGGATTTGATGATTTGTGTTTGCAGTCGTGTCCTGACTAAATAAAGGCTGATGTCATTCCCACATATTTACGTGCAGCCAAGATCCCGCATGGTTTTGGTGTTCATCAAACAAGGCTAATGTTGTTAGCGCGTGTTAGCCTTCTTCTAACCCCTTCCTCCACAAAAAAAGCACTGACTACACAGATTAAACATGAAATGATAAGCGAACAGGCGCTTCATAATAACTATAACATTAATAAAAGCATGTTTAGAAGATCATCGAGCACCAAGCTGCTACATATATGCATGTGGCAGCTCACTTTGTTTACAGCGGGACTCATTTCCTCTTGCGGTGTTTTCATCACTACTGCGCATGCCCAAATGATTTATTCCGAATGAAAGTGTGACCATGTGAACGTTTGTTCTGATCAAAGTTTTTCTGGGCCCATGTGCACGGTTGGATTCTAATCCCACCATTGATCCGATCAAGAGATTTTGCCCATGTAACTGCAGCTAATGTAAAAAAAAAAGTAACTTTTAGAAAGTGCTCAGACATCTCTGCTCATCATAAGAACGTGAACATTTGGATCCCTTTTCTGCCCAAAAAGAGACATTTCTCCACTTTTTTCCTGCTTTCTTTTAGATCCACACACACTTTGTCAGGTACACCTGTCCAACTGCTCGTTATTGCAATTTCTAATCAGCCAATCACGTTGCAGCAACTCAATGCATTTGAGTTCAAGACGATCTGCTGCAGTTCCAACCGAGCATCAGAACGGGGAAGAAAGGTGATTGAAGTGAACTTTAAACGTAGCCCGTGGTTCCAGACAGGCTGGTCTGAGGATTTCAGAAACTGCTGATCTACTGGGATTTTCACCCACAACCATCTCTAGGGTTTACAGACAAACGTTCCGAAAGTGAGCGGCAGTTCTGTGGGCAGAAGAGGTCAGAGGACCCATCAAACAAAGCAAACTGTCCAAAGTGACAAATTTTTGAAGCCTTTCTGTGAATGATATTCACTTATGGAAACCTGGCTCATGGGCCAGGAAGATTTTAAACCTTAACTACCGGTATCTGTAATGATTTGATCTTTATGGGTTAGACTCAGTATCTCTAAAATCTACTTTTAAATCAGTTTTCTTTATTGATGTTCTGATGTTGGAGCTAGGTCCAAAATGCTCTTAAACTGGCTAACTTTAAGCCTCATTTTTTTTCACTCAGCGGTCCGCTCTGGTTTTTTTTTAGCGTTTCCATTTTCAAATTGACCTTTTAATCTTCCCCTTACCGTAGTAATTTTGCTCATAGGTCTACAGGAAAATGGAATGGTTAGGGCGGAGTTACTGTCCTCACATGAGGAGGAAATCTGTTGATTGGCAGAAGGTCATTTTGACAAAAGAAAACACCAAACCGGCACCAACGTGTTACCCTTTGCTTCCTGCAATCTTCTCTCAAACAACATAAAATACGAAGCACCAAAAGCCGAGCGGAGAAAGAAATGAGCTGCACTGCCTCTATTGTTGTTGACAGCCTTGCTTTTGCTGTCGTCGCACAACTGTGACGCAAAGCTACGCAATCGGTCTGCAACCCGCTTGCACTGTGACTGTCCAACTGATTGCCTGGACCATTACTGAACCGGACGGCTCAGTGGAAACTGGGCTTTACGGAACCTCATATCCGTACCATGCAAATAGAAAATACTGTGAAAATTCATGAAGACTAAAGTAAACCAGGGTTGAATTTGAGGCTTCATTTATTTATATCACCCCATATGATTTAAAAAGTGATGTCTTGAATCCCATTATTGGCAGTACATTCAGTGGGAAGGTTTAGGCTTCAGTTTGTGGTTTTCTTGCATTCATATCTGCTGGATTTCCTTCATGGGGAGTCATCGGCGTAATGGCCACCCCGGGCATGTAAATTACCTGCAAATGAGTAGCACTCCGGCCTCGCTGCACATGTGTAGGCTGATAAATAGTCGGTCTGTTTGCTTGGATGCAGTGACGAGAACTCCTGCGAGAGTTTAAATAGAGCAAAACTCTTAAGTGTTACCTCCTGGGGCTTCCCACTCTTCAAATAAAACCCTTTCCTTCCCCTCAAATCAAAGCTGAGAACCTGCATGCAGAGGCTGGATCAAAGCCGGCTGCGGCACAAAGATGGGCGCATGGTGCCATTCATTGGGCTTGATTAGAGCCTGTCATTTCCTGTCATTAACACGTTCCTGCCTCCAACCTGAAACGCAGCAAAGCAGCCGTCAGGAAGTGGCTAGAATGACACTGTTTTTATGTTTTACCAATTAAGCTTCCTGAAACTCAATTATGCAACCCTATCCAAGAGAGGAAATGTGTCATCAAGTTATAAGCTGCTCCTTACTTTTCTCTATGCACAGCTTGGAGCCTTCCCTAGAAGTGGTGGATCTGCGCTCATAGCTGAGCGCTCGGCTTACTTTCATCAGGCCTGCTAGCTTTAAAAAAAAAGGGCTCTGATGTTGTTTTAGCGCCCACGTTTTTCCCGCTCTCTCGCAGACTGGAGCCATAAAGTGTCACTGTCACAAGCTGACAACCAGCAGCCCCCATCAACAAACAACAACTGATCAAACAGCCTGACACTCGGCGCGGAAAGCTGTCAGATGTGGTCATCCCGGCCTGTTTAAGTGCAGCTTAAATGCAAAGCAGCTCATGGCCCTTTTATTGTTTAGCTTTTCTGCCTTCAGCCTGCATGTGTTTGAAGTAAACCATCGCTGGAGGTGGAGTCCTTCGTCTTTCTCTTCCTGTGCTCCTTCAGGTTTTGAAATCTGCAGCCTGTGGCATATGGCTGAGGGGAAAAGGAGTTTTGAAGAAAGGCTGGTTGGGCGCCCTTCCCCTTTATCTCAGCATGTCTTCCGCTGTTGCCGGTTGTGTTGGAAAGGCAGACCTTTGTACCAGCCTGCAGTTCACAGGACGAGCAGGAGATAAGTGGACTCCTCCGCCTCCCTGTGCTCCAAATGTCAGCCATCTTAAAAAACTTAGAAGGTCACCAGCTTGACCCCAGCTTTTCTCTTTTTTTTTATCTGAAAACAATAGCTACCACCCCCCCAACACGCTTTTTTTTCCTTGTCCTTCCCGTTAGCCAGAGAAGCGTTGAATGTCACGGTCTGCCCCCCCCCAAACAACAGCATCAACACTCAGCATTTCCCCCCAAACCCTGCAGCCATCCAGCACAGCCACCTACTTTCCCTTACATATGCTAATGCTGCAGCCCCATTCAGCTGTTGGTGGCTGTTTCTCAGGGGGAGGGTCGTGCATTTAGGGGGCAGCTGTATGCATTTTACCAAACTGACTCTGACGGACGGACGCCACAACTTCATTTTTGTTACTTTCTCCATTTTCTCGCCAAACTTGGTGAAGAATGATCGTGGCGGTGTAACTGCTGCTCTGCACGTCCTTACAGACTCTTCAAAGCGTCTTTCTTCTCCGGGGGCTTCTGCTCCACAAGTGTTTGGTGGATTTGATGCAAAGGAATAATATTTACAATGCGGCTCCTGGGAATTTGCATTCCTTTCCTTCAGATTGTCTGGATTTGATGAACAAGGACTCTGTTTATCAGGTAAACAGCAGCTGTTAATGCCTTTCGGGTTATTTTCTTATTTTGCACACATGTGCAAAAGCATCATTACAAAAGGTGCACGTCCTGTTCCTCCTCGTCCTGTAATCAGTAAGTTTTGACAGTACCGGCTGGGATGGGGATTAGATGAAGGTCTTCCGAGTTTGTGTCTGGCAGAAGCAACCCCTGCAATGCGAATAAACGGTGATTCATTGTTGTTTTGGGTTCTCTTCTGTCCTCCCTGCAGTTATCAACTCTTTACAAACTCTGGGTGACTCAACCCTTTTCTGTGTAAGCCCCTGGGTTTGCAGCTGCTGCCCAGAAGTCCATATTATCTCTCAAATGCCAGATTTCTGTCGGTAACACCATGCCGAGTGTGAAAAACGAAGTTTGCAAAGCAAATGACTGCTGCAGTGAGTAAGAAGACGGCGGGATGGTCGGTGGCTCTGACGCATGCTGAGGTCGCTCTGCCGGTCACAATATTTTAACATCCGCTCCCCAGATGAAGCGTGTGAAAGTGTTTGCGTCAGTGTGTTTATTCGCATCCACAGTTTACCTACTTTGCTCTTTGGCTGCTCTGTTTCTTGGCGATAATGTGGCGACGTGGACTCTGACTGACCTCGATAAACCAGAAAGAGCAAAGATCTTCTCTGGGCTTTCGATCTGAACACCTCCCGACTCTCTTAACACTTTCACTTTTGCAAGCTCTTCTCACCATTTGTCTCCCCCTCTCCCAGAGAGAGGCGTCCGCCGATAGGCCGTCAGCGGTCTGGAGGTAGATGGAATCTGGCAGACAGAGGGATGTGTGCTGATGGAATGGAAGTAGGTGGGGCTTTACCGCGGCGGCCTGCTGGGCCACATCAACCCCGCAGAAGCAGCGAGGGTTGGTGTTGCCGGGCCCAGTTTGGGCGGACAGATGGTCTCTTTTGGAGAAAGGCCACGGCACAGTGCTCTCCGTTCGTGGGGCTCTGCTGGAGCCGCCAAAAACAAACACGGACTCCTTCTGTTGAGAACATTCAGGAGCTTCAACCTGAAGGGGGACCTGGTAGAGCTGTCTGTACCGATGCAGCATTTTTTTATTCAGTTCAATGTGGCGTAATGTTCTCTGGTTTATACGTCCTCCTCCGCTTTCTAAGTCAATCATGAGGAGTCAGTAGTCTGCCTGTTGCAGTTGTCAGATCAGCCTGGAGCACCTGAAAGACAATAGCGGTGCGCTGCCTGGAAGGGACTGGGCAGATGGCCAGCTGGCAGGGAGGGAGCCTCCCAGTTTCAGTTAAACTCAGAAAAGGTCTGTTCTACGGGGGAAGATAACTGTCAGAATAAACCGTATGCTCACAGACAAAGCTGTGCACACTGTGAGTTAAAAAAAAAGACAACAAAGGTGTTCCCATTGTTTATCCTGGTAGTTACAATCTACTGCCATAAGTGAACTCTACAAAGTAGTACAGTTATTTTTCTGAACATTTCTTTATTCAAATTGTCCTTGCCCTGAGTTCTCAGCAACAGAGACGGGAAATGGGGGTGGGATTGCTCCGCGCCAATATCTTATGAACTGCTGCTGCTCTGCAGAAACTATGTCCTAGAAAACCACATGTCTGTGGTGGATTCCACTTTTCTTTGTTTTGGACACAAAACAGATTACTGTCAAAAATTCGATAGGGGCTCAAAAGCACACATCAGTACGCATTCGCGCCTAGGGCTCTACCACAGGAACACGCCAAAGGTTGGCGACGCGTCCGCAATGGAGCACAGACACTTTACGTGTTTCATAAACGACTTTAGTGGTTTTTATTTTCAGCATGTTCCTTTTAACATAGTGTAAATGCAGATTATTGGTCACAAAAAGTCGTCACCGACTTTCACGTTGCAGCAGTGATGTCATAAACACAAGACATTGTAGAATAATAGTACAGTACAGTTACACAAAGGTAGGGGTGAGCAGATAAAGAAAAAGGATCAGAAGAGGAAGGACAGAAGTAAGATCGTAGTTGGGTTTCCATTACAATTATGTCCAAAACCTTCTCGAAATTCTTGAAATTTCGAAAAATCCCAATATTGCGATTACGTTGTTTTCATTCAATCATAATTATGTGAATAAACACAAACCAAGACCGTCGGCGTCTTCTTCAGGCCGTGGAGCGGCGAGCTCCTTACTCGTGGGAGGAGCTACAGATGAAGCCGTTTTGGGTAATGGTGGTTGGTGATTTAACAAAGGAGCTGTGGATCCAACAATTCCACGTGACACGCCCTATATTGGATGAGCGGTGTTGCTGTGGGACCGCTGATGGCGCCCGCTGTGCAGCGACCAAGGCAGCCAATGGTATTGTTGGTCATGTGACCCATTTAATTCAAAGAATGGTTTTCTATTGCAGTTTTGAAGGAAATATGTCAATTTCGATACGGCTCAAAAAACCACCTGGAAACTTGAATGATTTATAAAAATATTTTAAAGGACTAATCGTTCAAACGCAAAGCATTGTGGTCTGTATTTGTCAATCTGGTGAGCATTGAAGCACACTAGTTTTACCAAGAGACTTGGGGGAAATTTCTCGGGTACCGGGTTTAGAAATTCTAGATTAGGACACTCCGAAAAAATGAACGCCTTATACATATATAGTGCACGATATGGTGAGGGAATTTAGACTCAACCTAGATTTTTTTCCTTGCAAATACATTTCATTTAGACATTTATCCTATTGTGTTCATTCTCTAGTGCTGCAACCAAAAAACAAGGAGCTGAACTAAAAGTGCGCACAGCCTCGTCTGTGCGGTTATGCGATGCTGCCGTCAGTATCCTGACTACGGTTAAACTCCTGCTTGATGGGTTGCTGGTAGTAATTATGGTAATCTTTTATTCTACTTCCACACAGAGTTATCATTCTCATTCAGAAGAACTACTTCAAAAAGTGTTAACAGCAGCTTTCAGCAATCTGGTGTTGTGTTTTAAACGTGGCTCCTAATAAAGATGCTCAACATGAATAGATTTAAATGATGATTCAGCATGTGACACCAGAGGAACATATAAATGTTAGGGAAAAGGTGCATGTGAAATGCGTGCAGTTCCCGTCTCCTCTGCACATCTCCACGTTCAAACCATCTTCTAGCAGTCTTTGTCTGGAGGAACATATGGGCGATATTATGAGACTTGAATGAGTGCAGGAAATGAAAAGAATTTCCCATTTTGCACTTTCTGTTGAGTAAACACTTACTGTTCGCGCGGGCGAGCGAGCGAGACGAGGGTGGGATCACGGTGACCCCTGAGCCTCGGACTCAGCTGTGCGGCGTCAACATTCCAGACAGCCTCCGCCCGACCCGCAGCTTCTCCGGTGCAGGAAAGCAGACCCGTGTTCACGTAAGCCCCCTCTGTGATCAGACTCCAGAAAAAACTGCCTGTCCAAAAGGCAAACCCCAGCAAACGGCTATCTTTTGTTTAATTTTACGCGTGGAAGAATAGCTGTTGACTAACGAGGTGTGGTGCTCTGACTGCTGCAGGGCAGTGACCTCCAGTTAGTGAGGCAGACATCAGCCGCTGCAGTTTAGAAAATATCTGTAAGGGCTCTTATTCTCCAGCTGTTGTTTGGCCCGAATCTGTGGAAAGCCCTTCACTTTTGCCAAGCTGATGTTGAAGAATCGCTTTTATTGTTTCATCAAGAAGCCTTTTTTCCCCCTCCTTGTTATAAATTCTCATCTTCAGACATGAAACAGCTGGAAGGATTATTTTATTTTCTGGATTTTTTTATAGATCTAATTTTAGGTAGAGTATAGAGAGATTCACTTTGAAGCTACATTTGCCAGAGGTTGGATTTCTGCAGACTCTTTTTTTTTTTATTTGTTTTACTTCTAAAATGTGGGCACCTGAGGCGCTGACTGCGCTCTGGCGAATCCTGGCGTCTCTGGCAGTGAACCGAGCGGCCCGGCGCCCAGATGAGACGGAGAGGGTATGCGGTCCACTGTGCCGGCTGACCTGGTTTTTTATCTCTTCTGCTGATTGTTCTTCTGCTGTTGGGTCATCTCCTGTCTGTGAACAGCAGGATGTAAACACAAGCCTGTAATTGTGGCTCTCCGTGCTCACACTGTTTGCAGTCACCCTTTATTCCACAACGTTTCTCTGCTGCGTCTTTTGTTGCTCACACTCACAGAGATGAGCGAACGTCGGGGTTTAAATCTGTTAAAATCGCACGTTTTGGTGTTCTTCAAAGTTTAAAAGCACAACCAGGATGAAATAGGTTACCCTCCAGCAGAGCAAGTTCTTCAGAGTGTAATAATGGTTTAGATGTAAAAATAATGACTGTGTAAACATGTATGCTTGCTCTCTGCTTTCTTCTGAGTTTAGTTTGTATCCATGTTTTTGGGAATATAATGAAAGACAAGACTTGTTACTATTATTATCAAATAAATTGGTTACATTATAGGCAGCCACTTTCATTGCAATTGCATTATTTTAAAACTAATAAGCAATAAAACAAAGGTTCTACCTTTAATATTGTGCTATTTTTTACTGTATTATTAAGGCTTGCTTTTTGTCTCTTCTAACAAATGTAATCCACATTTTCTCTTCTGTACTTACACTGTCTTGGCAGGAAATTGGGTCAAGAGAGTTTTATTTATCAATTTCCTTTCATTGCCTGTGTGAAATTAGCTTGGACTTTGGGAACGTGACCCAGATTGTTGGTCAGCAGCTGGACGTTTGACTTCTTTCTGCTTTGGTGAATTCACAGGATGTAAGGCGAGCCATTCTTTGGTGTTTGCCTTTTGCAAAGCAAACTTTGCTTATTATTTGAGTCCAGTGAGGCCAAACCTGACGAAGAATCTAAGAGCCGTCTTGTTCTGATCAGAAGTTTGTCTGTTTGGTCTCTGGCTTTGACATTTGCATCTGAATGGCAAACACAAGTTCACCCCAACGCGAGTGTCGTAGGTGTGGGCTTTATTGTTTTTTGACAACTAAGCGATATCAACTGACATTTAAAGATTTTCCTTTGGTATTTTTGCAGTTTTTGTGTTTGAAATTTGCAACTCAGTTCACAGTAATGGGGAAATTGCTTTCTGAGTGGTACAAATTGGCTTTAAAAGACGGAAAAACATGCAAAGATCCTTTAATTAAAAAGGGTCACTGAGCGTTGGCGCATTACAGCTGGCTCATGTGTGATCGCTGATAAATGTTGTTCCTTCTTTGTTCAGAAGAGCCACTCTGTCTCTCTGCTCAGCAGCAGATGTGATCATTTCTGCTGAATCTTTCTGTCATGGTTTCTTACCTTTAGTCTTTTGATACATCGTCTTTCATTGGGACAAAGACTCGTTTTGGATGGACAAACCTCTATTTGTTGACGCTGGGCTGGAACCAGTTTTTCTCCTCCAAGATCTTCCCTCCTTTAGCTAGATAGGACTTCAAAGAACTCTAACCTTTTGAGAATGGGCAAATAGGTGGTATGACCAAGTCTGACAATTCATGCAACACACGAAGTGAGGCTTCTTTAGAGTTAATGATTTTGGGAGTCATTTGTTAACCAGTGACAAGAAGCCACTATTTCACACTGGGCTGAATGGACTTCCTTGCGTCAGAAGCCTCCAAGAGCTGATGGGCTGTTCTGGATCCATTTTCTTTTTAATTTTCAAATGAGCCTTAAGATGTAGGACGAGTGGGACGGAAAGCGGGAAGTCAGTTCAAAGCTTCTGAAGACAATTCAGATGTACTTTCGTGCTAAGTATTGGTGTCGTTGCCCTAACACTGACTTCCTCATCGGTCATCGGGCTGCTGGAGCCTCTGCAATGACACTTTTCCAGCAAAAAATCCAAGGTACAAGAAAATTGTAAAAAATCGTAAATTATTATTGTTTTTACTTTTGGTGTTTGTGAAAAAAGCAAGCATATCATCCTTTTTATCTATAGCTAGGTAATGGAAGTTTTCTACCATGACACGGATGACGGCGACACTTTTTCTCCAAGTTGTAGAGGTCACAGAGTCACAAACACCAACCGAGACTGGAATTCTCCATAGATCAATATCAGCAAGACCAGTGATGACAAATATTAGCTTATGAACACCAGTCAGTGGCGCGTGCCATTGGGTTTTTTTGGGTTGATGAAGGGGCCTTGTGTGGGTAAATTAGACTCTTTGAACAGTGACACTAATATCTCTATAGCCCCTCTAATGGATGTCGGTGCCAAACTGCTCTCTTAGATATTATCTTTAATTCTGTAGCAACCCACTTAACCTAAAAACATCTCAAATCTGGCGTTTTTAAACTGAAAATATGCAGATGATAATAAAGGTATGTCACAGTTTCCCCATATTAAGAAATTGAGTCTGCTGAGTGGAACTAATTTATTTGCTTCTTCTCCATCTACAGAGGGCGAGACTTTGCATTCACACTGGCCATTAAAATCTCAGCATTACTCCCTGCAGGCCGTACTGGCACATGGAGGTAATCCTTTGGTGGTGTGAGCACAATCAGAAAGGGGGGAGTTTAATGATTAGGCTCCTACCGGCTCACACATACCACATTATCGCTGGGCACAGGAAGGGGAAGGTTTGGCCATTAATGGGAGGGCTTTAGCATCAGTGCTGATTCAAGTGTCAGCTGCTGGGATGTTCTTTCCTTTTGTGAGGTTGAATTGTGGGAGCTGCTGGAAAGTGCATTTGGTTTACTCAGGTCTGAACGGAGGGGTCCCTTGTTTCACAAAGTCCTTAACATCAGGGGGTCAAAGTGGTCTTTCTAGGTTAGCCCCATAATGATTTTCTAAGAAATAATTCCTTCACAATTACATGTAGAGCATAATCACCCAAAAAATACATTTTTCTTGCTTTTGCAGCTCTTTGCTCCTTTTAAACCCAGACTCTCCTTTGCAGGAACCTGGTTAAGGGGAAGAATCGCTCCAGCGAAGAGCTTTCATCACAACAGAAATGTTTGGCACATGCTTGAGACGTGATCCCGTCTTTCTTGTACTGCAAGTGTGATGAATTGAGTGTGTGTTTTGCCCCAAACCATCACTCACGCACTTCTGTTATCATTGCAACAGATGAACAGCTGCTCACTTTGGAGGCTTTAGCACTTTAGGGGCAAAACCGTTCAGACACAGTTCAAAAACACAAACTGTGTGTGTCTTTGTGTTCCTCTGGAAACTATTATGGATTCAAACGGCAGAAGGTAAAGCGTTAGCAGCAAGCCTGGAGGTTCCTTTGCTTCCTGGTTGGTTGTTTTGCTTGATCTTCCTTGTGAATGATACAATCAGTGAGTCACATTCAAATGTCGGATGGCTGCAGCTTATCAGCAGAAGGCAGGTAACAAGAAGCTAATGAGTGGCCTGGAAGCATGTCTGCGTTGTCTGACTTTGGGGTGGTGTCCATGTGATCGCAGCCTTTCAAAAATGTCCCATCCTGCTATGGAGAGGTTAAAGAGGACAATACCGCCACTTTTGTGAGCGTGAGTAAGTATCCTCTTGCTTCACAGCAAACAGAAGTATTAATATGACAATTACACAAGGTTTGATTAAAGATAATCATCTGTAAGCGCTGGTTAGTGTTCATCCCAGAGCTCGTAGTGGCTGAACGGCTTTATCTCAAGCAAAACAAACCCGTCTGACACTGACGTGATCTGTGACACACCAGGAACCTTTTATGTTTAAGAGGAACGTGTTGGAACTCCCGGAACTCCTGCTTACTAGCAAATTATTGGCAAATTTAGTATGTTTTGAGCATGTTTTATCATACAAGTCTGTGGACACTCTCAAAAGTGAATCGAAGTCTTGCATATTTTAGCAGTAGGTATTCAAAGTATGATATGTTGTGCAAATATGTGTGACTTCTGTGAACCTTTCTGTTTAAAATAGCACATCATAAGTTATGCAGCACATGATGACAGAAGGAAAGACGGCTCACGTTGTTTAGACCTCTACAGGTTTACCTGGAACAGATCTTGTGTCTTGAAGTTCGATTTTGGCGTTTCTGTGGCTTTTCTTTAAAAAGTCGAACGCTTGAAATACTTTCTACAGATAATAAATAGATATTTTCACTCTAAAATGGGTATGATTTGACAACAGCAGCGGAAGGCCCCGTCATCATGTCACTGTCTGTCATCTCCGCTGAAGCTTTCCTTTGGGGCTGAAATTGTAATATTTTGGGGCCGTTTTGACATTTTTAGCTTCTGTCCTTCCATCATGAGATGGGCATTAGTGAAACAAAAAGTATTAATCTCACCGTAGTCGACAGACTGTGCCCACTTTTCTGACATCATATTAATATCTGCGGCGCCTTTAATCAGGCCACAATGTCAGAGGATTATTTTAAGACCTGGCAGAAGCACTGGGCCACTCCCCTCTGGATGAACCAAGATGAAAGGCGGACTAGCCGACATCAGAGACAGAAATTGAGTTCATTACTGTAATTAGGCCTCTCTGTCTCTCCTATCCTGCCTTTCCACTTCTGTCCCGAGTTCTCCAGGCAGGCCTTGTGTCTTAAAAACCTATAATGGAAGTAATGGAATTACTGCAGCTAGCAAAAGGCTGTTGTCAAAGGTGGCCCGCCCACCCTCCATCTGTTGCTTCTCTTGTGCAGACAGCCAGTAAAAGAAGACGTAAAGCAGCCTCCTCCTGGAGGTCATGCAGAAGCAGATATTCTGCTGACCACATTCTGTTGTCGAGCTCTCTATTGGCTGAAAAAACAAGGGGGTGGATGTGAATGGGACGCGTCCATTAATCATTGTCAAGGAGTGAGTAGTTAATAGAGGAAAGGGAAACCCAGACCACCGTGCCGACCGCCTTATCATGTCCCTTTCTTTGACGAGAAATAAGGGTTAGGTAACCTCGCTGTGACCCTGTGGAGAAACACAAACACACACGGGTCACGTGTCAGTTAAATAAACATTCTGTTTTATAAATCCAAACTTGCTTTGTGTGGGAAATAAGAGCTCAAATTTAAGAGACTTTTTTTTTTCTGTGAATGCGACTGAAGGAAACATCGTCTCCAAGCAGTTATCCAAACTACTTTGGATGCCTCAGTTTTCCGTAAAGGCGTCTTTTCGGACCTCCTTGCGGTCTCGCACTCCGTTTTGTTGTCATGCGGTGAGATTGGAGCGTGTCTGTCCTTTTGTTCTTCCTGTTGTCGGCCGTCCGGGAAAGCCTCTGTAGGAGTGTCGGCGTGGATGAAGCCGTTGGTGCAGGTGGCACCTTTTGCTGCCACTCGCTCTAATTGTGAGTGTGAAGAGGCAGTTTTCATTGAGCAGTTGACATTTAGGTTTGGGTCAGCAGACTGCCGTTGTCACTTCTGCTCCTGTCAGAACCTGGGACAGAAACCCGAGCTGGGCCACGGTTGACTACACACATCCAAAAAAAATCTCCTGAAGCAAAAATAAACAGAAGAACAGGAATAGGAAGAGCATGCTATTTACGGGACTTTCTTGTTGTGTGTTGCATCAAAATACACATATATTTTTTGATTTGGGCTCCAATTTAAATTTAATATTTGATGGTGGCCATTTTTTTCACTGTTTTGCACTAAAACACATTTTTATACCGTAAGTTAGTCACAATTTTCATGTATATTTAGTTTTTATACATATATCACGAGGATTTGTGACATTTAGGTCGGCTGTGGTTTGAGGTAGATCGGTCGAGCTCTGATCAGAAGATTGCAGGTTCGATTCCCTCCTTAGTGTCCTTGGGCGAGACACTGAACCCCACATTGCCCCCATTGCTTATCAGTGGCTGCCAGTGTTCGGCAGTGGAGGCGCCATCATTGTGTTCATTTGTGTTCATGGGGAGATGGGAATGTGACCGTAAAAGCACTTTGGGCCTTAAAGCAAAAAAGAAAGGACCATATTAGTAAAACCCATTTACGCCATTTACCATAAGGTTACAGACATAAATTATATAAAAAACGTTGATGGTTTATTTAAAAAATACATTTTAATTTCCGACGCAATGCATTGTGGTCTATATTTGCCGATCTAATGAACATCAATGCACACTGGTTTTTCCCAGAGACCTTTGGGAAATTCTTAGGGCCCTGGATTTTGGAATTTTAGATTTGGACAGCACTACAACATGGCAAACGAGCTATATACTGCACTATATAGTTCACTATATAGTGCAATATAGTGCACTATATAGTGAGTAGGAATTCTGACACAACCTTGGTTAGAAAAATGTTGCATATTAGCACCAAAATGCTTTTCTCTGCTCCAGAATCTGTTGAAGTTCTGTTAATCGCATTAACGGTTGAGGTGCTCCGGTTGTTCAAAGAGCTGTAGCTCCGGTTTTAAAGGGTTAACTAAGAAGTTCCTATTGCCAATATTTTTCTACAGATGTAGGTCATGCGTGCTTCAACCTGTATTTTAATCCATGCAGGCAGAAGTGAATACTTTATTACTAAAGTGTTTCCGACTCGTCTCTAGTGTATTTGGTGCAGTCTGGCTTGAAGCTCATTTAGAAGTGGCCCACATTTCTGTCCAAAAATAGTTTATCCCCCCCACTCAGATTACACAAAGAAATGTAAACAGTCGTCTGGGAGCTGAAGCTGTCATAAAAGGTCTGTTGATGTAGCAGAAACAACGACTGAAACAACTAGGCTCCATTCATCTGTCTACCTTGTTTGCAACCAAACGTTAAGGGCTGCTTTGGTGGAGCTTATTATCCTCACAGAAGGAAATGCTGCTATCTCTGTCTCTGTGATGCGTAGTCACTACTGGGTGACTCTTCGGGTTTTTTAGGATGAGGAGATGAGGACACGCTTAGCTACGTAGAACAAGAAAAAAGCATTAAGGTCATTTTCAAAGACTCCCAAGTCTTCCATTCTTATGCGGCGCTGCTGTCCGTGGTTGTCCATGTAGACCTGTGTTTGAGCTCCTGAAGTAAATGTAACACCCTACTCGCAGTCCCTTTGGGCCATAAATCCTACCTTTATAGCAAAGGATAAGGTCAGTTTAAAGAAACATTTCGTTTTCCTGGAAATTGTTCATTTCCTTTAGACTTTATCCTTACATATAACTCACTTGTCTGGTAAAACTGTCCTCCTTTAGATGGTCAAGAAGCTCAAATAACTGGTCTTATATTAAAAAAGGTATTGTCACAGAAGATGACCATATGCTACGTCTCGTCCAGCATCCTTAAAAGACCTTAAGGCTGATTTTCAAGGACGAGCAAACGGATGTTTTAGCATACCTTTTTTCTCTGTCCTTGAAAGTTCAGGTTATTAAGAAAAATGATCATTTAGCGTCAATATTGTCTTTGCTCTTTATCATAAGTGTGGTGTAATAGACTTGTTTCTTTCTAAATTTTCATGTAGCCACCTATTTGGACTGATCAACCTGCACTGTAGAAAGGTGTTCACAGTGCAGAACTGTTCCCGCCATGTGATTTGCAAGCTTTGTGATGCTAGACCAGATATTGGTTCATGCAAGCATTTAACTGAACATCTGCTTTCCTGTTACTGTCATTTGCTTCGCCACCATCTGTTCCACATTGGTGCAAGCCATACACATCTAGAGTGTTATTAACCCATAAAGGAACACGCTAATTAGCAGTGTTTGCAAAAATGCTGTTCCAAGAGGAGAGCATCCAGAATCATCCGACTGGGAACATTTTTAGCAGAAAACGGGGCACTTAGATTTCTTTTTCTCTCTCTTTTGCATTAGAATAGAATGTGTCATGGTTGTAAACGGGGAAAAAAACAACTCCTTTTACTTTTAAAGTCAAACTTTTTGCTACAACGTTCACCCGCTGTGTGCTAAACATTGCCTTCTTTGTGTTTGTTTCTCTCCTGCAGATCTAACTCCTCCAGCTGTCAGTCTGCATTGGTTCCACGCTGCGAAGAAAGTCTCTGCTCAGTGCGCTTCAAACACGTTTTCTTGACACCCAAATGTTGTGTATCAACTGTCATGCCATGCGCTCTCAAAGAGTTATGACGACGGCTGCTTCTTTAACTCAGGAAAGGGGCTTCTCTGCTGTTTGCCAGTGAGCAAACCACATGACACGATGAGGACCAGCCCAGAAAATCTGCCCCTCAAGGAAGCTGCCGGCAGGATATGAGTATTTTAAGCCCTGTGACAGATAACAAGTCCAACCTTGTGGGAATAGTGGGAGGCCCAGAAGAATACACCAGAGCTATGCAGTCAGAGGAGCTATTCAGCAGGAAACTTAAAGCCTTGAATGGAAGTATGGGACCTCCAGCCTCCAGCATGCAGGTGAAACCTGACTGTGTCGGCAAAACAAACGGTACTCCTGCCATGCCCAAAATGGGGGTTAGGGCCAGGGTGACAGAGTGGCCACCGAGAAAAGACGGATGGGATGGACGGCCTTCTCCAAACTACCAGAGTGTGATATCCGTTTTCCAGAATGGACAGCAGGAACATACTGTGGAATTACTGGAGCAAGGAGAAGATGTTTGCGTAGATATGGATTACAATGACAAATACACACTGAGCGACCTTCTCACCAACTCCCCATTGAAGGGCCTTCACCCCATTCGCCAACGCAGCAATAGCGATGTGACCATAAGTGACATCGACTCTGAGGACATCATGGACCAGAACGCTGTTAACCCAAACACTGGAGCTTCACTGCATCGTGAATACGGCAGCACGTCTTCTATAGACCGCCAGGGTCTTGGAGGAGAAGGCTTCTTCACGATGCTCAGAGGCTACAGAGTGGATAACCTGGACCATCGTAGCATACCGCCTCTGGGTTTTCCAGAGTTGCTGCGCTGTGATGCTTCCCTGTCCCCAAGCTTGCAGACAGCAGCACAAATTTCCAGGGGAGAGATCATCCACATTCCAGGCTATGATTACATAGACAGTTCTCTCCTTTACAGCCGCGAGCGCGAGAAGTCATTTATTAGGCGACTCAAATCGGAGTCAGCAGAGCCGTCTCTTTTTAGAAAATTACGGACAATAAAAAGTGAGAGCGATGCCTTGAGACTCTCCCTAGAGGACGACCGTCGACCGCTAAGCTTCCAAAAATGCTTTGCCCACTACGACGTCCAGAGCGTCCTTTTTAACATCAGCGAAGCCGTGGCGAACAGATTCAACCTGAGTCAGAGGAAGAACACCACCACTGGAGCTTCAGCCGCCTCCGCCGGGGTGGGGGCAGAGCCCGGCGTGGTGTTAGGAGGTGGGGTTGGACCTGGAGCGGGGGCAGACAGTGCAGCGCTGGGATGTGGCGGTGGAAATCCAATCTTTGAGTCTCCACTGGGCAGCAGGGAGGATTTAAACCCCAAAGAGAACCTGGACGTGGATGAAGGAGATGGAAAGAGTAATAGCCTAGTACTCGGCTGCCCGCACTTTCGCAATGAGATTGGTGGTGAGGGAGAAAGGAAGATCTCCCTCTCCAGAGCCAACAGCGCCAACTACAGCGGGATATCGGAGAGCTGCTCTTTTGAGTCCTCTCTAAGTTCCCACTGTACCAACGCTGGAGTCTCTGTTCTGGAGGTGCCCCGAGAGAACCAGCCAATCCACAGGGAGAAGGTCAAACGCTACATTATCGAGCACATTGATCTTGGGGCTTACTACTACCGGAAATACTTCTATGGGAGAGGTGAGCATTGGTGAAGATGCATTCTTTCCAGGTTTTACACATTCCCAGCATTTATCTGAGTGTCTGTTCCATTGATTGTATCAGAGATCTGGACTGAGTGAGTGTGATGTCATTCATAGAAAATGATTTACTTTTGGCTCCAATGAAATCAATTCAGTTGTCGTTTTCTCAAAATGTCAGAATCAGTTTCAATGGCAAGATGGCTTGATGGAAGGCCACTCACCTACCACTTAAAAGCAGGCTACACAAAATCTTTCAAACTCTTTTACTACTTTTATTTAGGGATCTGATTTTTCAGTTTATAACGTGAATAACGCAGGATTATCAAGAAAAAGTTTCAATTAAAAAGCTAGCAGAGCAAGAATGGTATTTTTCGGATTACAAGACATGGGCAGCAAAAAACAATTTAAAAAAAAAAATATATATATATATATATAATTCACACTTTTTTTTTGAACACACTTTATTCAAGTATGCAAATCAATTATTGACTTTTACAGCATAACGAAATGAACGAAGAACAAGTGGCATCTCAGCAAAAATGAAGGTATCAACAGGAGTCTTTCAAAAACAGTTTCCCAGGACTTAGAAAATATTACCATAAAAGTAAATAAATAATGAAACAATAATTGACAAAGAAATATTACATTGTACACTGATTATGAGTGGAAAAGCTGCCCATAAAGGTAAAAAATACTGTCCCATTGCAAAAACACCCTATGCTAAAACTTATCCATCTGGCCAACCAAAGTGTTCAGTCACAGGAGTCCATAAGTCATAAAACATCTCTGACCTCAAATGAAGTTTAGCTGTTATTTTTTCCATCAAGTAAACTTTCCTCAAAGCTTCCAGCCACTGTTCAAGACTTGGGGGTGAGGTTTTAAGCCAAGATCTGGTAATCATCTTTTTTGCCACCAGTAGAAGGATTTGTATAAGTTTAACTTTTTTCTTTTCTATGCCTTCTTCTGGAAGGATGCCTATTATATAGTAAAGTGGATTTAATGGCAAGTTGACCTGTGTTATAATTTTAATAATGTTTTGAATTCCTTGCCAATATGGTATCAGAACAGGGCAGTCCCAAAAAATATGTGTGTGATCTCCAATTTTATTGCATTTCCTCCAACATAGATCAGATTTATTTTTGTCATATTTAGATATGGTGTAAGGAGTCTTGAAAAATCTCATCATAATCTTCCAGTTGAACTCATTCCATGTAGGACTGTTTGAAATTTTATGAACCCCCTCACAGATTGATTCCCACTTTTCATCCTCAATGACAATGTTTGCCTCCAATTCCCATTTTCCTTTCAGATCTAGTGAATTATCTGACAGGTGTGCCTGCAGACATTTGTACAAATTTGAAACTATCTTCTTCCTTGATTTATCAACAATGCTTTTGATCATTAACTGTTCTATTTGAGTTGGTGGTTGTCTCAAAGCCTCCCATTCCCCACACGACCTTAAGTAGTCCCTTATTTGCAAGTATCTGTAAAAATCCTTGGAATCTATACCGTATTTATCTTGTAATTGTTTGAAAGATTTTAAGATGTCTCCGTCAAATAATTGATGTATTGTTAATAAACCTTTTTTGCCCCAGTCTGAGAAACCCGGATCTATCTTGTTTGGCAAAAAGTCTGCTATTTTGGAAATTTTGAGTGCTCTTGAAGTTGTCAGGGGGGCGCCGATGTTTTTCCTCACAGTTGACCATACTCTCTGTGTACACAGTATCAAATTGTTTTTTATTTTGAGGTCTCTCCATTTTTTCTGTCCCAGGAACGGTGCTGTTTCAAGTGAAACTGAGGGAGAAGCATAGTTTTCCAGTTTTATCCAATTTGTATCCTCATCTTGGCTCACCCATTCAGCCAGCCCTCTTAGTTGAGCCGCCCAATAATAAAACTTTAGATTTGGTAATCCTAAACCGCCATCCCTCTTAGAACTACATAATAATTTTTTCCGAATTCTAGGCTTTTTATTTTGCCACACGAATGTAGAGATCATCTTATTTAATATTTTAAAAGTGGAGGATGGGATCCATATGGGAAGAGCTTGAAAAAGATATAGCAGGCGAGGGAGAACATTCATTTTGACCGTTTCTATTCGACCTACTAGGGACAAAGGTAAAATTTCCCAACGTGTTAAATCAGATTTTAAATTTA
Source organism: Oryzias sinensis (assembly GCA_037389245.1). Lineage (NCBI taxonomy): Eukaryota > Metazoa > Chordata > Actinopteri > Beloniformes > Adrianichthyidae > Oryzias > Oryzias sinensis. The sequence goes on from CM074500.1 coordinate 2,031,666, forward strand.
AAATCAATTTTCCATAATTTTCTATGTACATTTTAGAATGTTGTGATGTAATCATTACTCCTAAATATCTAAACCCTTGGGTGGTCCAGTTAAATGAAACTATTTTATCCAAGTCTGCTGGCCTCTCCCCTATTATCATCATAGCATGCGATTTAGATTCATTAATTTTGTATCCCGATATTAATCCAAAATTCCGTAGGCATTCCAAAAGAGGGGGAACAGAAGCAAGTGGGTTCTTAAGGTATAATATAATATCATCTGCATAAAGTGAGATTTTGTAATCTGTTCTTCCGACTGACACGCCCTGTATTCTTTGGTCTTTTCGGATGAGTTCGGCCAGGGGCTCTATACTAATTGCAAACAATAACGGTGAGAGGGGGCACCCTTGTCTGGTTCCTCTTCTGACTCTAAAACCTGCAGAAGTGCATCCATTCACCCGTACTTTTGAGATGGGTTTTGTATAGAACACTTTTATCCATTTGATGAAATCCGAGTGGAATCCCATAGTCTCCAGCACCCGTTCAAGATATAGCCAATTAACCCTATCAAATGCTTTCTCAGCATCCAAGCTTACAAGCATTGACGGTTCTGATGTCTTTTTAGCTGCCTGCACAATATTCAGCGTTGTTCTTATATTATTTATTCCTAATCTACCGGGTATGAATCCAGTCTGATCTGGTTTAATTAAATTCCTTATATATTTCTGGATTCTCTTAGCCAATATTGCTGTCAAAATTTTCATATCACAGCAAAGTAAACTTATGGGTCTATATGAGGCACAGTTTGCAGGATCTTTACCTTCTTTGTGTATTACTGATATTATTGCTTGAGACCAGGATTTAGGTGGGTCATTTTCTTTTAAAGTATAATTAAAAACTTTCTGTAAAAGAGGCAAGATTTCATCTTTAAAACACTTATAAAATTCACCTGGGTACCCGTCTATCCCTGGAGATTTATTGTTTTTCAGGTTTTTAATTGTATTTTCTATTTCTATTTTTGTAATGGGCTCTACTAAAGTTTCAGCTTGTGTTTTAGTTAATTTGGGCATCTTAATTTTTTCTAGAAAGACTTTGATCTTTTCTTCTCTATTTGTAATGTCAGGTGAGTCATACAATTTTTCATAATAAGCGGAAAAGGCTTCCGCTACATCTTTTGGGTGGGATACTACTTTCTTTGAGGACGGATTAAGTATTTTTGCTACGCTTCGATTGGCTTGAGCTTTGCGTAATTGGAATGCCAATAATCTGCTAGCCCTGTTTCCTGATTCATAATATCTCTGATTAGCAAATCGTAAGGCTCCCTCTGCTTTATTGGTTAATAAATCGTTATATGTTTGTCTACAGTGGTTTAAAGATTTTAGGGTATTTTTATCATTTGTCTGTTGATGTTCTCTTTGCAAATCCATTATGTCTTTCTCTAGTTTCTTTTGTTTTTTTTCCCTATCTTTTTTTATTTTAGATGAGATCGCTATAATTTTGCCCCTCAGCACTGCCTTTGCGGCTTCCCATAATATAGTGAGCGAGGTTTCTCCATTATCATTATTTTCCAAATAGTTTTTCCATTCTTGTTTAATATCGTTGACCACCTTCGGATTGTTTAGAAGAGAAACATTTAATCTCCATTGTCGGATTTCATTGTTATTTTGCAGATTTAATGAGAGGACTACTGGTGCATGGTCAGATATTGTTATCGAGTCAATATAGCAGTTCGTGACTTTATAGGCATCTCTTTTTGACACACAAAAAAAATCTATTCTGGAATAGCTGTTATGTACTTTGGAGAAAAAAGTATATTCCTTCTCTTTTGGATGTTTATGTCGCCATATGTCCATGAGTCCCAGTTCCTGCATTGTATTATGCAGCAACTTTGTTTTGCGTGGTGTCGGTCCTGGCTCAAATGGTTTCTTATCTAAATGTTGGTTTAAGACACAATTAAAGTCTCCCCCCACCAACAGGAACCCTTCTGCATGTGAAGTTAAGATGACAGTTATTTCTTTAAAGAAAGATGGGTCATCTTCATTTGGTGCATATAGATTCAAAATAGATACTTTAACATTCCCGATATTTCCCACCATCATTACATAGCGACCTTTTTTATCAGTTAAGGTTTTCTCAATTGTGAGACCTAGAGCCCGATGACACAAAATGGCTACCCCTCTTTTCTTTTTGCCTTCCCCACAAGTTGAACTAACAACCTGGCCCACCCAATCTCTTTTAAGTTTCTGATGTTCCTTCTCGTCCAGATGAGTCTCTTGAAGCAAGGCAATTGAACAGTTTAATCTTTTCAACTGGGATATAATTTTTTTTCTTTTTATGGGATTATTGACTCCGTTCACATTATAACTAACCACAACAATTTTGTTCATGCTTTATGATAAAAAAAATAAGTGTACAACTGTTAAGGTTTCTGCTGAATGCCAACAAACAAAAGAACGACAACAACTGAACTGAACATTTTTCAAAACTCAATAGTTCACAGTTATGGACCTCCAATAATCCAGTGGTCAGCCCCAAGAACAGCAGCAAATAGCTAATCCAGCCCGGAACCTCCCACTCCCGTTCTTTCATGGGCAGGAAGCTTGTGCTTCCTGGGTAAATTGCACATAGTGCGGTGGCGACGGTCTTCCAGGGTTTCCCGTGGTTGTGCTTTAGTCGCCTTAAAGGCCGAGTCCCCATTAGAATGAGAAACATAGACTCATCCAGACAGACCCATCTGATATTTTAACTTTCTTCTCTTAATTTACTTATACTTATAGCTGAATGATAAGAAAAATAGGTAAAATTGAAACTATAAAGTCACTGACAAACTTTTTTTTTTTTTTTTTTTAAATGTCCCTGCAGGTGTTTACATCTTACCTCACCACCTTGCCTACTTTACTCATGTCCAACACTCTCTGGGTCTTTGTGGCCTCCACTGATGAGGGCTCTAATGTCTGCTGTGCTCAGCTGCAGTCGGTTCTGTCTTCTGTCGTTGTAGTGGGTTTTCCATCCATCTCTGGCTAATTCCATTTCCAACACATCTCTGTCCTCCATCTCCATGCTTATTCCCAGCTCTTTCAATGTAGATTTTGCTTCCAGTAAGGAGGGGAACAATCTTGCGCCTGATTGCGTGAAGATTCTCAGTTGGGCCGGATATGGTGACTGAGCTCTGATGTTTTTCTCCTTCAATTTTTTAATAACCTCTCGCACCTTTTTTCTTTTCTTCTGTAGATCAGATGAGTAATCCTGGTCAAAATATACTTTGTGCCCTTGGAACTCGACTTGACGTTGCTTCCATGCCTGCTGCAGCACAGCTTGTTTCACTTGAAAGTCCAGAAAGCGAACTATGATGGAGCGTGGTGGCGCTGTTGTGCTTCTGGGTTTCGGTCCAAGGGCTCTGTGGGCCCTTTCCACATTGATGTCGATCTCTTCTCTGATTTCCAGAGCAGTTTTAAAGAAATGACACACGAATTTCACCATGTCATCCTTCTCAGACCCCTCTGGAATTCCATAAAGTCGAATGTTATTCCGCCGGAGTCTATTTTCCATGTCGTCGCACTTGCTAGCGAGGCTAGCTTCTCTGTGTAGCAAGTAGCTCAGTACTTTCTGGTGCTGGATGTGGCTATCCTCCTTAGCACTCACTCGATTCTCCACTTCGGTTAATCGTTTGTCTAGACCTTCAGTGCGTTGTTTCAGCTCCTCCATCGTATTTTCCAATCTGTTTAGGGAGCTTTTCAGGTCACAAAAAGAGTCCATATTTTCTTTTCGGAACTTCTTTAATTCCGCTAGCATCTCGGACTCAGTATTAGCATCCGCCATGCTTTTCCCTGGTGTAGCTTCAGCTAGCGTTAGCTGTTTGGAGCCTACTTTTCCGTCGTCGTTTCTGTTTCCTTTAGCCTCTTTTTTGTTTACTCTTTGGGTCGACATCTTCCCTGCAGTGTCTCAGTCTTGTAAATCTTGCGTTTATTTGTCAGTAGACTTTTTTGAAATCGGCTTTTGCCACGAGTCTGTCGGAGCTAGTCGTTTACGTGCTCACCTCAGCCATGACGTAACCGGAGTCCTATAATTCACACTTTTGGTAGAAAAGTGTAAGGTTTTCAAAGAAATCTGCCAAGCCCGGTGTAACATTTCACTCACACCGAATGCCTTTCACATGTCAAATTTGTATCCACTGCCTCTTTTGATGCACGTCAACTTTGATGCCCAAAGCTTGTCCAAAAATGCATGTGGGAGGAGCTAGTGTCAAGTTTTTGCCTCATTGCTACATGACAGCATTGACTGATTTATGTCCATGGAGGACACGGTTGACGTTTAGAGATCAGGTTTATTTCTTTTGAGTCTTCATGTCGTTGTGCATGATATTGTTCAGAGTCTGAATGATGGCACTTTCAGCGGTACTTCCATGTCTCTGAGACCCAGTTTGATTTCTTGCCGTTCTTAATTTGATCGTGGAACAAGAAAATAAAAACGATAACAACGTCTCGATTGAAAAATATGATAAAGTTCAGGAGGAAAACGATCGGATTCTCCTCCATGTTTGTTTTGGACGGTGCTTCTTCTTGTTCTGCGTTGCTGTCAGTAGAAAATCCAGATACAGAAAACCTGCAGTGCCCTCTAGTGGTTGTTAGCTGAAAAATAATGAATATGTGACCTAATATTAACACACACTCCTGAGTATAAGTCGCACCTCTATGCACAAAAACGTGAATCCAAAAAATACAGTAGCTGTTTATTTCTCTACAGAAGTCTAAAGGATTTTAGAATTGAGCCAGTGGGTACTTCCTGTTTGAAATGCCAGGGGGGAGGGGTCACTCGGTCCAGTTTTTATGCAGCCAATGGTCTTTTCTGAAGTTTTATCACACAGCTCAGTCAAATCAGTTTTCAATGAACTGGGATTCTTTGAAATGCTCCATAAGAGCAACTTTGCAAATAGATCTCATTGGGTCTAATACCTCGACGCTCGTCTAATTTTTGTTGGACCATTTAAAGAAGGCCCAGAACAATGCCAGACTTGTACAGAATGGGAGGCTGTAGTTACGCTTCTTAGCCAGAGGAGCTCCTACGTCCTGCTTGGGACATTGCCCCAACCCCTGCAGTGATACTATCATTAGTCATGTGAGAAAAGAGGGGTGACGGAGAGGGTGTGCTGCAGCTGTTCCCCACGGGGGACAGCAAGGGTGTGAGGACTCCTCGTGTGAAGCTTTCAGGTCAGCAGAAGTACTTCGAGGTCCCAGCTCGCCTCATTAAAACACCTATGTGACCGACACCAGAAACTCCACACTGACCCAGAATCCTCTCCACCCACAGCCAGGTCTTACTGCTCTCAGCAGATTGAGTTACTACCCCCCACCACCCCTGATCTCATCCAGCAAACAGCTGCTTCACCTTTCACCTTGTGAGCATCTTCACACAGGCAGAAGCTGTAAATCACTGAAAACAAACATGTTTGTGTTCATGCCAGAGCCCTTTTCCTGTTTAAACCGCCCTCTGCATTTAGGTTTGTTTTTAGCTGCAAAAACAAGAATTGTGAATTTATTTTCAGTTAGTACATTTTAGGGCTGTGAGCCTGTCGTCACCTGTTCTTTACCACAAATACACACATCAGACATGACAGCTTTGGGCCGAACATGAGTTTATTCACAAAACATCCTCATTAAGAAAACAACTTCAGCTTTCGACTACATTACCAAGTGTGGATGTACGCGGGTCAGGGTTCAATCCTGCCGGAGACGCACAACGAACTGATGTGAAACATATGTTTCATCAGGAAAAATCTGAAGCATCGGGGGTGCAGAGACCTGCCTTTATTTGGCATGAAAATCAGGGAAATCCATTTTTCAACCATGTTGTCAGCAACATGTGATGAGTGGTAAAAAGCTACAGTTTGCCCTGTGGCCTCCTTCACCTTTTGAACTTTTGCCCCACAGAACATTTGTCCTCTGTTCACTTGTTGACAAGCTGTGAGTTGTACTTTGAATTCAGCGACTAATTTATTATTCATGCTGATTTCTGTCATGTTGACACCAGCGTGTTGAGCCCCCCCCCTTGCTGTCTTCATCCGATATCTAAGCCCCAGAGCTTCCCGCTGAGCTTTTGGTTGACTTGTTTGTTGAATCCGAGTCGTCCTCTTTGGGTTTAGACCAGATTAGGACATGTTTGCTGAAGACACGGCGACGCGTGTGCACAGATCCACCTGGAGCAGCGCTGAAACACACACACGCAGGTATGTTAGCACATCTATGCAGGCTTAAAAATAGTACTGATGTTGACATTTTAATTTTCTTCATAAAGGAACATCAAATTATGCATTAGCGATGTGGTGAAATAGCCTAATTATTCAAAGTATTCTATTACAAAATTCTAATTTCAGACTAACCTTTCTATATTTTAATTAAACATGAACTTTAGAAATGAACATCATCACTACAGGCTGTTCTGGGGCGAAAGCAACAAATTAATTTGGTAAGAAGCTGGCTGCCCACTCGCTTCCTTTGTGAGGGGTTTGTACGTTTTTCAAGAAAATGTCTCAGTTTATCATAAAGACTGCCTATAATATATATACAAAAATCTGCCAGTTCTTAAATTTATTGATCGTATGCTACATGGAAAAAAAATATCTGACTCTTAACGTTTGTTCAAACGATGCGTGTTCCAGCACCTATTTTCAATCAGAGTCTATGTAAAAGTGTTTAAATGCGTGTTTTGTGCTTGAAACGTTCACACGGCGCTAGTTTCTATGAATGTTTTCAGGCTCTACGTACAAAACACCCGGCCAATGGAAGTTAAACTAGATCGACCAATCAGGTCAAAGTTCTGACGTATGGAGGGCGTCCTTTCTGATTCAGAGACATGCCAACCATTTGAAAATTGATCATGGAGGAGAAATGAATAACTGCGGTTTGTGTCCGACCGGAATTCTAGGACAGTAATGCCTCCAATCGTAGAGTTATGAAAGAATAAAGTATTCAAATTTGGACGTTACTACGTCCGTTTGATCACAGTCGGTCATCTAAGTTTGCGCTCGGAAAATACTGAACAAGTTTGGTTTTATAACTTTATAAAGTCATGCTAATACAAAAAGTCAATATTTACATTTAGGTGTAAACGTTTGTGCTTCAGAGCACACCCACTGGAAGAAATGTGTCTCTCCTCCACGCCACGGTGCCCTACCAGTGGAGGGATACACACCCCTAAGTCGCTACGGCTTAAAAAAAACACTTTTGGACACCACTACAGCTTAAATGCCCCTACAATTGGATCAACAGGGAGGAGCTAGAGGGGTAGGGAAACAATTGAGATTCAGCCAGAAATTTCACGCCCAGCCTCTTCCAATTGTAGATGGCGGACATGTGCTAGCAAACAGTAGCAAAAAAAAAAGTAGAAGAAGCCCCTCCCTGCGTGTCCAGGGTTAACACCAAGAACCCGCGTTTAGCATGTTCTTGAACGCGCATCACTGAATTGAATTAATCAACAGCAGAACTTGTGGATTATGGTGGAAGGAAGAACTTTGGATCAAACACAATTTGAAGAGAATTGAATTGTAAAGACTCTCACCCTGCATTAGACATAATCTAAAAAAAAAAATAGCTTTGATTTGTCGTTGGACTCAAAGCGGTGGCCTCTGTAGTGGAATGGGTAACATGGACTGAATGAAGGTTTTTCCTGCTTTACAATGATGGAGCATGGGGGGGGGGGAGAAAAACAGCACCATGCATTGCACAGTTAGACGTCCAAAAAATGTAGGTCAGCTGGCTGCTTTATGTAAACAGAAGGACCAGGATGTTCTAAAACAATCGTCCTACTGTTTTTTTTTTTTTAGGATTTTAAAGAAGGGTTCTGGGAATCTTTTCTACGCTGATTGACCACAGTCAGTTTCTGTTCAGAACCGATGATCTGCAGAAAACGTCCTGCGGCTATGAGACTACTATTGTTGTCAAAGAGGTCAACCAACTCTAAAGAAATAGATGTGAGCTTATCAGAGTGATGGCATGGTGGGTGGCTGCAGCCACAGAGAGGCAAACAGCATTTCAGTGATTGCCTCCCACCCCCCCCCCCTCCCTTTTTTCATGCACTTCCAGCGTTTGCAGGAATCCATTACCTTCTAACATGCTATTGTTTGCAAAACCTTTGCACGAACTGGATCTTCTGCCTGTAACCTTCTGACCTTGCCTTATGCTAAATAAACATTTATGCAATTCTTTTATGCACAGACAGTGCATGAGACAGGTTGACCTGGTAATCCTGCATCTCTGCTGCACCTCTTTAATCCTGTTTATGGTCACAGGACACCGCAGACTGACCCGTCGTACTTTGAGTGACATGAAGGGAGCAGCCTGGTCATGTTGTCGGTGTAATTCTGTACAGGCACGCTGAAAAGAGACAGACAGCGATGTACACCTGTATACCTGCTCCTCACACTTATTTGTAATACCAGAGAAGCAACGAGTGTGTATTTAAACAGCAAGAGTACCAACTCCACGCACAAAAACCCATCAAAAAAGACAGTTATTGTCTCGATACCACAGAACCACTTTCACTGTCCAAGCAGCTCAAAATGTTAAGATTGTTTTGTTCAACATCAGACCTCATGTAGTCTGATCCTGGATAAAGTGGACTATACCAAACTATGATGATTTTATTCTGGAGATAATACAATTTAACACATCTTTGTTGTGCAGATGCTTAGTTTTTACTCTTTTTATTTTCTTTTTTTACCAAGCTAGCATATATACTACAAACTTAGCCGTGCTGAGAACCATGCTAAAAATGATGCTTTCCATCTGTTTTGGGTGTTTTTGCTGGTTTAAACAGATAAAAGGTTAACATTTGCCTGACTTTCCTGCAGTAGAGACGCTCAAAATGATCATTTGACACAGATATGTAAAATAATCTTTTAAAGGCTTTGATTTGCACTAAAGGTTTCTTCCACACTTGCAGAACATCAGAACTATTTTGGTGTGGATGACAATCTTGGACCCGTGGCGGTGAGCGTTCGTCGGGAGAAGCTGGACGATGGAAAGGAGAAAGAAGGGATGCAGTTCAACTACCGGGTCTGCTTCAGAACCAGCCAGGTAACTCCGTCCCTCCAAACATGATGGCAGTAAGGCATCTGTAGCACAAACCACATCTCTACTAAACACCTGGATCATTTCTTTTGGCGGAGCTTTTACTTTGAGCGGAGCAGATTTGTCAGTGCAGGCAGACACTCCACCACGTGGCCGCTAAACTGGTAGCCTTTTTAAGGCTGTTGCCTAATCAAGCAGTCAAAGTGAATGTGCTCCCAGCGCAATTCAGCGTCCAATGATTCTGATAAGTCAAGCAAACACGGCTGCTGAGCAGAGTCATCCTCATCTTCCTCACTGGTTTGATGCTCTCACACATGCTTTCACGGCCCGACCAAAACCGGTGCTGCTGGTCTGAATAATTCAAGTGCAACAGATGCATGGGGCAGGGCTGTGCCACTGATACCCGTGGTTGGTTTGGAGAACCACTTCCACGGTGAAACGACGTGCAGTATCTGGGTCATGGCGGTCCTAGCGTTTGCACGCAGGCAGCATTTGAACGTCTCGGCTAGTGGAGCGTCTGTTTGCATTTACTCCTCCATCATTTAGCCTCAGTGCCCTCAGTGCTCCGCCCCACTCTGTCTCCCACTGGCCTCCTCACTAAGTCTGTTAAGTAATCTGCTTTTCAGAAAGCCTCTCTGTTGGACCGCAATCGACTGCTGACATCCACTTCCACCGACCAAATGGATGGAAATGGGATTTGTGGGTGTAAATGTGCTGGCCTAAACAACACAGGCTTTGACGCTGCTTCCTTCATAGGCAGATTAATGGCCTGAATAGTTCAAAAACACACCTAACATACTTCTCTGTTAATCCATCTTAATTATTCATAATTTGAAATCTTAATGGGGTCCAGAGGTGCACTAATGGAGCAATTATACTGAATAATCGGGCAGGAAACTCGATGCCAAGGGTCAAGTTGGAACCAGTATGACTCATAGCAGACAAAGGACTTGACTGAACAAACGACTTTCTCTCCTTTCCAGCTCACCACCCTGCGAGGAGCCATCCTCGAGGATGCCATCGCATCAACAGCCAGACACGGAACGGCCCGCGGCCTCCCGCTTAAGGAAGTGCTGGAGTATGTCATTCCTGAGCTGAACATCCCATGTCTGAGGCTGGCCCTCAACTCTCCCAAAGTCCCAGAGCAGCTCCTCAAACTGGACGAGCAAGGGGTGAGTCGACCACCAGCATCCTCAGGCACCCAGGGTCTGGATCGCTGCACTGCCAATATTTAAAATACTTAAAATACATTCATAAGGTACAGCATAAACTGCTGAATTAAAATAAAAGTCCTGAGAAATCATTGGTTCACTACTTTGAACTGTCACCCCACATTCTCAGCAGCAGAAAGCCCTTTCCTCATCTATCAACAGCTTTTGGTGTCTCTTCAAACAAATAAACAAACAAAAAATCCTCTGACCATCCTTTAACTAATGAAAACTATGCCATTCCTCCTAAAGCTGTAGTCACAATTGTCCTCACGGGTGGATAAGGTGAAAAGTGGGCCAACCTGTACGGGGCACGCAAAACATCAAAGTCGTAGACCGCTTGATGACCCTGTAGAGCAAAAAAGTTCATGCACTAACTACAGGCAGGTCGCTGACCCCTGGACTAGAGTGTTGCACGGACACGGCATCATCTGTACATCATTAGTGCGTGCCACTTCCCTTATCCTTATGAATACTACACCATACACCTACCACAAGCACGACAACGGTACGTCCCATTTTTATGGCATCACTTAAGGTGGCCATTCAAGCTTCAAAGGACCTGACACTCTCTCCATTCGGAAACGGCTCAGGGGTCCGTCGTGGGATCTGGAGATCTTCTCGTCTAGGGAAACTGTGATAGGAGTGGGAGACTTAGCCGGTTGAGTGCCGCTTGGTTGGTTGTCAAAGATTTGGCTGCTTATCAGTATAATTACATTCATTTAGCATCCACACATCCATCCAGCTGACCTGGGGAGGGCTTCTGTTCTAAAAAGTATCAGCCATGCGTCTCCTTGCTATAGTAGCTTCACATGAAGAGAAGAAGAAGGATTGGTGAATCCAGGCCGGTCCACTTGAGGAGATTATTAAAGATGTAAAGGAGCAGGAAGTGTTTTTCTGTCATGTTGTACCTTCCTGCAGCTCCACTTTGACAAACCCAGGGTTAGAATATGCTCATAATGGTATTAAGAGGAAGAAAGTCATATGTCAAAACCGTTAAGGTTGTTTGCGTTGGGCAGATGTGTTGTTGAGATCATCACGCCCTGACTTTGTTGAGCTTAAACGCCGTCGTCGACCATCTGCAGAATGTTTAAGCATGGTGCCTGTTTATGTTGGCATCTTTGCTCTAAACAACAGGGGGCCGATGAAGGGAGGGTCCTGCAGAGAGATGGCGTTCACAGCCCCCTCCACTCTCTGAGTCCGTAGAGAGAAAATGTCCACGCTCATTTTTTCTACGTCCATGCTGCAGGTCGTAGAGAACACTTATACAACACGGAAGGGGGAGTAAGGGACAAGTAGGTGGAACGCGGGCGAGTCGTACAGATTTTTTACATTTGCGACCTCCCCAGAATCCTGGGGACTCCAAGAGGAGTCTAAAGACTGATGTCGTTAGGTCGTTGGTTGTTTTAGGCGACCTGCGCTTTTCCCTGAAATGATGGGAATTGAAAATCTACAGCTGAGAAATCGGAAGTAGAAATTTTAGATAAAGACCTGCAGAAGTCTGTTCCATGAAATGAAATATTTTTCTCGCTTGAAGCAAGCCAGAGGTCCTTTTAGGTTCATAAATCACTAATAAAACCCGCAGGGCTTCAGTTCAGAAGAATTCTGCCTCTAATGTCATTTTCTTAGGCTATGTTTAGAGAGTAATCTACCACCCACTGAGAGGGGAATGCATTGATAAAAACGCCTCCCGTCTTTGCAGGAAAGTTTAAAAAGTTTTATTGGATTTTTTAAAAATCCTTTGGTGGGGGTGGGGTATATTTTGAGCACTCTAAACTTAAAACTGCAGAGAAGCCCTTTTATATTTTTATGGTTAATGGAGGTCAGGTTACTGTAGCAACAGGATAAGCCCGGTTTCCAGGCATCCCTTTTCCTATTGGAAGCTTTTTTTCATCTGCCTTAGACAGCAGCCCCCCCTGTCTCTCCCCCCCCCCCCCCCCGAGCCAATCTGTGTTTTAATCCAGAGCTGTGACCTTGCCTCTTCTTTCTGCATTTTCATCGTCTCATGCAGCTCCTCCCTTCTGAACTGTCTCATTTCTAAATTTAAGTTTTTCAGCCTCCCAGTTTGTGTGTGTGTGTGTGTGGGGGGGGGGGGGGGGATTAGTGAGGGAGCTTAACGTGCACATTCTTCGTGAAGGTTTTAAAAACTTTCTGTGCTGCGTCGGGTCACTGCAGAGCATGTGCTTACAGTTTGATGTGGGGACAAGTGGATCCCTCAGGTGCTTCACGGAGGTCCCCAGAGGCGCCGCTGACCTCATTTCCATCAGCTAAACATCCACAGCTTCTCGTTTTTCTCATTTTGTTTCAGCTCAATAAATCCATCAGCTGGAAGGAAGTCTAAAAATAAATTGTTGAAAACTTGTGAGGGTCAGAAAATCCTGCTGGATTCTTACCAGAAAGAAAAACTGATAACTTTCAGCGGCTTTTTATTCAACTTCACCAGTATTTTTCAGCCAGACGCTGAACTATAAACAAAACTATAAACACAACATTTAGTTTTACATTTAACATGTCTGTTTTGAATTCGACTTCCCTTGTCTCGAACACAGAAATTTCCCTGTCAACTTACTATCAAAATATATGTCACGAGGTCACAGGCACATGTATGGAGTCACCAAACATCCATACAACAATATGCCTGCATAGTGAGGCTATTTTTTTAGAAAATAATTATTATTTTTTTCCGTTCACAACTTTGTCCATGTGCAGATTTCTTTTCTGACAGTTATCTTACCCCATATGTTCACTCCGGGCTCGGAAACGCTCTTTCAAACAGCCACTCCCATTGAAACGTCTATGTAAATGCACGTAAACGCACGTTGACGCGCGTTTCTGGCTTCCACCTTCAAAACTCTCACGTCACCACGCTCTACAGACAAAACGCGCGGGCGGCCATTGAAAGCTAACCGGTAGAACTCTGACCAATCAGCGACTTGGATTTGCTAGTGAGGTATGAAAGGCGTCCTTTTTGATTGACGGAAGTGCCAACCGTTTGAAAATTGATCATGAAGGAGAAAATAGTAATCCTGTCTGGAACTGGATGACACCAAGTCTTTTAAACATCAGAATACAGCTGTGAAAGAAAAGGTCTGGAGCAAGATTCAGGACATTTCGCACCAAACCCCTTCCAACTGCAGCTACACGCACTAGTATCGGGTACCAACAGTCCAGTGTGAACAAGCTGAAAGGACGTTCAAGACTGGCCGTTTAGTGCCTTCTTGAACGTGCATCACATGCAGCACAGGAGGAAACGTCAAAGGTGCCTACGGTGCGTTTCTGCTCTTTAGACTCCTAAAAGTTTACATAAAAAGACAAATCCCTCTGAGAAAAACTGGAGATGGAGTGAGTCCGACTTAAAAGAGGTGGAGGGCTGCATTATAACCGATCATCACGCTGTTTCCTCTGGCTATAATACCTTCCTGTCATCAGTTCAGTGCAGATTGATTGCCTGATAAAGGAGTCGTCATGACGACTGGATCATGAGCCCTTTGAGAAAATGACCACCTGCAGCACAGAAAGACATTTCCTACTTTAGCCATGCCATTCCATTTTTACCGTTTGTGTGTTATATTCCGCACAATAAAGGAAAAGAAAACTTAATGAAATTTCACACACAAGCCGCCAGCTTAAGTCTACAACCTCCACCAAAGCCTTGCTGACCTTTGACCTCATGAAGAGGCCGTGATCTTAAATTTTCCATAGAAATTACCAGCTATAAATTTAGACTAATCCTATAGGGGTTTTGTTCCATTGCCTTGTAACTTCTTGAGCATTATTGGGGAAAAAATGTTGAACAACGTTAGCATGGCGAACTTGCAAAAGCGGCGTTCACCTGTTGGTTACTGTGAAAATGTAATGCATGAATCGTTGGCTCAAGCTGAACAAAACAATATAACTTATGATATGAAGATAAAAGGAATGTGGGCTTGGTTGACAAAAACCTCCGTTGTCAAGGAAATCAAAAAATTTACTTTTGTCAATTCTTTTAGAAATTGCATAGACACGTTTGTCATCCCCAGGCGATCAAAAAGTAAAATGGTTGCCATGGAGATAAAACCAACAGAAAAGTCGTCATTTTGCAAAAAAAGTTTTTTATTTTTTTAAATTGTAACGCCGCTCAGACAGTGAGGCCGGGTCAAACGGTGGCAGCATGGGCAGGGAAGGGTCGCGTCTCTGCCAGACAACTTTAAATTAAGGCTTTCCAGTGTCCCGCCTGAAAATAAAACATTTTCTTTTTTTCTCCAAACAGAGTCATTATTTGACTTAAACATTGCTAATATTTAACTTCAAAACTCATTTACCAAAACAGAAGTGCTGCTTTGTGGTGAACCTTGGAGTGGAAAACTAAAGTTTTTCCAGTTATTCTGCCGTTTTCTGCCTCGGATTCGCTTCCCTTTGGACCACAGCTGCTCTTAAGTAGCAGCTAATAGCTGGGCTTGATGTGAGCTCTGCTCAGGGCCCCGGAGAGTTCTGACTCCGGTTTCACAAAAGGGGATTTCATCTCTCCTGGAAGGAGCTCACATCAGCTGTGACATGATGGAGAGTTGGCACTCGCTTGGAGCGCACACTCTGCCGAATGTCTGAATGTTGTGTGGGTTACATCTTGGCAACAGGAAAAGGATAATCCTTCACCGCCCGTCTGTGTGCTTGTCTTTACAGCTCAGCTTCCAGCACAAGGTGGGGGTGCTTTACTGCAAAGCGGGGCAGAGCACCGAGGAGGAGATGTACAACAACGAGAGCGCGGGGCCGGCGCTCGACGAGTTCCTGGATCTGCTCGGTCAGAGAGTGCGACTCAAAGGCTTCGCTAAATACAGAGCCCAGCTGGATAATAAGAGTATGAAAAGCTCGGATCCAAACGCACGCACACGTTTCACAACCTTCACAGCACCATTGAACAGGAATTGTAGCGGATGGTGGTTTTATTTTAAGGCCCGTTCTTGTGTCGTCTTGCAGCGGACTCCACTGGCACACACTCTCTGTACACCACCTACAAGGACTACGAGCTGATGTTTCATGTGTCCACCATGCTCCCCTACACACCCAACAACCGGCAGCAGGTAAACTGCACTTTATCTCATCGTCCCGACGGATGCCGCTGCTTCGGCGGCCTCCGTTGGAGCAAACTGCCGCCTAATGGGTCTAATGAGCCGCTGAGCAGCTTCTTTTTGGGGGTCTGGAATCCTGACACTTGCCAGTCTTCCCCAGAGACTCATTGTGCCACAGTAATGACCATCAGTGGAAAGCAGGAGCGTCACCATGGCGACGGCGCCTCATAGTATGGTTCTAATCAATGTTTCCCTTGGGGCTGATGTGGTAAAGGATAGGCTGCTGTGTCTCTCTGAGTGAACAAGTGGAATTAAGTGGCTGCAGTTGTTGATAGCTGAACAATAACTCAATAAAGCCGAAATTTCCTACATTGAGTTTATTAGGCTCTGCGTTACTTTTATGGAAGTGCCTTTTGAGTCCATTTAAGACGCATTAGAGCAAAGAGCCTAAACCTGTGGAATACGACTAAACGGGCCTCTGGAGTTCTGCTCTCTGGAGGGCATCCACAGCCTCTGCTGTGGTGCGTTAGAGTGCAGAGGGGTCTCCTTCTTTGCAATTGTGTCCATGAAATGGGAAAGTTTAATTTAATCCTTGGTTGTAATCCCACAGCAGACTCCACTCACCCCCTCCCAATCCCATCCAATTCACCTCTGTGCCCTCTAATCCTGTTTGTTTAGGATGCTCTTGGACTCAGACAGCCCTATTCCAGACAGAAAGAGGTGATTGTGTTTGGATGAATCCATCTCCTTCAATCAAAATCCTTTCATCGCTTTAGCCGACACGTCCCCAAAGACCATAACATGTTCTTGTGGCATTTTTTGAGTATTTCTTTGCTCAAATCGCTGTGAATCAGGAGCAGACCGAAATATCCTCTTTGAAAAAGATCGAATGTGATGTAGAAAATACGCTGGGCGGGGCCTCAAGCTCTCTGCTCCGCCCCATTCTGATCATCCACCTGCAGACAAACAGATCCTTGAACGTCTTTGTTTTCCTGGTCTGAGCTGGAGTAAGCTAGCAGCCTGTACACAAAGAGCTCCTAGCACTGAGAACGGAAGGGGGCGGGGTTTGTGTGCACCAATGGTGCACAACTCAGAGGTGAATTTCTGATGCGCTCCTTCCGCTCTGCAGAAAATATGTTCTAGAAAACGACAGGCTTTTGGATTTTGGCTAAAAACGGCGTCATCACAATTGAGGCTGTATTCAGTCTGGACACGTGGTTCACTTAAAGGCCACCAGAGTTCGTTTCCATCCATAATCCAGACTAAATTTTCAGTGTGAATACACCCAAGTGGACCCTGATCTGGGACCAGGAACCGCTCTCAGACCCGTCTTTGGAGGTGGTCTCAGTTCGTTTCCTGTCGCTCAGAGAGAGAGGCTCCGTTCTCAGACCGGAAAAACTGGACCAAATGGGCACCGTAGCCGGGCATTATGGGATGTAAACAGAGTAAAGGAGCAACGATAAGACACAGCAACACATTAAAATATGGTCGGTAAGCCATGTTGCATACTGCTTCTTTGTTCTCGACAATCTATATGTCATAAACACTTATCAGGGTACCTTCTAGGCCGTCGTCTCCTTGGTAACCGCCTTGCAGCACAGGACCAAAGTCCGAAGTGTTCAGCCTGACGTTGATACAGACGTTCAGAGTTGGTCAGTGAAATATATAATTTGAATAAGTGAACTTTGAAGAAGTGAATAAGGACTTTTATTATTCTTCCTCTAGTTGCTTTGCCCCGCCTTCCTAATTCCTGGCCAATGACGGAAGAGGCCTTTAGCCATGTGCTTTTGTTTACAAGCTTTGGTCCGCATCAGAAATGTCAGGTAGACGGCAGTCTACCAAGCACAAGGTTCAGGACCAAATTAAGCGAACTCTGTCCAGACCAATGGACTTATTGGAGTGGGACTGAAGCAAGGTTTCATTCTACAGGAGACATTTTACATTTATTTTCTTCTTTTCACAGTAGTTTGTTTAAATCTTTTTGCTATGCAATGAAGCCTTTTCCATACTATTGTCATATTTTTATATATGTATACTTTTCAGGACATCTTTTCTTGTTTTTTTACTTTGTTTTTTCTTCTTTTTTTTACAGCTGTTGAGGAAGAGGCACATCGGCAATGACATCGTCACCATAGTGTTTCAGGAGCCGGGGGCCCTTCCTTTCACCCCCAAGAACATCCGCTCTCATTTCCAGCACGTCTTTGTCATCGTCAAGGTCCACAACCCCTGCACTGACGGCGTGTGCTACAGGTAACGGCAGGACATTTAAACCTCACCTGTAGACACGGGCGTGCTGCTAGAATTCGTTTGGTTTAACAAATAGGATCATGTATTTTGCTGGGATGAGAAATATACGAGTTGGGGGTTTTCTCCAGGTAATTAGAGGAGCTTTTGATGTGTCAAAGGACTCCACCTTAGCTTTCAAAGGACCTCGTCTTTAGAGCCGTAATTATCGCTTGCAGAGTCCCTGTATGGTCCTGACATGATTTAAATGTAATATTTAAAAGTCACAAGGCTCTTTTGATCAGTTCACTGATCATCCAGTTATTATCTTCAGAGCCACTTTGAAATTATGACTTACAACTTTAATGTTTCCTCAGATGAGTTGCTAATAACACGGCACATTCAAGGAGTCAGAGATCTCCTCCATCTCACCAGGAGTCATTTTCCTTAAAGCATTATCATTTCAGCACTTAAGGAGCTCCTCGTCATCAAACAGTTTGATCTTTTTTTTTTTTTTCAAACCCTCCTCTTTTGTTTTCCAGCGTGGCTGTTTCCAGGTCCAGAAACGTTCCTCCGTTCGGCCCTCCCATTCCCAAGTCTGTCACTTTCCCAAAGTCAGCAGTTTTCAGGGACTTCCTGCTCGCCAAGGTCATCAATGGCGAGAACGCTGCCCACAAGTCTGAGAAGTTCCGGGTCATGGCTACTCGCACGCGGCAGGAGTACCTGAAGGATCTGGCAGAAAACTTTGTCAGCACGGCCACCATAGACTCAGCCGTGAAGTTCAGCTTCATCACCCTCGGAGCCAAGAAGAAGGAGAAAGTGAAACCCAGGAAGGATGCGCACATGCTCAGCGTGGGCGCCATCACCTGGAGCGTCTGCGCCCGGGACTTCGGCCAGTCCATGGACGTGGACTGCTTGCTCGGCATCTCTAATGAGTTCATCGTGCTCATTGAAGAGGAGTCCAAAAATGTGATTTTTAACTGCTCCTGCCGGGACGTCATCGGATGGACCTCAGGGATTATGAGCATCAAGATCTTCTACGAGCGCGGGGAGTGCGTCATGCTGTCCGCCCATGACAACTGTGGAGAAGACATTCGAGAGATGGTCCAAAGACTGGAGGTAAGATCCAGAAGACCTTCGACTGAAGATCCTGAAGTTTCTTTAGGCTCTAAAGGACATTTTACAAAGTTGTTCTCCTCGTGTGTGTGAGGGTTTTCTCCAGCTTCCGCCCGCAGTCCACAAACATGGAGACTCCAAATTACCCCTAGGAGTGCAGGGTGTGTCCAGGGTGAACCCCACCGTCACCAGACAGTAGCCAGGATAGGCTCCAGCAGCTTAGTGACCCCAAAATGAAATTTAGATCAGAAAAATGAACCAATTATTGTTAAAAGGGCTTAAGAAGGTCAGAGGCAAAAACCTGATCACTGACTATAGCGGTTACGTTATTTGCTTAAAATGCTCAAAAACATTTTAATATAGTTTTTAAAATAAAATAAATAACAAATAAAAGTTTTCTATTTTGAATATTTTTAAACAACATTCTGATTCTAATGTTGCAGTGCCTAATATGCAGCATCTCTAAAATCAGGAACATTTTATAATAGTCCTTTGATAAATAAAAATAAAACTCCTTTCTAGCTGAAAAATTGCAAAAAAACAAAAAAAAGAGCTCAGATAGTACTGGAAATCTTGAAAAAATCCTGAAAGTGAGCAGAACCAAACACATGACATAAAAACAAAGACATAAATAAATGTCATGTTAATAGATGTGCGTCCTCTCGTTCATAGAAGAGACTATAACTTAACAAAAATAAATTCGTTTTTAAATGAAGGAAACATTTTTAACTGAAAACAAAGATAAAACTGTTAAATAAAAGTGAAACTATGTTTGTCTTGATGCTTCAGGTGCTTCTTCAAATGTTCCCTGATCTTAATGTTTCTCTGCAGTGAACATCTGTATCTTATCAGCTGAAAGACAAAATCAAAATGTTCACTCTGGTTTTAAATAATAAGTGTTTTTTTTTTCAATTAAATTGTAGACTAACCGCGTTTTTGGAATCAGTTAGTAAATTTGTTTCTTTGTCATTCTTGATAGTAACCTTTTTTTTCAGTGCGTTGTGGTTTCCCTGTGATGAAACTGGATTTTTTTCTGTCCTAGTTAATCACTAAACTAACATGTCTGTCCCGTTGGATGTGGTCTCAGACACATTGTGGTCTTTGGTCCTGTTGGGTTTGTGGAGGATGTGCAGTCAGCCGTGACGGCTGCAGGTTAATGAGGATAAACCTTTAGGAGCGATCGCTGATCCAAGCGTTTATTTAATGGCGTGACGGATTAAGAGAGGATGTGGGGCTTTTAGGAGAATATTTGGGTGCAGGTAGAGGGGGGGGGGTAAGCAGGACAATGACCCAGTTTTAAAGGGGTGAGCGGAAACGCGGTCATGTTTTTGGGTCTGAAAGACTAAAAATAGAAGACACTTGTCCTGCTAAAGTCATTTTATTAAAACTTTCTCTGTTTCTTTGGTTTTTGTTGCTTTGGTGATTCTACCAGCGACCCATTTTCTGGTCATTTGTGTCACGGCTGCACTTTACTGATAGTACTTTGTCATTCGTGCATTCATTCATGTATTCATTCATTCATCTTCTTCCGTTTGTCCCTTTCGGGGTCACGAGGCTGCTGGAGCCTATCCCGGCCACTTATGGGCGAAGGCAGGGGACACCCTGGACAGGTTGCCGGTCTCTTTTGACCCGCCCTCATTGGCTGAGCGGCTGCTAACACGCCGCTCACTCTCCCCTCCCCTGGTCAAAACCCCTCTTGACAAATTTAAATGCTTCAAAATCGCAGATATTGTTTTTGGTTTTATCTCCATAGCAACTATTATATGTTTTTTGTTTCCTGATGGTGATGAACAGGTCAATAATATTTTGAAAGGCATCAACCAAGGTAAATATTTGGGTTTCCTTGGCGACAGTGTTTTTTTGTTAACCACGCCCACATTCCTTCTATGATTGTATCGTATGTTTTATCATTCTGTTCAGCTTGAGCCAAAGATGCATGTATTACATTTTCAGAATAATCCTGTAAAAAAATGTGAGAGGAACAGCGAAACGCCACTTATGCAAGATCGCAAAAGTGGCGTTCGCATTTAGCATTCACAATCTACGAACTTTAAAGCCAACATTTTTCCCAGAGTAGCTCCTCAGTTGTGGCCAATGGGAGTCCAGTTTCATCTATGGGGCTTATGTGGATTGAGGAGTATATGCAGAGCCAAAAAAGGGGGGTAGTTAGAAGGGGGGGTAGTAATCATTTTGGAGGAGTTTATATTTCGATGGCCAAAATACAAACCCTCCTAAAAAAATCTATTTTTGTTGTCATTGCTGATGGGAGACTTTTATCTTTATGTCTTAAAAAAGGCCAGGATTTTCTTGCAGTTATCCTCGTTTCACCTTTTTTTGTTATCAATTTGTAAATGCCACCAAAGGTGATTTTCTTTTCTTTTGACTGATTTGAAGATGGCAGCATCTTTCCAAGGTCAAAGGTCAACAAACTTCACTTGTGGTTATAGACTTAAGCTGGTGGCCTGAGTGGGAAAATTCATACGGATCGCTTAGAGAAAAGTTTTATTTTCCCGTTTTGTGCAAAAACCTGAAAAGTTCGCTTTTCCACAAGCCGTGTGGCCAGCCCATAATAATTTCCAAACTTCTTTTTGGATATCGCAGACACGTGTGTTTTGGTCTCGTTGTGGATTTTGAAATCCTTTTTTTTGAGCCCCATAAGGGAGTTTGGCGCCTGTTCGTTTTGATGGTTTCTCCCGCTGTGATGTCATCATTTGTGTCTTCATTCCATTTTCCCCGGGTAGTTGTTGTGCGTGAGATTTGTAGAATGTGGCGTTCATTTTTGCTCAAAGGCACAGGAAGAAAGAGGAATAGTAAAAAAAAAAGTCTGGTCCTTCAGTGCAGGATGGCTGAGGGACAAAATAAATCATGAAAACATGAAATATAACTGATTAAGTAGCATATTTGTTATAATAAGCCATTAAAAACAACAAATGAAGGTTAAAACCAGAAAAAACACTAAATATATTTAAGATGATCACATAGAAATCTATTGTTTACACGTTTCCCTCGTGTTTAGAAGCCAACCACAGCCCAGCTCCTGCTGGACAACAGTGCAGTGATGCTTTCTTCACATCCTGTTACTGTGTGTCATTAGTTCAGCAGCTCAGAGGAGCATTTAGAGAAAACCAAGTCAAATTAAAAGTGCCCAGAGATGTTGCATATTCATACCACTAAAGATCCCCCTCAGGAACCAGACGTGTTTCCATAATGAATCTTGAAAGGACCCAGATGCCACTCACTGTCTTTTCTGAGCCATCGTAAGGACAAAAGACGGGGAAAAATTAGCATTTGTGAACCGCCAGAGGACATCACTTCCTCATTCCTTAATGAAATGATCATTGCAGGTTGTGAATCTGTGTTTAAATGAAGAAGTGCAGCAGCAGCAGCTCAGCTGACTCTGCACACTTTGTCCCAAAGCTTTCCGTCCCAGAGGTCGTCCGGAGTCGCGTTTCATTGGGAGGGTTTACAGGCCGCCGGACCTGTGATGTAATGTGAACCAGAGCGAACGGGCTGCCCGCTGTAGCGCACAGAGGAGCCCAGTGAGAACACAACTAAAAGCTTTGTAGAGACGCTCCTCTCTCCGGGGTGTTGCTGAGCTTTTATTAGACAAGTCCTGAAGGCACGGGAGCTGTTTTCGGTTTGTTTCCTGAATAAAGTGGGCAGCCCAGGCTTCTTTGTGCCTTTGAGTCGCTATATGCAGCTGTAGATCTGCAGATAGGGGCTCCTTTTAACCCTTTCTCTATCTTGTCTTAATTTCACTGCCATAAAAACAACTTCGTTTGTGGTTTATTGTACCTAGTTTCTATTTTAGATGCATCGTTTCCATAAAGCTTTACTGAGCCTTAACTGTGAACACAGTTAGCGGTTTTAGAATAAATGCAGAAACCAGCCCCAGCTTGCTTTTGCCTCTTCCGACACAATCAAATGTTTCTGGTTAGAAGCTGCCATCAAGGATTAATTCATCATCGAATTTGAGACATTCCAAGCTGCGGCCCAAAGGTGGAGGGTGACCTTTGATTGACCTTTCTAGATGGATGCTTCTGTATTTTTTCCTTTGAAAAGCAGCGACATGCTTGTCATGTCTGTCTGAAGATGCTGTCATCACTGTCAAAGATATATCCATCAGACCTCTCTCTGGCTAACAGAGATACCGTTACTTGGCAACAGATGGGAGTTTAGTCAAAAAGTTCTTTAGCTTTTCGTTCATTTTGTTAGGGATGGTCATGGGTCTGAAGGTTCCCACTGCTTCACGTTAAAATAAAAAATTAAAACAGCATTTTGTTCATTTGTGGAATCATCCACCTGGATTAATCGGAGAACTGCAGCTGGTTACCTCAATGCTTTGCTAAGTCCACGTTTCTGTCAAGCTTGTACCCGTGAGGGGTCGTCCCGTAGGGGTACTGCAGGTTTTTGGGTCATCCGGATCCGCGGGGGGTCGTCGAGAGGCGCTGCTGCGTCTCAATGCGTCCCTTGAGGCTCGTGCGGGCGCCTCGAGGGACGCCATGAAAATGCCGCATATCGTGACAATGCAGCTCCTGACTGACCGCATGCAAACGGGTGTGATCTGTAAGTCCTGTAGGAGTCTGGCACAAACGACCCTCTGATTGGCTGCTGCAGGTATTGTGGGCCGCTTTCACAGTATTGGCGAGGTTGAAAAGGAAAAAATCTGTACGACGCGCCGGTGTCTCTCCTTCCTCCCCCCCTTACTCACCCTTACGTGTTGCGTAAGTGGTCCCTGTCGCCCAGAGCGTGCCCGTAGATGAAATGTGCACGAACGTTTTCCTCTACGAGTTCACTGAGCGGTCTATGACCTGCATGTTTCCTGTTGGTCGCCTGTGCGGGTTTGACCGGTTTGGACCCGGACTTTAGGCGATGTTCTCCCCAAGTGTCTGAGGGAGGAGAGCCATTGGATTTCTGTAGTCCTTGGGGTGTAGCGGGTTTGTGTTTGCTGCATCGTTGCCTGAAGTTGCACTGTGGTCTCCTAACACAGCAGTGGAGAATTGACAATCCACAGTCTGTAATGTGTCACTGCAGCCAGATGCTGCTCTGCATTCACCCAGAACTGAAGCAAAACTAATTGGATGGGTGTTTACCACTCATCAGAAGCCATGTGAGTCCGTCTGTTTTTTTCTCTTTGTATAAAAGTATCTGCAGGAACATGTGCTCTCCTTCCATGTTCCTGCACACTGCAGTGCGTACGGCGAGGCCTGAACTTAGTTTGAACCCGGACCGCAATAAGGCATGAGCTGAAGCCAGGTGAACCATTAGCGTCATTAGCAATGTGGCTGACAGGCAGATCAGTGCGAGCTTTCTGCTCCTGTACAGAAGAGAAATGTGCAGCCGGCCAAACAAGAAGGAAGTTTTCATACTCGTCATCATCAAAGTGTCTGTTTTTCGTTGTTACAGCAAACAATTTCTTTTAGGTGTTCGTGTCTTTGAGCTCTTTTCGCCAGGCGGAGTTTTGTAGCGACACTGAAAACTTAGGGGGGGCTAGATTCACGCTGCCTTCATGCACACGTGTACATCAGAGACTCTTTTGTCCACAGGGACAGGTGTGTGGCTTCCATGCTTTTTAAACCTGAACGCCTCAGTCAACCCAGTAATTGTAAGGTTTATTTTTACATTTTTTCTAAACAGATAAATGATTTTGGTTCTTTAAATGCATCATTTGCTGTTTTTCTTCCTCTACTTCTTGCACAGTTTGTATTCACCAAAAAATATCTCCGCTTCTCATTTGAGCGATGCCATCTGTCTTTTTGTGCCTGTAGCACTTCATCCAGGCAAAATCCGCCGCACATTTCCTGCAGATGATAAACATCTCCGCTTCGGCTCTTGATTCCAGATCACCACCAGAGGCTGCGAGACGTCGGAGATAACTCTGCGGCGGAACAGCCTGGGCCAGCTCGGCTTCCACGTCAACTTTGAAGGCATCGTGGCCGACGTGGAGCCTTTCGGCTTTGCTTGGAAGGCGGGCCTGAGGCAGGGCAGCCGGCTGGTGGAGATCTGCAAGGTGGCCGTGGCCACGCTCACCCACGAGCAGATGATTGACCTGCTGCGCACGTCGGTGACCGTCAAAGTGGTCATCATTCAGCCCTACGAAGACGGAACACCAAGAAGGTAATTTCCCACCATGGTCCATGCAGCTGCAGAAGAGAAGCACGTCCGTGTGTTCTGAAATCTGCTCAGGCGTCTGGTTTCAGAAGAAGCTCACATCGTTCGTGTGTGTGACACAGATTAGCAGTGATCTGTTATTTCCCCAAAGGAGAATTGTCTGAGAGAGCAGCAGTTTAGCTGGGAGTTGCAGCTCAGACTGGCACATTCAGGACGCTCCTTTTTCCTCTGGAAGAACCATTGAGTGGTTTTATTTTTAGAGCGTCCTTCCTCCAAATGTACATAGAAGCCAAGACATCACCTCCCGCCAGGAACCTCCTTCTGCTTTGCTCCTTACCTGCTGATGAATCCAACAGTTCCAGAACCAAGCTCCCTCCGTCTACTCTGTAAACGGAGGGAGCTCTGCTTCAGGCGGATCTCTGTGAGATGGAAGCAGGTGTTTCTGGAAAACCTCAAAGTAATGACAGAACGAGTTTCTGGGTTTTTTATGAGGCTTTGGGAAAACCAAGCTGACATTTGCTTTTATTTTGAAGGTGATTTGCATAACAGGCGATGCTGCCCGTTGATGTTGTCTCTGATTTCTCTGGAGAGCTGTGCGTCTGTTGGAGGGAACGCTCCAGCAGCTCTGCATCACGGACCTGGACAGTCAGCAATTCTCACTAATGATGATGAGCCAACCTTTTGATTAATGGATAAACTTCCACCGCCGCTGTCTGCAGATTACTTTTTCTCTAATCTTGCACAATTTTCAGTCCAGCAGCAACGGCAAACTATTTGAATTTTCTTTTTTGGTGTTCTCAGAACCATCATCAGGCTGGAATACCGCTGAGTTTGGGGATGTGTTGATGCAGGCCCGGCGCCAGATGGTGTCCAAGACAGACTGCTGCCGTTTTGTTTCAGTTTTACGCTGCTATACCCTAAAATAGCCAAAAAGAAGCATTATAATTTTGTTAATAAAGACGGCACACAATGCATGAGCAGAAATGAATCTACTGAGTTTCCCTTGGTATACTTAAAGCTGTGTTTTCCAACCAGTGTGCCGTGGGAAATCACCCTCATTCACTGATCTAAAACCATTTTCCATCTCCAGGATATCAGCTCTGTCTTCATCCAAACTGATAAAACACTGAGTAGTTACAGTTAGGAATATGAAAGATCTTAAAATACTTTTTTCTTTGTGTTTATTTGATTCTATTAAAGACATTTTGATAAGAATGACGGTACCACGATTTAGCTGCGGCTATAACTGTTTTCTGAAAAGTCCCGCCCCTTAAACTGTCTCCTCCAATCATTCTTGGAGGCTTAATCACATGTCATCAGTCTGACCAATCAGAAGTGGTTAAAGTCTTCACTTCCTTGTTCTGAATTCTGCTCATAAAGTCTCTCAGTTCCAACAAAAATACCAGCTAAAGCTCGTCTTTATCGGTGTAGCTTTCCACAGAGTCTGGTGTCAGACCGTGGAACAAGTGAACAAAACAATGAAGCTCAGAGAAGAGAGTCTGTTTACACTACATCTCCCATAATGCATTGGGTTAATGTGACAGTTTCTCAGGGCACAATGAGCCTTTCTTTGTTAAACGTCTTGAAACCACAACGAACACACATCAAACAGTTTTTAAATCTTCTAACTTAACTTTTATTTCATCTTCTAGAAAAAACAGCTGCAGCTTCCAGCTTTTTCTGCCACAATTATCACAAAAATGCATGTGAGATCATGGAGGGACTGTAGATCAATACAGACTATGAGTTTCTCCTTTTTTTTAAAAAAGAATTTGGATGCTGGTGTGCCGCGGGATTTTTGTCAAGGTTAAAGTGTGCCGTGGCTCAAAAACGGGTGAAAAACACTGGACTTAAAGGACAGAGCGCCTTATATATGGATTCCTTGTGGTTGAGCTTAATGATGCCAAAACCATTTTGAGAGGTGCATGGTGCTGGGAAAGACTCTGGCAGCTCCTAGACCCCAAAAAGGGACAGAAGATGGATGAATGAATGAATGAATGAATGAATGAATGAATGAATGAATGAATGAATGAATGAATGACACAAGGCTCTCTCAAAATGTAAGTTTTCTTTTTTTTACATGTTGCAAACAAGGTTGAGTGTTATTGTGAACATGCTAATGTGGCTAACGCTTCCGACATGGCTAACGTGTAGCGTGTTACTAACAAGTTCTAGAATGATGCTGCGTTCACACCGCCCTCGCCTACACGCATTCAAGTCACCACTTCCGATGAAGAGTTTTGGGCTTCTGCGTTCAAAACTCGTGACCGTTTTCAGGCTCTACATACAAATCGTGCCGCCATTGAACGCCGTTGAAAGTAAAGCCGTTGAGCTTTGACCAGCCAGGGGACTTGGATTAGGTGAGGAATGGTAGCTTGTCTTCACAGTCGTTTTCCAGCAGCACATCTGCTGGTTTTTGCTTGTGAGAAACCGACACGTGAAACCGCATCTGCCACTCTTTCACTCTCACATTTTTGACATCTTTGCTTTTCCTCCTTATCTTCTTACACCCCCCCCCCCCCAAAAAAAAAAAACAAAAAAACTACAGTAAACTAGCATGAAAGGAAGTGGAAACTATACATTCTTTTTAAAGTTTGGAATAAAATCCCAAATCTCTGTTTGTATTAGGAGGGTTTTTTAACTAATCAGCTGGTAATCGATCATTTAGAACCCAAGGCCATCAGTTATCTGCAACGGCATCACAGCTTATAGACTGTGTGTATTAAACTGCATGTCAGCTATAGGTTCCTGTCCAGCAGCAAAGACGACACATTTGCCCCACAGATGGTGGACTAATATGTCCGGGGGGTGAATCCTACGGAGCAGCCTCTCTGGCACAGCCCTCAGCTAATCCTCTTTCCACAATCAGCACTGATACATTATGATACAATGGTAATCTCAGTGCAGGGAAGGAGAAAACAAAACAAACATCATCCGAAAGGAGTTTTCTTTGGCCAAACGTCTGTCCGCTCACTGGAAGCTGTGGCTACAGGATTGAGGAATTAGGAAAGGAAGATGATGAACGGATCCAGACTTGTGGATTAGTTTGATTCTGAGGACAGATGTTTAAACAGATTCCGAAAAAAAGAAAAAATGGTGCCACTCGGAGAAGTAAATGATGCTTTATGTCTGCTGTAACAAGAACTGATCATAACCTAGAAAATGTAAATGAAGCAAAGATGAAGCCCATTTTTGGCTGCTGATGTAAGGCGATGCGGCATCAATAAGTCATGATTTTTCCTGAAAGAGCAAATAATCAGAACTGTAGTTCTGACTGAAAAACAGGACATTGTGGGGCTGAGGATCAGACTTCACCCGTTACTACAAAGACCACCCCCTCCAGGTGTGCTTCCATTGATGATACATCACATAAATACTGAACCTCTCCACGGTGTTCATGATTATCAGACAAAATGCCGTTTTTCTCAGGTTGTTTGTATGTTTACTTTAGTTGTAAAGTTGTCTTATTTCACATTGGAGCTTGTTGGGGACGGTCTTCACACTTTCAGTGCATCCTTAAAGCTGAACTGGAACCAAAAGTGGAACCAGTGCAATTCACCATATAGCCACTAGGTGGCCTATTACAAAATTAACATTTATTTCAGTGAAAATAAGTCAATTTCTCCAACAAAAATCAACTTATTTACATGTTTTTTTTTCTTTTTTTTACATCTGTGGATGTAACATTTCAAGGAAACTTTATTAGGGGTGAATTTTACATTCAATTTAAGATTTTACTAACATTTAAGATGAAAATAGGACAGGAGTAAAACTCCAATATCAAACTGTACATCATCTGACAGGCATCTAAAAAAGAGATAAATATTCGTGAAGAGGAAAGGGTTCTGTGACGCCATTTTTAGTCAAAACTGTGACGACCGCCGCAGCTAGAAACAATTTTAACACAAGTCATGTGATCACAGGAATTTCTATATCGTAAATCCGCATTACTGATTTATTTGTACAGTAAGCCCCCAAAGATTTCCTGATGAAAACATCGGGTTCCAGTTGTTTTTTTTCTCTTCTTTTCACCATCTTTAATTTTGAAGCCAAAAAGCTTCTCCTTGATCACAGCTCTTCCACAAAACGGCTGTGAGATGTTTTACGGAGACCCTTTAGATGTCGTTTTTGCTGGTTCTCTGGTCAGAAGCACGGAGCTGCCTGAAGACTTTTGTCAATTTTCTCCCAAGACTCCCAACAAACCAGGAGGTGAGGGGTCAGATGAAGAATGTGGAGTGCCCTCCACTCCTCTGCTCGTGTCTTTGAGCTGCTAAAATGCTGCATTCAACAGTAAGTGCTTCAGTTTCCACAGTATTATCTCACAGGAAAGGAATTTAGCTGGGGGTCCCCTGAGACCTTCGGGACATTAATGGACCACAGTCTCCAAGAAACCTGCTGTCGTTTGGGGGGCGACGCATGTGTCTGTCCGTCATTCGTGCACTTTCCGTTTAGGCTAACGTCGTCATGAGATGAAATCTGTTTTTACCTGTGATAACTGGACCTCAATAGGAGACGTTTATGTTATCTGTTCTTTGCTGCGCCCGGAGCAGCACGTGGTTTCAGCTCAGAGCCGTTCCAGAAGCTTCTCCATCATCGCTCTGGATGAAAACCAGGGACAAAAAGGTGGAACAGATCAGTTCTGAAACAAGAATATGCAGCAGAGCACATGTTTGTTTTGGTATTTGGTCATCAGAGAGTTGGCGTTAAACAAAAATTCTGCTCTTATGGGTTGAAAGGATATTTATTACCAGACACATAAACTGGAACAAAGAAGGAAATGTTTTTTGGATTCTAGCCTCTATTTTTGAATCCTAATTAAGGACAGAAACGCTTTCTTTTTATTGTGTCCAGCCTGCGCGGGATCCCTGCTGATAATCAGCCTCGCCTGTGCCACTCAAAAGGCCACTTGTGACCTTTTGCTGGAAGTGTCAGAGGACTTGTCATTGCGGATTTTCCTCTGGACTGGAGCAAAGCCGGATTTCTCACTTCCTGTGCCAACACTCCTCTAAAGACACGCCGCTAAACCCAGAGAACCAATCGCTCTGCTTAAGCCTCGACTTTCACCACAGCTGCTTTGTTTTTTTCTGTAAATAGTTTGAACATTTATTTGTCTTTTCTTTTTCTGGATATCTGTAAATCCCCTCCAGTCTGCTGTATTTAATGAAGTCCTGGTCAGTTTGCTGGCTGAGATCCCAGCCTCTGTGACTCTGCTGTGACAGCTCTGTGGAACTGGATTAGCGTGATTGACAGTTTTCTGACTGACGTCCAACTTTCTGTCTCCAATCTGACCTAAACATGTGTACTTGTCTTTGTGGAAAAGAATTTCATATTTCTGTCCTCGATTGTTGTTGAAATTGAGCTTTATTTAAATGAATTATTCACTCCTCTTCTAAGCCGTTTTGCTCCTTTTGGGGTCATGGGGCTGCTGGAGCCTATCCCAGCCACTCGTGGGTGAAGGCAGGGGACACCCTGGACAAGTCGCCATTAAATAAAAACCTGTGATCTTTTTTAGGACCTAGTTTCTGCAGAGCAGCAGTTCATTAAAAATTCATCTCTGAGTTGTGGGCGGGACCGTTGGAGAAAGGCAACCCCACCCCCTCTTCCCCTCTTGTCATCCATAACTAAGAGCACCCTGTTTTAACTCTTTCCCTCTAGCTTACAGCCCCTCACGCCCCCAATTTAAGATTACAATATCGTAGCCGTCCAGTTCTGATCCAGATTCCAGCTCAGACCAGGAAAACAGAGACGTTCCTGGATCCGTTTGGATGATCAGAATGGAGCAGAGCGGGGAGCTTGTGGTCCGCTAGACGTATTTTCTTTAACGAATATGATCTTTTTCTTTATTGTATAATGCACATCTAAAAAAAACAAATACAATCTTTTTCAAAGTCAATATTTTCGTCTGATCCAGATTCACAACGATTTGAACAAAGAAAAACTCAGGAATGCAATTTTGGGCTCAAGTTTTCTTCCCACATGTCCTCCATTACCAGAAAAATGCTACAAAGATGTTAAGAAAAGCATTTTCATCAGAGGCTTCAGCTGTGGTTCATGTTCTGATCAGTAAAGCAGACTTTATTTTTATTTTTATTCTATTTCTCACCTCCTTCCTTCCTGCTGGATCTGTCCAACACCAGAACCCTCCAGCTCAGCTTTAACTGTTGACTAAACACCACTTTCCCGCTGTTTCACTGCAACTTACACTGCGACAGCGAGAGTCCCCGTGTACATGACAAACAAGCCTACTCTGCTCTCATCATAGTGCTGCTTAAGGGGGGGGGGGGGGGGTAAGACGCTTGCAGGAGAAACTCATCCTGTCACTTCTGAGTCACTCTGGTGGAGAAAGTACAGCAGGGGACAGCGGCGGAGACCTTTGCTGTTGACCAGCTGTTACCTAGGCTTAGCCTTTCCTGGGGGGTAATGATGTGTGACAGCGAAGCTCAAACACAAACACACACAGTTCATTAAGGTAACCAGTGGATTAGAAGCAGTCAGCAGGATTTAATGACTGGTTAACCTCCGGAGAAGAACAATCGTCACAAGCTCCATCCAACAAACATGTCTTCTTTTTGTCTTGCAAACTTTGCCCTCTGGCTCGTTTTTTGTTTTGTTTGTTTTTTTAACATTCAATCAAGGATTTTACAGGTCAGCATGTTGCACCAAAACCTTCTGTTTCTGTGGGAGATCACCAGTGATGGACGGGGATCACTCTCCTCCATTTCACTGCAATCAGCCACGTCTTTGTCCTCCAACGCGATGACCACAGCGGAGCGCTCTCCTTCATCAAGTGGACCCCAGAAAATGGTCCCAGGAGGGGGAGAGTGCTGTAATCATTAGGGTCATGCTTGAGATGCTGTTGAAGAGCCAGCCGAGCGTTCAGGCTGTTTAACCCCCAACCCACCACCCAACCTCCACCTCCCCCATGCTTTCAAGCATAGGCACCGTGAAGACTAATGCTGCATAAAATGGCGTGGAAGGCCTCGTCCTTTGCAGAGGCATTGAGCGCCGTTTGCTTGAGCGTGGTGGAGACGGTTGATCTCTGCAGCTGCGGTGCAGCGGCATGCTGGGATTTTTCAGCTTCAATTAGAATCTCCTCCGTGGAACCTCTGGTGTTGGTGAAATGCCATATCCATGTTCGCCGTGCGCCCCCCTCACGTGCACATCCTGTCTGCACATCTGCTTCACAGAGCATCGTTGAGTTTTAGCTCAGAATTGTACTGAAAATATTATTTTAAAAAATTCACACAAGCATCTGCTTTGACTCCAAAAGTCACCAGTAAAGAGTCTGAATATTTGGTTCTGAAGATGAGATTTAAAAAATGTCATTCGCTGATGACCTTTGAACTCTGTTTTCCCGCTTCCCCTCAGGGGCTGCTCGGAGCTTTACCGGATACCTATGGTTGAGTACAAGCTGGACAGCGAGGGGACGCCCTGCGAGTATAAGACGCCCTTCAGGAGAAATACCACCTGGCACCGAGTGCCCACAACCGCTGGGGCCCCTTTATCGCGCGGCTCCCCCACTCAGGGCCCCGACCGCCTGCAGTGCCAGCAGATCCTGCAGCAGCACCAGGCGGCCATTCCACGGAGCACATCCTTCGATAGAAAGCTCCCCGACGGCCCCAGGTAGGTTCTGCTGTCTCCGGCCAGAACCGCTCTGCAGAAAACTCCACACCAGGCTTGAGAATGAAATCTGCTTGAGAGTTTTTTGCTTACCAGGTGACACTTTTCTTTGAATATTCTAACAAAAAGGTACTGGACAAATCTTTCACAACTAAGATTTATTTTTGCGTGTGCAAAAACTCTATGAGGTTCTGCTCATTTTGGGTCATTATTTGTATTTTTACTGGCATAAAATCTTTATTTCTTGACACATTAAGAAGAATTTTGCTCTGAAAAAAACATCCCTTTGCAAAGTTAGGTGTAATCATGTGATAAAACACCAAAGCTGCAAAACGCCGCTACTAAAAAGACATCTAAAAAAAATAAAAATAGATCATAGAAAGTCAGATTTAACATTTATCCACCGTGCAAAGACATGTCTTCCTGTTTGCCTTGTTTGAATTGGACGCCCCTCAAACGTGGACTCTGCTCTGTCGGGTCGGATATATGGAGGGAAATCTCAAAATAATCCACAAATAAATGTAATAAATGGTCCTTCGGCTGGCGATGTTCATGCAAGCAAAGTGAAATCTGCACAGATAAAATGATTAATTAAACAAAGAAAAACAAAAAAATCAAAGTTATCCAAATGTGTGTTCAACTTACCAATAGATAAATACATTTTTGTACGATTCATCAATAGCACTGTGCTTTTCTCAAGAGCCCCCCCCCCCCCTGCTGTTACTCATTTCCCTAAATAACGATTTTTTTTAAGCGACTGTTCATTTCGGAGACTCCTGCAGATGTTTAAGGAAAAATGGTAAAGAAAAGGTGGACTTCCTGTATGTCTTTGAGTCAAATGGTTTTATTTTCATCAGTTTCATGTTCATGATTGTAGAATAGAGTGATTGATGTTTATTCATCCCCTCAGTGTGTTTGGGTAAACCGGTAAAACTGCAGGTCGTTTACAACGTCCCTAAAACCCGACACAAGAAGGAGTTCATGCAAATCTGGGAGAGCGTTCAGACATAAGTGGAGCACAGAAAATGAGGCTTTTGGAAGGTTTCTGGAAGAAAAGAAGCTGTTTTGCTCTGAATTGGATCATCAAATAGTGCAGCTCACACCAGCGCGTCCAGATTACATCTTTGAACTCCGGCTTTTCTCGTGGAGGAGAAAGCTGCAGAGTCACTGTGAGGAGTTGCTGCTGTGTTCAGATATGTGCATCCATATACATGGAGCATTTCAGTCAAATCAGTTCACAGCTTTTCTTTCCTCTCCGTTCAGACGAGGAGGCCAGTCTCAGACTTTGTTCCCGTCTGAGGCGCCGTCTCCTTTGGACAGCTCCATCCAGCCATGTAAAGCAGTGATTTGTTCCTTCTAATGAAAGCCCTAAAGTCGCGATAACCTTTGCAGTGTGTCACGCCGACCTCCTCTGGTGTTGTCGGCTCTGACTATACAGGGATAATGGCCGCCTTCTCTGCCTAATCAGTCTGTGGTGGAGGGAGCTCTCTGCTCCTCCTTTTCTTACTGTCTTTGTACCCCTCCCTCCCTCCTCCTGCACCCTGCTGAGGAGGAGGTGATGGGGACACTGACACGGCTCGGCTCATCTCATCCAATTACTGCAGAAGCACAGGCAGAGCTCGAGCTCTTCCCTGGACCACGATGTGCAGCAACCGGAGGAAGGCCTGGTGGAGGAAGGAGGAAGGAGGCGCCAGGAGGGAGGCACTGGCTCTGTGCTGTAGTTCAGAGATGCATTCTACATGCACCCTTAATGCCTGAATGTATTTCTATTTATATAGAAAATAGTCTTCCTTGTTTTTTTCTCTTCCCTGGATTAAATGTGAATCAGCGACGTACGGTGTGAAGGGCTGATAGAAATCATCATTCTCTATTCCCACATTGTCTGAAATAAAAATACAAGTAAAAGTATAATTGTATGTCATCTAAACTGTCGATTTGATTCACCAATGAGTTCTAACAAGGGTCATTTGGAGTATAATTTTTAAACTGTTGCAGTGAAATGGAAATGATGTTTTTTTTTTTTTTTGCTATTTGTTTATATACCGCAATTTATATCGTTATCGCAATATTAATTACCAATATCGCATATCGCGAGTTTTCCTCATATCGTGCAGCCCTAGTTTTTGGTGATTCATGTGTGATATACATATTTCATAAGTTCTTCTTGTGCTCGTCATTCGGCGATGTGCGCAGATGTCCGTTGAGGATTTCGGCCGCGGGTGTTGCGTAAATCGTAATCGGATTCTGTGTGATTTTTTTGGGAGATGCATATGCAAATTTGTCTTTCCATGACCGTTCCACAAATGTCTAACAGACTTTTCACGCATGAACCACCGATGTATAACTTTTATATCGCTTATACAGCGCACCTATCACGTTCAGATTACGTTACCAATCACTAATTACGCATGAACAGTGAAATAATTACTCACAGTTCGTGTTCTACGTTGATTTACGTGTTCTTTGCATGGTTTATTCGTACTTCTTCCGTGGTTTAATGTGGTTCATTTGTGATACATCTCTGAAAATTTCCCGTAAAGACCACAACTTTTCTCACTTTTTCCGCTTATGTTCAAGTATGAACAATTTTCATCCATGTGCAAAATGTACATAGTGGCTGTGTGACACGGCCTATATAACCAATCATTTCAGACGTGATCCTGGCATACCTGAGACCCCCATCTCATTAGCATGACCTGAACCTTCCTTAAAAAGCCGTTGTATAGAGAGTCCCATGTTTTCTGCTCTGTAGTTCAACATCATTCCACTAGGGGCAGTAGAGGGGCTTTTCCTGCGCACTTTACACTGGAAACTTCCAAGTAATTTCCATAACACTTTTGGCTAATTTTCAAAACTTTATGGCGAGAATAAGTCATCTATTAACTCATCTATTGTATTGTCTTTTTTTCTGTATTAAAAAATACAAAATGTGTAGATAATTAATTGTGTATAACAGTCACATGTGTGGATCAATTTTGAGAGATTAGAACCTCAAACCAAACCGTTTTCATCAACTCTGAAACTGCCAGAAGTCACACAGCAAGAGAGAGACAAACAAACACACTTTTTAAAATTGCATTAAGGTTAGGATGTTTTTCCTTCTTCCGGATGTGTCATGAGTTTAGGAGGTTAAGAGGGAAGACAATAGATCCCTGAGGAACACCACTATGAGAGCTAGATTACCCAGCATTCATAGTGCGGGCAGCTGCAAAATGATCAACATTAGATGAAGTTCCCAAGAATTTGACTTTTCTGTGGTTGTAGGAAAATCTTGTTTATGTGTTGATTTTTGTCAGATGGCCACATGAGTTTCAGCAAAACATATTCACGAATAGTATTTAGGAAAACACGAGTCTTTAAGCATCATCTTTAAATGTCATCTAACCCGGCCGCTGCGGTTCAGTTCTGCTCCCGTCAAATGTGATGTGCTGGTCAGAGGTCACATTTTCACTTCTGCTTTGTTATTGATGCAAACATCAATTCAGTGAGCAACATGGATGCAGCTCTGTGCCCGAAAATATGATCGAACGGTTCATCAGACCTGAGAAGAAGTGGATTCACGTGAAAATAAAAGCAGAACCCTAAACCTTGAAGGTAGAGATTTCCGTCAGGCTGTTTGAGCGCCAGCATCGGTGTTGTTTGCACTCTGACAGGATGTTTAGATGGAGCTGGCTGTGCGTTGATTTTTGTCGTGCACAGTTGGAACAAATGTTGATGTTTGGCACATTTTTAAAATGATGATGTTTCAGTTTGTAAACGGCTTTAAAGCTGCTGGATGTGTTACTTTCTTTGTGCTCATACATCTCCACGCTGCTCAGAAACATCGTTCTCAAGAAAAGGAGTCGACTGCTCCGACTCTTTGTTGTTGTTTGAAAATCCTTTGGACCCAATAATGTAGAAACGCTTCCTGTCCAACGTGGCGATTGCTTGTTTTTGTTGTTTTTTCATCTTTTAAGTGGTTCCTGTGTTTTCTTTGCTGCAGGACGATGCAGGACATGGAGAATCCACAGCTGTCCTCATGCAATAAGGGAGACCAGCACTACCGCAGCTCCCCCAGCAACCAGTCGTCCTCCAGCGATCCGGGCCCCTGCGGCAGCGGCACCTGGTCCCAACAGCCTGTATATGATGGGTATGAACCACAGAACCACCACACCTCAAAGACTCTCTGCTTCCAGGATTAGGCATTTTTGCAGACAGGAACACAGCTGCAATCAGTCTCTGCGCCGTTTTTCAGAACTCACAATTTTCTAAAATGACAGCAATTTTTTATTTGCATGAAATGACCAAATCAGTGCACTTTTGGTCATTCATCACATGTTATTTACTGGACGTTTTCAACAGAAAAGGTGCAGCTCAGAAAGTTTTAAGTAGGAAATCGTTTGAGAAAAACCTTCATTCCGTTTCTGGTGCTATGATTTTTATTTTTTTATTCTTGAGGGAAATGTGAAGGCTTCCACAGATGGAAAAAGGATTTAATGAATAAAAATGTTGGATTTTGCTTGGAGAACATCTTTTTCTTGTCTGTTGAGAGCATTTTAAAAATGATGAGCACTTAAGTGTCATTAAAAGTAATTATAATGCATTTATCCAGCTCTGTAGCACTTTAGAAAACTGCACTGTAATTTTGAAGAATGCCAGGAAACAGAAATGTTTGTTAAAATAAAGAGGAAACTAAAATCTGTCCAAGCTGTGACAGGACTCCTTTTTATTTGAGTCTTATTTCACTTTGCAGAGTGTGTGTTTCTAGACTGCAGGGCTGTAGCTTGACGCACATTGAGTCGCAGCAGAATCCGTCTGAATTTCATGTCCGGCATAAGTGGACTTTAGTCGGTGCTCCGCTGTGCTGCTTCACTGTTGGAGGCCTCAAAAGTGCACTGGACTCTGGAGGAGCTGTCAGTGCAGAGCAACAGGCTGTCCAATGGGTGTCCCGTTAAAGATAAGGAGGTGCCGCGGCCCCCGTTCACCAGCTTTAACCCTGATTTGATTCTTAAATGTTTAATGAAGACCCGCATGAAAAAGTTTGCTGCTTTGTTGGGAGCGGAGAAGCGCTCACATGTCGGAGCTCTGTTGCTTTTGTCTGGCAGCTGTTTCCGTCTAGCAGATCTCTTGAGGCCGTTCTTCTGCTAGAAACCCGTCAATGATTTCCAGCCTTCCTTGTGGTCCCCCTGTCCTCAGGTGTCCCTCCCCGGTCCTCCATGAGCGAGCGGCGGACATGCAGGGAGCCGACGGAGAGCTCCGCCGCGACAGGGAGCCCACTCTGGAGAGGACCAGATCTGCAGGTGAGTTGTGATTGAAGCGCCTGCAGAGCGGATGGAGAAGGAGGTGAAAGGCTTGACGTGGGTTCTCCTGGTTTTCAGAGGCCAAATGGCACATCCCCTCCACCAAGATCCTGAATCCTGTGAAGCAAAGAGACGGAGGGAAAGACTCCCCGAACAAGCTGTCCAGGGTAAATGTCTGCTCTGCCGTCTGATGTTTTTCTGTGGTTTAATCCAGTCCTAAATCTGACTGTTGGAGGCACTTTACCTTCACTGATGGCTGATTTAGAAGGGAGGTCAGGTTGTCCTTGTTTATGGGCTTCGCTGCAGTCAGAAGTGAATTCCTCTGTTGGGATGTCGTCCTCACAAGTGTCGCTTTTCCCTCAACAGAAAGCTAATGGCTGTCTCATCTAATCACTGTTTGTCCTGTTTTGGTGGGGCGGATTTTACTTAAAGGTTGAATACATTAAGCACTTTAGCTTCTAATGACCCCCCACCCCTCCCCCCCTTCCCTATGGTTCTGGAGAGCAGCAAAAACAGCCGCCTTTTCTTCCCGTTCGTGCTCTAAGCCGTGGTTGCATTAACCCGAGCCCACGGATAAAAAATTAAACCGCTCTCTTGGCGCTGTGTGTCCCTAATGCACAGAGCTTGTTTTTCCAACTGTTTGTGATGCAGTTTAAGTTAAGTTGCATCCATGATTTATCAGTGTTAAGTATAGCATAGGATGGAAAGCATGTTAGGTCAGTTCTGAGTATTTTATAGTTTTATTTTTTTAAAGCCCTCCAGAGGCTTTTTTCAATCAGAGACAAACATTTCTGTGTTGAAGCCCCACTCCGATCATCTCTTAATCAATGTTCCCAGTGGTTGTTTTTTGTGTGAGTATTTTCTAAATCACAAATATCATCTTTTTCAAACTGGATTTTTTCATCTGCTCCTGATTCACAGCGATTTCAATTAATAAATACTCAGAAATGCAATTTTAAGCTTACTTGTCTTTGGAATTGTCCTGCGTGATCAGGAAAATGCAGCCAGAACATGTTTAAAAACACCGAAAACACCCTCCAGAGTAGGTCTATCAAGAGGATTTCTGTTGGATCCTTCAGGATGGTTTTATTTTGGAAAGCTGCTGAATTCTCCACCACATCAGACTCATTCTTGTTCAAATCTATTCCCTACTTTCTTACAT
The DNA here is from genome assembly GCA_037389245.1 of Oryzias sinensis. Taxonomy (NCBI): domain Eukaryota; kingdom Metazoa; phylum Chordata; class Actinopteri; order Beloniformes; family Adrianichthyidae; genus Oryzias; species Oryzias sinensis. The sequence goes on from CM074500.1 coordinate 2,070,473, forward strand.
CGGCTGCGTCAATCATTAAAAAAAAACCTTCAAGCTAGCAAAGTTAGCCAAAAATCCAACATATTTCAAAATTCAATTTTGTTAGAAAGGGGGCCGGAGAGAAGCCTTTAACTTCAAAATAAAAGAAATCCATTTAGCAGAAAAGTCTTTACTCCAAACATGGGTTTATTGTGACAGTAGTTCTGTCAGACCACAATAATATAATAATACATAGTATGTTACAGGGATGCTGCTAATAAAGTTGGATTCATATTTATGATTCTATTTAGAAAATAGCAGTTTTAGCGGCCGTTTTATTTAGATTTAATCGTTGCGCCTTAAAAGTCGGTCGAGGCTAAGAGCTGTCTGTTATTTTAGCTTCCACTTTGACAGTCATGGGTTAAAAATCTAGTGTACAAATAAAGTTTTAAGCTGTAGATATTTTACAGCGGATGAAGATACATTTTACCCTCAAAAGTGAAAGGAAACTCAAAATGAAGAAAATATTAAAATTGGACTTTAGCTTCGTCCGTGAAAATATTGTCAGACAATAAACCCAGAAAAAGGTTGAGAACCACCGATTTAGATTCCAGTTATTTATTAAAAATATTTGCAGCTTCTACATTTCCCTCCCTCTGACCTCGCTGCTGCTGTTTCTACCAGACCGGAGACAAAAACTCCAGCCACTCCAGCAGCAACACCCTTTCCAGCAACGCCTCCAGCAACAGCGACGATAAGCACTTTGGCTCTGGAGACCTGATGGACCCGGAGATGCTGGGCCTCACCTACATCAAAGGGGCCTCCACAGACAGCGGCATAGACACCAACCCCTGTGTGCCCCCCGGGGCGCGGGTGCTCCAGGGTAGGGTCGGGGAGCAGGGACACCCCTGGATGTCGGAGCACCACGAGGACGGCACATCCGAGGAGGAGAGCGGGAAGCTCTACCTGCAGCAGAGCTTCGCTTCGGCCGTCCTGTCCAGTCACGCGACGGAGGGAAGCATCGGAGACCTGAGCGAGATATCGTCCCATTCCAGGTACAAAACAGAACCAAGTCTTTCTGTTTGCTGGATCAAGTTACAGACGCTCTTTGTGCATTTGGGATTTGGAGGTCAATGCCTCTTCTTTCTTCAGTCAGACATCTCTGAAATCTAATTTCATCTCTAAAAGAAATCTCTCTCTAAATCTAATTTTAAGCAGAGGATGAGAACTTTGAGATCAAAATTGATGCCAGAGCGCTGAAGCTCTGCTGAAGGTTTTATTTGTGGCTTTGTCTCTGAGGGTACATGTTTTTTGTTGTTGTGCTGTGGCCTAATCCCTCCCGGTTCACTAAGCTGATGAGCCCGTGTGGAATATTCACACCCTTTTTTCCTGCCCGCTGGAATTGGGTTCTCATTCACACTCAAACCCTGTCGGACTGTTTTTCATTTTCGGCTCTGTCAAACAAACGTGTGTACAAAGGGAAGCCTCGTGTCTGTGTACTGACCTTCTCACCCGGTGGTCTTTGCCGTGCGTGCCGCCCCTCTCAGGCTAAAGCCAGGGCTCCTCTGCTCTTCCTGCAGAGGGAGAGGAGGGATTTCTGAGGGTGTTTGGCCTTGCAGCCAGCACGCGGTCTGTCTTTATTAAACACAAAGCTCTCTGCTTTGACGGCGTAGTATTATGTTACCAAAAATCTCCGACATCAGACGGCTCCAAAGCTGCTCATCCCTTCAGGAAAGAAGGAGCCGGCTCCATCCCCTCGCCTTCTGGGACGCATTTCGCTTGACTGTAATGGCTTTGACACCAGAGTCATCGGGACAAACAGGGAATCAGCAGGAGCACATTTATCTGGGTGTGGACCAGATGGCCTTAAATATGAAAAGAGGGGTGTCTTGCGCTTCCATGGGGACGCTTGTGCCAAAAGAGAGCCGACCTGTCAAAGTCTACAAATCTGTGGTGTTTTCCAGGACACGGTCTCTGCAGGAGTCCATTACAAATTCAACACTGTCGGTGCAGAGCAACCCCACCCTCCTACCCATCACCCATAACTGAGAGCTCTCTGTAAATGCGCTCTCCCACTAGCTTACAGCCCCTCACACCCCCCAGCAATATTGGAGCTATCCAGGCGTCCAGATTCCAGTTCAGAGCAGGAAAACAAAGACGTTCATGGATCTGTTGGTCTGCAGGTGGATGATCAGAATGGAGCAGAGCGGGATGCTTGTAGCTCAGCCAGCATTTTTCTTCATCATCTGCTCCGGATTAACAACAATTTTAATAAAGAAAAACTCAGAAATGCAATTTTTAGCTTAATTTTCTTCATCTTTGTCCTCCATCATCAGAAAAATGCCACAAAAAGATGTTAAAAACACCAAAAACACAATTTCCATATGAGTGGGTCCTTAAAACATGAAGCCAAATCACAATGATTGAGTTTATTTTGTTGTTTAAATCCTATAGAGCCAAATGGATGTCTTGTTTAGTACATTTCCTTCAAGTGACCATCAGATGTATTGCTATGTCATCCCCTCAATGACTCTCTAAATTTATGGTCCTGAAAAGCTTGCTGTAGCTGCAGCATTTGAAATCGTGCGTTCCTTTAAGCCTTTGATCGCGGTTACACGGGTCACTTCCCCATGATTGTGAAGCTCGGAGAATCTAAAATCAGGAGGTCAGAGGCGCGGATGTCGGTGGACCTCTGCACAGCTCGGAGAGCACGAGGGCAGAATGAAGCCGCTGACCCAGAAATGCGGTTTGCCATTTGATATTTGAGTGAATATTGAAAGGACAAAGTTCAACACGGCGACACACATGATGGACTGGATCTGAGTCATCATCCCAAGTAGATTAAACAGGAACCAACCAAAATATGCTGAGGAAATCATTTCATCCTGTTTAACCATGGAGCTCATGAACCATTTTCGGGCCAGAAAATCTGCTGATTCCAGAGATCTGACCTACTTCTGCTGCTCTGGACCTCATGCGTGTTTCCGTTGCTAATGCTCATTTTTTGTTTTCATTCCAGTTTTTTCTTTCTGCCTTCATTGTCTGTTTCCTTCTTGAGTTACATTTTCTTTATGTTTGCTGTTCGATCAGTGGCTCACACCACTCTGGCAGCCCCCTGGCCCGCGGCGCCAGGTACTGTGTGTCCGCCGACTCCTCCAAGGTGTACACCATCCCCCAGACCAGCAGCGCAGGGCCGGAGCCGGGGCCAGGACCCAGCTCAGAGGCCTGCGGACAAACGCGCACACAGGCCGGTTGTACACATCCCGCGGGTGTGAGGACGACTGATGATGGTGCTGATGAGAATGATGATGCCCACAGCACTGACGGACCCCCCAACATTTCAGAGTGTGGGTGAGTGTGTGAGACCGAGGGGGAACCGAGCACGAACGAGGCGGCCGACAAGCGCACGCTGATCCACAGAAACAGCTTTCAGTCATAACGTTGACATCAGCGCTCTTCCTGTACCCCAATAAAATAAATCTACATTTTGTTTTGAGAAGTTAAGAATTTCCGTTTTCTGAGTGTTCCTGTTAAGTATTTAAGTCATTGTGTTCAGTTTGACTCTTGATTTGGTTCTTGCTTTTATGGGGGGCTTTGAAATGTTTGAACCATCAACAGTATATGAGAACTGGACTGAGTGACCCCTCCCCCCCTGGAGTTCCAAACAGGAACTAACCGCTGGCTCCGTGAAGCCAAAAGACTTCTATAGAGAAATAAACAGCTGTTTCTCAGTCATTCTATTGGTCGGAATGACCATTCTGGATCTGATACTTGTTTTCACACATTATTGATAAGCGCCATTTGTTGATCATCCTGCAATGCGTCGTCAATAGAAGTGGGTGGAGCCTGACGGCCCACACGTCTGACCTCAGATACTTTCCATTGGCAGATTTTGTTTAGCCTGTTTTCGATTGGTAGGGGTGTGGCCTTCCAACAGACGCACTCCTGATTGACGAGAAGGGTTGCCATAGAAACGTTGACTCAGATCATTGACTGTACATGAGAACAGGACTGAGTGACTGAGACCTCACCCATATAAAATGGTTTCCCTCAGTGGTTCAGGCCGGCATGACACCGCCTACTTTTAATGAGGAATCTGATTGGTTGGTTTATAACTTGAATAACTTGAACTACAGAAAAGAATATCATGAAAAATGATATAGTGAATGTTAGAAAAGGTATCAGAGTAGGAACAGACCAATAGAATGACTGAGTGACAGCTTTTGTTTCTCTGTAGACATCTATAGGGCTTTGGCTTCTTGGAACCAGCTGGTACTTCCTGTTTGGAATACCAGGGAGGGGGGGGGTAGGGGGTGTCACTCAGTCCAGTTCTTGTATAATCTCAATGACTCAGACAGATTTTGTCCAATTACTGTGTACTTAAGGAAAAAAGGAAGCTCTCGTGTTCACGATTCAGAAATGCTAGACTCCAAGGGAAAGTAAGGTTTTGAAATCATTGGATAGAAGTGTCACACATGCATGAGTGCAGTGCTAAATGCAACATGAAAGACTCAGAAAAATCTCCTCATTTGTAGTTGGACTTTTTGTGGGGCTTTTAATTTGATGGATCCCTTTGCTTGAGTCACAGAGAGCTGCAACCCTAGACATAAACATGTACACAAAGAGGGGGAGTTACCTTAAGTACTAGTTTCCTCCTGCCTTTTTTGATCCGAGCCGGTCTTTTCTGTTCATCAAATCAGAAAGCTTGTCCTCATCCAGAGGATCCATGAGGATGTGGGGTCTGTGGTACCTACAGAAGCCCACCTGTGGTGAACTCATAAAACATACATGATGATAGCTGGTGTGAACAGCATTCTCGCTGTTGAACGTTTTCCTCTCAGACTGGATGTCTGGCCCACCCAGAGTGCATAAACTGGCTTTGATTGAAGCCGACAGCCACAAAATAAATAAGCTCAATGAAGCCGCTGACATAATACACTTGACACATGTCACATGTCATTATTGATCCTTCCTGTGAAGCCGGGTCCCCACGGATCACAAGGCAGAGCCTCCGACAGATCGGCAGCTCAGCTGGGAGTGGGTCACCACACCGTCCGCACAGAAGGTGCTGGAACTGGAGGAATTTCCGATGAACCGAGAGGCGTAGCGTCTGTAGAAGGAGCAGCCATCAGCGCCCGTGTTAGTCTGTAGATTAAATGTCTTGCTGTAGTGAAAAGTACGCATTCGTACTTAAGGGTGTCCGCCAACAAACTCCAGCTATGTGAGATCTGCTGCAGGGGAAGAAACTGCTTTGCCCCAAAGTAATTTCATTTGAGCTGCAGAATTTGCCGTGTGATTGATCGTCGGCGCTCAAGTCGTCCTCCGTCGACTTATGAAAAAGCTCCCTAATCCAGTTACGTCCCCCAATGTTTGTTTATATATTCCTGCCACTTTATTTCACCTTGCATAACGCCGCCTGGTGATAAATGGCCTAATATCACTCGCAGATATTGTTCTCACATAATGAAGTTTCTCTTCCTCCTTTCTGGAAAGTTTTTCTCATTTGCTGTGCGACTGAATGTGATGGTGGACGTGTGACTCCGCCTCTAACCCTCAGCTTCTCTCTGCTGCTTCTGTCTGTCGTCTCAGAGGAGCGGAGAGCTTGCTAGCTTTCCTTCTCCAAATGCTGTCTGAGCGTTCCAGGTACAAATTTTAATCAACCCTGGTCCTGATGTGACTCACTCTGCTGATCCCTTCACAGCACCCCCCCCTCCCTGTCCTCCCCCCTGCAGGTCCTGTCATGTAGCCTGTGCCCAACGCTGTAGCTGTGACATTTCTGCTCTATCTCGCATCAGACGCCGGTTTTCCTTTTCCAGTCTGTCAGATTGGGCTTTCATAAGTGTAGAACCACGTGGAATCGGACTCTTTTCTTTCATGCTTCCTGTATTCTGCCTTCAGAATGCAGAGAGTGATTTCCGTATTCAGAGCTCGGTTTCCATGGTGCCAAAAGCCTAAAACAGTGCAACACTTAGCAGTGGCGTCTCTTGGTAACCGTCACAGCCAGGCTCCTCCACCTCCGAGCCGTCTAACAAATCTCCCTGCAGCCGTCTAACAGCCTGCCAAAAGCACTCAGGAGTGTCATGAAGCAGACCTCTCACAGCTACACCACTTCACCAGTCAGGTCGCTCACTTCCACGCTGTCCTATGCCCCCTCCCACCAAACCCCTACCACTTGAGATCAGTCAGTGTCTTCCTCTGTCTTTGTGTGAGCTCTCCCTCCCTCTTTGGCAATGACGTCCGTCTTTTTTCCTCTTCTCCCCCTCACAGCTCCCGTCTTGGTCATGGTTGCACTGTTAATCATTGATTGGAAATCTAACCAGCCTTCTAGAATATTCTAACCCCCCCCCGACTATGTCCTCTTGGTGTCAGCATGTCAGCACAGGTCCTCCCTTTAGACACGCTGTCTTATCCCGCCAATAACACCAACATAGCTGGAGCTACCTCCAAAACACTCTCCAAGGCTTCTCCAGCAAGACCTCATATGTTTGACCTCACTGATGAGTGTTGTTTTGCCCCCCCCCATATCATCTACAGGCAGCTGTACGCACAAGAAGCAGCCTGTCGCCTCCAGGCTGCAGAGCGAGAAGGAAAATCGCTGCAGCGCCTCTCGAAGGGGGAATACTGTAAGATGATGCTGCCCGACGGCCCTTCAGCCGAGGACAGGAGCCGAAAGGTGAGCTGGTTGTGCTTAAAGTGCTGATTTCCTAAGGTGATGCATCAAGTCAGGTTATATTCATCAGATTCTGTACAACACCCACAAGTATCTTAAAACTGATGTTTTGGCAAATCTTTCTAAAAAATCTTCTTGTTAAATGCTGACAGACGGAACACCAGAACTAGAGCGGATAAGCCCCCCCTTTGATGAAAATTGGGCTTTCAGCAAGTAGTGGCATTTTTCTAATGATAAAGGGCATTTATAAAGAAAATTAATCTCAAAATTGTAGTTCTGAATATTCCTCTATTCAAATCATTGTGAATCAGGAGCAGACGAAAAAATGCAGTTTGAAAAAGATCGCATTTTGTGGCATAGAAAACACGCTGGGCGGGGCCACAAGCATCCTGCTCCGCCCCTTTCTGATTACAGACAAACAGATCCATGCAGGTCTTTGTTTTCCTTGTCTGTGGATCTGCATTTATGAACTGGACAGCTTGACGGCTACAACAACTTTGATGCACCCCTAGGGTTAGCCTGGGGGTGTGAGGGGCTGTAAGCTAGCGGGAGAGCGCATTAACGGAGAGCTCTAAAGTATGAGTGATGGGATGGAGGGTGGGGTTGCCCAAACATCCAAGCGCCTGCCGCTCTGCAGAAACTATGTCCTAGAAAACAACACAGGTTTGTGGACTTTGACAGGTCTGCTCTCTTTTGACACAAGCGTCCCCGCAGACTGGCATTGCGTTCACTTAATTTAATTTATAAAGGCCCTGAGCCGACGCAGTGGGATGTCGTGGATTAAAGGCAGGAAGTTGCATCGATGTTTGATCTTCCCCGGTCCTGCAGTCTTGATTAATTGCATCTCCACTTCCCTTTACCATCCTACATCCATTATCTACCAGGAAAGGGACCCTGGAGACGAACAAATGAGTTATTTTTGGATGCCGCTCGGTTCTAATATAAATTCATTTGGCTCCCCTTAGAGGAGTCGGCTGTGTCCTCTGGCACAGGCGAGCCTCGTCTCACACATGAATCAGCTCAGTGCACTGATTTGTTTGTCTTGTTATTCTTCACTTGGCTTGCACTACAATGTAATGCATAGCAGAGAGCCAAGGCAGCATTAGCGCTCGCCTAAAACCAGAGCAGCGCTCACCTTCCTTTGATTCCAGTTTGTTTCCTGCAGAGAAGGAGGGCTCGGTAACCTGTGCAGATCTGCCCGGGGTGGATTGCTTGGTTCAAAGAGCAGCAGGGTCTTTGCTGTAATCGCTCCTCCCAATCTGATAATATGGTTCACGAAAAAAACAATCTAGGAGATGCATCAGGCGGCGCGCGGGTTCAACCCGTCCAACCATGCTAACATTCTGATCTTTTTTTAGAAGCAGCTTCTCCACGGCTGCATGTTTTCACCCATGAACTGGCAAATAAATGAATCAAATTCTAATAATGACAGTCCATTTCACATTTACCCTAATATAGTCCGACTTGCTTAAGCTTCTGAGTGATTAAACAGAGGGCACGGCGGAGGTCAATGTCCATGCCAGCCCTTTGTGGGCCAGCAGGTGCAGAGACTTTCCTTGCCAGCCGCAGTGTCCGCTTGGACGCCCTCCCCGCAGACAGATGAACCATTGTGTGGCTGACGTAAAGGAAAGGCTGTTAACAGCTTTCTCTCCCACAACATTCCTCTTTTGAACCTACTGTGGGAAAGCAAAAAAAAAAAAAAAAAAACAAGCATCTGAATAGGTGGCTGTCCAGCACATCCTCCCAAAGGGGGACGTCAAAGGGATCCGGCGCTGCTTTTCCTCTTTGTTTGGGGAGCGGTGCGGGGAGGAAAGTCGGGGGGAATCAGGAAGATCTTGGTGGTAACTGCTGGCACTGCTGATAAGAGCGTAGCTGTTCTACAAAGTGCTGTTAGTCCGGGACACATTGGACTGATCCTTCAGCCTTTTCACACGTTTTCCACACGGTGTAAAACTCTGGGTTCAGAGAAGAGGTGGAGGGAGGGAGAGCCTGATCTGATTGGCTTCCAGTAACGAGGAGCCGGCTTTAAAGAGGAACATTTCCTTTTAGTGAATCTGTTTCTTCTGGCTCTAAATGTGTGTTTGCATCACATTAGAAAGCAGTGAATTCAGTCAAAGGAGGTTTTTGTGGAATCCTAAAAACAAACACAATGAGCTGCTTTAAGGACAGTCAGTTAAAGTCTCAGCGTGAGATTTGTGGGGGGGTCCGTCTTTGAGAGGGATTGGGGTGTTGGCTTGAGGGGATAGAAGTCCAGTGTTAGTTACAGTTGGTAAGCCCAAAGCAGACAATTACCCACTCGCACAGCTGCTCTGTGTATCATTTGTGGCCACTTTTGATGTCACTTTTGCTGTATTTATGTACCATAAATGAGATGATGATGGATGGGGCCGGGCTTTTGGTGGTTTTCTGTGTTTTATATGGGGAGATCTTCTGTCCAAACTCCAGCTACAGAAGAAACACGAGAACATTTATGGTGGTTTTCGGTTTAGTCAGAGGATTTCCCCTCCTGACTTTTGTTTCCTGCTGAACCACTTTAGATGTTCTCTCTGGCCGCCGCAGCGGTTTACATTAGCTGGATTTCTTCTTAAATCAATGATCTCGCTGACCTGAGCGAATTAACCTTATTACACTTCCATCAACCATCCATCACTGGATCTGGAAGCCGTTTCTCTGTCTGTGTCCTCAGCAACAGGAAGGGGAAAAGAAAAAAACTGCGGCTCACATCTAACAAGAAAATTAGCCACCATCCTCGTATCAATGTGGCAGAATTAGGTCAACTATTTAATTGACCTATTATGTAGATTATCTGCAGTTAGCCATAATGGCTCTTCTGGAGTTCTGCCTTCTGTGTTTGTCACACTACGACGGAAAATGAACATACCTGCTGCCAAAGAGCCGTGTTTAACAAAGACAAAAGACAAAAAGATCAAAGATCAGGGAACCGAAAGAGAAACTTTCTTTAGAAAAAGAAAAAAATGCTGCATAAACAGCCACTGCAACTGCCCGTTTGTGCTAATGTGAACTGAATCTGGTCACAGAATTGTTCGTCTTTCAACCAGGAAGTTCCTTTTTGTGATTCCCTCCTGCAGAAGTCCTGGACTGAAGCACCGGATCGCTTTCACAATTCTTGAAATTATTTGTTACTGCCAAATACTCAAAAACCCAAACCTAAACTTGTATTACCCAGTGAAAAGGAATTTTGGACATGATGGAAGACCCCCCCCCCCCCCCCAAAATGATGACATCACAGCAGGAGAAACCAGCAAAATTTAATTTAACATTTCTAAAAAAGAAAATCCAGAAGACAATTGTCAGGGACATCCAAAGGAGGTTTTGAAATTATTATGGGATGGCCACAGACCTACGTCTTGGCGGGTATTTTGTGAAATCTGGTGTTTTCCGCATTTTCCTATATTACAGGTAAATAAAATCTTTGAGCGACCTTTTACACTAACGGTGCCAGCTAAAGTCTACAACAACAACCAAAGTTCATTGACCTATGACCTCAGGAAGAGGCTGCCTTTTATAGTAAACAATATACATATGTACAATAATATCTTACCTTTGGCACGCTAAAGAAAGAATTTTTTATGAAATATGAGTTATTTTCCTGAACTTTTAACCTACCCAGAAGGAAGACGACTCTATCTCTGAGGCTCCGCCTTTCGCTACATGTGGGTGCCGCTCATTTCATGACGTCAACCTAGAGCCGGCCTCAGCATCGTGTTTGTGTCTCACTCACAAAAACAAACAACATCTGAACTTTTGCAAAGATGAATGTACATTTTGTGCAATGAAAGCATTTGCTGATCCCCCGTAGTGAAAGTGGGTGTGTGCGGGTTAGCCTGGGGGCGGGGCTGGCAACCCGCTTGTTTTCATGAGTTGGCAGGAGCTGGTCCTCAGAGATAACAAACAGCTAGCAATCTGGGCGTGGTTAGCACCCAAAATCCCACTTGCCAAGGAAATCTAAAAATGTACTTTCACCGATTTTTGTAAAACGTACATAGACAAGTTCGTCACCCCCAGGCGACCAAAACATTAAATGGTTGCCATGGAGATTAATCCAACAGGAAAGCACCTATTTTAAAAAAAGTGGGTTTCTTCCTGAATTTGTCGTGGACATCTCTGACCAGGGTAGCTAAGGCAGAAGGGAAGAATGAAGGGCCTGAAGCTGCTGCTCAGCCAGTGAGGGCAGGTGAACGGAGGGCAACAGGGGTGGCGGGAGCGGGTGGTGCTTGTGGGCCTCAAAACACAGATCGCCGCTTTAATTTTTGCTTTTTTCCATTAAGAGTAAAGTCTCTTCTATTCCCATTGCAAGCCTGCTGGGTCATCTATCAATCAGTCAGTTCCAGGACTTGAACCAGCGCCCCTCTGTAGACCGTGTCACCACATCTGCATGTCCAAACAGGGTGATGATCTTTGCACTGCGCCTAAAAGGATTTAAAGGATGGCTGTTGAACACAAAGCTCAGTGGAATTCGAGATGAGAGTAAAAACAAAAAACCCAGTTGTTCTCAAATAAAAGATAGAGCTCCGTTCTGCTGAGGTCTTTACAGGAGTTGACTCTTTCTGACCTCCACTGTAAAAGCTGTTGTTTTGGCAGTTTGTCGGTCTGAACCATCTCCCGCGGGTCACAGAGGACACCGGTTCAAATTATGAAGAGACAGAAGAGCAAATGTGGCTCCACATCAATCTTGGAGGGTCAAAAGGCCTTTTCCAAACAATTTGGAGTCCATCATTCTCTGGAGAAAGCGATTATTTACAAACAGAAAGAGTTCCCCCCCAGGCATTATTCCTGCAAGTTAACCCTGAGGTCTGACTGTGTAACACGAAAACATAGAAACCGAGGAGCTGCAACCGAATCAAATGATGAAAACAATGACAGTCTGGGAAAAAATCTTTTTTTCTTACTAAAGCAGGATGACGGAACTTCAAAGCTGCCCAAAATATTAGTCCATAAGAGTGTGTTGATGTTTAGGTTGAATGCACAGACTTGCTGTGCTCCTCATATGGCTCATAGAATCCCAGCCCTCTGCAGTGAGTATAACTGTATGTTTGATCACTTCTTAGTCAGATGGAGGCTAGTCCGTCTTATGACCCAGTTTCAGCCGTGGAGAAACTGGGTCATAGATGGGACACGGACCCCAGGAGCAGCAGTAGAGTGTCTAAAACACAAAAGAGGAATCGAGGCGTACGCTGACCGACAGTCCTGCCTTCCAAATCAAGATCATCCCACGGCAGATTTCAAACCGGCTTCGATTCAAATGAATTTTGTGCAAACCTTTTCTATGTAAATGCTTCTCCCATCCCAGACTTCCAGCTGGTTCCATGTCACCCACAGTCTTCAGTGGTCTGCCGCTCCTCACATTGTGCTCAGTGACCGCTGCTGCCACAGGCAGTGACCTCTGTCAACACCTCCATCAGCCTCATCCCCACCTCTCCTCCTCTGTCAGACACTCTCCGGCTGTGCTCAATCATTTACATTTTCCTGACAGTAAAGACTGTAATTGATTCCTGCCCCCCCCCCCCACACACACACACACACACCCTGACCTCGATGTAAACTGCGGTAACGTAAAGCTCCATCATGTCTTCCTCTCCTCTTTCAGGTGTCCGGCGTAGGCAGTCTGTCTCCGAGGCGCTCCTTGTACCGGACGCTGTCGGACGAGAGCGTGTGCAGCAATCGCAAAGCCTCGTCGTACGGCAGCTCGCGCAGCTCCATGCTGGATCAAGCCATGCCCAACGACATCCTGTTCAGCACAACGCCGCCATACCACAGCACGCTGCCGCCCCGCATGGTCCACAACCAGGGAGCCTCCAACCTGCGCAGTGAGTCCAGACAGAAGCGTTTTTCTGCTGTGCAGAACTGAACAACACTGAAGGGGAATCTTTACAGATTAAAGCTAGCACGCTTTAAAGACCCACTCTGACCACCTTCAGATCTATTTACAAAGGGCTTCCAGTGGTCTTTTATTGATGATGATGCCATTTCTAGCCCAAAATAAAGAAAACCTGTGTTGTTTTTCGAGGACATTGTTTCTGCAGAGTGGCAGTTGTTAATTTGAAATTTAATTCTGAGATTTGGGCGAGACTGTTGACCTGGACCAACCCCAACCCCCCTCCTGTCAGCCACAACTGAGTTATCTGTTTAGGTGCTCTCCCACTAGCTAACAGCCCCTCACACCCCCAAGCTAACGTTAGCGGCGCCACAAAAACGGCGAGCGATATTGGAGCTATTCAGCCAGATAGTTTAGATCCAGATTCCAGCTCAGACGAGGAAAACCGAAACATACATTCACTGGCCACTTTACACCCGTCCATCTGCTCTTTAACACAAATTTCTAATCAGCCAATCACACGGCAGCAACTCAATCCATGTAGAGCAGCATCAGAATGAAGAAGAAAGGTGATTGATGACTTTGAACGCTGGTCTGAGGATTTCAGAAACTGCTGACCTACTGGGATTTTCACCCACAACCATCTCTAGGGTTGACAGAGAATGGTCCAAAAAGAGAGAAAATCCAGAGAGCAGCAGTTCTGTGGATGGAAATGTCTCGCTGATGCCAGAGGTCAGAGGTCAGACTGGTTCCAGCTGATAGAAATACAACAGGAATTAAAAGAACCACTGGTTCCAACCGAGGTCTGCAGAAGAGCATCTCTGAAAGAACAACACGTCCAACCTGGAGGCAGATGGACTACAGCAGCAGAAGACCACACCGGGTACCACTGCTGTCCGCTAAGAACAGGAACCTGAGGCTACAATTCACACAGACTCACCAAAACTGGACCATAGAAGATGGAAAAACCTTGTCTGGTCTGATGAGTCTCCATTTCTGCTGCCACATTCAGATGGTAGGGTCAGAATTTGGCCTCAACAACATGAAAGCATGGATCCATCCTGCCTTGTATCAACGGTTCAGGCTGGTGGTGGTGGTGTCATGGTGTGGGGATGTTTTCTTTGTACCAACTGAGCATGGTTCCAACACCACAGTCTACCTGAGGATTGATACTGACCATGTCCATCCCATTCTGACCACAGTGGACCATCTTCTGATGCTACTTCCAGCAGGATGAGGCTCCATGTCATCAAGCTGGAATCATCTCAGGCTGGTTTCAAGAACATGACAATGAGTTCTCTGGACTCAAACGTTCTCCACAGTCACCAGAACCCAGTGGAGAACCTTTGGGATGTGGTGGATCGGCATCATGGATGTTCAGCAGACAAATCTGCAGGAACTGAGTGATGTTGTCATGTCAACATGGACCAAAGTCTGAGGAAGGTTTCCAGAACCGTGTTGAGTCGATGCCACCAAGGATTAAGGCAGTTCTGTAGGTTAACAGGGTCCAACTGAGGTGGACTTAATAAAATGGCCAGTGATTGTATGTGGATCTATCTGAACGCAAGTGGATGCATCAGAAAAGAGCAGAGTGGTCCGCCCAGCGTATTTTCTGTCACAAATATGAAAATTTTCCAACCTCATTTTTTCCTGCGCTCCTGAGTCACAACAATCAATAATAAATTAGTCAGAAATTTTATTTTAAGGCTAATTTTCTTTATTTATGTCCTTCATCAGAAAAAAATGCAACAACAAAAAATACATTTGTAAAACACCAAAAAACGTCATTTTAAAACAAACAAACTGGGTTGTTTTAGGGAGAATCTCCCAGGGACAAAATTCTAATAGACTCTTTGCTGGGAAGTGGCTTCTTGATTTCCTGTTCTGACATAAACTTATTTGAAGAGCCACTCGTTCTGCACTGATTTAATTGGCACCACTCTCCAGCAACACTCCCCGATATAGACGGCTAATTTGAAATGGGTGAGGCTGCTTGTCCGCTCCTCCTTCATTAAGCAGACACCTGTCCCTGCCGGCTGCTCCGCCCTCCTGTGCTCATCATCCCCTTCCTCCCGGCAAATACACCCAAATGAGAGGTTTGATGTGTCCCGCCTTTACTTTTGCTGGGTTTGAGCCTCTCTGACGTGAGAATGCCAGTTTTTCCATCTGTGTTGTCAGTGTCTGTCATACATTATTTACTTATCAGTCGGCGCCTTCCTGCCCCCTCTGTCCCCGCTGTCTCATTTCCATAGCGTTCCTCACCTGTCTCCTGCTGCCGCTGCAGATAGAAAATGGGCTTTGGGAAGATGTTTTTCTCTCCAGCCTCTTCAGGCTTGTCAATCTGCTGCATCCCTTGTTGTTTCAAAGGGGAGCTGAGAACAGAGGCTCTCTCTTTTCCCGCACTGGAAACCCAATTTGGTAAACAGCAAGCCACTCAAGCTCTGAGAAGCTTTGGCAAATTGAAAGGATGGTGTCAGCATCACCTCCAGCTCTCTGTCTTTTCTCTGCCTCCCCACTTTTTTTTTCTGAAATGCCCCTCTGTGGAATGGGAGCTTGTTTACTACGTTCTGTTTTTCAGGGCTTACAGGGACATAGGATGTGAGGGACCAAGGGAAGGAGTAGGAGGTATTGATCGAGGACATTCAGATTAGTCATTTATCCGCTCTCAGAGGGGTTCACAGGAAGTTCCTCTGATGTGACTTGAACCTTTCATGCCATCATACGAAACTTTTCCTAAAATGTGGGAGCATTTCCAGGAGACATCCAGGTTAGAGCTGATCATAGACTGACAAGGCAGCTTATGTCATGTGATGCTCTACAGTTGGATAATAAAAGTTGAATAAAAACTCCCAGCTTTCCCCCTCCCTCCTGTTGTCTACGCACACGAACGGACGGCTGAAGGGTTAGCCGTAAGCCCCCGGCCGGGCTCAGACTCTCATCCCAATGCCTGCCTGTCTCTGCAGGTGAGTTTTGGTTCTCTGATGGCTCCTTGGCGGACAGGGCCAAGTTCAGCGACCCGGGCCTCATGCCCCTCCCAGACACTGCCTCAGGCCTGGACTGGTCTCACCTGGTTGATGCAGCACGGGCCTTTGAAGGTAACCAGCTTGCCTAAAGCTGCTGGCACCTGGCGTGACCCCCCCCCCCCTGGCTTTTTTAAAGGCTAAATAGCATTTAATATTAAGGTAGAGAAAAAGTACAGCCTCTTTTCTGCTGTTCAGTTGTTGTTTGGACATAAAGCATATTGATGTCCTCACCATAACAGTTCAGTAAAAACAACTTCAGCTCAGCAACAGCTATGTCTTTTTAGAGAAAAATTCAAAAAGTCTTAGAAGAACTAAAGCCTCGTTCCCAACTGCCCTTACTGGAGGATATGGGCCGTCTGTGGGCAAAATAAATAAATAAATAAACCTGTCCCCAAGTGGCCCACACTCAGGGAACGTAGAGGGAAAACGCTCATGCACACTTTTCTGCAGGCATCCTGCAGCCGACAGGTCGTAGAGAACACCTATGCAACACGCAAGAAGGTGAGACGTTGGTGTGCCGTACGCATCTTTTTTTCCACCCCCCACAGGATTTACAAATTCTGCAGACTGTGCAAAAAGCTTGTTAGTGCTGTTCACGTAATACGTCCACGCCCCTTACTGCAGCCTGTTAGAAATGATGAAATTAGACAATCGCAGTGTAGGTGCCCTACGGAAACCACTGGATCACATGCACACCCTGTGCGTACAGCATTAGCGTGCGAGTACTCGCAGCGTAGCGTTATGAATACTTATACTTGCCGCACGCACAACAACGGGACGTTTCATTTTTGTGACATCCCTGTAGGCGGCCTTGCAAACCTCAAGGGCCCTCAGGACACACCTCTGCTTCCGTTAAGATGCAGTCGCTACTCTCCACGACGCTCGCCGGGTCCGGGTCAGACAACCCGAAAACCTGCAGCTCCCGTACCAGTCTGCCCCCTGTAGGGTGCATGAGTCTATGGCATCATTTTTAGTTTGTAAATCCGACTCTAAATCTGTCAAATCCTCTTTCCACAGATCAGATTTATTGATATTTCTTGATGGAAAACTAAATGCACTAAATTCGCTGCAGTTTTTCCTCAAACCTGCAAACCCCCAAAATGTCCTTTTCAGATCAGATTAAATGCCGGTGATCAATGAATGAAAGAGATTTTTGTTGTTTAATCAGGTGCAATAATAAGAGAAATCCTGCAGAATTCTGCTTTCTGGCTCATTGACTGCTTATTATAGCTAATGTTGCTGTTTATCTGAGGTTGAATGTTAAACTTTACACCCCCCCTCATAAAAAGAGGCTGTACTTTCTTTCTACGTCTCCTGCTGTGTCTGTAATCTGCTGTGCCAGCTCGCTTAGGCTTGTATAAGCTGTGTGCTCCTGTTTTGAGTGCTGGAGGAGGTCCCGTCTGCTCCCGTCTCCCCTGAGCTCCTTCTTTGGTTTTCCTATGTTGTACAGAAAAATGAGCCCCCGCCCCAAAGCCATAAAGATGGAACCATTTTTTCCTGTCAGGTCGTGTGTGTCTGGTGGATCTCAGGTTTCTCTTTTCCTGATCATCAAGCAATGACAAATGTGTTGGGCTGCATGAAGCTCACGTTCTTTGAGACGTTTTATCACAGCAAAGGCAGCGTCATCATTTATTTAACTTTTCTTCTTCTTCAAGTACTTTTTCCTCATTCTCCTGTCGGTGCATTTCCCATGGAAATCCTCAAACACCATGACTCTTTCTTCCCTCCCATCCTCACTTGAACTCCATTTGACCCCGATCAGCAGCCAGGCGCTCTAACTTTTGATCATTCGGGTTCATATCTGACTCATTTCTGCCCCCGGAGCCCGGAGTCCATCATGAAGGCAGAGACATGAGGAAGAGTCTGCATGACAGTGGAAAGGCGCTCGTCACGGCAGTCCGTGTGAACTGCAGCCTCGTTGGTGAGCGCGGCGTGGCTCCGGGCTGTCATGGTGCCATGTATGTTTAACCAGTTCTGTGTAGAGCTGGAGGAGAGGAGCCGACTGAGACGCATAGGACTCATGAAAATGACGAATCAGAGAGCAGAAACTGAAATCTGTGCAATGCTTTAAAGCAGTGGTCCGGTCCGTGGGATAGTTGGTACAGGCTGCAGGGGGGGGTTGACCTACATTTTTTTTACTTCAATCTGATTCTATAGGAAGTTTTATTTTGGAAAACAAAATATATCCACCACATCTGACTAATTCTTGACATGAAAATCCAACCGCCACTTTCTTAAAGTGGCTGCGCCGACCGCTAAACGGAAAAGCTAGCAAAGTCAACGAAACAAAAGTGTATTCAGAAAGTTTCTGAAGAGGAAACGGAAGAGGTCCACTTCAAAATAAAATACAAAAAACTGCATTTAATAGAAAAAAACAGGAGTCTTTATTCTGAACATGAACTTATTGTGACAGTTTTTCCACAGACCATAACAATAATGCAGAATATTCAGCAACCGGCTGTCTAGTGTTACAAGGATGCTGCTAATAAAGTTATTCAAATGGCGGTTCACGGTATTTAAAAAATACAACCTTTAATGATAGCTTTTTTGGATTTATTAGTTGCACTTTAACAGTCAGATGAGGCGAGGTTGGCATCTGATTTTCTTTTTTTAGCTTCCACTATAACAGTTATTAGGTAAGTATATCACATTTTTCTGGTTCCTACAGCAAATCTACTGAACAAATAAACGTTAAGGCAGCTGCAGATATTTCTCTGGAAGCTAAAAAAACAAACAAATGGGAAGCCATGAATCTATTGTCTGACATTAAGCCCGTCTGTGGCCTGAGAAAGGTTTGGAAGCACCGATTTAAAGGAAACCAACCACATTTCCAGATTTATTTTCCTAAAAAAACAAACGTGTTTGTTCCAAAGTGTGTCGTTTTTTCTTGTTCCATGAATTTGTTTGCTTTGACCTTCATCACCACTAAAGCCGGACACGAGCAGATTCCCAGAGCCCATCTCTGCTCTCCTGGAAGTCTTTAATCTCTCTGATGCAGCCATCAAATATGAGGAAGATGTTCTTTCACATGGAAATGCATTCCTGGCTTCTCTTTCTTGCGGCTTTTGAGCAACCCGCTCTGGGCCGCACAAGCCTTTGTCTGGGAGTGGATTAGCTTTCATTTGGGGGCTAAATTAATGGAAGGCCTCGCTTAATCCTCCCTATGAATATGCAGATCCTACTATCTTGAGTCTCAGACCAGGGGCTTGAGCGTGAGTGGTTTTCAAAGAAAAGAGCATTATGCCTTTAAACTGAAGAGTCCCAAGTGTAACACGCCAACTTTTGGTGTTTGCATGCAGCTCTGACGGAGCTTAAGGGCCTGATATGGTAAAACAGGCATGACGGGTGTCTTACTGCTCCCTGGGACCCGGCCCATTGTGAGCCAAACAGCTGTCAGAGGAAACTTAAGGGGATCAGGGAAACACCCAGGAGACTGACTTTATTTGTGTCTGTCTACAAATGTCCTGTTAGCACCTTGTTCCCTATTGTGAGGTTATAGAGGAGAACTGCCATGCATTTAAACCGTGAATAAGTTCCTGTGAGGAATGCATGCAATCATTTCCTTTCACGTCATTTATTTCAGATTAAAACTGACAAAAAGGAGCATATTGTCCCAATCTGACTTTTGGCTTTTCTTTTTTGTCCCCAGACCAGCGCGTGGCTTCTTTCTGCACCATGACGGACATGCAGCGCGCCGAGGCTCTGCAGATATCCAGAGAGCTGACCAGGCGGGTGGTGGAGGCTGAGGGCGCAGCACTGGAAGCAGAGTAGGCTTCACTTGTGACACGCAGAGACCCAAAAACGCTCTCCTCTCCGACTGTAAATGTCCCATCCCGGCTCGCCCAGAGCGCCAGTGCGCTGCAGGCCGCCCAAAGTTTTCAATCTGCACTGTGATGATTCTTCTTTCTAGATTTAATCCTAAAAATGACCATTTGAAGAATGCGTGACAGAGCAGCGTTTGTTCCTATTGGTCAAAAACATAAACCCAGTTCAGACAGAGCAGACTCTCAGACAGAAAGTAAACACGGCAACATGAGTGAGAGTCTCCTCCAGACTGAAAACAGAGGATGTGCAACAACCTTCATTAATGGCTTTTTTCTGATAACGTTTAAAAAAACAGAATGAACTCAAAGTCTCTGTCCTAAAGTGGATCCAGATCCTCTTCATCCAAACTTCCAGACAGAAATTCCTGCTACTGAACAGTTTTCCAGATTCTTGTTTTTCTTCCAGATCATCAAGTGGAAATGGAACATTTGTCTAAACAAACAAGTAAACTAGAATGAATGTCAAATCCATTCACATGATAGTTTCTAAAGTTCACCACTGTTGTTTTTCCACATCCAAAGAATCCATAGGGAACATTCTTAGAACATTCTAGCACATTGTATTGTAATGGTATTTTCCAATATGGATTGTAACCAAGTAATCTAATTTTAAAAAGATTTAACAATAGTTTATGTCGTTGCGATTAACTCGCCTCTGACAGATCCATCTGTTCGGGTCGTAGGAATAGAAATCGATTCATACATTTCTCAGTTAAACTGTTTTTAAAGGTCATAGATAACAGACTCCAGTAAACTGAATAAAGTTACTAAACTAAAATGATCAAACAGCCTTATGTTTTAGAAAACAAAATAACGTTTCAGAAACCAAAAGCATTTCCAGTATGGCTTCAGGTCAAATAACTTCCAGTTACAATGATGGACAAACGTCATCATCCAGTCAGAGATGTCCAAAAATGTAATGCTTTTAAGTTTTAGTGTAGCTTTTAAATTTTCGTTGTGAGCTTTCAAATGTTTTTGCGTCTGCACTACAGGGTCACCGTATGGAAGTACAGGTCGATGCTTCTGCATCATCAATTACTTTCTGATAATATAAATCTCAAACGGCAGTATCCCGCTTACACCACCATAACCTATGATAGAAATCAATAATACATCAAATATTACTTCCTAAACGTCGTTATTTTTGACATTTAAGTGGTTTTTGACGAGAAGCGATACACTGTGTACGTGTTGTCATGGTAACTGCTATCAGACCTGCTGCTCGCTCTGGTCTAACCAGTGGGAGACAGTGGTTTATATGCTAAACGTCCTGAAAGCATCATTTCAGAGGGAAAGTTCATCTCTTCCCGCTTGTTTTGGTCCAAATGATGAAGAAAAAGTTTGTCTCAGAGAAACAAAGTCCACCAGTCGTCTCCTGGATCGCTAAATATCCACCATTAACTGTGGATCAACAAACAATTTCATTCAGGAAATAACAATCAAACTATTTATTTCCTCTGTATCCAGCAGTACGGTAAACAAGACAGAAGAACAGACGACGAACTAGAATGAAAGACAACAGTGATGGTCAGATCTGATGGACATCCTGTCGTGTCCATCATAGAGACATTTGAAGGACAGAAATCTTTCTACAGTATTTTTGTTGGTAGAAATTGTGGAATAACGTCTGTCCACCTCTAGAATCCAGAATTCACTCAGTTGATGGTATGAAAACCTTTAAACATTCAGATTTTCCTAAATGTAGACATTTTCCCTTTTGTGTTGACGGGTCTCAACATACCGAACCTTGTTTACTGGTAGGAACCGCAACCTTGTTGCCACGTCAACCGCTAAACATTTGAATTGCTGAATGGAGAAAAGTAAAATGAAAAGAAAGACGGAGCTCACTGACTCAACGCTTTGCGTTTTTTTGATTTCATCTTTGAGTGAATCATTTTCTTTTTCATTCATAAGTATTAAAGAAATGCCACAGACGTAATCAGGGTTAGCCTCGCAATCATGCATGAATAAAAAGGAGACTAATCTATTTTTTTGGCCAAAAAAGAAAATCATGAATATTTGAGATCCTTTTTTATAATTCATTAGTCTTTGTTTTCTCTCCTCTCTCACTGTCTGGTGTGAATCCACAGCAGCTCCCCATCCACCCTGACGGGCAAAGTCAACCAGCTGGAGGTTATCCTCAGGCAGCTGCAGAACGACCTCAGAAAGGCAAGTTCACGTTTACCGCTAATTTCTCAGTTATTATTTTTGTCACTTTTGTTCTTTTTTCAAATCAGCTGAAAGGGCCGCGTCTCTTTCAAAAGCCTAACAATGAGTAATGGGAAGCCTGCAGCCTACTTTATACAAACCCATCCACTTAATTGAATTTCCCATTTCCTTATTTTGCTGCAGCCAAGTGTTTCCCCACTTCTGCTAATGCGCTTAAAACAGAGGAAACGCGCGTTTATCAGGACAGAGGACAAAGCTGCTCTGGCGTTTCCACGGCGCTGACAAAAGACGGATGGTGGTGTAATCGCTGAGGCTTTATCGGCCTCTTTGTGTCCTTTTTTTTGCCTCATGTTCCCATTTTGTGTGTTCAGGAGAAAGAGGACAAAGCAATGTTACAGGAGGAGGTGCAGCACCTACGACAGGACAACATGCGGCTGCAGGAGGAGAGCCAGACGGCGGCGGCTCAGCTCAGGAAGTTCACAGAGTGGTTCTTTCACACCATCGACAAGAAACCCTGAGGCACAGACTCGGCCGCTTGGAGGGGAGACGCCCCCTTATCAAAACCTTTTAAACAAACGGACGAACGGCTGAGGAAAAAATGACCCTCATCTCCATCCATTTTGCTTTTGAGACTGCTGCAGAGGGTCCGGCGTCCGGACCTGGAGACGTGTTTTTGGGATCCTCCTCCACACGCTCTTCATCCTGGTGAAAAAGGCAGCTCGGGAAACCTCACCACCTTCAATGCGAGAGGCAATTATGAAAGGAGTCCCTCAGGGGCCCCCGCTGAGCCCCTGGAATCTTTTTACAGGAGTGGAATGTAAAGCTCATTTACTGTAGTCGACATTTAATCTACCTACGTCAGTCACGTCAGTCTACTGTACTGTATTCTTAGCTGTACTGTCTAATACTGCGCACACCGCTGTTTCCGTGCCGACGCTCACAGACGAAGCAGAGAGGGGGAAGGAGGAGGCGGTGTGGAATGTGGCGTCTGCTTTCACCAGGAGTCCACGGGTGGCGGTCTTAGAACATCCGATGGGGAGGGATGAATGTAGCCGGACTGAGACCCGGTTCTCTGTTGATTTCTGGCTCCCAGAATCCAGGCCTGGAGGGCCGGTCGGTGTCCTGCCTGTTTTCCAACCATCCTGCCATTCAAGCTCCTTATTGGCCAAACACGCCCGATCCAGGTAATCCAGCAGAAAAGGCGGGGTTTCTGGAAAACCGGCAGCAGGCCTGGATTTGGGAACGCCTGGTTCAAAGGTTTCGACATGTTCTGATTTGTTTTAGAGAAGAACTCACTTCCACCTGCGTTTCCTTTCCTCTGTGTTGTGCTGTAGGGTCTCATGGCGGTTGTTTTGATGTTCAACTGTGCTTTTCCCTGCACACCTTCGTCAGTAGTTTTCATTCACTGTCACCATGTCTTAGCAATAACAAAGTGGTAGTTGCAAAACTGTGTTTAAGAAAAAAGAAGTTAGCACAAAACGTGAACCCTTTTTCTTTTCAGAAGCAGTGGGATTGAATATGTATTTATGACGCTGGAGGAGCCTGTGCCTAAAACTGGTTGTAAAAGGATTGTTTCTTTGTTCTCTTTTGATAAACACATGCCTTGTCTGTGGCTCACGATCTAATCTCATGTGTGAATGCGTGTGCGTGTGTGTAGTTGATGACAGCAAGATGAGTTCTTATGCAGTGGTTTCTAGAGCATTAGTGCGAGCGCCGGTGAACCACACTTACAATGCCAAATGTGTTTATTTGTGTACAGAACTGCCACAGAAGTGTCTTGTATTTAACTCTATTATTTAAGCTTATTTAACCTAAAGCGGTTTATTTTATTAAGGGTCTTTGTTTTCTGCACTAAGGACAAATAAAGCTCTGTGTATGTTGTAAAGTGTGTAGCTTGCCAGGGCAAGAAAAAAAAAAAAAGAAATTCGACAAGAAAATAAAAACAAGACAAAACTATATATTTGAATATATAAATAATGGTTTTGGAGATTCCAACTTTTGGATGCTGCTAGATTAACGGTTTGCTGGTTTGTATGCTTTTAAAAATGTCTCTCTCCATTAACTGTTTCATCCCAGGTGGGTGTTTGGTTGGTTTTTTTAAATAAATGTAGTTGTACAAATTTTAGCCGATTGTCTTCTCTGTGATTTAAATAGCAGGAAGTCTTTAAGCAGAACTAGTTTGGTCCATCCACATTAGACCCTTCCCATAGAATCTTCTTTGTCTTTCGGCTTTTCCCATCAGGGGTCGCCACAGAGAACCAACCTCTCTTTCGAGGATGAAACTCCTCCTATAGAATATCGGGACTATATGGACTATACCATACATTGATTCTATTGAATCCATCGATTCCTCAAAATCAATAGATGGATGTACTTTGGAATAGAAGAAGAACACAGAAGGAAAAGAGGTCAGAAAATCTTCCAACATGAAATCAATACAAATAATAATTTACAATAAAAAAACGATCTCATTTTGAAGCTATGAATGCCGTTTTTTGGTGCTACATTCTACCCCTATGCCCCCGCCACCCTGGTCAGACAAATAACTTTCTTTTTTTTAAAATGGCGTATTTTTTCTGTTCTATGTATTTTTCTTGCCTGGGGGTGACAGACAGGTCTAGGCAATTTTGAGAAGAATCAACAAAAGTGCATTTTTGGATTTCCTTTTTTTGTTGACCACGCCCACAATCCTAACGCCTTCATATTGTGTGTTATTTCATTTCGCTCAGCTTGAGCCAGTGATTCATGTATTCATTTTTCACAATGTTTTTGTAAAAAGCTCGCCACCTTGACGGCGTTCAAAGTCTAAACGTCTAAATCCAACTTTCTTTAGCCTTCCGATGATGCTCGAGGAGTCGGGGGGGGCGATTCATCCGCATCTCTAGGAGTTTAAATCTGTCAATAATAATAAAGCATTAAGGGGCAGCTTAAAATTAATGGAGAAAAATCATCAATCACCTCTATTACAGACCAAACAGGAAATGTCACTCACGACCCGGTCAAAATTAATAACGCATTTGAAAACTTTTATAAAAACTTGTACACATCACAGATCAATCCGTCAGAGCAAAGTATTGACTCATTTCTTAATAATGTAAACCTACCCAGGCTAAATGAGGATCAAATTACAAACTTAGACTCTCCACTCTCGTTGTCTGAACTTCATGAAGCTCTGTTACTTATGCCTAATGGTAAAGCACCAGGGCCTGACGGCTTTCCTGCTGAGTTTTATAAAGAATTCTGGGAACAACTGGCACCAACATTTTATGAAACGGTCACATTTATCAATGAGAGCCAATCAATACCACCTAACATGAACTCAGCCAACGTAATCCTCCTTCTAAAACCAGACAAAGATCCCAATAGTCCTTCAAGCTATCGCTCCATTTCTCTAATCAATGCAGATGTAAAAATTATCTGCAAAGCACTAGCACAGAGAATAGAAAAAATCACTCCTCACATAATTCACCTCGATCAAACTGGATTCATCAAAGGTAGACAATCGGATGACAATCTCCGAAGACTTGTTAATATAATAGACTTTTCCACAATTAAAAACCAGGAAATGACTGTACTATTGCTGGATGCTGAAAAAGCTTTTGACAGAGTAAACTGGAAGTTCCTTATTGCTGCCCTCCATAAGTTTGGTTTTGGAGAATCATTCATCAAATGGATCAACATATTATATCACAACCCCAATGCATCAGTTAGAACTAATAAACAGACTTCCAACAGGTTTTTTCTTGGAAGAGGAACCAGACAGGGTTGCCCACTCTCTCCTTCTCTTTTTGCTATATTTATTGAGCCTCTAGCTGCAGCAATAAGACAGAATGAGAGCATTATAGGAATAAAAACCAAACACAGCCATCATAAAATTAGTCTCTATGCAGATGACATATTACTGTTTTTAAGTAATATACATTCTGTAAATGAAACAGCAACAATCATTAATGAATTCTCCTCCATATCAGACTATTCCATTAATTGGAATAAGTCAGTTTTATTACCACTGAACAATAATGCGGAGCAAAGACTCACAATATTCCAGTTAAAACAGGAAATATCAAATATCTAGGTATCAATTTTTCCCCCCAAACTATCAGAACTGGTGCAGCTAAACTACACCCCATTACTGAAAAACATACAGGACGATCTAACACGCTGGACCAACCTGCCTCTGTCCCTTATGGGCAAGGTAGCCACGGTAAAAATGAAAATCTTACCCAAAGTTAATTATCTCTTTTCAATGATTCCCACACAACCGCCACTAAAATGGTTCAAAACATTAGACTCATCCATTTCAAGCTTTTTATGGAACAATAAACCTGCAAGAATTAGTCTAAAAACTTTAAAATCTGCAAAAAGCTGTGGAGGATTAGAATTACCTAATTTCCACAAATACTTTCTTGCAAATAGATTGCAATACACATTAAAATGGTTAAAAAATAATCCAGAAACCAACTCTTGGTTAGACTTGGAACAGGCGTTGTGTGGAAAGATCAATCTGTCAGATCTTCCATTTATTAGCCAAACAGTTAAAAAACAAGATTGTTTTCAAAGTATTAATATAATCGCCACTTTAATAGCCTGGTGGGAATTTCTCAAAATATCAAAATCATCAAGTCAACCGTGCAAAATGACACCCATCTGGAACAACCCGGACATCCTTATAAACAAAAAAATTATCCACTTCCCAGCTTGGCAAGCAGGGGGCGTAAAACAGCTAGAGCACATAATTATTGATAGAAGATTCATAACTCCCCAGGAACTTCAAGACAAACATGGAATAAATTACTTCTTGGAATATCCAAAAAGCTCAAGTAGAGCTTTACTTGAAATAAAGTAAAGTAAACTTTTTTTTTAAAGATTTTTTCCAAAATTAAGTCATAATACAGCTAAATGTGCCAAAACGCTGGCGTGTAAATTTAAGAAAGGGGCTTTGGATCCTCAGGGAGTCGGCCGTGAGGACATCGTTCTGACAGCACATTTGTTCCTGCAGTAAATACAGATAAAAAATAGTTTCCAGTTTTTTTCTCTGTCTTTATAAACAGCAGATGTGCTAAAAGTTGAAACATGAAACCCTAATGTGCTCAGGCCTGGATTCCTTGTGAATTGATGGGCTTTAAATAAATGACAGATGTTGTTTTCACTGCCAGGATGGCAAAAGACTTGCTGAATAATTAATTACGAGCCTTTTTGGGTGCAGAGAAAAAAAACAATTAAATACGTTTCCTACTTCCTGAACAAACCTACAGCCCTGCTGCTGATGCCGTCCAATCCACGGCGCTCCCTCGGGGCTGGCTGGCAGCCGCACTGCATTGTGGGTGAGCAATCCTGGCCGTGTCAGTTTTGGGTCCATCATCTTTTCATGGATTAATCTTCGGTGAAAGTCTGAGCTGTGGGGGGGCTGCAGCCAGGTCTTTTCCATTTTGCTGTGCTGCTTCCTGAGCAAAAGACGGGCTGAACCCTTCATGGATGAAAGTCTGGACACTCCTGGGAGCTGCTGCTCTGACAGGCATCTAATTTAAGCGCCGCCAGCAAGACATGGAGGTGGCGGCGCTTGTGTTTGTGCGGGCCGGCTCCATGTTTGGCCCGGAGCAGCTTGCAGGGCTAGGAGGTAGTTAATCTCCACGCACACGGACGGTGCCAGGACAACAGATGGGAGCTCACACTGGCACAAGGCGAAAGTGTAGCCTGTTTCAGAAGAAGGAGGGATCCGGGGAGCGTTGTTGACTTTGACAAGCATCTAAAGACTGGCGCCAAGTGACTTTGGCATCAGGGAAATTTGAAAAATTATTAGTGGCTTGAGAGCTATGAAGACTGGAAGTGGGAAAAAAAAAGCTGTAGGGATAGAAACGCAGGCTTAGTCAGCTGTGCCAGCACGATGACGAGGAGCGCCAAAGTTTGAGCCATCCTCACCTATCTGAAATTGTGGCATTTGTCCTCCATGTCAGAGTGACGGCTATCCCCCCCCCCCCCTCCTCCTCCTCACAGATTCGTCTCTCGTCACTGGAAATAGCCTGTGACTGGAACACAGTTGTCCTGCCTCCACGGTCCCACAGCAGATGCCGTCCTGCTGCAGGTTCCAACCCTGGCTGTGATCATGTTACCCCGAATGGGGTCCAGTGTGCCACAAGCACAGCTGGTCGGGCAAGAGGGGAGGGGTCTCAAATCCACTCTGCCACCCAATGGACTCTGCTTTAAACAACAGGACGGCATTTCTGCTGTTTTGGTGTAAACTTTGGGACAGTTGTAAATAGAATTCACGGAGTTTAAAGCCCCGTCCCTTTTCCTGAGCGTCCAACGGGGCTAAAAAAAAGGCTAAAATGCCCCCCCCTGTTACTGCTGGACATGCTACGAGAAATCTGAATATGATATAAGACGCTTATTTGACAGCCGTATTATGATGTGACATTCCAGTTCTTCAAACGGATTCAAATCTTAGTTTATGTCACTTGTTGTCCAGATATGTCAGTAGGACGTTTTCCTGAGGTTGGTGGTTCCCGACGCGGCGCTCTGTTCGCAAACAGAAAAACAACACATGACTGCTGGTCTGTTTCCGTCTGCTAACGTCCAGGCTGTCAGCTCTCACCGCATTACTTGCTGCTGATTACCTGGATCAGGTGTGTTCAGTCAATCAGAGTGTGGAAACACAGGTCAGCCAATCGGTTCAAACGAAAAACCGTACTGAGGGAACTTTTGATTATCGAATTCTTCAACTCCATTATCTATGTTACTTTGGGATGGATGGATGGACGGATGGATGGATGGATGGATGGATGGATGGATGGATGGATGGACGGACGGACGGACGGACGGACGGACGGACGGATGGACGGACGGACGGACGGATGGATGGATGGATGGATGGATGGATGGATCCAACTTGGTGGTGTCCTTATAGTGGAAAAAATGGCGACTGATTGGATTCCATTCGGCTGGAGTTGGAAGTTTTATGGGCGACGTCATACCCGCTCACTCCAGTTCTCATTTACAGTCAAAGGTTGAGATACAACTTCAGGCCTTGAGGGCCGCATTCCTGCATGTTTTCCAACATGCTCTGCTCTGGTGTGTTCTAATTGGCCGGTCACACCTGAACCAGGTAATCAGTCATGAGTAGGGCTTGGATATCCAGAAATCGTGCCGACACACCGGCCCTCGAGGCCTGGAGATGCCCCCCCCCCGTGTGTTTTTTTTGTCACTTTTCTTATTTGATTCCATAGCAGCCTCTTCATGTGAGGTTTTCCTCTTTCTACAGCATCATGTTTTTCTGACAAAAAATTCAAATGGATCTCAAATCTGTCAGTCGTGTCATCAAGGCGGGTTCGAAACCCCTGCGTCTGTTATGACCCGCCTCCTCTGCCCTTTGATTGGCCGGGCGTCTCTCTCTCAGTTTGCAGACTGGTTTTGGTTCTAGTCGGGGCTTTGCAGGTGAAGTCGGGCAGAGGTGGAGATGCTTTGCAGCTCCGGCTCCGCCTCAGCCCCCAGTGTCAGCAGGATGAAGAGGCCTCTCTAAAAAGACGCACAGATCTGCTTCCACGTTTGTAGCAACAACTTCTGCTCGAAATGCACTAAAAACTATAACCACAGAATAAATGTACGTTTTAAATTACCTTGTGTCTCAATCATATGAATATGTCTATAACTATTTAAATCAAAGTTAACTCATTTATTTATGTTAGCTGTTAGCGACACGTCTATATATCATTAGAGTACAAAAGAGAACAAAACTTGTCAGGACATCCCATAAACCAATGTCCTCTAGAGACGTCTAAAGGGGCAGATAGACCCTAACTGCCCACACAATCCACTCACCTCAGCAGAAGACGCCATGTTGATTGACAGACCCATTTAGGTCGCTCATGTTTGGGCCAATCGCAGGTGAATATTGATGACGAAGCGCTGCTGTTTCAGTTTGAGGGGTTGTCCAGCCCTCCTCACTCGTTTTTAAGGGCGACCATGACAGGGAGGCAACGCCGCAGGGCCAAGGGGGGAACTGGAACCAGGACCCAAACCTTTGTTGTGTGTCTGCAGGGCATTCTGGCTGGATTAGCTCTCACACCTGAACTGTTTTATCTCCATCTGAAACTCCCTCTCACTCACTGGGGACCAATATCTCACCAAACCACAAAAGAAAGGAGAAAAAATCCAGCAGAGATTCATCTGTGTCTCTTACATCTGCCCCCCCCCCACATCCCCACAGACTGTCACTTCCTGTCTGTCAAGTCACAGGTGACCACCTCCAAGGTTCCATCCAGGGAGGGGGCGGCGGCTCATAAGCCTTTTTAGCTGCCTCCTCTCCAAAGATGCCAGAAAGGCTCAAATGAAAAAAAAGATTTCCAGAAAGGTCAGCGCCGGCAGATTAGCTTCCAATCTCACATCAAGTGGAGACAAAAACTGGCTAAACTTTGCAGGTGTGACAATAAAGGCTCCTCATGCCTGCTGCTCTCTGTGTGCTCTGGCATCGGTAAATTAGATAAGGAGACAGGAACAAACAGATAACACACGGCTGCTGAATTATCTTCATTTACCAAGATGTCCTTGTCGGCCGTCCTTTCCGCCCTGAAGCAACGCCGACCTCTGCTATTGATTGACAATCGGCTGTTTCCAGTTTAAACAGCTGCGACTGTGAGGAGGTATTCGGGGGGGGGGGGGTAAGTGGGTGGTGGTTAAGATCTGAGAGAGATTTGTTCTCATTTTCATTTTTTTTTCTTCAATTCAGGATATTGATTATTCAAAGCTTGATTAGTCTGGTCAGGCGTGTGCGGTTTTTTCAGAGGGTCATGGGAATATTGATGTGTGGGGGGTGAATAGTATTCGCAGTCGTGGGGGTGTACAGTTGTGAATAACAAGAGCGCTGACCCATCATGAGCAGTAAAAGCTCAACCGGAGAAGCAATCGATCGTCTGTTTGGGGGGAGGAGCCACGCAGACACGGAAGGTCAAATGCAAGACTGCGTCTCTCATTGGCAAACTGTCTTCAAGAATGAGTGATGGCGGCGTGCGTCCACCAGAACGCTGCGCTCGCTCTGAGGAATCAGCAAAGGACAATGAATTTGCAGTGAAAGTCAATCGGATGCCTCAATTAAAAGTAGGCGGAGCCTGCCAACCCCGAAACCCAACATTCATAACCTTTGAATGACAAGGTCTGTGTTGTCCCCCCCCCCCTTCATTTTACATCAAAGAACAATGTGGTCTACTTCCTCGACTGCATTTGTTAATTTTTTTTTATTTCTTAATAGGTCAACAAGGTCCAACAGCAAATCCAAGACATTATGAAAAAAAGACTTTTTTTGTATTTCTTATTTTCCTTGTTTGTTGCGGTACAATTGGGGAAAAAACAACATTTGTACGTTTTTGTGTTGCAGCAGATTTTTTTCTTCTTCATGAGGATCATCTTTCACATCACATCAGAACCCACCTTTCCTGGTTTACCACGGAACCACACTGGTCTGTTCTCCATGAGGCGAATGATTTGAAGCAGAAGAGGCTTTTTTTTCTGAGGGATCAGATATAAAGGACACATTTAAGGTTTTTGGTTCTTTTCTTTGTGTTTCTTCATTTTTAACAAAGTCAGGCTTCATTTTGTTTCTATTTGTCTGGGAAAAAAGCTGCCCGTCTAAATGTTTTTGGGATTGTCTTTAGGAGAAACCCTCCTCAGCAGGCGTAGCAGCTCAGACCACAGCAAAGAGCACGCTCAGGTAACCATTACAACCTCTCAGCATCAAACTTTGGTTTTAGAGCCTTGCATGGTTTATTTTTGAAGCTCATTTCAAGTCAACCCATAATGATATTTACGTTGGACTAAGAATCTTTGCCATTGCTCACAGGTTTATGAACCGTTTGTTCTCCAAACCTCAACAATGTATTGAAAATGGGCGTGACAAAGCAAAGTTAAGGTTTTGTCGAGCCCATCTATTGGTTCACCCACATGCCAATCAAAAACGCTAAAAGATACATTTGAGCTTTAATCAAATCAAAACAGTAAACATTAACAATTAGAACAGAACACAGGGATGCTGCAGTATAGAACCGAAGTCGGTATGTATTTTCCAAGCACGGGCAGCTATTTGCTAATGTAGATGACCGGTGGTGACATCATCGGCGTCCAAATCTGAAGAGACTATTTTCTATAACTCTCCGCTTGGAAGGATAAATGTAGGGAAATGGAGAAGTTGGAGGACTAGGGAATGAATTTGAATTTGACTTATCAGAATAAGCTTCTTTTTAATGAGTTTGAACAAAAAAAGAACCCCATCAGCACAGCAATGGTACTCTCCATTGTCATGACGTCTCTTGAGGTGCTCCTCATGCACGACACACCTCTGATGATGCCGCCGCTCCTTTGTATGACTCTCCACGGACCCGGACGACCCAAAACCCTGCAGCACCCGGACGGTTCAACCCCCTTCAGGGGGAACACGACTGAGGCTTTAATTAGTCATAAACATCTGATAAATCCTGTACTATTAACCTTAAAAATCCTTTCTGCGCGTCGTTTTTGAGTTCATTTACTCGTCCAGATTGCTGAAACTGAATTCTCCACTGAACACCGTGAAATCCGGCAGCAATAATGAGCTTGCAGCTACGATGATGACTCACTGTTTCTTGGGCACAAAGCTGTCCTTGCCGCTGTTAACGCCGTCTGTTGTCAGGACTGTCCTCACACAAACATACGAACAGAATCATCCGATCACTGTTTTGGTGGCTGTGGAGACAGATTCCTCAGAGTGGGAGACTTTCTATAAGTTCAAATCAACACAAAAGTAAGAATCACACAAAGCTTCATGTGAACCACATGACTGTGGCTCTGCTTTAAAGGTTTTTCTGGTATTTAGTTCATTACTTATAACGCTGTGACTTGTTATCTGCAGATTCCACCCTTGGATCAGGATTTAAGCCTGCAAAGTCCCAAAAATGATCCCTGATGATCAATGATCCTTTTAAAAAATATAATAAAAAGCATAAAAAACCCAAAAGGATGGTCTCCTCCCCTTAATTTAGTGCGACTGCTTACCAGACGCTCTAGCGGGCTGATGAGCGAAGCATTTTATGAGGATGAAAGCCGACTTCAAGTCTGGCTGCTGGTTGGTGCAAACATCCGGCCTGCTCCTCCTGTGCCTCACACCAAACGCACAACATGCAGGATCTCATGAACCACCATCTGGCAGACCTGGGAGCGCCTCTGCACGGACATCGCCCGCCGTCACGTTCCTTGGATTTGGCTTTGAATTTTAGCTTCTATAGCAGGTTCAAGGGATTCAACATTGTTTAAATTTGTATCCATTGTAGAAATCATTTACCGTTGCAGCAAAAGTTTGTAATCAGTAGCAAGTTTGTCTCCGTGTGTCAGCAGTGATTTCACATACTTGTGGTGCAACCAGACGCTGTTTTTGTAAAACTGCATAAAACGGCGCTTCAATGAAACGAATGTCTCTGCACACAAACGCAAAGTTACGAGTGATCAGGACACAGGTGACGGAAAGTTTGGGATGCACAATAGCTCTAATTCAGCGCACAGGCGTCGCATTGTCTCACGGAGATCTGAGGCACAGCAAAAATGAATAGCATTTGAAAGGTGTGAATGGCTTTTTTTATTCCAAGCAAACTCTGAGAGGCAAACAGTCTTCAGATGGACACTGATTCCATGTCAGCTGCAGAATTACTGCAGAGGGAGTCTTTTTTCGTCACAGCAGAAAGGAAAAAAGGTCCTTTTTTTGTTTACCTACACCACTGGCGGGTTGCAAACAAACCCTCATTTAAAGAGAGAGGTCCTTTGTCCAAAGGATGCTGTTTCCACGGCGACAGGGGCATGAAATGCAGTCGGCTCATACTGTACGAGTGGCTGTTCTGCCCGAGTCCTTTGTCTTCTGACTGTCCAGAGAAACACGAAGCCACCAGCACTTCCATGGAGCTTCCAGGGCTTTTGCAAGTTTATTCTGACTGTAAAAGGTCAAAAAGAAAAAAAGCTGAACCCTACATGTGCAGCCAGCCTGTCTGTCTCATTTCTCACCATTTGCAGAAAAGCAAACTGCAAAGTGAAACAGCGTTTTCTGCTAACAAACATGCATTTCCTGCTCCTGCATGTATGTTTTTATTTTCAATCCATCTTCTCAGCAGGGACTGTAATGAACTGCTTATTGTCTTTGTGTGCGAGCCTGCTCCTGAATAATCGTGGTCATGGTAACATGAGTTGTCTGACTTCCCAGCCCTCGCCAGCTGCTTTTTACAGAGTCTGAGCCCTTCCACGCAGACCTATTAGCAAATTCTTCTGTGGGCTTAATGTCACTTCGGAGCTCTGGGTGAGACATGATTCCTCACAGTTTGGCATTTCTCCAAATACTTCAAGAAAATATCCCAGCTCAAGCTGAACAGCTTTGGATAATCCTGTTTTCATTTTGCTTGACTGATCAACATTAGGCAATACCTTGCTATGAATTTGCTGAAGGTTTCTCATGGGGTCTTTGTTACATCTGAGCCATGCCAAACGTAAGCAAACCCGCCTGCTGTCTGCCAGTGTCAGAGATCTGATTTGAACTCAGGTTTGTCAGCAAATGTGTAATCAGTTGCACCTTTACACGCCGCACAGTGGCGGTCGAGGTTTTTAAGAAGAAGGGTCTACATCCTGCTTTTCTTAAGTCTTTCAGAAGAACTATATCCATATATATGATAATATATTGCTCTGGCACACTAAAGAACGATTTTTTAAAATGAAAAGTTAGTAAGACAACTCGATCTCTGAGGCTCCGCCTTTCTCTCCTTGTGGGTGCCGCCCTTTTCATGACGTCAACCCAGAGTCGGCCTC
This sequence comes from Oryzias sinensis, assembly GCA_037389245.1. Lineage (NCBI taxonomy): Eukaryota > Metazoa > Chordata > Actinopteri > Beloniformes > Adrianichthyidae > Oryzias > Oryzias sinensis. Next base: position 2,104,757 of record CM074500.1, read on the forward strand.
AGCAGTCTGTCTGCATTTCTCCCACGATAACAAAAAACATCCAAACTTTTGCAAAGATGGATGTGCGTATAAAAGGAAAGTGTTTAGCGTTTAGCACCGCTAGCTCCACATAGAAAGTGGCTGTCTGTTAGCCTGGGGGCGGGGCTTGCAGCGCAGACTCTACCTGGAAGCTGTTGTTCCCCACTTTGTGATGTCACAATGTGCGGACCCCTCATTTTCGTGGATTTGGACGGGCTGGTGCTCAGAGAGCAGGTCTTAGTAGAACACTCTGAGATTCATGAATTGATTAAAATACCACTTTGGGGTTGTTTTTTGTGAGGAATGAACATTATAATGCACTTAAAAGCTCAAAAAGTAGCTTTTTGCATGATAATGAGATCTGTTGTCATTGATCACTGATCACAGAATGAAACATGGGCTTAAGTTCTGCAGAAGTGTTAAGACATGCAAACAAACCATTTTTAGTGTTGGAATAATCTAGAAACCGCCCAGAATTTGGACAGGTTGGCTGGAAATACCGTCCTTAACAGGTGCTACAATCGTGAAATAGAAGAGCTCCTCTTCTCTTCTCAGTCTCGTCCCATAAACTTGTCTGTGAGGAGCTGACATCATCTCATAGTTACAGTGTTACATGATGAGATGAGCTTAAAAATAGCAGGCGGGAGGCCAATTACAGCATTCCCCCATCTATATCTCTGTCAGAATAATTGTTAAGTCTGTGGATTCAGACTCAGCACCGAGCCAGCAGAGAGACATTGGAAGAGAGGAGGTAACTTGCTGGGACAGTTGGAGGGACTTGTCCGATTTTTTGTTGTGATCGGACATCACAGACACTTCTTCTGCAGAGCTAAATCCCTGAAAAGGGCTGACAAATCCTGCAGGAAGTGGAGGGAAGGAGCTGCTATGGACCTGAGGGCTGGAGACTCGTCCTCTGAGCCAGTCAGGAGTTTTTAGAGTGTGGTTTGATTTTTCTCCTCACACTTCCTACTGTGTGGAGCCAACCAGAGTCTGCACAAACCCACTGATCCCAGCTCTTCAGAGATCTCATAGAAGCAAAGACGGAACAGCAACAAACAAAAAAATGAAGGATGATGGAGCTCAAGTACCTGCTTGTTTTATGTCTCCTCTTAAGAGTTTCTACCAGCAGTATTTCAGCATCACAATACATCCAACATTATTCATCTGGCTCTGTCATCTTTTTTTTTAACATCGTCTTGATAATCCTCATGTTTTTTCATGATATTTTTTGCTGTAGTTCAAGTTATTCAAGTTATAAATTGACCAATCAGATGCCTCGCGTCAAACGTTTGACAGACAGATTGAGCCTGCTTTCAGTGGGAGGGGTGTGGCCTTCTAACGTGCTCACCACTGAATGGAGAGAGTGGTTGCCATAGAAATGCAGACGTAGACCAACACGGACCAATCACAGCTCAACGGGGACGTCTGGCTCCAATATGGCAACGTCCATACCGTGAATAACTGGTGACTGAACTGACCTTAATTGCAGCTTGAACTAAGTCCTTTTCTACAGGTGATGTCACTATCACTCACTCCAGTTCTCCCATACAGTCAACAATTTTAACGAACAGTCTTAATCTCCACATCAGACACTATCTGGACTCCTAACTATTCATATTTTAGAACAAATGTAATCAAAGTTGACAGCTTTTTTGTTAGAAACTACAGTAACCCTTGTGCTATCTTAGATGCCCCCCCTTCCATTGACGTGTTCTCCCTCCCATGACAAAGGTGGATAAAGGTGGAAAGATTTCATGTAATCCATGGACACCAGTGAAGATCACAAATCATTGAAGAAAAAAGGTTCAGAGCTCTGTCTAGTGGGTCTAGATGACCCAACTCCCAAAGTTAAAGTGCTTAGGATAGAACACGGGTTAAGTAAAAAGATAAATCCAGGTTTCTGTTCTCGTCAATCTAAGTAATAAAGAGTAGTTCATGCCAATCAAAAACTCAGATCTCAATTTGGTTGAGGAATCATTTCATACTCCCAACATTCAAGATTCAAGAACAACTTTATTAATCCCCGAAGAGAAATTTAGTTGCAGTAGCAGCACTAAGGAAATGGGGGGATAAGACAAACACAGACACAAAATATACAGGGAAGAAAAGAGGAAAAACTGAATAAAATAATAATAGAATAACTGTACAGTCTTAAGTAACTCTAGGATTCTCACGTACATCCAAGTCTGCCAGACGAATTGTGGAGTCTAATGGCTGATGGCAGGAATGACTTCCTGTATCGTTCTCTGGCACAGCGGGGGGGAATAAGTCTGCCGCTGAAACTGCTTCTCAGATTGTCCACCTCCCTGAAGAGGGGGTGGGAGGGATTGTCCATGATGGTCCCCAGTTTAGCCAGTAGTCTGTCCCCTACTACCTCCTCCAACCTTCTCCATCTATCAGCACGTTTCGTAGAAATAAATATTTTGGGAGTTTATTCCTGTAAATGTGATGGTTTGCTTCTTGTTTTTTTTTTTGGTTTCTGTGTTCTCGTTTGCTTTGTCCTGTGTAGGTCGGGTATGACGTCTTCTTCATACTCTGGGCCTCCTGTGTTCTAGAGATGGTCACTGCTGCCTGCAGTTATGTCATAGGATTGGAGGATTTGTCTGGTCGGCCCTTACCATCGGAGCGTCTTATGCACATTCTTGTGATCATTCCAGTTTTTGCTATTTTATTTTTGACCCATTTTCTCACACTGGTGGTGATTTTTCTCTTTCGTTATCAAATCTTCTGAAGTCTCTGGATCTGTTCGACTCCTGCTTTTTCCTCAAACGGCCAGCTGTGACTGTACATAAACATTAAAACAGCAAATCTTTGCAAACAATCATCATAGTATAGAAAAAGCACAAAAATATTGTGTTTAAGACTTGGATACGCTGCAACAGTGCTCATGTGCATGAATGCATTCCTCCATGAGTCTTTCAAGGAAAACCCGGGCTTATTACTTATTAAATATACTCACTGATGCTGGAATGGGATTGTAAGCCGTCTGTAGACTCAGCTACATGTTCTTATTCATGAGGCTATTTTTGGTCTGAATCCTTCAGCTCTATCCTTCAAGAAAGAAGTTAGAGAAGCTGCCTTCTTTTCCCAGACTTTGCCTTACTTTTAGACCCCAAAGCCTTTTCTAGAGTGGAGAACAGTGTAAGTTTGTAGGTCCAACTGCAGTGTGTGGGACCAAATGAGGAAGTTTACCCTGGTTTTACGTGATGAGATTGTTCACAAAAGTATTGTAATTTTGTGCTTCCTGACTAGAACAGGAATGGCAGAGAAAGCCCACAGGTACGGTGCATTCACCTTTGTGTCACTTCCTATTGAGAAGGCAAAGAGAGACAAAACAGCAGCACAGAGTCTAATGAAAGCTGAAATGGGCTGAGATGGTCGGAGGATTGCAGAGAGCCCTCATTCTCTGTCTTTGATGCTGCATTCCTGGACGGTGCACTCACCTTTATGTCACATCTCATTTCTGTCAGAAAGGTTCCAATGTATCAACATAACAGGTCACTAACCATGAACAAATGCACATCTCCAGATTCATCCAGCGGTGGGAAGGTGCATCTGCATGACTCTGCCCACAGCTGGGACTTTGGAGGAAGGTGTGGTTCAGAGTTTCTAAAGGAGCTCTGTAATTAGTGCAGCCCAGCTGTGGAGGGATGTGGATGACGAAAAGGAATTAAAGGGTTTTTGTTGTCTTTACCCCCTCATGTGAGCCACACACGCCTTCAGAGGTGAAGCAAAAACCTAATTTACGCAGAAAGATCCAAATGAAATCACCTTCAACGGCACATTTCTGACTTTTTTTAATGTTTGGAGTGCAGCTGAAGTTGGTGCTGAGCGAGATGTGCCAGGACTCAGGGATGCTGTGAAGACCAAGTACTGAGGCACACATACCTTGGAATGTCTCCAGATCTTGATTGAAGTGCTCAACTTGATGGTTGGTTTGGGGAAACCTGAACTCAGACTGACCTTGGTCTCTCCAGAATGTAACTACGAACTGTGGTCCACGATCCAAAGTACTGTTTTATGGAAGTCCATGCAGCCGAAACACAAGCCGAGTACCGATTCCTGCCCGCTCTTTGGCAACGTCTGCAGTGCGAACCAGTTTGGAGGATCTTTGCACAGTTCTTAAAATAACCATTACCTCTCTAACTGGAAAGTCCTTAAAAGGAAAGTCCATAGCTACAAAGGACCAAGGACCCCAGGAGCCTCCTTCCTGTCCTGCTACAACCAGCATTTTCCCATCAAACCATCTTCTGAACCCACCGAATCCCCTTTTTGGGGTCACGGGGCTGCTGGAGGCAACCCAGCTACTGCTGAAGGGGAGATACATCCTGAACTGGTCGCCAGTCTGTCACAAGGCCACACACACTCCTGGGGACAATTTAGAATCATTAATGAACCCATGAAGCATGTTTTTGAACCGTGAAAGGAAACAGGAGGGCCCGGCGAAAACCTTGGATATGCAAACTCCACACAGATAGATTTGAACCAGAGTCTACTCGGTGAAAAGCAATAGTTCTACCCTCCCGTGCAGCCTATTGGTTTCCAGGTATGCCATCAGCATGCAGAGATTTCTGGTGTTGTCCAAGTAATGTACAGAATGCCCAAAATGAAATGAATTTGCTTTTGCAGCCCTTCCTAACCTAGTGGATGCTGATCCTTACGTTTTCACTTTGGTTCTTTGCATTCACACTGAACTATATTGCACCAGAGTTCATCTGCAAGTGCTCATCTCCTCAAGTTGCATCAGGTTAAGTCCACACCAGAGCTCCAATAAGCTTCAACCCTTGCAAATGAAGTCACACAGTGTGAAAGTGCCCTCTGAGAGATGAAAACACCAGTTTTTGACTCAGGGCCACTCTCCCCTAGAGAAGAAAGAGATCCCTGCTGACAGTAAATGGGGGCTTGTTGTGGGCAATGACACTAAAAAGCACATTTGACTTCAGGGTGCTCCTCCAGTGATCCGTTGGTCAGCAGTTATGTAACAGGCTCTAAGCTCATGCAGGCTTTTTATACCTGCTATATTCCAGGAATGACTCTCAAAGTTTTATTTTGTTTCCTTCCTCAGCATGATCAAACATATTATTTGTCTGTGCAGACTTTAATGCAGTCGATTTACACTTTAACCCAAGCTGAAACAGTACTCATGCTAACAGGATAAACCCATTAAGCCTCTCAGTAGCGCTTCATCCTAACTAGAAATGCATTTTTGCTCCTAAATTAAATATGTGCCTGTTTTAGATCATTTCCAGCTGCTGCATTTTACATTTCACAAAGGCTATGTATGGATCCACACTGGAGTCATACAAGGAAAATTTGAGATGGAAAAAAAAGGAATATTCATTTTTCAAATGAGAAATCATTCTGTTCTATACTTCTGGTTGCCATTTGCCCATCTATTGATATAAACTGGCTTTTCACAGAGACTTCTGAGGGTATTGCATTTTTTTATTGTATTAAAATGCCCCATTCACTAAGTAGAGAGTAGCCGAAGACTCCCTTCAACCTGAAATCTGACTTAAGTAAAAAGTTAGGCCACCATGTTAAGTGTGTTTTAGAGACGCAAGGCAAAACCTCTCCGGACCTTAAAGTGCTAACTCTTGTCTCTGACATTCTTTATAATAGGATGAAGTAATGATATTTAATAACAAAACATAATTTAATGCTAAACTTTATTAATTACAAGCATTTCCATCAACAGTTTGATTGGCTAAAGTCCAAAAACAAAAACTATAACCAAGTGAACCTTCCAAAACACGTTATATTAAGATAACAGATGGGAGATAAAAGGAGGTTATTCTTTATCTGCCCACACAAATGACCTTCAGTCCGCCCACACACAGATTCTAGGGATCATCAGTCTGTGGGGGCAACAGTGCTTTTACGCTGAGGGTAAAAAAAAAATCCTGCTGGCTGGGGTCCTTTTCATGCATGTAGGTCAGAACAACCTGCAGCAGCGACGTGCTGTTGGAGGATGGATACTGACACCTTCATGCAGATCTGTCCGACCCTGAGAGAGTGTGACTGAGTCCTCCTGTCACAGGGCCAATTCCCTACAAGGACAGAGTCAGCTGCTGCAGCCCGTCCAGCTCTGATGTCACGGAGCAGGCCGCCGCCTCGCTGTCACGGGAAACGCTTCACACCTCCTCTGCATGTCAACTGAAGCTGCTTTCACACACTATTAACTGCTGAGCGACTCAAAACGCTCATGCACGAGCGAGAATCCAACTTCAGGGGACGTCAACACACTGTGGAGGGGAGTGGGAGACAAGGAGGAGATCACAAGAAGCTCTGTTCATCGTTATGAGTCAGGAGCAGACAAAAATATCCAGTATTTGTGATGTAGAAAACACGCTGGGCGGAGCCCCAAGCTTCCAGCTCCGCCCCATTCTGATGCATCCACCGTCAGACAGACAGATCCGTGACCGTCTTTGTTTTCCTGGTCTGAGCGGGAATCTGGATCTAAACTGGACGGCCGCATAGCTCTGACATTGCTCGTCGTTTTTGCTGCACCCAGTGTGGTTGTGAGGCGCCGTAAGCTAGTGGGAGAAAGTGCGAACAGATGCATAACAGGAACTGGGGGTGCGCCTGCTCCGCATCAGCAGTCCCGCCCACAATTCAGAGGGGAATTTCTAAAGAACTGCAGAAACTAAAGGACACAGGTTGTTTGATTTTGCCTAAAAAGGACATATTCCTAACTAAAAGACCTCTAGGAATGCTTCCATGTTGTCGTTGAAAAAGCCTCAAGGCTGATGAGCAGAAACAGACTCATTTTGGATCAGAGTAATGACGCTTGATTCAGAGGTTTTTGCCAGATTTTGGTTTTAAAAAAAACACCTTTTGTTTTTTTTTTATATTCCACCTTCTGCTCAGTCATTGCTACCTGCTCCTGACCTCTAACCTTTTTTCCACACTGAAATAACCTACAATTTGCCAAAGGGTAAACGGCGTGTGTAAAGTGTGAGGAGGACGCGCATGTGAACGCCACGTGCAATTCTGTTGAAAGCTCCACGCACGGCTTGGTGCCATCAGTTGTTGGAAAGGCTGAAGTGATTAATTTCTGTGTTGGGTCTTGGGCTGATTGGACAAGCCCTTTGGGGAGGGCTGGACTGATTGGATGGTTCCTGTTTCTACACGGCGGCGGCGGCTGAGATGGGGGGGGGGTTGTCCTGTCTCTCACTCTCGCCGCCTCCTCTCCCCCTCGAGATCGGCCACAAATTAATACAAATCAGAGCCCTCCTCCACGCCTGAGCCCCCTCACTCACCTTCCCCCCAGGTAGGATGGAGGACGCAGGAGCAGGTGCAGCCGAGTGAAGAGCAATCGCGAGAGAAATGATTGGAACATCAGGAGCTTTTGTGCTCCCGAGACAACACACACGTGGAACTGTGAGGTGGAGATCAGGAGATATGGAAAACAGGACGAAAGAGAAACGCAGAAAAAGTCCACAACCATTAGAAAAGGCAGCAATCAGGAAGCAAAATCACGGTTTAGTTAAACCAAACTCCTGCCAAATCCTCACAGGACCGGAGTCTGAATTTAAGCTCACTCACCGCTGGCAGGGTGGGAGGCTGTTATTCCAGGTGACACAAAGAGGGCAGCTGCAACAAAACAGCGGCGGGAACAGAGTGACCCCTTCTGGTCTGATGGCTGGTGAGGATGAACGCAGGGGGCTGTCCCGCCGAGAGCCTCTCTGGATGCTGGATCATCATCTCCAGCCACCAAACGGCTCTGAGAAATGGGCGGTGTGGTTTTCTAAATGAGTTCATTCTAAAGGAAAAGAAGAAATATTTAATTTTTAATGGAGTCTTACCTACTATTTATAGGTTAACTATTCAAAATGGCTGAAAAGAAATGTAGACGGCAGAATCATTTAAACTAACAAACAAACGTCACAGATATGACAATTTCAGTTTTGTTCTTTTAGGTGGTTGCATAGAGAAAATACATTTTTTTTAACCTCTGAGAATATTTACAGATTTAACCAAAATCCAGGTTTGAAATGTTGATGTTTTTATACTTAATTTGATCAAACTTTTAAAGAACATGAAGTTTGTATAACAGACCCAGACAGCATTGATTTATTTGATTTTCTTTTAGTTTGCTGTCAATTATAATTCCAAACAGTATTTTTTAAATATTTTTGTTGTCTTGGTTGTGATTTCAAAGTGTTTTATGCAAAGTTGAACTCTTTTCAAGTATTCAAGTTTAGTTAAACTTATTTTGGAATCATTTTTTTAACTCTTAATTGTCTCACATACTGTTTAGAGTTTGACGGGACTGACTGCTGTCACAGCTTTCCTCTGCACAAAAACTCCTGTCATCACATCATAAAATGTCATTTTCTCCATTATGAAGCTTCTGAACTGCAGCCAGGACTGTTGTGGTAGGAACCAAACTATTTTTTAATGATTTCTGAGCTAGAAGGAGGAAATACTTGAGACGAGGTGTTTGCCTCCCCAACACCTGAGGGCTCGTTTGAATAATTGCGTCCAGGTGGGGCTGGTTGTGTTTGTTCAGCTCGTGGACCATGATGTTCAGGTGAGAGAAGCTGCCCTGCAGCCTAATTATTCAAAAATGTTTAAAAAAAAATGTTAAAAAAATGTTTTTCATCTAGAATATCGGAGCCTCTCAGTTTCTTATGTTTGAAACCTAAATCCTAAAGGCTGCCGTTCTCACACAAACAGGCTCTTTATTAGAAAGTTCAGTTTGTTTTTCAGCAACTTCAAGAAGAAAAAGTCCTTCTGTGAAGTTTTACATCGACTTTTCATTGGAAGTGGCCGCTTGTGAACGTAGCTTTTCAGTCGCTCCATCTGTGGACATGAAAAATGCTTTTTTTCTGCTTAATCTCCTTCATGGACGTCCCCTTTAGTAATTGGGTAGGGCTATCCGCGGGGTCACGCCTAACAAGTGCCGGAAGACTCGACACAGTAACAGCTGAGCTCTGTGACACGTCTGCATCCAAACCCAGATAAATGGCTTCCTCTGACGGGCTCCAGACCCTCTAGGTCACCCGTCTCCTCAGCAGCAGACGATGCAGACGTGGTTTCATTGATCAGAGCTCTTGCTTTTGTTTTCCCCCATGTCGAGTTTCAGCTGCTGCACTCGTACGTTCTCTCAAAGACCTCCGTCAATAAGTGGCTTTTTGTGTTGAGCTACAAATTCAAGCATCCCTGCAGGGATGAGCCTCAGAATCCTGGTGAACTTCATACCAGACTTTGAGGCTTTTGTTTTTCTGTCAACTTATGATTTTTAGTCGTTTTCAAACTTATGCCATATAGAAAGCACACCGAACCAAAATGCTTATTAGTAACATGTAAGCGCTACATAGTAGCTGCATTAATGTATTGACAAAAACACCTGACCTAGCTTTCAACTATTAAAAAAACCTGACATTTTGACCGTGTCTTGTACCTCTCAAAATACCTTCGTCATCATTTAGCGGAACTAGAAATATTCCATAAAGAAGAAATGATTGCGTGTCGCAGAGGTTAATGAGGACATATAATCTTAAATTAAAAAATAAAAAACTAAGTCCAGATGCCAGGACTCGACTGAAAAACGCAATAGACAGCGGTTTAACTGGATACACGCCGTCTCACCTGCTCCTGTTTAAAGAAACGAAAGAATGGAGGGAATATTTCATACTAGTTGGTTTGAATGCATAGGTATGCATGTGTGAACAGTATTTGTATTGTGTACATGTTGTGTGAACCTTTTTGGAGCCAACAGGTATGTTTATAATATTTGAGTGTGTGTGTGGACAGGCCCCGCCCTATAGACTTGTATTACATCACTGTAAAGAGTATAACCATCCAGCAACTTTTTGCTTTATGCTGCTTCACGATTTTACCCCCCCCAACATCCCTCTCTCTTCCTCCCTCCTTCCTTTTCTGTCCGGTCCAACACAAAAGATTTTCAAATATGATTGAAATGAATAAAGTTTGGCCTCGATTCCAAAAGGGGTTTATTCAGACATACCTCTGGTTTGTTTGTCAGAAGATTTACGAACCCTCTTGTTAAAGTAAAAATATGTCCAACACCAGAGCTCCTCAGCTCTCATCTTGCCTGCCCATCTGTTGGACACAGGACAAAAAAAAAAAAAAAAACTGAATGGACGGAAATCAACAGCACAGACTTGGTTCCTCTTTGTACATCCAGCTGTAAACGGATCAGAGCTTTGGTTGATTTTGTTTGGTATTGCCCCACTTTTAGACGTGTTAAATCCTTCATTAAGGACTGCACTGAAGTTTGTTGAATTACGTGTAACTTTGGCCTCTTATGAACAAAGGTTAACATTTCGTAAATCATCTTTTGGTCTGAAGGAGTGAAGATCCTCCCAACAGTGGACCAGACCTTCAGTCTTCTCTCCACGTGAGCTATAGGATCTTTGACTGTTGTCTCTCATTTGGGAAGCCTTCAGTTTCTCTACTCTCTGAATGTCAGGAACGGATTCATGTCGCTGTTCCAAACGCGTCAAGGCGTCCCAGTGATGTAATGACTCCCGGCTTCATCTCTCAGGTTGCTGACCCTTTTGGATCGCATTAGATCATCATTTTCAGTGTCATAACGCTGTGGCGAAGGTTTTCCTCTAGTTTAACTGTTGGTGCATACTCTCTATCGGTTTAGCTGTGGTTCCAACACTGTCATCAAGCTTCCTCACTCCTTGTTTTGCCTACAAGAGCTTAGCGTAAACTTCTGCCAGCTGATCCCTAAATCATCGGATCCAGTTCTTAGTCCATGAGCGGAGGAGAAAAGGCTGTGAATCCACAGGTTGGTAGCTCTTGAAGACCAGGAGATTTTTGTTTTTATAGTCTTTAACACAAATTAATTTTTTTTAAGTTTTTTTGTGACAAGTAAGCTAGCCTCTGTTTTTTTTCTTAAAATAAAAAGAGAACTTCTATATTTTTTCTTTCAGAAAGATCCTCAGCCAGTAGGTCCTTTGAACCTTTTTCTACGTCATTGGGGAAGACTGAACCAGTGTTCTGGTCAGTCCCCCCCCCCCCCCCCGGGTGCTGGTCATTGACTCTATCCATAGAAAGGTCATCCATAGAAAGTAGTTTACTTCCCCCTCAAAACAAATGAAGTCTTTTCAGGCGCCATCTTTCTGTGATGCGGACGCCATCTAAGTCGACGCTTCGACATTTCTATGTCAACCACTCTCACCAATAAGGAGAACTTTGTTGGAAGGCCAAACGCCTAAAACGGGCTTCATGAAATCTGTGAAACGATTTGAATGTTGGACGCGGGGGCAAGCAGGCTCCACCTACTTTTTTTAGGCATCTGATTGGTCAATCAACTTTTAGCTTGAATAACTTGAACTACAGTAAAACTATCATGATTGTTTCCTGTTCTCTGTAACAGTCATGTATAACTGCTACATCAAGAAGGTACTAAAGTGCTATCTAAGTATGCCTCATTAACCATTTGTTGTCTGGTGTCTAAATGGTTTGATCCACAATGGAACCTGCTTTTCCTCTGTTTTGTGGATCTGAGCATGTTGGTTTTTGGTTCTTTTATCCCACTTTGTTTCTTCTGCATTGGGTTTATGTTGTGCTGCTCTGACCTCACTCTGCTCTACAGGTCAGGTGCCCCCCCCACACACACACCTCTTTGCCTCGCTTGTTTGTTTGCTGCTGCTGCTTTGGCCTCATTTAGCCCAGCCGACTGGAGAACTGCAGTTTCCCTCCTGTCACCGCCGGGCTTTCAGAGCGGCTGTCGGGCGGAGTAGATGTTCTCCCTGAGCTGCTTGGTCCTGCCGCTGAGGACGGGTCCATTTTGTCCCCGATGGGATTTTTCTCCCTGAAAGTGTCATTAAGGGTGACTGACATCTGTGGACTTCTGCCCTTCCTGTTGGGACTACCACAGTAACCCACCCCAGGGTTTTCTGCAAACAAGTTTTCACATTATTTATAAAATTATATTTCAGATTATAAACATAGAATATGGGTATTTGTTCATTTTGTCCTTCTGGGGCCATTATGAACCAGGGAATTTATGCCTAAATGTGTTTATCATTGAGGAAAAAAACATTTTGCAATTATAAAGAGCATCTTAAGTTTCAAGTAAATATTTTCACATATAAGGAAGAGCTGTGTTTTTAAAAAGATGCTCAAAAATCTAAATTCAAGGATTTTCTCCAGCTGTAGAAAATCCTAAAAAGACGTGACTCGTTGCACTAGCTTGATTAAAAAAAATGACATTCTTGGTTTTTTGTCTGTTCATTGCAAAAGATAAGTTCCATGAAAAGCATTTCATTTTAATTCCTTATCTTCAAAGTTTTCTAAAAAAAATGGCTGAGGTAATAAAGTCACAGGAAAATTCCTCTACACTGCCGTGATTTTTGTTTTTCACCTCTAGTTTCTCTCAAAGTTTATCTTCATCTGTAAAATAACTACAGCTGCATCAAACTTTATTTGTACTCCAGATTTCATGGAACCAATTGATTTTCCCTTAACCTAATATTGTCAAAGTGGAAGCTAAAAAATCGGACACCAACTTTAGCCTCGTTTAAATCTTAAGGTGAGGCAGATAAAAAAAAAAAAAAAAAACACCAGACGTTAAATTTTGTGTTTTCTAAATATAATGATAAATGTGAATTCCCTGTTTGGGAACAAATGTCACAATAAATCCATATATGGAGGAAAGACTCCAGCGGCTTTCTTTTATTTTGAAGTGGAAGACTCTTTTGCTGTTTCCTCTCTGGATCTTTTCTGTGAAAATAAACTTTTTCCAATTAGTTTAGCTAGTTAGTTGGTTTCTATCTAGTGGTTGGAGCAGCCGCTTTAACAAAGTAGCGGTTAAATCTTCAACATGTGACTGAGCGATGTGACATGCATGTGTTGGTGGAGGGTTTCAGTTTCACATTAAAACTTCCTTCAGTGTCAGATTTGAAAAATAAAACAGAAAAAATGTAAGATGTTTTTTCTGTTTTTCTCTCTTCAGCCCGGTTCCTATATGACATATAGTATCTGTCATAGATGGTTCTTGGTTCTGATCAAACACACCTGACCCAGGTACCAAGCAGCAGGCTTAAAGGAGGATCTAGTAGGATGTAGAGTTGTGTAATGTTTATATCCATTTACATACTATAAGTTCAATCATATAAATATTCTGCAGAGTTTTTGTACACAGAACATTTATGGGTTTTCCATCACTTTAAGATAAAACAAAATTGGTCTCCTTTGGGGTTTTAAAACCTTTTAAATCTGATGTGATGTTTAGCTTTTGTTCAGCTCGAACTCATTGCAGATTTTAGCTTCCGACTTAGCAGGATCCTCGATAAAATGGATCAGATTGTTAAAATAGTTTTGAATTCAGTCAATGGGTAAAACTCACGATTACCCAACAAACGTCTAATCTCAGCGGGAGATCTGCTGTTGATCATTCCAGGACGTGTTGCTGCTCTGTCCTGACATTCGCTGCGCTGCACTTAACACCAGAATCTGCATTTGCTGCGCGTCTGTCAGGGAGGAGACATGTGGCGTTTTGTTCACTGTGATATGAATCCTCACGGGACGCCACAGATTGACAGATCTGCTTCATCTCACTTTATGTATGCATCATGTCGTCAAGGCGAGCGCCTCGAATGAACCGGAGGCTTTAGCCCACATCAAGGGAGACGTCCTCACAAACGTTTCTTTCGGGGATTAGCGGCTTATTGTCAGGTTGTCAAAGATGATTTGGGGCTGCAGATCGTCTCTGTGATAATGGTAAATGTCGGCTCAGACGGTCCTGAGCTCCAACCGGTTCATTTGCTGCACAGGAGCTCTCTACTGAACTGCTAAGAATAGCACAAATGAGCAGAAGCCTAAAAAGAGCCTGCAGCTCTTCTAGCAGTACTGTGATGTGAGCATTATCGTCTCGGCTAATAGGTCTGTTTGTTGCTCAGAGCGAAGTGCAGTGGTGACAGTGGACGGTCACCCGCCCTTTGGCCTTTTGGCCTGATTTGCTGCCCAGATGTAACGAGGTCATCTCAAAAGAAACGTGTTGCTAAAGCCTGTCGTTTTTCCACGCCTTAACCGCAAAAGTAAAAATGTTTAGATTTAGAAATTGACAAAGTATTTTTAACTATATCACTATGCATTACGTGTTCATTGTTTTTATCTGTCATCTTGTTTCTATGGTGTTAGTTTTAGGATCATTTCTTTGTTTCCTTGAGTGTGGCATGTTTGCGATTGTACGCTATAAACTGAATTTCTCTGTATGTAGACTAATCAACTATTCTCTACTATGATGACATTTTTTTTCAGTAAAGATTTGTCCAAGCAGACTAGGTTGTAGATTTCAATTTGATCTAATGTGTTCAGTTTTATCCAGTTTTTTTGTGTAATGCGTTAATGATGAGGCAATATCTTTAACCGTTACTGGCATAAATGCTGGATAGATGGTGAACTTTTGACTCAATTACCATAAATGAAATCTTTGGTAAGACCCTTCATACTACAGGGAGCCAAGTCTGGGTCTCCCTGTGCCGGTCCCCAGCCCAGATGTAAAACAGGGCTGTCAGGAAGAACATCAGGTGTAAAAATCTCCCTGGAAAGGATCTGCCACAAGGTAAACATATTTTTAATGACCATGAAACTATACATCTATTTTGCCGTTTTCAATGATGTCTGATGTTAACAAGCGCTTGCACATCAACACGGATCTCCTCTTTAGATTCAGAGTCGGACCCTTTCAGTCGGGCAGGATGGCTGTAATTTGAGCAGCGGTCGACCTGGAGGTCGGGCCTAAAGGGCTGTAAGCGTTGGAGCGTCTTTGTCGTGAGTTCAAGTCCTGCAGAGTAACCCAAACCGTTAGGAAGTGTGGAGAAAGCAAAAGGCGTAACCCTTGTGCTATCCTAGACACTTTACCATTGGGAGTTGGGTCATCTAGACCCACTAGACAGAGCTCTGAACCTTTTTTCTTCAATGATTTGTGATCTTCACTGGTGTCCATGGATTACATGAAATCTTTCCACCTTTATCCACCTTTGTCATGGTAGGGAGAACACGTCAATGTAAGAGGGGGGGGTCATCTAAGATGGCACAAGGGTTAAAGCCTACTTTCAGAAATAAAATCTGTTCCTTTTTGTCAGGAAGAGGAGGATGAAACTCAGGAGAAACAAACATGCACATTTTAACAGGTGATGACGGTGACAGAAGGATGATGCTTAACTGAAACTCTGGTTTTCATCACGCTGAAGGCGTTTCAAACGTAAAAATGGTATGGATCATTAAAAAATGAAACCTCGTGTGACTGACTTTAGTCATGGGCACCTGTATGGGGGGTTTGACCCGTATGGGTGCTGTGGGTTTTTGGTTTGTCCGGCCCCTGTGAAGGGGCGTAGAGAGGAGCGTCTGCATCATTAAGGCGCTTCTTCAGTTCCCCTGAGTGTTCATTACGACCTGTCGCCTGCAGCATGCCCACAGAGAAAATGTGCGTGAACAGGTCTACGACCTTGATTGCTTTTTTGTGTTTACTGTACAGGCGTTCCCATTTTTCACCCAAAGACAGCTCGTATTTACCCCTTAAGGGTAGGTGGGACTATCGCTTTTGCACCAACCAACAAAGATGAACTAAGGTGGCACCAATCCTTTTTGGTTGTTCTTGGAGCTCTGGATGCTGCTGACCCACTTGCCTTCTGGCACACATTGGCTCTCTTTTATGAATCAGTGTGCAGAGGGCCCTTCATCCTAACATGCTGGCTATTTTCGTAGTTCTGTTCAGGGTGGTTCATGGATGCTGGCACCTTCCCAGCTACTGTCGAACAAAGGTGGGTTCACCCTGGACATTTTACCAGTCCATGACAGGGCCACTGAAAGCCTAAGGCGTTCACACCTAAGAGACTATTTAGAGTCATCAATTAATCTGTTATGCATGTTTCTGGACTGTGAGAGGAAGCCCCAAGGACACACGGGTGCAGGAAAAAATGCAAACCAGGGCCCTCCTTGCTGTGAGGTGGAAGTGCCAGCCACTACACACCATGCGGCTCGCCAACCGACGAGTTAATCGACGGATTTTCAGCTCTGTCCTCCGGTTAGTTATGAGCTGTCCAGGTGAAGTTCTTCTCCTGATGACTGCGTTTAACGGTGGCTGTATGTAGGTCAGCCAGGGTCTGTTTTTCTGGAGGTTTTGTCAAAGTGCTGTCTCATTGGAAAAGGCAGCAGGAAGAGGACTGCAGGGCTACAAGGGGTCGCAGAGGGAGGCTTTCAGCTCCATCACTCCTCCTCGTCTGTCATCATTCACACCCGACTGCTTTCTTATGGTCTGGCCATCAGTGAAATGGTGCATTGTGCATCGCTCTATGAGCCCACGAGCCGTGCTCCCTTTAGCCTTGTCCATTACAGCTTGTTCTTTGGGAAACTTTCCGACTCTAAACAACCCAGCATGAGCTCCCTTTATCTCAGCCTGATGACAGAATGACTCCAAATCCTTCCTTAAAGCCCCCTTCCCCGGAAACCTTTATGTCCACGGGGCTAAACGCCATGCAGCCCCCCTTTCTACTAATCACTTCTAAATTTGATGCTTTCTGCTATTTCACAGGCTGACTGTTAAAATATTCTCTCCTCAAGGCAAATTATTATTTAAAAAAAAGAGGGGAGGGCATCTGCTGCAAAAAGCGGAGCACCGTATGCTTTTTGAGATATATTTTTTTCATATCAAGTGTTCATTTGTACACGAAATGGAAATGGTCAAACTTCCAGATTGAAATAAACTCTGATTGGCTTTGAAACACGTTGTGAGACAAAGAACAAAAAGTAGCATGCAGCTTGAGCAACAGTGAGTCGATATGCTGATGTGGTCTGGCAGTTCTGTCAAAGGGGACCTGCTGTCACTCTAAATGTCTCGGCCAGCTTTTCAGACAGCCGCTAAATCCAAGAGAAGCAAAGAAGAGGAATGATTATAGAAAAAAAAAACTCCAGACAACAACCTTGAGTCTAAATTAAATTCTAAAAGACTTATTGTAGGACAGAGACATAAATATTAATGCAAAAAGATTTATATTGAAAGAGTGTCTCTGTGTCCGCTGGGATATTGCTTGGAATATATAGTAATATTGTTAGGAACCGGCAATGCCACAGTGGAGGCGGTACATCCGTCATGGCTGAATAAGGGAAGGTAAAGGTCAGGTTTGGGCGCATCAGTCACATCCAGGCGGCTCTGGGGAGAGCGCCGAGGAGGAGGGCGTCGATAAGCCTCACTCAGCAGAAGGGGGTGTATTTGGTGGGTGCAGACAATTAGGCCAACGTTAATCCTCCATCTGCTTTTCTTTTTTTTACATCCCAGTCCAATCACCCATACCGAGCAGGTTTGCAAAGCATCAGGACAAAGTACTTCCTTCGCAAGAAAATCCCTGACAGCGAACGAGGAAACTAGATAAAGTCTGTTTTTTCTTACTTTCCTCTCAGCAACGTTCCATTAGTTTCCTCTCACCTGCAGCTGCTTCCTCTCTGGTCGTCTCCTCCCTTCTGTCTCTCTCCATTTCTTTTCCTGTCTTCCCTTTCTGCCAAAACCGCGGGCGTCTCACCGCTTCATGCGCCCACGTTTTGCACACATCTTTCCACTTTACTTCCCCAATAGTCTCGGTGGCGCTCACTTCAGCGAGATCATGGAAGCATGAAGTTCTGGCCCAAGCAGCTGTGATGTGTTGTCCCACGGCTGGCAGAGCAGAAAGGCACAGATGTTTGTGAGGAGAAGATGCAGGCTGGTTTTTTCAGGACTCGCTGAAGCCTACCTGCTCCTCCTGACAGCAGTCTGAAGGAATCAGGATGCGTCTGATGAAGCGTTTGTTGGCTTGTCAAACGCCGTGTGCATCTGACACGGCGTGGACGTTTTTAAAGCTCACAAATTGAGAGTCACACCTTTCAGAAACGGGGTGGGGTGTGCAGACGGTTAAAAACCCTCTCCTGTGTTTGACTTTTGGATTTAATCTCCAGCAAACTCGACCTTTGAAACGGTTTGTCCCAACACGTGCAGGATGTGGATTTCCTTGCATTCTGATTGGTTTTGAGGCAAAAAGTTCTGAAAATCTGCCATTTAACTACTTATATGCCAAGTTCTTACATTTACTCAATGCAAATAGGAAAAGGTAGGTCCTTTTTATTAAAATAAAGGTCCAAGATGCCAAATATTTGGAGTGGTAGTGATTTTTAAATGGCCTTTTTATGCACTCTCTGCAGTTTTCATGTCATCGGCTCATTGCCTTTACAAATTTATGAAAGGCTTTTTTATTTTTTTAAAGGGACCCTGGCAGCAGACGGATGAACAGAAACCACAACAACAAACCCTGGAGTTTGGGGTTAATAATAATAATGAAATCAGAAGTTGTCAGTTATTTTCTGTGAGGAGTATATCATTACTGCTTCATCTGATTGTTCTTAATTTTCGCAGAACTTTAAATAATGTATTTAATTCGAGAGCCCAGTGGCACATCAGTTTATTAGTTTAACGTTTTTTAATATATAAACTAATGAAACCACAAACAAAAAACATAACCCACACTTTTTCTGTTTCATTTCTAATCTGATTCTGACGTTTTATTTTGGAAAACTTCGGGATTTTCTCTGCCACATCCGACTCACTCTTGAATCCATCCCCTTCTTTCTTAATGTCTTTGCTCCGATCACTAAGTTGAAACCTCCGAGCAAGAAAAATTAACAAAAAAATAACATTTTTGGAAAGTTTGTTTTCACAGAAAAGAGCCAGCGAGGAAACAGAAGAGAATTTAACAGACAAAAACAGGAGTCTTTACTCCAAATATGGATTTATGGTAACAGTTATTCCCTTAGATCATTATGGGATGCAGAATATTCAACAACCGGCTGTCTAATGTTACGTTGATGCTGCTAATAAAATTGTCCAAACGGTGGATTTACGTACATTCAGAAAAAAACAGCTTTAGTTTAGCTTATTTTTGTAGTAAGTTGGACAAGGTTGAAGTTGGCGTCTGACGTCAACACCTACAGGTCTTTTAAAGTTTCTACTTGATGGTGCAGCAGCAGCTTTTGTCACAACTCTTCAGCTTCAGTAACAACATTTCATTAATCAGGGATTGTTTTCCAGTAAGAAAGTTGTGTTGAATGCAGATATTTTTAGATGAAAAATCTTTTTTTTTGAGGAAAATCATTGCTTTGAATAAATAAAATTGCTGCTACCCATCTTTGTTGATAAAAAAATGATGATGATGATGATAAATGCACCTCCTGCAGTCAGAATCAGGCTGAACTCGGTGTGGACCACAGGGCAAAAATCCAACAGTCAGGGGTTGGATGCACTTGCTGAAGAGGAAACGACCATCTGCTGAGATTTTCTGCCCGTTTAAAAAAGCTGTGACATTTACTGGTTCATTTCAACTGCCAGTCATTTTAATTCATCTTTTATTATCTCATAATTAATGCTGTGTAAAATGGATTGGACTTGATGTGCTTCGAGTAAAAAGATAAGGAATGTTGGGGGGGGAGGGGGGGGTAGTGGCTGACTCTGATTTTATACACAGAATGACGTGTCGATTCATAAAAATGCGTACGACCGCCGTCTTGGTGGATGAATACAGATCCAGAATGAGCTGTCAGCTGAACCGGGACAGCCCATGCATCAACCCGGCCCCAGGGAGAGCGTGCTGCCACCACTGCAGTTGCTACAGGTGGTCCAGTGACCTTCAGTGGTGCAAACGGGTCACAGAGAGGGCAGCCCTGCCTCACAGCTCACCCCACGAGGCTTAGCATCCTGAAATTTGTGGTACCAAAGAACAAACCAAGCATTTCTGCCTATCATATCATAATTTAAGCAAATTCCAACAGCTGGAAATGTTATATGTGTGGTTTTCTGAAAGGTGCATCTGAACAGCAGCAGGACCGAACGCTGCTCCACTTTAAGGGGCTTTTTCTTTCACTAGACCTCATTCGGTTACAGATGAACAAACTGAAAACTTAAATATTAGGATCAGTATCCTTTTTAGCATTAATGAAGGTTAAAGAAAACCCTTTTGTGAAACAGAGCATCATCAGAGACGTTACAGGTCGAGTTAAACAAAGGCAGATCGTCTCAAAAGATCAGACAATAAATATTTTAAACATAACTAAAAATGTTACATTCAAAATTGTAGATGCTTGACGTTAATCTGGATTCGTGCGACCTCAGTTCCAGTCGGCCATTTAGGTAACTAGCTGAGTGAGAGGTTTGGCACCCAGGAGTTGCTACTCAGTAAAGAGTGTCGCTGCCCTTCACTTTCAGCAGATTGGTTAGAGGATGGGCCAGTGGGGTTCTGATCGCTTAAGACTGTTGTACCAGTCCAGAGCAGAGGGTGGAGCACTCAAGTCTGTGAAGAGGTGGAGCTGAGCTCAGAACAGGACAGCTCAGTCCGGAGAGTTTGGTGGAAAACCTGCTCAAAGCAAGAAGAGCTTTTTGATAGTGTCAGCATATTTTACAGCAGGACGGACTCTGCCTTCCTTCACTAGGATTGGCTCTTTTTCTAGCCAATCCGAGCTGATGAAGTGGAATTCAAGCCACTGACACATCAGCTGTTTTGCATCTTTTTGTCTTTATAATGTAGTTAAAATGCAAAAAGCACAGGTATGAAAGTATCTTTTATTAAATTACATTTTAGAGTGCCGTCTCAGTACTGAACAATGACTCATCTGGAAAGTTTGGAGCAACTTTAATCGGTTTCTGCCCCCTTTACTGCCTAATATTTACTTTCCACAATAGCCACAGCTTTGAAGAACATCCTAACAAAACAGTTTTATCATACAATCAATCTAAATAGTTTGAAGATGCTGCCTATAGAGCTTCCAAAACAAAACCCACTAGGGCAAATTTTTCTTTACCGTAACTTTAATTCATCTTTAAAAACACATTGAATGAATAAAAACTGGAATGAAACATCCATCAACTCCTAACGTGACTCATACATGTGTCCTGCTAAAGAAGAGATCTGCTGATGTACTTTGCAAATCCTTTGGTTTTGATTACTGGCAGAAAGATTTGGCCTCTAGCCGGTAAAAGTGGCGTGTGGTTCCAGCAAACAGCACTGGCCCGGCCCCGCTTGATGAAATGCTTTCCGAAAAGGCCACCTCTTCACATTTGTAAAAGTCACCTTCTATTATCTTCCACTTGTGAGAGTCTGGTGTTCTCGGCGCTCTGTAATATTATCTTTCACAAGTGTGGCAGGACCAGTGTGACATTTGTAAACCGTCACTTTGCCTCCTTTTCCCTCAACGTCACGTCTTCAAGTCCCCTTGCATGCAGCCGACTGGGGTGGCAGCCAGCAAGACTCGCCGTAGGACGAAACCGTCCTACGGCTTAAGGCCACCATGTCACTGTCCTGGTATTTTACAGAGCAGCCCACACTCCAGATCGCAGGTCTCGTGCTGCAAATGTGAGGGAATTTCGTTGGAAAACATTGTTCTAATAATAACAGAGCCGGATGACTGCTGTGCATTTGGTGGGCGGGTGAAATGTAATGTGTAATTGGCTTAACGAATTGGAATGTGTGAAACGGAGGTGTAAAGACAAGAAACCATCCTCTCTGTATCGTAAAAACTGTAGTGTGTAGAGATTTTAATAGAACCGCTATCTTCAAATTGAGACTGTGGGCATGTTTTTTTATTATCATAGACCATATAGTCTATTTAGTATCTGCTTTTCAGGTTTTTCATCAAAAAATTAGATCCATGAAGTAAAAAAGATCACATTCTTGACAATGTGGCCTAAACAAACACCAGAGTGGTGAGTTTATCCAGTCCTCTAGAAAGAAGCTTAATAATTATCAGTTTGTGTTCACTCATAATTCAGTAATTAACACATTACTACAAAAACTAACTAGTATGGGTTTGTCTACCTAGGGCTGTACTTACTGTTGCAACAACAATTTAAAGAACCACTGCAATAAAAATGGTGTTTTTAACATGTTCTTGTGGCATTTTTCTGGTGATGGAGGGCATAGATAAAGAAATTTAAGCTAAAATTACATATTTCTTTATTCAGATAGTTATGAATCAGGAGCAGATGAAAAAAGTCTGTTTGAAGATTGTATTTGTGACATAGTAAATACACTGGGCGGAGCCACAAGCTCCCTGCTCCGCTGCATTCTGATCATCCTCCTGCAGACAAATAGATTCATGAACGTCTTTGTTTTCCTGGTCGGAGCTGGAATATGGACCTAAAATGTACGTCATAGCTCCCGCATTGCTCGCCATTTTTGTTGCAGTGTAAACCAAGGGATCGTGGGAAACCAGAGCAGGCCTACTCCCTGCTAGGTCACACCCACAACTCAGAGGTGACTCTCTAATAAACTCCTGTTGCTCTGCAGAAACTGTCCTAAAAACTTCATAATTACTGTTGAAGGAATGCTTTGAAAGCAGATCAGAAGATGAATAAAGTGGGACTTGAAAGTATGGCACATTTGGACTATGTCAATATCCCACTAGCTTGTGCTAATGATGTCCTTATTTCTCGTGCTCAGACATACAGGGTAATCAGTCAAAGAGTTGTACAGTTGGTTATGGTTATGCACACCTACGGGTTCTGCAGGTTTTTGGGTTGTCCGGGTCCACGGAGGGTCGTAGAGAGGAGGGGATGCATCTTAAGGGGAGTGCAGATGTGTCTTGAAGTCCCTTAAGGCTTTTACGACCACCTCAACTCATGAAAATGTCCCGTACCATTGTCATGCATGTGGTAGATATAAAGGGGTGTCTTCTTAATTTTCTAGGGGCTTAGGGGGAAACGTGGAAGTGGTGTAAATCTAGTGAATCTTGTTCCAGGCTTTTTCTTTCACAAATCTATTCTGATTTATGAAAGTCTTGGTGTCATAGAGTTCTGTCTGGACACAAACCGTAATTTAATAATTTCTCCTCCATGATCAATTTTGTTCATGATTGGCACTTGTGAATTAAGAAGAAGGTCATCCATATGGCACTACCAAATCAGAGTCCTATTGGACCGGAGTCCCATCCCACATTGGTCAAAGTTTGACCTGGTATAAGGCTGCACATTTTTGATGTAGAAGCTGAACACACATAGACTTTTTAATGGAGTTGAACGAGCTTTGCAGAGCGAAGTGTGGACATAGCTTAATGTGTTGACCGCAATAAGCCCATAGAAAACATGTGCATCAACATTTTCGATCTACATGTTCACCAAATGGTCTACATATCTGACATTTTGTGTGGATGACCTGGATGTCCTGTACAGATTTGACCAGTTTTCATCTACAGACAACTCGTTTCTACCCATAAACTCAGTTTGGCCTTGAGGCTTAAAGAATATTGAATCTTTTGTTGATTCGTCATCATTCCAGAGGCTGTTGGAGCACAATGTTGTCTACACTGGTTTTGAGTCTTGAGGCTGATTTGTTGCATCACACTAACCAACAAGTTTTTATACACCATGATTACCAAAGCTGCTGGTATTTTCACGGTCATATTTGTATGTGGTCTCGTTAAAGGAACTGTAGCTGCCAAACTGCATCCAGTGGGACAGCTGCTTGGAGAGGAAGCAGAGATCTGCTTCTGGCAAAAAAAACTGCTGGCAGAAATTAATGTAGCATAAAGAATCTGAGAAACGCTCTATGTGCCATCATTCATTCGCATTGTCCCTGAGTGGCATTGCCAGTGGAAATATCCATCAGCGAGAGGATACTCATACTGAAAGTGTCATGTGCCAAAATGATGGAGAGAGCTGTGACGGGCAAAGACGGATGACTCATCCTGACGCAGGAGTTTTCTTATAAAGGAAAACATTGCACAATGCACTTCAGGATCACTCTGCACAGGAAAGTTTCCAGATAAAGGGATACTGATATCTGCAGATGAGGTGTTTCCATGCAGATCCGTGTCCACCAGCCTCAGAAGTGGGTCATCATGTTGTCGAGCAGCACCTGAGTCGATAGCTGACATCAGAACTGAGGTTGACTCACTGAGGCTCTACAAGTTTGACGGAGCCGTGTCGGGTGTCGGCTCTGAAGAGTTATAAATAGCTCACAGCAGCTCCCCAAGCTGCAAATCTGCCCCCTTTCAGTGCCATTAAACCCAATTGGAATGGTAATTGCTTGTGCCAAGGCAGTCAACCGCGGCGCTGATGGGTGGAAGCAGACAAGGCTGGGTTTACAATTACAAAGCTGCAACAGGAAACCAAACCAAACAGCACAAAGGGAAATCCACAGTAATTACTGATATTACTACATGTACAGAATCCGAATGAGATACCAGAGCCTTTCTGCTGACAGTCATGCAGCTTTCAGACGATAAACTGTAAAAGTGACCCTGATTGGTTTGCAGCAGCTGAATGGAGAGCTTAAAAAGAACAATGCACCTTTCTTTCCCGTTTATTTCCGTTACTCTCTGGGTTTCCTCTTTTTTTTGGCTCCTCGGAGCAGCATGCCAGAAGGTTATTTTCTTACCTCGACACATCATCTGTCCTGAAACCTGCTCTGCTGACAGAGACCCAATGGTTTTCAATTTGAGTCTTGTGTCCACAGTGCTGCTTCTATCATAAAGGATGAACAGAGATGTGCAGGACAAAAAGGGCAGATCTTGTAGTTTATGAGTGATAATTTTACAAACCAAACGCGTCACAGAAACACAGGAAAAGGATGGGTCGGTGTCATGGCACCAAAAACGGAGAGCTTTGAAGCCTGGACTCCTGGATGTTAGCTACCAGTACAGCCGCCGCAAAGATTGATAATGTTGATGTGAACGGGTTTAAAAAAAAATCCTAACCAAAAAACAAAACAAATATCTGTCACAGAATTTCAAAACCTCAAAAGGCCAATTAGCAGGAAATGTCAACTCTTCAGCTGATGCGTGCAGCAGTGCAGGAAATATAGAAATATTTACTTACATATGTGTCAGACGGAGTTCAACTGCAGCTGCTCCCCCTGCATCCATGACCTCGGGGTCACACGCAGACACATTCCAATGGGAGTTTTCAAAGGACTCTCCAAGTTCATCCCCTTCACTGCAGGAGGAATGTCAGCATTTGGAAATCTCCTGGGGAGACGCCACAAAGTGACCTTGTGGCTCTGCAGTGGATCAGCTGGAGAGCAGAACCTGTCTGTCTGTCCCTTCCTCTGAGCCAGCTCCATGTTTTTAGGCCATGGTGTCTCTGAATAATAACATTATATATTAAAAAAAATCCATTCTGTTTGCTTCCTTTCCAGGTTCTGTTTTCAAATCCTTAAACATTGTAGTTTAAGGGACAGAGAAAATATTTTGGAAGGAACAGCGGACTTGGAAAAAAAAAATAATTTTAGCTGCCCTGATTTTTCCGAAATCGCATTCCTCTGTGGGAGGATGGGGCAAGCTGGGGGCAAAACAGATATGCTCCAGAGGCATCAATGGACCAGAAACTAATGTCAGCATATAGAAACTAGATCGATCCCTGCAAACACCACACCACTACCTTAACGGCAATGAAAGGATAACGCCCGACGAGGTGTCAATCATCAGAAATTGCTGGACAGCGTGAAGTGGAGGCAGCTGTTCTTTGTACATTTTCAGCATTTTCCATGTATGAAATTTTGGTCTTTCGTGATTCATGCGTGATGGATGTAATTCATGTGTTTCTCGTGTTCGTCGATGTGCGCGGATGTCCGTCGAGGGTTTAACCCTACGGATCTTTACGTGAATTCGGTTTTAGGCTGTTCAAAATTCTTGGTCAGTTGAGAATTACGCAGTTTACGCGTATTTTACGTGGTTTAAACACACGTGGCATGAATCTTGTGCAATTGTGCGTGGCTTTTGTGAGATGCATACACAAATTAGTGTTTTTCCACCACTGTTCCACGTATGTCTAACAAACTTTTCACGCACGAACCACCAATGAATAACTTTTATATCGCTCATACGGTGCACATATGTTCAAATTACGTCATTGGGGCACAAATAACTAATAAATTGCATGTAAACAGTGTAATAATCACGCACGGCTCATGTTCTACATTGATTCACGTGTTCTTTGCATGGTTTATTCCTACTTCTTCCATGGTTTTATCTTGTTCATTCGTGATACATCTGTGAAAATTTCATGTAAAGACCAACACTTTTCTCACTTTTTCCACGCATGTTCACGCATGACCAATTTTCATCCATGCAATATGCTGTAAATATTCATATAAATTCATGGCCTTAAGCGGGAAAACGCCCTCCGAGGTGTCCATTATTGCAAATAAATGGATTTGGGGAATCTACAGCCTTCCGCTTTGCATCGGACGTTCATGCATCCACGTTGTACGTTAATTTCTGGTAATGCTTATCTCTTTAGGCATTATCGCACCGAGACTAAATGGATACCCCTACGCCAATCAGATTTGAGTATTCACCCGGACCAGGGTACGACCAGAATGAGCTCTTTTTGTAATAAAATGTGATCAGGTAAATCATATCTCTATCTTCTCAATGTGATGAAAAAAGCATTTCCTTCACACCTGATCTGTTGGACAGAAAACTGAAGCTGAAAATGACAAATCACAAAGTGTCAAAATATCTGTTAGTGGAAGAAAAGCTGCTTTTACGTCACATGAGTCTCTTGATGTTTGTTGTTCCTAATAATTGGGAGGAAAACTGTAAAATTATATACATTTATATGGACAGTAACTGACTTATGAGGATGGCTTGTAGGTGTTTTTTTATTTTTGTAAAGTCTTAGCTGCTCAGGACAGACAGACAAACTGACAGGTGCTGAGGTGCAGCGTCTCACCCCCAGCAGCTCCCTCCCTGGGACTCCTGTGTTTCCAGGTCTCATTAGGCCAAAATGGAAGCTGAAATTGAAAGGAAGGAGGTTCTCGCAGCCAGACTCCCCTGACAGAAACCTTCTCATCGCTCACAGAGCCTCTCATTAACTCCCTCCCCCACCGCCTCCTGTAGTCGCCACCTCCATCCATCACATCCATCGATTCTGACCCCCCCAACACCTTAGCGCG
Organism: Oryzias sinensis; assembly: GCA_037389245.1. Lineage (NCBI taxonomy): Eukaryota > Metazoa > Chordata > Actinopteri > Beloniformes > Adrianichthyidae > Oryzias > Oryzias sinensis. The sequence goes on from CM074500.1 coordinate 2,131,672, forward strand.
GCCCCTCTCTTTTTTATTTTTTGACTAACTGGAGAATACGTCAGAGCTGGGACGATATTTCAGATTTTCAGTGACAGCACCATTCTCCTGGGATCTTCCAGGTGAACTGGAGTCTGGACTTACTGAAGACCTCTTCCCTGGAAGATCTGCTAACAATATCTTTTTCCTGCCTAATGATCCACCTGTTGCTGTGCTGGAATTTCTTTATTCATATCTATATATATATATATGTATATATTTAATATAGCTCAAAATTAAATCATTTTTGTGTTTGTTTTATTTGATTTTTTTAACTTTTCTTTTAAAACTCACTAAGGCACAGCTCTGGTGCCCTAGAAAGGGTCACAACACTTTAGATTTTGCAACACAAAAAAACACACTTCAATTCGTCACAACACTAAAAAGATTAACTCTGTACTGGTGACAGTAGCTTCAGTATCGTCAGAGCTATTGAGCATTTTGGACCAATTATGGTCCATATTTATATAAATAAAATTCCTAAAGATATTCCTGACAAACAGGTCAAAGGAACCAATGGGGTGTCTCTGGCATTTAAGATGGATACTAAAATTATTAGAAGAATTAATGAACACTTTAACTGCTAGCTTAACCAAGCAAGGGAAAAAAGTGTATATTATTCCCCAAAGCAATAAGCAGCAGAAATAACTGCTGCTTATTATTCAATGCTGCTTATTATTCAATTATTATTCAATTATTAATCAATTATTTTTAATTGATTTCGTCTTGGCTGGGTTGTTTAAGGGTTAGAGAGGCTAGAAGTGGATTTTATGACTTAATCTTTATCTTTAAAAACCCAAAAAAAATGTCTTGCCCTTTTTGACTTTTTTTCAAATAAAAGAAAGTTTGCTTTGATGGAACAACAAAGGAACTGCCTTCACTCTGCAATGAACGTTTCTTCACAAATCTAAGTTTCAAGTATTAACTGAGAGCTGGGATTTGATAATGGATCGCCCTTCAATAATTAATGACACCCGCATTTATTAAGGGCACCCATGACCACCAACCAGACACCCGTCATTGAGTAACATCGATGACCTCAACCCACCCGGGATCAGCTAATGGACTTCATGTTAGCGATTACATTTAAACCCACCTTCATCACATACCAGACAGGCTCTATTGTAACGAACAACAGTTGTATGTAATGGATACAAAAACTGCATATGTGCCTAAGGACCCCCTCTTAGCTGCCCGACCAGGGGCCCGATGTAAAGCCTCAACTGTGCAGGGTTTAAAAGGGAATTCATAACAGATGCAGATAATTACATGCAACTGTGCATAACTTGCTATGCTCCATTTAATCCAAAGACTCCAGCATTTTTACATTTTAAGAATATTTCTGTCTTTGCTCTCGTGCACATCCCTCAGGCATAGTGTTTGTAATTAAGTGTTATTTTCAGCAGAACTGAAACAATGATTTCCTTCTGCCACCATTTTTCATTATCAGCTGACTTGTTTCATTTGTTTGAAAATAGAAACACATTTAGGGAAGGAAATTCTTTCAAATGTTTTTAAAATCCACTAATTGGATTATCTGAAAATCTTCAGATCAGCTCTCAGAACCGTCACTGTCAGAGTCAACCACATCTGACGTGGAAAAAATGTGTCAGAGGACGATCCATAAAGTCTCCAAAGATCTGAAAAACATGAACAACAAAAAGCTGGATTTGCATTTATTAGCTTTGGGTCTGGTCAATGAGGCGTAGAAGACGGATCTCCACATAAACATCATAAAACATCTCAAGATCCACAACCATGTGGTCACAAAAAAAACGTTTATTTTGTAGGACTGAAAATAAATAGAGAATTTAAACATTTTGATCAAACCTTAAAATCCTTTTGTGCCAAGAAATAACGTAAATAATAAGACATAAAAACTCAGTAAAGGTTCCTGCATGTTGGTACTCTTGTACATGAAAACACATCTCAGCCTGACTGCTAGAACCCATCTGTTTCTTCTTTGTGGTCATTGTCCAAGCTGAGCTGCCACACGGAGCACAGTATGGTGTGAGCACTGATTCAATTATGAGGTGGGAGTGTTGCTCTGTGTAGACTTTGTCTCAAGTTGACATACGTCAAGATTCTGACGATGCAATCGCCCTGCAGTCGAGTAGGAAATGTTCATCGTGTTTTAAAGAACAAAGCCTAAAAGTCGGCTGTGTTTACAGCTGACTGATGCCCCCCAGCAGAGAACCTCTGTGAGCAAACATGCAGGTTCACGTCTGCAAAGGAGCTGCAGCCCAAGCAGAAACCAGCAGGCCCCAACACTGTGCTGAATCTAGCATAATGTGTCAATACATCTGTGGTTAAACACTACAGCCTGTAATTAGTGAGCCTTACAAATAAATACAAACGATGACTCATCGACGGCAAATGGAAATAATATTTTTCTCAAAGGAAAACACACAGTAACACTTAAAATGCAAACATTTGATCACGAAATTTAAGGTCCTCAATCCAATTTTCCTCCTGTTTTGTATTTTAAATAATTAGACCAAAGTGAGACAGGGATTTTTAAATCCAGAAAGTGTTTTTATATACATAAAACGCAGAAAAGGCTAAGTTAAATCTGAATTTAAGCACCACAAATGATAAGATCATATGTGCCTTAAGTGCAGAAGCACATAAAAACTATATAATTTGCAAATATTTTCATTTCAAAATAGCTAAAATAGTAATTTTGTCCACTCAGTTGTTGCTACTTCAGAAAACAGAGATGTAAAAAAACAAAGACAATTTTTATCTGAACAATCATCTTGCTATCTAGTGACTAAAGGCACCATTTATTTGTAATTCTATCTAAAAGGACATCATGTTGTATTTAGTTAGAAATCCTTGTGTTTTTTATTTCATCTGTGGATAGAAAAACTCCTTTACAGTAGTTTTGTGGAACAGGAACAGAACACCACAGAGGCGGACGGTGAGGTTATACAGTAAATTGGTATGAGGTCACCTCTGCGCCTTCTCATAGGGCGTGCTCCCAGAATGCCTTGCATGTGCCTGATCCCAAATCACTGCAGGCATCAGTCTCAAATATCCCAGCTGTCACTGAAGTACTGGTCTTCTTCCTCCTCCTCTTCCTCCTCCTCTTCCTTCTCTGCCACGCTTTTTAGCAGGTCCCCCAACTCGTTCTCGTCTCCTTCCTCCTCTTCCTCCACCTCGAGCTGTGCGAGCATGTTCTGTAAGGTGGACTTTACTTCCTGAACTTCCTTTTCCAAAGACCGTGCAGGAAAGAGTCAAGGAAGAATGGACTGTAGGAGGCAGATGTGCAGTAAATAAAAACCATATCTGAAGGGAAAACTTCAATGCAGTTTTTTGGACTCTGACGCCAACGATAATGGCAGAAGACAGCCATTACCCGATGAAGTCATCAATCTCCAACTCGACCACCAAACAGATTACTGGACCAGATCATGAAGTCATACCCAATTTCACTGCATCTAATCCAGTATTCATGAGCCCGTCTCAACTGAGAACTGTGCGAGCAGACTGCCCAGCTAAATTATTCATGAACCATCAGTGAAACACGATAAAGGCTGTCGGTGTTGGTGGGGGGAGGGCTATTTAACCTCCTTAGAAGTCCTAATTAATCGTGTGAGTGTCCAGCTTAAGTGGCAAATCAAAGAAATGGCTTTGATGGCAGTCCGGGCCTGAGGGCTCGTTTTGCTGCCTGAACGAACACAGATTGTCCTTATCCATATTTAACTAGCCATTAAAGGACTTTTCATGAATACTGCAGAAAGGTTTTACCAAACTTTTAGGCCAACGAGGTCCAAATGGGGGGAAAAAAGGAAGTTATGCTGAAAAAGCTTTTCTGAATAACACGGAGACTGTCTCCATTTTTATCCTAAAACTTCCAAAGGTAACTTGAGATCAAGTAAAGCTTGAATCCCAACAGGTTATGAGTCTCCAATTAGCTGGATTACTAATAAAAAAAAAGGTGTGAGAAGTGAAGAATGAGTCACAAATCACCTGGACTTCACAGACATGCAGCATTAAAAACCTCTTGATTGGATGTCGGCTTTTCGTTGTTACACCGTTTTCAGAAATCTCAGAACACTCGGTAGAGTTTGTTACTCGGGCTCGGACAACCCAAAAACCCACGGCGCCCGTTTGGGTGCAAGTGACTGAAGCTTTGTTGACACCAACACACATTCAGGCAACCGCTTTCACTGAAAAGTCCATGTAAAAGCGCGTTTCGGGCTTCCACGTTCAAAATTCTCGCATTTACTCTTTGCAACTCAAGTTTCTACAGCTGTTTTTGGGCTCTACGTACAAAACACACGGCCATTCAACGCCCATTGAAAGTTCAACCAGTTGAACTTTGAGCAATCAGAGACTTGGATTTGGTAGTGACGCATGGATGGACTGGAGTGCCAGTTCTTTGAAAATTGATCATGAAGGAGAAAATAATTACTGCAGTTTGTGCTCAGCTGGAATTCTATGACCCCAAGTCTCATAAATATCGGAATAGAGCTGAGAAAAGAAAAGGTCTGCAAAATACACCAGATTTGCACCGCTTCAACATTTTACACCAAACCTCTTCCAAATGTAGGTGGCGGACATGCGCTAGTATCGGGTACCGACAGTTAGCTACAGGTCAGTGACGTGTGGTGAAGTTAATGGCTATTGAGGCACTGAATCCTCAGATTTACAATAAAAGAACTGAATATTTCACCTTTCATCCAACAGCAGCTAACAGCTTATAAAATACACACAAGAAAATATTTGTCCTATAGAGAATATTTATTTTACGGAATGGATAGAACACTCCTATTGTGTATAAATTGTGTTCAGCACACATTTGACCTTCAGTAACTATTTCTGGTATTTTCCCAACTTCAAATTCTGGTGCTTTAATCAGTGTTACTAAATGTTGTCTATAAAAATGATCATAAAAAATAAAATAAATAATTTTACTTACATTTTTTTCCACTTACTCCAATGTTATTTTTAAAAAACAAACATTGAAAAACGTGCTTGGCGTTGCTTTTTTAGTCCAAGTGTCAATCCTTCTCCACAAAAATCTCTGATCTTTTGGAAAAGTCTCACTTATTTTTCTTTAGTTTATGAGTTTCTCCATCTTAATGGAGATAGACGTCCTTTGTCTGTTTCTATTGCAGGAGTGTAGCTACAAAGCGGCTGTCTGCTCACGTCTGCCCCCTGCTGGTGAGGCATGCCCCACCTGAAGCCTTTTCTGTGGGTCTATAGCAGTGTTGTGAGCGCATGTCTCTGTTAACATTGAGTCCCGCCGTCAGACATGAGGCACAGCGCTTCAGAGCCTCACCCGGAGTTTCTGCTCCGTCTGAGATCGCGCAACTCTCAAATTCTGCGATTTTAACCTCAGAAACTGTGGAAAACATGTTGAGTTGACTGAAAATGTATATTTAACATCAGTGGAAAATTATATTTACTTAATTTACCTTTTTCTATTTTATCACGATTATGACAGGTGAGGCTCTGCCTCACTTGCCTCACCTGACCGCACGTCACTGCTACAGGTAGCTGCTTAACGCATGTTCAACAACTTGTTTTTTTTCTAATCTGTTTTTCCCTTTCGGGGTCACGGGGCTGCTGGAGCCTATCCCGGCCACTTAAGGGCAAAGGCGGGGGACACCCTGGACAGGTCGCCAGTCTGTCGCAGGGTAGAGTGTCCGCAATCACACACCCATTCATTCTCACATTCACATGCACACTCTCATCTATGGACAATTTAGATTAACCAATCAACCTATGAAGCATGTTTTTGAACGGTGGGAAGAAGTCCCCGGAGAAAACCCACGCATGCACGGGAGAACATGCAAACTCCACACAGAAAGGTGGTCTGTTTTCATGTCCCCCAGCCGGGACTTGAACCAGGGGCCTTCTTGCTGTGAGGCAAGAGCGCTAACCACCACGCCACCGTGCAGCCATTTTTTTCATGATATTCACATTTTGAATTTTATGTGTTTATGTTCCATATTTATGGGATTACTAAAAAATGGCACTGAAGTTTTTTTCTTTGAATTTGTTGTTGTATTAGGAAGGACTCCAGGAATAGCTGCTAAGCACAGCGAATGGGAATCCCATAAACAAGAAATATGCTAAATATGCTACGCTGTAAACGTAGCATAAGGCCTAATGCGCATTTAAATGCACACTGACGACCAATCCAGTCCACCTTAACCCTCCTGCAAAGTTTTGGGAGTTTGACTATTTCCTAGTCTGGAAACATAAATACTTGGAAATAATTGAAGAAAATGGTGAACCAGTCTGTGTGTTTGTCCTGACTGGAAAATAATATTCATAATACAATAAAAAAACGGCCTGGTTATGACATAAATATCTGAAAAGGTGCAAAACTGTTATAGTAACATTGGAAGGTTCTGGAAATGGGAGGTTTCTATGTGGGATTTAGCAAACCTCTGCAGGATTTTAAAGAAGATAATGAAACTTGACTGAAGTTCTACAGGAAAAAAAGGTTAGGTCATAAATGTTCCTCAAATATCACCTTTTCAATCTCTTAATAAGCTCGCCACGAGAGTGAAGAGGCAAGGCGAGAAAAACACACTAATCTATTTCCAATCAGCTTTGTAATTAGCACAGAGAATGATGCATTGTGACCTGAAATCATCTTTGATTTGAGTCATTACCATGGATATTGTAATTTCCTCCACGCCAGATTCCGCCAGCAGAGGTGGGCAGGCGGGAAAACAGGCGGAGAGGAAAGGAGGGTCAGCCAGAGGTTGGACATTAAGATATGACAGGAGCAGAGTCATTACGGTGACATTCCTCTATCTGCTGCCCTTGTCGGTCAGCTTTAATCTTAGCTGCTGGTGACTGGCAGCGCACATCTGCGGCCTTCTAACAGTCCTTCGTGGACTTTTACCATTTCATTTTCCAGTTGGCTTGTCTAGTCTGTCAAGAAAATCCTCTGATCCCAGTTTATCTTCACTCCCTAAAATGGACTTGTGTAACATCAGATAGGACAGTTTTCCTTTAAAGCCAGAGTGGGTGACAGCTCCCATCAGTCACCGTAAATGTATTTTGGTTGTTTATCTTAAAGCCTTGAAAAGCTTTGAGAAGAGCGTGTCCCTTAGAGTGATGGGCTAAGATGGACACACATGGACTGAGAGAAAACAAAGAACAGCCTTTGAGCATCTAGAGAGGATTGGAAGGATATGAGTGAGGGCTTGATCCCTGTTCAGTAAAGCTGTTTGCAATTCATCTTCTAAGACCACGAGTCTGTCGCTGATTAGCTCACAATGGTCCGTCAGGTCTGCCGGCTCCACTTCGCCGCACGCCGCCTGCTAAAAAAGAAAAGGAGGATTACTTCTTCCAGTAAGTCTGGAATAAGTTAATGCTGTGAGACTGAAAATAATTATGATGCTTCACCAGAATGAGCTGTTGTTGAAAACTTTGTCCCAGAAACGTACTTGTTTAAAAACAGTGGCTGCGCTTCCATGTGCGAAATATCTTTGATCGGATCAAAGATTGGACTAGAACAAAACTGTGTACATGGAACCAGAAAAACTTCACACCATTCTAACAAACGTATACATACGCCACACAAATAAAGTTTATTATTATTATTACCGGGAGACACGGTTCTACCAGGAGACACGGTTCTCCTGAGCTCGGCAGCTAGCTCACGCAGAGCGGCGGGACGGACTGCACACCGTAACAAAGCACCGTCCTCTGCCCACAAACACGAAGCTACGAGTCCGGCTGTCCTCTGGAGCGCCACACCGTCTACGCATGACATAAAACCAGCACAGTAATGAGCAATGATCGGAATTAACTGTTTATTTGCACCACGGTCGGATCAACAATTGGCATAACCCCCCTATCCCGATGGGAAAGAAATTTTGATCCGAATGAGTCTGATTGGGGCAGAGTATTACAAACGGCATTTTTATTCTGATCAGGCGTTCATTCTGATTAATTTTGTCCATGTGAACGCAGCTACTGAGGCCAATAAACGAAGTTGAGAACCAAGAGGTGCAATACCAAAACTGGTCACCAGACGACCGTAATGCTGACCTCACTGGACACCAAATCCTGTTGGAATTAAAGTTTTAAGCCTTTAACATTGGAGATGTCGCAGGGAAAAGCAAAACAACACACCCTCTTTGAACTACCGCAGATCTTTAACCATTTTCGGATTTTACGGAACTCCAACAGATTCTGGTGCGGAGAAAAAGCGACCTTGAGCCGATATGCAACACTTTCCGTTACAGTAGAGCTTATTTTCTCCACATCAGAATTGACAGATTACTGTTGGTTGCGTAAAAGCTTCGCTTCTATAAAGTGTTTCGTATCAGCACAAAGCTGCATTTGTTCGCTTCCTGTGCCATTTTTTTTATCAATATTAAAGGACATACAGAAATAAAGAAATGAAGTTTAAATCTGCATTTCTATTTCTTTATTTAGACCTTCTTGAATCAGGAGCAGATGAAAAAATGCAGTTTGAAAAAGATACGCCACAAGCTCCCTGCTCCTCTCCATTCTGATGCATCCACGTCCATGAACGTCTTTGTTTTCCTGGAATCTGGATCCAAACTGTACGGCTGGTCAACTACGACGTTGCTCACCTTTTTGGTTGCAAACCCAACCGAATATTTGCAAACTAGTGGAAGAGAGTGTAAACAAAGGGATCAAGGGAGGTGTTGGCAGGCTCACGCCGTACCCTAGTCCCGCCCACAACTGAACTCCTGCCGCTCTGCAGAGACTATGTCCTGGAAAACGACACGGGTTTTTGGATTTTGTCTAAAAACTGCATCATTATCATAAAAAGATTGCAGGGAACACTTTAAAATAGAAAGAAAAACCTACCAGAGTGGAACTTTAGATAAACAGGCAAATTCCTGTTTCATTTTAAATCTTTTGCTTTTAAATGATGAACTTTATGCAGTTGTTTTTTGTTAAAGAAGTTGTAAGTTAAGAATCCACATTATAGATCGAGTCCATGTCTCATGACGAACCGCTCATTAGCAGATGACGGCAGAGGATGAAGCAATACTGCGATTGTTCGGAGGCAGGTTGGCGGAGGTGCAGAGTGCAGTAGGACAGAGCATCCAGGGAGCAAAGCTGGCCATTATTAGAACAGGCCTCTGTGCAGACGTCGTGTCCTAGTTTCTCCACATTCTGGAAGCGCCGTAGACACACACACACCCACACACACACACACAGGTGGAAAAAGGAAACTCGACACAGGCCCATCTTCCAGCACAGAAAGTCTAATCTGATTCATAGCTGCAGGTAGAGCAGCAGATCAGCTCCCTGCAGCTCAGAAGTGTCAGAACAATCACTGCAAAGTTGGGTTTCTGCTCTCTGCACAGAATAACACACTCACTCTGAATGATGCAACACCCCAAAATAAATTTATAACCCCAAGCAGCCAGAACAATATGAGTATTGTTCGTGCTGAACGTGCAGATGAGCTCAGAGCACGCCAATATCACGCTTAAAAACATATTAGGACTTCCTTAACATGATGCTAGGACTCTTCTTTTGAGTTCCCAGAGTTTTTTTGGTCATTCTTGGTATCTAGTTAGATACTTTGTCTTTGCCTTCATAATACTGAGCTCTAGAGGATAGTTTTTGATTGATGCCAAATTTCCAAACCTATTAGTCAGTGTCAGCGAGCTGGACGGGTTCTAGTGATGTTCAGCAGCGGGCCTCAAATGATCCAAATGAATGAGGCTGTGTCCAAATCCTCCCACAACTCCCTAACCCTTAAAGACAATTCAGGTACATGCTCACTATTTCTATTTTATTTATACGCCAAACTGATGTCCCCCATTTGCTGACGTAAAAACCTGATAAATGTGAATATTTTGTGAAGATTATGAAAACTCTGTTCGGAAGATTAAGAACGTGAAGCAGATGACTTTTGCCCATTTTGGCACATCGTACCTGTTTACTTGTTTGTAAATAGTCTTTAAATTATACCGCCTTATTTGTTTACATTTCTGCTACATTTTTGCTTTTTATATTATTGTTTATTTTATTTTATGTTATTTTCTCTTATGTTTACTGCTATGGTAACGCACACATTTCCCACGTGTGGGATCATTAAAGTACTTCTATTAAAAAAAAACATTTGTTTTCAAATAACAATTAATTTAAACACAATGCAATGTGGTCTGTGTCAAACCAGTGAGCATCGATGCACCATGGTTTTTGGCAAAGATTTCTGGGTAATTTTTTTAATTGTAGCCTGGTTAAGTGGGGAACATCCCATACAGAGCACTAAATAGTGAGGGAAATTAAACCATTGACTGATATGAAAACTGGAATGTGATGTTACTCATAGTAAGGGACTCACTTCTAGTTCCAGTCTGATATTTTTTGCACCGTTTTGGAGCCAGATATCGTCTTTAGTCAGTGATTGGTCCGAATTGGTGTGAGTCAACGTTTCTATGGTAACCACTCTTGTTACCATAGGCCTTGTTGGAAGGCCACTCCCCTACCACTTGAAAGTGGGCTACCTGTAATCTGTCAAACTTTTTAAACATCGGAGGTTGGGGACCAGCAGGCTCCACCCACTTTTGTTGAGGTATCTGATTGGCCAGTTTATAATTTGAATAATTTAAGCTACAAAGTATCATGAAAAAGTCTTTGGGATTTTGGCTTCTTGGAGCCCGTGGGTGCTTCCTGTTTGGAACGGCGGAGGGGAGGAGTCACTAAGTGCAGTTCTGTGGTTTGGACACAAGCTTAGACTTTGTTAGAACTTTATTTAAACTTTTCACTGATGTGTAAATAATACTTTGTTTTTATTTCTGTGCATGTTTGTTTAGCAATTAGCCTAAAAAGAACCGTTTTTTTTAGATGTTTTGTAATTCTGTCAATCATATTTCTCAGGGCCAGTTTGAAATAGGTGTCGATTAGGAATTAGTATCAAATTATTGGTACTGACATCAATAAATCCAGAACAGGACTCGGTTAAAAAAGGCCCACTTAGCAGAGTATCACCATGAACCGACAGTTCATTAGCAGATTTTCACCAAAATCCTGTCATGTCTGTTCAGTCTCTGCTGTCACAAAGAGGAAAGCAGAGGAAACCTGTTTGAATAATGAAATGTCAGAGGAAGACCATTAGTGCCGATATTATTAAGCCAGAAGTAAACAAGGCGGACTACACGAGTAAATCTTTAAAGAATTGAATTTCAAGCTGGCGCGCTCGGCTATGATGGCTTAATCAATAACCAGAGAGAGGCAGCAGGTAATTTTCCTGCTTCCCATGGGTCCTGTCCTGACGGTGTTTTCCAGCTGACAGACAATGCAAAGCAATCACATCACACTGTCACACTCAACCTTCTAATTGTAAACAATAAAGCTGCTGCATACATTAGAAAGAAGACATTAACCAGCATATGATTAACTGGAGGCGCCTGTCAAACATTAGCAGGGATGCTGCAGTCGCGGTGTGACCTAAAATTCACCTGGAACATCATAGTATTGAAAATAGGAAATGGTTAATATATGGATTTATTCTGGTTGTGCTTAATGTTGTTGATACAAATTTGGGAGGTACAGGGCGCTCTGTCAAAATGTCTGTTTTAACGAGTCGCCGACAGCGTTGGGTGTTATTGTGAATACGCCAACGCGGCTAAAATGTAAGGTTTTGTTACGTTGTCAGGAGCTAGTAGAAGCTAGATGGCTCAGTCGGCTGCATACATGGGAAATCTAGGTTCAATTCCAAGGAGGTGCGATGAGCTTAATCCAATATGGGTCCTTAAGGAAGACCCTTCACGCTACTGCCTACCAATGTAGCCACAAGGTATAAAGGCTCGCCAGGAAAGGCCTCTGCGGTAAAAATCTCTGCCAAACCAAAAGTGCAGATCGATAAAAGCTGATGTAGCATATATATTGTGGACTAGTGATCAGAAAATCTGGACCGACTCAAGGAGAGAACCCAGAAAATGCCTTAGCGGCCCTGCAAAACAAAGCCTATTCAGTCGGTGAGAAAAATAAATACAATGGCCCAGGTTGGCACCCGTGTTATACTGAGTCGCTGTAGTGACTCACGTTTCTATGGAGTGAGCTTGCACAAAGTCCACACCCCTTTCACTGAAAGCGTTTCGGGAGAATCTGTCAATGTAAATGTTTTGGGTGGGGGCCAGGGGGCACCACATGCTTTTACTGAGGCATCTGATGTGTCAGTTTGTAACTTGAATAACTTGCGATAAAGAAAGAAAATCATGAAAAAAAGCTCAAAGATTAGCAAGAAGATGTTTAAAACAGCAATAAAGTTTATTCTGACCAATAGAATGACTGAGTAAGAGCTGTTCATTTCTCCATGGAAGTCTATGCATGGGACTTTTGGTTCTTGGAACCAGTGAGTACTTCCTGTTTGGAATACCAGGGGGGCGGGGTCAAGCTGTCCAGTGATATACTGTCTATGGATGTGCTCAAAGGTCAACAACAACAATGAACACAGTGGGAGTTAGCGTAGTCACAGTGACTTTGGTTACTAACAGGGTTGGTAGTTACAGATATTGTGAATAGGCTAATGCGGCTAACGTGGCTAACGAGTAGCGCGTTACAAACCGGTCCTAGAGTTACAGTGAACACCGTTAATAACAGACTGATGGACTTGTCTCTGACTCTTTTGTCTTGCTTAATGGGCCTTATGGTTCAGGGAACCTTATATATGGCATACGTTTAAAAATAGACCGTTTGTTGTTGGTGTGCGTTATAGTGTGGAAAATACAGCAATCAATTGTTTATATTTCAACTTTAAAGTCTGATCAAATCTTTTTTGTAGCGTAGATAATCTGGATGTTGTCTGAATATTTAAAGGCGTCTTTTTGGAACTCAAATTTGTACATTTTCTTTGGAGATCTTTTTGACTGGTGCAGTGGTTAGCCCTCTTGCCTCACAGTGAGAAGGCCCTGGTTTGAATCCCAGCTGGGTCCTTTTTGTGTAGAGTTTTCACATTCTTCCCATACGTGTGGGGTTTCTCCTACGTTTATTGATGTCTCTAAATCGCCCCTTGGTGTGCATGTGAGTCTGTGGTCCTGCAACAAACTGGTAACCTGTTCAGGATGAAATTGAGTAGAATGTTTCTGTTTTCTGAATTGCTGCCACTAGTTTGTCTGTAAAAGCAAAAATACTAAGAAAAGAAAAGAAAGACAAAGGTGTTTTATTGGTGGGACGAACAGAACCTGAAAGTCGTCCACCTCAATGATTTCCCTTTTCTTGTTCGATACGGGGGGTCAGTGCGAAAAGGAGTTTGCAAGCACCTTGAGAGGATAAAAGAACAATTAGCAGAGATGAAGGGAAAACACAGCAGTGCAAAAACACACTCATGCACACACACACCAATCAATCTCCATTGTGGCAGCAGCTGAGAGGAAATCATTTACTGAAAGTCATTATAGAAAAGGAGAAAGAGGTCAGAAAATGCAGATAGGTGGGCAACTATCACAACACGACCACAAAAAGACATGTTTCATTAAAAAGCCGTTGTGTCCTTTGACTCAGCATTACATCATACTATATTTGTCTGATGCAGCTCAGTGGGATTTTAACGTTCTAAGGAAAAAATATTTTAAGAATAACTTGTAGAAGCTGCTTTTTACTAACTCGTCTAGGAAATGTCCACATTTTCTTACGTTTTGCTGTGATGTAACGCACACCGTGCAGTCACTTTACATGCAGTCTGCTTAAATGAATGTTTGACTATAAACCCAAACGGTACTGAAAGGGAAATGCAAACTTTCCCCACCACCCTCCAGCTGAGAGCGGGCCTGAAACGGCGAGCTGCAAACGCAGGTCCCTGTCTGGGCAGGCAGCCAAGGCGTGTTGGTATTGATCCGACACAGAAAAAGCTGACAGGGGTCATGTTTGGGTTAACGATCGGATTCCTCGGCATCAGCGTATGTAGTTCACGGCACACGTGTGTTAAGTGTGTGAGCTCCACGAACCTCCGGATGATTCTCCTCCATGCAGAACAAAAACTCCTCCAGCTTCTGCAACAGAAAGCAAACATTCGCTGAGGTCACACGGTCATAAACCTGCTCATGAATTATTGAAAATGCAATCACGGCTGTGTACTGTATGTGTGCAGCATCATCATATTGCAGAGAGGTTGTAATTATTCATCACCAACACGGACACGACGGAAACTCAAGCAGCTGCGCCGCAGGTTTCCTTTGTTAGGATTCAAGGTATGTAATGCTGCTTTCTTTACAAAGGAGGAAGGTAATTACTGCTCATATTGTTTGCAACTTTGCAGTGAGTTTATAAAACGGCAAAATGGCAACAAATATGAATTTTTAATTAACATTTTTAATTAAAAATGTGGAGGTATTGAGCAACCGTAATGACTTTGCTGCCAGGTAAACACAGCTGACTCTCACATCCCACATCACTTGGCGTCTGCAGTTTTGACCCAGATTATAAAGAAAGATCATAAAGCTCATTAAAAAGTCTTTTCAAACCAAAAGTATAGATGAAACTAGATGAAAACACTTTTAAAAAACATTTTTTCATTCAATTTAAAGAAAGAAATGTGTTTATAATGTCAATTTTCTGATGATGGAGGATATTTATGTACAAAATTAAGCATTAAATTGCATTTTTCTTTATTAAAATTGTTGTGAATCCGAAAGCAGACAAAAAACTGCAGTTTGAACATTTTTTATATCAATTTTTCTGCAGTTAGGCTGAATTTGACTCTTCTGAACATGAAACCTGTGTGCAAAAAAAACAAGACCTTAGATGCATCTTAGAAGTTTAAACTTGATAATAAAAACATGAGATATTCTTTATAAACTGCTTTGATCTGCTTTGCATTGCAATGAAACCCAATTTTAAGCTGAATTATCTTTATAAATGAAAAACGCCGTTTTCAACTAAGTTGTTTAAAAATAATCAAAAAAGCAGCTTTTTCCCTGCTTTGAAATCATTGCATGGATTTCATAAATCAATACTGCACTTCCTGAGGAGAGGTAGATTTGTTTTCTTGATTGATCCTTTTTTAAGCAGAAAACAAAGCAAAGATGATGTAAAAAGAGCAAAGCGTCCGTCTGTCTCACCTTTCCGTTGTTGGACATGTTAGGAAGAGCCGGGCTTTAGGGGATAAAGAGAAACAAACGGAGAAAGAGAAAAGAGAAAAACGGTTGCATGCGGGTTTAAAATGCAGAGAGAGTAAAGAACGGATGAAGGCTTTGGGGGGGACGAGGAAACGGGCAGGAACAGAGAATCTGTCCACTTTTGGTTAAATGGATGCCAACACAGATTAAGATGGACATGCGAACCTTCTGGAAAACGAGCACATGAAAAATAATCACCCACCGGAACAAAAAGAGTTAAATAAATCCCACACAAAGAAAGCGGTCAACAGTATTTTTTAGTGGATTTTTTTTTTGTTTCACAGACGAATCAATCAGACTGTGTGGGAGGAGGGAGGTGTGAGGAGAGGCAGATTTCAACACACTGTGAGCTGGACCAGCACACGTTCACACGAGCACTACACACATGCAAAAACGCACAAAGGGAGGATTTCTACTCCATGAATGAATTTCTTTCGGAAGACCAAAGGTCTTCTCAAATGCTCTCCTGCAGTTTTTAAAGCTACCTTCATGCTAACCTTCTGATGGACCGCCGCCTAGCGATGCTGCAGCGGTCGGCAGCATGTGGAACCTTAAAAAAAGCAGCCTAAAAATGTTGTGTTCAGCCAAGCGAAAAGGCTGACGAACCAGGAAGACTTTAGCCAGAAAAAGTCTGAAAATACAACCTTTCAAAAACCTTATTCAATCCCTCTCAAGACTTTCCACTTAAACAAGCAACAACCTTTGTTTCTCTCTTTACCTTGGTGAACTCTGAGTTCTGCAAGTCTGCTTCGGGGCACCAGCGTCCTCCTAAAGCCGTCAGCATGGCGCAGTCCTCCTCCTCTTTGTTGCAAGGATGAGTTGGGGAATAAACTTCGGTGGGAATGTCCTCGCCGTCTGCACCACTGCAGCTGGGGGTCCGCAGCTGCAGACCACGCAGGAACTGGTGACACGCTTCCAGGTCAGCCTCCCAGATCCTCTGCAAGCCGAAACAACCACAGCTGTGGAGGAAGAGGAGACAGAGTGCAGATCAGATCTGCTTTAGCATCCAGCTGGGCTGAAACGGCTCACAACTATTTGAACATGTAACTCGTTAAGTCATTTCCAAATCACAAAACATCCTAGTATGCATGCTATTGATGATTCAAAATAATCCATCACAGTTTCTGTGTCTAAACTGCAATTTGAATTTCCTTAAGTTACTTTTGTGAAATCTCGCTCTGATCATCTTCTGATCTATTTTCATTGAACACTTTCATTGGAAGCGTCCCCGTTGGTCTTTTCGTTCTGTTGACGCTGTTTTTAGCCAAAATCCAAAACCTGTGTGGTTTTCTAGGACATAGTTTCTGCAGAGCGGCAGGAGTTCATTGCAAATTCACCTCTAAACAGTGGGCGAGAAAGCCTGCACCCTCTTCCTATCATCCATCAGTTAACAAGCTCTCCTGCTAGCTCACAGCCCCTCACACCCCCAACCCAACATTACTGGCGCAGTGAAAATGGTGATCAATATCACAGCTATCCAGCCATCCAGTTCTGATCCAGATTCCAGCTCAGACGAGGAAAGCAAAGACGTTCGTGGATCTATTTGTCTGCAGGTGGATGATCAGAATGGAGCAGAGCGGGGAGCTTGTGGCCCCGCCCAGCGTATTTTCTAAGTCATGAAAATCTTTTTCAAATGTCGTTTTTTTTTTCTGCTCCTGATTCACAACGATTTGAATAAAAAAAAAAACTCAAATATGCAATTTTATGTTAAACTTTCTTTATATTTGTCCTCCATGTTAAAAATGCCACAACATGTAAAAAAAAACACAGACAACACCATTTTCTTTGGAGTTGATCTTTAAAACAACAAGCTGGTTCAAATTAAATTAATCTGAAGTGACAATTCCCAGAGATCATCCAACAAAACACACAATACATTTTTAAACATCTTAAAACGTCGGTGATGTGTAGAAAACAAATCCTGAAAGCATTTAAACAAATATGTAACATGTATGAAACATCCTAAAGGAGAACCCGTCGTCTGTCTGGAGCCAGGAGCAGATAATCCGTCACAAACACTGATTCTCACATCAAAAGATATGGAATCAGAAAAAAACAACACAATTTTACACTTTATGCACAAAAACATTTTTATGCAAACCTCTTAGATACTTTCTATAATTCAGCTTGCTGTCAGCTCCCTGCAGAGCCAGATTTGAGAGATTGCTCACTTTCCATGATGCATAAACAAATTCAAAAGCAATATTGTTTAATATCTCGCCCTGTCTCTCCCGGTGATGAGAGATCTCTCCAAAAAGCTGAATGCCATTTCTTCTTCAACCCATCTCACGGCTGAAAAGGCCGTCAACCTCCTAACCCCGCCGATGTGCGCGTCCCGCCCGCTTTTCTAACCTTCATTTGGCAGGGAGACAATAGGAAAATTGCTCAGCCCGCCCGCCTCTGTAGCATCGCTGCTTCCCATTGTCCTCCGGTCCAGGCTATTGTTGCACGTATGTGGTGAAGAGGACGCACAAACATGCAGATCTGCGAGGACTCGAACTCATAAATCATTTTGTGTGGGGTTCAGAGGAGTACAGTCACCAAAATGTCAAAGCTGGCTATCAGAAAAGCGTCTCTTCAGCGACAGCCACAATTCATCACTGATTACTGGCAGTGGCGGTGGCGTTGTTTCTGCTGAGAGCTCCCACTGTCAGCGCCCGACCAACCCTGCGATGGAGGTGTCCCGGTGCCCGGTGGTTTGAACTCTGTGCCCGAGGGTTAATTGGTGGCAGCCGCTCGGCCTGCCATCTGACAGCAGCAGGGTGGGCGCCGCTGATGGCCCAGTAATAAAGCAGGGAACCAGACGGACATGATTCTCATGCAGCCAACCGGCCCTCCTGGGGGAGAGCCGGCTGACAGGACCGCTCCTTGTCCTCCAGGCGCTCACACTGCAGCAGCAGAGGAGTGTAAGGACACTGTAATTACTGGCTCCTGCTGTTACTGGCAGACCACCCCAGACCAAACAGGAGTTTGGAAAATCTTTACGCCGTACCCAGATCCTGATATTATCCTGAAAATCCAAAAACTAAACGTCAAAAACCGGGATGTTGTTTGTGGACTTCAGTTCTTCTTCAGGGCGAGCTACAACAGCTTAATGCTCCTGACCCGCTCTGCAGATCGATCACACACTTCCTGCAGGCAGCATGAGTGGGTGGGATCTCGGGGACTATGACCATCAGCACCAGATCCACCCCGGGCTGTGTACTTTCCTCTGTTCTCCATGTACACCAACTGCTGCACCTCCAGCCACCAGTCCCTCAAACTTCTCACGTTTGCAGATGACACCACCCTCATCGGGCTCATCACGGACGATGATGAGTCTGCTTACAGGAGGGAGGTGGACCGGCTGGTGTCCTGTAGAGGATGTTCTTGGGGAAATTCCAGCTGTCCATCAAAGTGTTGGTGCAGTTCTACATGGCCATCAATGGGTCCATCCTCACGTCCTCCATCACTATCTGGTACGCTGGAGCCAGACTGCAGAGCATCATCCGCTCTGCGGAGAGGGCGGTTGGCTGCAGGCTCCCCTCCCTGCAGGACCCGTACACCTCCAGGATCCGGAGGCGTGCAGGTCGGATTAAAACGGACCCCTCTCACCCAGGACACAAACTGTTTGTCCCTCTCCCCTCTGAAAGGACACTCTGGTCTGGATAGACTGGAACTCCCCACAATAAGAACGTTGGTCAACATGGATGGAGTAGTGGGTGGATGGCATCAGCAAGGAGGTGGTGAAGTCATGGTGTGGGCCGGAATCATAGGGAGAGAGCTGGTCGGCCCCTTTAGGGTCTCTAAACTTGTGAAAACAGATAAACTGATGGTGCCGCCCCCATCCTCTCCTGACATCAACGCGTCCTTTTGAGCATCCTCAAGCAAAACTCCTCTGGGGATGGGAGGCAGTACACATCCAAACAGCAGCTCTGGGAGGCTATTCTGACATCCTGTATAGAAATTCTAGCAGGAACTCTCCAAACACTCACAAGTTTAATGGATGTATGAATTGTGAAGCTGCTATAAAATATGGGGTCCTATGTTCAAATGGAACTTGACCCATGAAGATCTTTTTGATTGGAATAGCTTTTGATTTCAGTAAATATGACCTCCTAATGCAGAATAATGACCACTTCAGTTCTTTAGAATCTGCTGTGTGTAATAACATGGAACAGTGATTCTGAAGATTTTTAGTGCATTGGGTATTTAGAAAAATCACAGAAAAATATCATTTGCATAATAATTTGGAATGCACTGTTTAAATATTTAATTTCTGTTTATATTTAATAACTTTCTGCACAAATTCACTGCACAAAAATGTCCTAGTTGGTGGAGGTCAAACTTACCAACAATGGCAATGAAGATATTCTGATTCTGAATGACTTTCTGGCTAAATCGGCTTTTTTCCCTGTTGAAATTGATGCAAATTTGAAAAAGTTTTTCCTTTAGAATTTTGTGGTTTTGACTCCAATAAGTCCGACAGGCTTGTACACACTGAGACCGTCATGTGGGAAACACTGAGGAGTGTCCATCACCCCAACACGATTACCCCCCCCCCCCCCCCCCGTCAGTCTCTCCTCCGCCGTCATCAGCTGGTCCAGAATTCAGCTGCCCGTTTACTAACGAAAACCAGATGCCATGATCACATCACCCCAATACTACGCTCTCTGCATTGGTTGCCTGTTTCTTTTATAATCAATTTTAACATTTTACACTTGACTTTTAGGTGTTTACACAGCCAAACGCCTCTCTGTCTTACTGAGCTCCTGCAGAATCATCATCGTAGAGCTCTGCGATCTGCAGATCAGATGCTCCTACTGGTTCCCAGGTCTCGACTTGTGACTGAGGCTGGTCTACCTTTTTTTGTGAGGTCTGCCAGATCCTTATATGATTTTAAATCTTTGTTAAAAACTCATCTTTTCACATTGGCTTTTAGCACCAGAGTGGATGACAATTAGTCCAGCTCTTTTAGTGTTTCCATTAACGTTGATTTTACTGTTATCGCTTCATTGTACTTCACTAATTTTTACTTGTAGTTTTATTTTATTTATACCTGTGCAGCACTTTGGATCTCTGGTAGATGTTGAAGCGTTTAACAAATAAAGATAGATTGATTGATTGATCCTGAAAGTCTGTAAAGTGAAACAAGTGCTGTGTTCACAACGTCCAGATTTTTTCAAAAATATCCGTAACTTATTGTGAAGAGTGTGGATGAAACAGGAAGAAGCTGCATTTCCAGAAGAAAATAGCATAATAATTGGCAAAGAAAAAGAGAAAGAAATGATCAAATGAAAACGGCACAATAACAAGAAAGATACTTTTCTGAAAAATGCCAGAGGCGGGTTTCAAACCAGCAAGCTTCTGCACCAAGGATTCCCATGATATTCAATGGAGGCAAAAATCCTGGAATATCTGAAAAGTTCAAGGATATGAAGGACTAAAAGTCAAAGCTAGAAAAAACTGAAAGAGCTGAACATTAGAATAATTGAATTGTTAAAATAGCTGAAAAATTGTAGGAGTTTAGCGCCAAAAAATCCCAGAAGATACTATAATAAAGAAAGAGAAACAGGAAAACAATGGGTTGAATACTTTGTAGCATTCAAACCAACTATGGTTCTGCCGTTGAGGTGAACCAGTGATGCTTCACCTCAACAGCAGCAACATCTCCAAGGAGGTGTTAATAGGACGATGGCCCAACATCCAAGGTTCTTCTGCATCTTTAATGTACATCCATTAATCTGTTCCTAAAACCGATAATGAAACACGTTTGTGCTGCTCGTCTCCGCTAAGAGAACATGTCTGAACGTGTCTCACGTATGATAAATGTGACAACCGAGTCTCCACGGAGGACAAGTGTGCAAAAGTGGGCCAAACACCGTTTCATAATGAAACATCTACATTAATGTATTAAACAACACTGTGCTGCTACTAATTTAAATGACTTTTTTTCTTTCTGGTGACACACTTAGCAGCGTCTTTGCTCTAACAACCTGTACTAGTCTTTAGCCAGGAAGAGATAATTGGGTTTTTTTTTTCCAACACCATCCGTTACCACGGCGACCAGACATCTCTCACCACACTAATCTGGCCCTCTCCTCCCGTCTCCCAATCCGTTTCTCCTTGCATCCCATCACCGCAGCCCTCCATCAGCGATGATGCACATTAGGGCGGACTGATTTACAGCGGCTGATGGGCGCGCTCTCGCTCCACGTGTTTTCTTTTTTACGTCCACATGAGGAGAACGGAGCCACAATACGCTGCAAACTGCCAAAATGGGAGCTGGTTGGGAGCTGCTGGAGCTCACCTAAAACCAGAGCTGCTTTTGTGAGGAGGATTTTGGAGCCCCTTTAGAAGGGAGGCTGTCTGAGGAAAGCCAACAAATGACTACAGGAAAAAGAAAGACTTGGCCCGCAGGGACCAAAAAAACAGCCTTTTCATGTGATTCTTTTTAAAAGCAGTAGCCTGAAACAGTCGTGATACATGTGATTAGAGGGTTTTAGAGGGAAAAATATAGAGGCTCAACCTTGTCGTTTGTTGTTTTGGAGGATAAATCACTACTTTTTTTCTCAGAGCAGCTCCAAGTTGAGAATCTGTGTGATACACAGGTTTGAGCAGAGAAAGAACCTGCTGTTGCAGATTAGCCTTTTTGAAGGTTGAAACCACCTTTTTAGGGTCGTTTTCATTGTTGGAGAACAGAGAATCTTAGAATGGACTTAGTCAATATTCTGAGAGTTCTGTCACCTTTTTGCTTTTCAAGGGCAGGTGTAATGGTTGGCGCTCTCGCTTCACAGCAAGAAGGCCTTTGTGTGGCGTTTGCATGTTTTTCTCCTCATGCATGAGTGGCTTTTCTCCAGTTTCCTCCCACAGTCCAAAAGCCTGCTTCACAGGTTAATTGGTAACTTTAACTGCCCCTAGGAGTCCATGTGTGAGTGTGGGGCCCTGCAGCAGACTGATCTGCTTAGGGTGGACCTACCTTCACCCAACAAAAGCTGGAGATGGATGGACTTTTGCTTCTGAATATGGGGATTACACTGAAAACCCTTCAATGTAACCTGGTCACTTACAGCGGGAAAAATAAGTATTGAACACGTCAGCATTTCTCTCAAAAAACATATTTCTAATCGAAGTAATGCACACATAGAAAGAAATCCAAACATTTATGTCCATAAATGAAGTTATGTGTAATAAAGTCAAATGGCACAGGGAATAAGTATTGAACACGCTTACTGAATTTATTTAATACTTAGTGCAAAAACCTTTGTTGGTGATTCCAGCCTCAAGACGCCTCCTGTATGGAGAAACCAGTGGAATACATTGCTCAGGTGGGATTTTGGCCCATTCATTCACACAAACTGCCTTCAAATCTTCAAGGTTCCGGGGGTCTCTTCTGTGAACCCGGATCTTCAGTTCTTTCCACAGATTTTCAATTGGATTCAAGTCTGGTGATTGACTGGGCCATTCTAGCAGCTTTCTTTTCTTTTTCTTCAACCAGTTGAGTGTTACCTTGGCTGTGTGCTTGGGATCGTTGTCTTATAGCTGCTATAAGATCCACCCTCTTTTCATCTTCAGCAGCCTGGCAGATGACAGCAGATTCTGATCAAGAATGTCTCCATACTTTTCTCCAGTCATTATTCCTTCAATGATATGAAGTCTACCAGTACCACATGCTGAAAAACAGCCCCACGCCATGATGCTCCCACCTCCAAACTTGACTGTTGGTATGGTGTTTTGGGGTGATGTGCGGTGCCATTTTTCCTCCAAACATGTTGTGTCTTATGACATCCGAAGAGTTCAATTTTGGTCTCATCTGACCAGAGTATCTTCTCCCAGAATGTCATGGGTTTATCCAAATGTTGTGTCACAAACTCCAAACGAGCTTCAACATGCTTCTTCTTCAAAAATGGAGTCTTGCGTGGTGTGCGTGCATGGAGGCCATGGCGGTTGAGTGCATTACTTTTGTTTTCTTTGAAACAACGGTACCTGCTGATTCCAGGTCTTTCTGAAGCTCTCCACGAGTGGTCCTGGGCTGTTGGAGAACCCTTCTGATGATTGTTCTGACTCCTCTGTCTGAAATCTTGCGAGGAGCACCTGGCCGTGGCAGGTTTATGGTAATGCCGTGTTCTTTCCACTTCTGGATGATGGCCCCAATGGTACTCACTGGAACTTTCAGAAGTTTAGAAATGCGCCTGTAACCAATGCCTTCAGTGTGTTTTGCAACAATAAGGTTGCGTAGGTCTTTGGACAGCTCTTTGCTTTTACCCATCATGCAATGCTTCTTGTCTAACACCTTGCTGGTGAGAAACCTTTTTAAAAGGCATCAATCAGGACTATACCAGCTGATATTACTTTGGACTAATACGGGGCAGGTTAACCTTCTGAATACTGACAAACTCCAGCTGCTTTCTTGGCTTGCCAGACCTTTTTACCCCTCCTTTTCTTCATGTGTTCAATACTTATTCCCTGTGCCATTTGACTTTATTACACATATCTTCATTTATGGACATAAATGTTTGGATTTCTTTCTATGTGTGCATTACTTGGGTTGATGCCGACATCTGGTGAAAATTTCATGTCAATAGCTCGATTAGAAATATGTTTTTTGAGAGAAATGCTGACGTGTTCAATACTTATTTTCCCCCGCTGTATACAGGCCATTAGACTATAATAATCTGGCTTTATCTGAATTATCTAGATCAAATTGAATTATGACAATCTTCATTATTGAAGCTTTTTGTACAGCAGTATGAGAGAATCGTGCCTGGGAACTAAACTTAAAACTCAATTGTGGTCCTTTTTTTGGTCTGCAATTTTCCTCAGCAAAGGTTTGAAACCCCCCAGGATTGAGACTCTGAGCGGCTCCAACCAGGTGGAGGCCGAGGCTTCACTACAGTTTGTGGATCAGGCGCAAAACTTAAAGCTGAGATGTTTTGGACAGTGAAGCTCAAAAACTGTCAACATATTTTAAAGGAATCAAAGTCCGTCAAATGTGACCCTTATCTTCTGCTACAAAAAGAACCTGGGCGTTCTTTAGTGTTCGCTATGGCAGAGCAGCAGCTGAATGTTGTTACAGCATTCACTCATTTAAGCAAGTGATTTGGTAAAAAATGATAAAGAAATACATTTTACTGCACCTTATTTTTAATTGGTAGATTTGCAGGGAAAAGGCATCTCTCTCACTCATTTACAGCAAGCTGCTCTTTTTTGTTTGTGACATTTGTTGTTTTTTTTCTCCATTTTGTCTAATTGTACAGAACTTTGGGTTTGCTTACAGTTAAAATTCCTTCTAAATGAAATCGGACTGGACTGGACTGGATGCACAATCAATCATCTGCAAATAAGTCCATGAAAAAGGTCATTTTTCATTTTGTCAGGAAAAGATTTCTGCTGAAAGGTTTTGCTGATAAACAGCAACATCCACTACAACAGTAAACTAAGATGCTATATTAACTCAAAAATATAAATATTGCAGAAAATGGAGAATAAAATATTGGAAATCGATATAAAACAAAAGTGTGAAAAAAAATTTTTTATCAGAAACAAATGTTAAATCTCTATTTAATTCTTTACAAAAGCGAAAGGCTTTTACTATTTAGGTTAAATTTGCTCAGTCGTTTTTTATTTATTTGTTTGTCCAACTTTGAATTTCCCTTAATGTATTTTTTTTGTTTTAAACTCCTACTTGATTCATTTTACTTTTGAGTAAAAAGTGATGCTACTTCCTGCCTCTGCAGAGCAAACGAACGGATGCAAACATCCATAAAGTTTCATTTCCTAATGTTTCCTAATGTTTCTTTTTTTTTAAATTTAAACTGTGGTGAATCAGGAGCAGAAAAAAAGGCCGTTTGGAAAAGTAAAAAACATGTTTGTACGTATTTGTGACAGAAAATAGACTGGGTGGGCCGCAAGCTCAGAGCTCTCAGCAACGGGGAGGGGAAGGGTGGGCGGGGTTGCTCTGTGCCAAAGGCCCCGCCCACAACTCAGGGGTGAATTTCTGATGAACTCCTGCTGCTCTGCAGAAACTTTTTTAATTTTAGCTTAAAAACGACAATCGTAATTCGAAGACCACTGGGAACGCTTTGAGAATAGATCTTAAATGCAAAGAGTTCCCGCTCTGAAAAATCAGCATTAATGGCCCCACGTTGACAGAAAATGTCCAGAGGTGGATCTCCCTGGTGGGGAGTTAGATTGCAGCCATGTTGCTCCCAAACCACAAAACCACTTTTCCTGCATGTTTCTAACACCTTAATGTGGCCAAAAACCGTAAATGCAACACAGGAAACAGCAGACCGCAGCCGTATGTGTGAGGCAGAGACATATCTGATATATGCGGTGCTACAGGGTCTGTGGTATTGATTGAATGAAGAGGAGATGGTCATGATGGCAGCTTTAAACCACAGAGAAGCATGAAATGTTCTGGAAGAAAAGGTAAAACTGACACAACAAGTAGGCTGAGAAGCAGAAGATGAAGTGGAACAGTGGGAGAAATGTATTGAATGAAGGGGTTTCTTGAGGAGACCTTGATCTGGTTGGAGGACAGCAGAGGGGAGGGGGCTTTCCCCATTGGCTGCATGCCCTGGTCATTCTTCAGCGCCGTACCTGTGCAGTCTGTCCTCCAGCAGCTCCATGTACTTGCTTGTGTTCTCTTTCAGTCGCTCTTCTGCAAAAAGCCCAAAGGAAACAGACCGTTACTTCATTTGCTTGCTTTTATTGGTGATGTGGTATCCTAGCAACAAATCGCATCTCCGCTGTTATTAAAGTCACTCGTCATTTGCTGTGTTGGATCTGTACGACGACCGCACAGGTGTGTGCAGAGCACCAGCTGTCTCGCAGCACAAACACACATCCGAGGAGCGATCGCTCCCCCTGCTCCAAAAAGGAATTGGTTTAGAGATGACCTGAGGATAGGGGGGGGGGGGGGTATCATTGCATAGATGCATGATTCCTGCCAGATTTTCTGCAGGGCACAAGTTAGAAAGCTTCTGCTGCTTCCTGCCCACTCCTGCCAGCAGTGAGTTGTGCCGGAGGAGGCAGACGGAGGCTGCCGACCGTTGTTCAGGGTGGAGAGGAGCCTAGTCTGAGCGGCGTTAATGAGCTCATGTATAAAACATGAGAATATGCCTCCCACAGCAGGGGATCCTTCAACGCAACAGGATACACTCTCACCAAATGCACCTTCTATGCACAGTTGAGCCCAAATATGATTCATACTTCAGTCAAATGAGTGACAATAGATTTCCTCAGCCTGGAAATGACAACCTTCAGATGGCGTTCACTCTTCCTCCGTGGAAGTTCTCAGGAAGAGATCCAGATGTTTCCCCCAGGAATCATAAACTGATGCAAAGAATTTGGGGGAATAACTCTATGCTTCTTTCAAAAACCCTCTTCTTCTCTGCTCGAGCACAAAAACACCAAGCTGGCTTTGTCAGTCTGCCATCGCCAACGTCTTTTCGGGTCAGAACCAGAGCGTTCTCACGCTCCCAACTACAGGTCAGAGAACCCGGCGAGGCCACGCCGCATGCCGGTGAGGTCGTTTTCCAGCTGACTGACAGCTGTTTTCTAGGAAAACACAGCGCTTGTTCATCCCCCCATGCATGCAACTAAACATTTATCAGAAACCAATGCAGCCCGCTTTTTTTCTGCAGGAATCTGCTTCGTGTTAACTGCAGCCTGTGGGCTTTGGCTTCATGCAGACTCCACTGACATGAATGAGGTTATGCCTTTAACCGGACGTACAGCACATTCTTCAACGAGATCACAAGAAGAGACGTCTTTTTCCAGTTAATATAAAAACCAAAACGGTTGGAAACTACTGAAGCGTAACCCCACCCTCGTCTAAAACTGCTACACATCACAGAGCCGAGCCTGGATGATTAGCAGAAGAGAAATATCACTTTACTGTTAAAAAAAATACACTTCATTC
Source organism: Oryzias sinensis (assembly GCA_037389245.1). NCBI lineage: Eukaryota > Metazoa > Chordata > Actinopteri > Beloniformes > Adrianichthyidae > Oryzias > Oryzias sinensis. The sequence goes on from CM074500.1 coordinate 2,158,681, forward strand.
ATGTTTTTGAGGCCATTAAGCCATTTAATGATGAAATGTAGCGTTTAAATGTTTACAAAGTCTGGATAATAACTGTTTTAATTTCATTTATGGAACAATTTTAACTTTTTTTTTTACTTTTAACAGCAGCATAAACAAGTTTCTTTCAAAATAAAATCCACCCTGTGTTAAATTGGAGACCCCCGCTGCAGATTTACTTTAAAAAAATGTAAACAAAAGTAAAATGGGATTTTTCTATCGTCATGACTTTGGTTCATTCTTTTTCTCTTAACATTGAATATAAACATGTCATATGATAAAATCTATATGTGCTTTAAGCTTATTGTAATAATAAACTCTGACAACAGATCAAACCTTTTGCTCAGTTAGCATGTTAAAATGCTACATATAATGAAAAAAAATGTTTTGAATAAAAACTAATGAACCCAAACTACTATAATGTCATTAGAATTTTTCTTCAAAACCAGATCTCGTTGACCCCTCCATAAAAAGGTTCTCACTTCCACCACAGCAGCCGAATGCTCCATCGAGGCTTTCGTAGCTCAACAGTCGGACTAAACCTTTTGGACAGAATTTTGAGCACCTTTTGCCACAGAAAAGACTATTGAATTCAAGAGCAAGTTTGTTAGATTTAAAATTTTCTGGTTGCAATGCACCACAAAGAACAAAATAAACTATTTTTTTAAACACTGCTGACATTATAATACTACGTCCTATGTGTCCTATGTGACAGCGGGTGTCTTTTATTTTGAAAAGAATGAAAAAGCTTGAAAAACAATAGTTAATTTATGTATATATGTTATGAGTTACAATAAGAAAAACAAATCAGTGTCTTATTTTTCTAATGGGTGACATCAGACTTTGTGGCTTCAGCTGGAAGTGACATTTTGACCCGATTGGCTCTTTAGGTGTTGGGGGTTGCAGACCTCTGGGCCACATCTTTCTTCTCAGAGCAAAACTTTCCCTAAAGTTGCTATATTTTTTTAATTCAGAGTTCATAAATGAGCTAATTCAGACGTAGGACATCCTGCCAAGAATAATAATAATACATTTTATTTAGAATGCGCTTTACATTCTAGGTAAAATCTCAAAGCGCTACAATGAAGGCAGGAATAACAATGGTTTAAAATAAGAACAAAGTAAGACAAAAACAACAACAATAAAAGTACTAAAAAGCATTATTAAAAAGGAAAGTTTTTAAGCCTTCTTTAAATGTGCCAAGGCTTTGTGGGGCTCTGACGGATTCTGGAAGATTGTTCCAGAGTCGAGGGGCAGCCGCCTGAAAGGCTCTGTCTCACATTGAGGTTATCCTGGTCCTTGGTTGATGAAGGCAATGAGTAAAATTTGAGCGGAGTCGTCGTGAAGTGGCGTGCGGGGAAAGGAGCGCACTGAGCTATGCAGGGGCAGTTCCATGGACGCATTGGTAGGTGAGGAGACAGAGTTTGTGTTGAATCCTGGAACGGATGGGTAACCAGTGAAGTGACTGAAGGACAGGAGTGATGTGGTCAAATTTGTGTCTCCTTGTCAGGACCCTAGCAGCGCAGTTTTGGATGTGCTGGAGCTTTTCCAGGCTCCTGCCAGGAATCCCAACAAGGAGAGCATTGCAGTAATCAAGTCTGGAGGAGATAAATGCATGGATCAGTTTTTCTGCATCAGACTGGGTGAGTGAGGGGCGGAGCTTTGCAATGTTTTTGAGATGGAAAAAAAGAGACTTTGGAGAGGTGACCATATGTGATGATCAAATGTTAGAGTAGAAAAGATTTATCACAGGTGAAGAAAGCGGAATGTTGTGACCAGAAACCAGAATGCCAATCACCATGTGAGCCGATCTTCTCCCGCTGAAGCACACAGCTGACTTACCGCTCACCGTTTGATCTGCGGTGCCAGAGGCCCTCGTACCTGACGAGGTCTGTCTGGTCTGCTTCCATTCACAGAGGCTCTGTCATGTGTGGAATAAAACCTGCCTGGCTTTGGAGAACCCAGAGTAACAGATTTAGAGCTAATATATTGCACAGTTTCCCCTAAATGTTCCCACTATGTTTACTTTTAAGAAAGTCTAACTGTCGCCATGCCAACCAGTGGCAAAGCTACTGAGGCGTCCCGACGACAGAGAGAGATCCCCGTAACAGGCCGGGTCAGAACATGCAGCGCCCTCCTGCGACGTTGGCACTTCCTGTGAGTCTGTGGGAGGCTGCTGTCGCTGGCAGCCATGCGCACAAAATCGGCACTAAAAAGCTCTTAAAGGGAGACACTTTGTTGCCCCCCTCCCTGGTAAGCGCGGCAGCGTGGAGCTGCAGTATGGTCTGGTGAGGAGCCTCACAGAGGCGCCCGCATTCATGAGCTCGGCCACCCTTCACAACAGAGATCGCAGCGGGCGTCAGACATCACTGAGCGCTGCCAAAAGGGAAGAGGCCGTCCAAACCCCAAAATAAACAGAACAGTTCTGTGGCATCAAAGGGATCTTTGCTCTGGAGATGAAGGTTTTGAGCATTCAAACTGACAGTCCAGAGGCGGAGATGATGCAGCTGCTGAGGAGCGTCTGCTGTATTGGCGCATAAACGACCCCCTAATTGGACATGAATGCAGCCATCATTTCTCATCCTCCACAACAATGAAGCCATCCTCTTTTCTGCAAGGCCTCCGACAAATTACAGGTGGCTGCGTGCAAACGCAACCCCATCCATGTTTGAGTTATAGAGGAGAAAATGCATGTCTTGGTAATTGAGCTGAAGCCGTTTGCTGTGATTAATGTGTTGAACCGCAGCCCGGGCTGTCTGAGTGTGACGGCACTGCAGGGTACACAAATGCACCGTCAGCACGGGCGCACACGTTGTAGGGATGTATGAGAGGGTTGAACAAACGCACAGGGGAAGAATAATGATTTCACAACAATCTGGATCTCTCCGTGGTGCTGTGCTGGTTAAATTATATTTATAAGTTCTGGCTGAAGCCTTAACACAGACAAACCTAAAAAAATAAAAACCAGTTCATCTGAGTCCACTTCTCCCTAATGTGCAGTTTAGAAGAAAAACTTTCAACACTTCAAATGCTCATAATCTTGCTCCATTAATCTCTAGTCTTATTGTTCCTCAGGCTTCCTGTGGGAACTTTCAGTTAATTCATTTTCCACAGAAATGCGTTTGTGAGTCTGGCTGTCATCTCCCAGGGAAAAAAAAATCTGTCTAAACAAAACCGGGTCTGCAGACGGCCTGTGTTTAGACGTTTCAGCTGAATGCAAATGTCCGAATGCTGCCCAGTGTAAACGCTCACATTTATCAGATATGATGACGGCAAGGTTTTGTGTTGGTTGATTTAAAAATGAATATAAAATAAAGCCATGGAGACACATTCACTACCCGCTCAACCTCGCCGCCCCCTTTTGACCCGCCCTCACTGACTAAGCAGTGTCCCCCCCCCCCCCCCACACACACATCTGCCCCCTGCCACCCTGCTCAGAGCTGCACAGGACAAATTCACTTTAAAAAAAAAACCTTTTCTACATGGCTGCTTTTCTGTTGGTTTTATCTCCATAGCAACCATTTCATTTTTTTGTCTCCTGGTTTTAACGAACAGGTCTGTTTAACTTTTAGAAGAATCAGGAAAACCAAACTTTTGGGTTTCCTTAGCAACGGAGCTTTTTGTTAACCATTCCTAATACGTTCATGTCATATGTTGTATCATTTCATTCATCTTGAACCGATGATTTATCTATTCGATTTTTCACAATGTTCTGGTAACAAATGTGAAAAAACGCCACTTTTGCACGCTCGCCACGCTAATTCCATTTAAAATCGACGACTTTTCCCAAGTAGCTTCACGATGATCATAGAGTTAGGAGGCGATATGTCAAAATCTCTAGAAGTTTAAATATGAAATACAAACAAAAGTTTCTTTTACCATATTGTGAGAATTGCCAAAAAAAAATTCAGCTTCTCCCACTGTGATGTCATCGTTGTTTTAGAGAGGGGGGGGGTGTACACGATGTCCTTTTCTCTGGGTACTACGTGCGTCCAATTGAGTGAGTTTTTGGTGGGGTAAAAAACAATTGCCAAAAGAATCTGGTCATAACCGTGCTGCAGGACACAACAATTACGGCTAAAACTTGTGAAAAAGAAAAGGTTTTTCTGGGATTTTCTTTTTGTTTTGGGGGGGGGGATTTTTGAATCCTCATTTTAGAATTGTCCCTCAGGAAAGACGATGACACTCCGAACGAATCCTCCCCGGAATCCAATCTTCTCCAGCATCTCTTGAAACTTTTGAGACAACAAACAGGAGCCATTCTCGCTGGTCCACTTGAGCGCCTCCTCTTCATCACTCAGATGCTCCTTTACAGAAGAGCTATCATACATTCCATCATGTGCTCCGGAGAAGCACCCTGAAAGAGGCGGCCATGAATAAATCATGTGTGTCCTCGCCTTCAATATTGGCGCAGCAATAGGAAGGGAAAATTGCTTTTGTGATGTAACCCAGAGGAGAAGCATCCGGGTGGGATTGGTGGAGATCCTACCGATGCAGGAGTGGATGGAGGTTGTTCAGCAACTCGGTAGTGAGGAAAACGATGAATTTAATGTGCAGCCGTGGGGCCATATGAAGCAGAAACCCCGCTGTCTTCATCACAGATGGCTGATTTTCTTGACTGCATCCTAACAGAGGCGTTAAACAAGCAAAGACTTGGCCACAACAAAGCCGGCATGCGCTGCCTCTCCCTCTGAGCGTCCCCAGTCCCGGGGTCACTTACTCTTCTCATTCCACCCTCAATTATTTATCTGTAAATGTATCTCTCTCTGAGACCTAGTTATTCTCTCAGCGGGGAATTAAACCTCCACGTTGGTGCTCATCAGCACTCGTGCCAACAGCAATTAGCGTTGAATGGCTCCCCGAGCACGGCGCTCCGGGCCGAGATGACGCAACCTGAATGTGTGTGGTTAGATTTGGTTGTCTGGATACTGAAGAGACAAAAGGACGCCCTTCCAGTTCAGACACAATGTTTCCCAAAAATGACCGTCTTGGTGCTGACGGTAGTTTCTGATCTGCTTTGGTTTAAGAGTGTTGGTGAGCTATCGGTTACCGCCAAAGCGGCTTATTAGCACCTAGGATGACAGATTAATGAGTCCCTTCCTCTGCAGCACGTTGGGACGTTACGCCTTCTGCCACGCTGCGTGGAGGCGCTTGATCAAACCAATCATTAAGAGTCATCTTTGTTCTGTTCCCCCACCTGACTGTCATCCTTTTGTTTGGCCGCCGCTTCCTGTGTCAGCATTGTTCTACGTTATCGTGAGACGCTCTGTATTAGGGGGGAACATCTCCTGGAAGTGCTGGATGTTTGCTGTGAGGTGTTCTGGACTCAGCAGCACACCTGCAGGCAGATGACGGAGCGTCAATGACACACACTGAAAGGGAAAGAGGTCCTGCAGAAGCAGCATGGGATCTGTGCATTGCCCCATGTAAAGACTGAACCAATGTCAGCCCAAACGTGAGCTCCCACGACCAAAGGGTGCCCCCTAGTGACAGGAAAGGGTACAGCCAGGTTAAAACAAAAGCCTCAGACTTCAATGCGACTGATAAGAGGGTTTCATAGATGGCTGGTTGTGCGCCTCGGGTTGTGAATGTATGCAGAGAAGGCCCTTCTGTTCTCCTTCTGTTGGTGCCTCCGAGAGAGAAGTGACCTTTCATTGAAATCTTCCCGTGGCTGATAGACGAGAGAAAGTAGCTCTGCAGGTGGCGCCGTCAAAATCCATTTAGTTTTCTCTTCCTGTGCCAGCCAGCGCGCTGAATCAATACAACCCCTCCATCGCAGGATCTTCATTTTGCCGCGCTCAGGCCTCCAATCTGGAGTCTGGATCCTGACGCACCGACTGGCTGGAAGGGAATTGGCTTCCTCCTTCAGCCTAAATCTGCATGCATCCACTCACCACCACCCATCGCCTTAACGGCTGCCAATCCTTATGATAACTCATTTAAAAGCACTATTGACAGAGCAACACATCTATATAACCTCCTGCATGTCCTCCCATTGTGAGGCTGCTTTGAAGAAAATCCTCAACTCAGGTTGAAAGAAGAGAAAGTGTTTTTTATATTTAGGTGTGTTTGAAATCTGTCAATAATAACGTTATAAACAGCTTTTCTGCATCTTCAAATAAGTGAATTATTGTCTGTTTTTTTAAATTGTGTAACATTTTTACTCACTTTGAAACTTTCCTGCAGCCTCACAGAAATACAGACCTTCTGTTGTGCTTCACAAAGTTAATGTAATTTTATGTTTTTTTTCCTCTTTCCTGAAACACTTCTAAAGGGCTTATGTCACGCAAAAATCTACTTTGGAGCGTTTAGGTGTATTATAATATTAATTCCTCACAAAAAACAACCCAAAAGTGGTATTTTACTTCCAGTATTCCTCTTAAAACCTCTGAGCATCGGCCCCCTCCCACAAAAATGAGTGGGTCCTCAATTTGTGACATCACAAAGTGAAGAACCGCCCCTTTTAAGAAAGAGTCTGCGCTGCCAGCCCCGCCCCCTGACTAACAGACACACCCACTTTCTCCACGGAGCTGGCGCAGATCGGCCTAACGCTTTCCTTATATATGAACAAAATGCACATCCATCTTTACAAACGTTTTGATTAGCCCGGCTTTAGATTGTCATAAAATGGGCGGCACCCACAAGGAGAGAAAGGCGGAGCCTCAGAGATCAAGTCTTCTTACTTCCGGATTGGAAAATGAACAGCAAATATAGCTTATACTTCATTAAAAAATGGTTCTTTAGTGTGCCAAAGGTCATATATGATCATATATATATATATATATATATTTATATATATGGATATAGTTTACTCTGACAGGCTTATGCATGATATAGACCATTTAAGTGTTCTGTGGAAGTTTTTTAGCTTTCATAAATTATTTGCATTGTGCTATATTTAATTTTGATTAATAGAATAAATTGTGTTTACATAACCCACTTTATAAATGATGCTTCTGGCTCATTTTTGTCATTTGCTGAGTGGCTGTTTTGTAGGTGTTTCCCCTAAACTCAGTACCATAATGGAGAGATCAGTACCACTGCTCAATATAATACATACACATACTTTGGACATGCCTGTTCTTCAAATTTTAAGCAACATTTTTAACCTGACCTTTTCAACTTAATTCATGGTCAATACCTTGGAGTTTAATCCCATCAGCCCCTTCTTACCTGAGCGTCCTTAATCCTCAATCCCCTTTTGGTTCATCTTTCGATGACCAAAACTGTTGTTTTGTGTAGATTTATTAATCGTTTGTTTTTGTCTAACCATATTTCTAGCTTGTTGGGTCGTGACCACATCTGACAAGTTCTGTCATGTACAGAAAACATTGGTGTTATCTGTAAAAATAAATAACTTTAACATGTTTGACACCTTACAAAAATCATTATTATAAAAAATGTGGGGCCCAAAATGGGTCTCTGCGGGACTCCACAGGTTATTTTGTTCCGTTTTTTAACCAACATCGTATATCCGCGCAAACAGTTTTGACCAGAAAAGTGCAAAACTAACACCATGAATCGATAAACACCCTGCCTCCATTCTCAACAGCTATTTTTTTCTTTTACTAAGTAAATTGTTGCTAGCAATACTATGCTCCTATGTTCTGACACAAAACTGAACCACGTTTTATGAGGATATTTCCATAAATATGGCATCCACTCAGTCTTCTTTGGTCATTTTTTGCTTTAAACATCCAAACTGATGGAACCTCCTGTCCTGTCTGAGCAGCAGTGGCCTCAGGGACTCACCGTGCTGCGCCTCCCTCTGCTCCAGCTCCTGCCTGAGCCGCTGCCGCTGCTCCTTCAGTTGGGCCAGCTCCTGGCTGCTCCCAGAACTCAGACGGTGCAGCCTTTTGGCCAGAGCCTCCAGCCGGTCGCGCTCCACGTAAACCGCCTTCATGGCCTCCTTTGACTCCTTGGCACCGCTGAAGTCATTACCTGCAGCGGAAGCGCCACAGGGAGAAGAACATCACGCCTCCACCCCCCATTAACGAGCTGCTTGATCATTAAGGACGTCTTTCAGGAGGATATTCGCGAGCGCTTCAGGTAAACGAGGTAAATGAAGGACGTCTAATGTTGCAGGGATGCATTAGGATGGAAATGAGAGTTACCAGAGATAGCAGCCAGTTTGGCTTCATGCAGCGCCAGGAGCTGCGTTTCAGTCTCACCGACTTTCCTCCTCAAGCTGCTGCCCAGCCTCTGACTCATCACCACCTGGGGATAAGAAGGAGAAAAAGATGGAGGGGGGTAACTAGTGCCAGCTTCGCACACATGGATCCCGCCGGATGTGGAGCTCATGCCGCGTTCTTTCATTTTGACACTGGCTCTTACAAGATCCTGCAAGTTCATTTGTATCCTCCACCTTCAGGCACAAAGCAGAACATCAGCGCTGTTGTCTGACATTCTCTGTAACCTTTTAGAAAGAACGAGGGGGCTTCTCCTTCGCTCAGGCGGACAATGAAATCTCTGAGAGAGAGATGTGAATAGCAGGTCATGAAGGGAAAACAAAAAGCTCAAAGACGGAATGGAATTTACGGAGAAGCTGATGGCTTCACATCCAGCCCGTCTGGCCTCCGTCTGCTTTCACTCCATCCTTTAAACCAATTCTCTTTAAAGTCGACACTTTGAGCTGCCGCCAAACCCCCATGATGCAATGCTTCCTTTTGAGGAATCACCTCAAAAATTTTCTACTTGAATCTGTCACAGTTTAGTGCAAAGAAGCCAAAGAGATCCAGAGGCAGAACATCCCTGGAGAGCTGTGCTCTCATTCAAATAAAGGTTTGAATAATTCTATTCAATGCAAAAAAATAAAATAAAAATTAAAAACCTGTGTGATTCAGTCTGCTTTTAAAAAAAGAAACTTGTTGAAAGCCAGAGTAATTTCGTCACAGCAGGAAGACGATGCTTCATTTAAGAGCCGCACTTCTCCCAACAAGACAACAAAAGGTCTGCTGGTCTCTCTGTGAAAAGCCTTTCAAAGTGCAGTTTCAGCTTCAACCAGTAACTTGATGACGGGTCTGTGAGTGGAAAGCTCTTAAATGAGGAGTTTGGTGTCTTGCTGCTCGTTCCTCTTCCAGTCCATAAACAGAAACGTCTTGAAAATTTCGGCAGCGTTTGTCTTTTTTCCGGCTGCACCGGTAGACGTTTATGAAACAGCATGAAAGGAAACGTCGACCTCATGGAGCAAACGGCTCCGAAGACACGCAAAAAGATGAAATCAATCTACCGAGAACACAAAAGAGAAAGTCTTTATCCCTTTTCTTCTAATGAGAAGCAGAGAAACGTCTCCTGCTGCTCCGGACTCCAACTCACATGTGGAGAAATCGCCGCCTTGTCAGAGAAAACGACTATAACTGCAGAAACGGACACGCAGACTTAGAGTTGTCTACTCTGAGCTCACAGGAAAGCTGATGGAGAAACAGCAGTGGCTTACTTTAGCGGTGGCTTCCTTGATGGACAGATTCAGAGCTTCTTCCTGCTCCTGGAGTCTGCAGAAGGAGAACAAAACAATCATCGTTTCTGCTTAAATCTTCAAAATGAATTATTCGGTGGTAATACGGGGAGATAAAAGGGAGTCAAAGTTTCAGAAGCTTCTAGTTTTTTTTTAAAGATAGCGTTTTTTTAATGCATCATCGCAGGTTTTACATCAAAAAGCACTAAATCGATTCTCCTTTAACCCTAATTTAGACTCTAAGTTGCTTCTAGTACAGCTACAACTTTTTCTTCAAAGGCAACAAAAGCAAAACAATAAACTTCTTTTTAAGATTTTTTTCATCCAACAAGTTTTCACTCATTTCCTGGAAAAATTATAGTTTTGCAGTAAATTTTTGAGACCGTACATCAAAGAATTCAAATTGTAAATTAAAATCATGGAATGATGACTTATCACTCAATATTAATGAAAATGATTGGACAAGGGCATTTGTAAGATTCACTCTGTCTATTAACAGTCGACTGAGAATATTACAATTTAAATGGTTAATGCATTTATATACAACACCAGTGCAACTAAATAAATATAATAAGAACATACCAGATGTTTGTGCAAAATGTGGATTTAAAGAAACATTTAAGCATTGCATGTGGGAGTGCCACCAAATACAAACCTTTTAGGATTAAGTTAAAATTAGTGAAACATAATTTTATTAATACAGAGAGTACATTTATTGATATCAGTTTCTTAACGGCTCAAAGGTGTATCGCACAGGCTTAGAAAAACATGAGCAGACGTAGCATAAATCAGTGGCTAAAACAAATGTTGTATTGCCTTCCTTTGGAAAGAATAATGTATATCCATAAAAGCAAACACCTATTTCAGGAAATTTGAGGAAATTTGGGGACCCTTTATTAATTATATTCAAAATTAGACCTAACAGATGATTCAACAGATTTTTGATCTCAACTGCATGGAATTTTGCAACCTCAGTTTAAAAGCTTTTGATAAGGAGAGCTGTGATGGTATCATGTAAGAGAAGCAATGTTCATTGTTAAGTTTTGTTTTATGTAATTATTATTTTTATTTGTTTTTGTGCAGATACTTGTTTTGAGTGAAATGTCAAACAATACAGATTCGTTTTTAATTATTTTATTTCCTTTTTGTTTTTTATAGGGAAAATGTAACTGGTATTATTGAAGTTGCTGTGTTGTCATGACTAATTCTTTAAATAAAAAGTTGTGGAAAAAAAAACGTTTGAGACCGTGCAAAAACCGTAAGAATTTATTCAAATGTTTCACTTTTTATGAAACCAACTCTGTGGGCTTTTTAAGTTTTTAAAAGTAAATATGCAGAAGAAGTGGAACGAGAGAAAAACCTTCACTTGAAACGATTCGTGAGTTCAAAACAACTTTACTCAAGTAAAGGTAAAAAGTAGAGATCCAATGAAGTATTCTTGCTAAAGTGATTGAAATAAAAATCCTACTGCAGGCCGAGTCGCACAGCCACTACGTACATTTTGAGCATGAATTTGGTTTTGAGCTGTTCAAAATTGTGGCAATAGCAGATTTCCAGGACCGTTCCACTATGTCTAATTTTTTATTTGATGTAGTTTAAACATACTTATGACATAAATCTTATGCAATTGTGCGTGGTTTTTGTGAGATGCAAACGTAAATTTGTGGTTTTTCAGGACTGTTCCACGTATGTCTAACAGACTTATGAACCACGGATGCATAACTTTTACATCGCGCACATATCACGTTCACGTTGCAGAATTGACGCACAAATCACTAATAAATTGCATATAAACAGCACAATAATCACACACGGAACATGTTCTATGTTGAGTTACGTGTTCTTTCCGTGTTTTTTCCACATATGTTCACGTACGACAAGTTTTCATTTGTGCAATAATATGTGCAAAATCACTGGAAGGGGTCAATGGAGGGGGGGGGTCATCTAAGATAGCACAAGGGTTAAGTACCAAATCCTCAACCGGGGAAACAAATCTGAGTTTTTTTTTATCAAAAAGAGGCTCTCGTTGATATTCAGTGGTTCAAAAAACAAATAATTATCGTTACTATGAAACATCTGTAATCATACTCCGTGGATTTCATTGATCACCGTTTATTTTTAGAACGTAACTGGTGAAAAGGTGATGCAGATTTATATGTCCAGCTGCAGCAGAAGACAGAAGAATTTGACTTTTTTCGCGATCACTGGATGAGCAGCAGCTTTTATTGCCACACGTTTTGTTAAGACATGTATGGTGTTGAAATGTAAACATAAGAAAGATAGAGTTTTTAATGAGCCTTGTTAAATAAATCAAACTTTGATCTTTGTAATTGAATAAATGAGTTTTTTTCTGTGATTTTCTGGAAGTGACAGAGGATTAATCGGATTTAAATCAATTGAAAACAGAGTCCTCTAAAGCTGATCAAACATCAGTTTAACCTAAATAGAGAAGCAAAAGATAAAGATGCAAGATAAAATATTAGCAACCAAGAGAAACATTTCTGACATGAAACCATTAAAGACTAAGAAACCAAAAATATCCAAACAGCAAACATAAAGCTTTACCTGGTTTCTCTGATTATTTCAAGTCTGTGACATTACTGATGGGTTTGTACATAAATATGCAAACAAACCATTAAGGTCACTTTGATGCTGACACAGATATAAATCAATTAAAGTGAAGGAAGTGTAAAATCAATGATGAGAAGCACAGTCACCTTCAGATCCTACTCTTCTGTCTACAGGTCATTCAAACTGCCCTTCAAGTCATGAAGTCTCACAATCAAATCCTTTCTTTTATTATTAAATCCTATTAAAATTAAAATAAAAAACACACATGTTGGTTAAAAAAAAGTAGCGACTAAAAGACTCGATCGTTTTTCTGGCCTGCAGAACATCCAATCAGAAATCAGCATTTCCATCAGCAGCAGAAATAATTGCGTTCCAGTCGAGGAGAGAATGTGTCAGATATCAAATTATGCCAGTCACGGCGGGTCACGCCGCCGGGAAGGCGATAAGTACAATTTCCATGTCTCTCTAACGAGTGTCGAGCCAAAGACAGGCGTTCAGCGGGGCTCCCCTGGAAGCTATTAACTTCTGAGGATGTGATGCAAAGTAATCATTAGCATCTGAGGGAAAGCATTAAAATTCGAAGCAGGTTCAAACAGGTGTGAGACGAGGACCCAAGGCGCCGTGAAACAGAAGCACTTGTGGCCGCTTGATCGCCTGAGGAAAAACGTGCCTTTCCTTCAGCTTCATCTGTCCATAAATACCATGATATTTATCTTCTGCTCATCTGGAACATTTGACATAGACAGTTTGCGTTATTTTGGTGATCTGATAAGGAAAGGGATGTTTAACAGTCAGCAAACCTTTAAATAAATATAAGCACACTCTGATCTTTATTAAGTTACAGTTTTGATTCGATAAACTGTGAACTTTTGTAAAAACAAAGGAACATCCTGCTTCATTCAAACTCAAATATCCTCTCCTCTACTTGAACTTAAACGCTCTTAGGCGATCACAGCTCTATAGCACCCCCACCTGGTGACTAAAGGTATTTCACCTTTTGCTCTACTTTCTTCACGCTGCACTGAAAACATGGTGGTTAAAATCAGAAGCCGTCATAACTTCAATAAAATAATACATTAAAACAGTAATATAAATACCTTTTGGAAAAGATGATTCAATCTAATGTTTAAATGATAAATAACTCTGTTTTATCATTAGACAGCACCTATTTGTCCCTCATGACCTTAATGAAAGTTTACTCTAGATTAGATTAGATTTGCTTCCGTTGAACAATGAGATTGAAGCATCACCATTGCAGTGCAAGAATAGCAAGGAACAACGAAATGTATTATCAAACAAACAGATCAGTAAATACAAGTGTACAAATATGAAGTGTAATGAAGAATGTCCAAAATTTGTGTGCAAAATTTGTGTGTAAACACGTCAGATGTGCAAGAGGTAGCAATGAGGTAGAGTCTTAACGCTGTTGACAGAGTAGGTGGACAGAAGTATGGATTTTATCTGTGCATTTTGGTTATTGCCTTTGGAAAGGAGCTGCTTTTGAGTCTGTTTGTGTTGCTTCTGATGCCTCTGTAGCGCCTCCCAGAGGGCAGCAGGTGGAACAGGTCTGAGCCGGGGTGTGAACTGTCCTTGAGGATGTTGTGAGTCCTAGTGATGCAGCGCTAGGAGTAGATGTCCGTCAGGGGGGGGGGAGGCCGCCCTATGAGCTTCTGAGCCGTCTCTACGTCTCTCTGCAGTCTCTCCTTATCCGTGACGGTGCAGCTGCAGAACCAAACTGTTCTGCAGAGAGTAAGCATGCTCTGAATGGATGATGGTAGAAGGTCAGCAGCAGGTTGGTGCTGATGTTGTTCTTCCTGAGGACCCTCAGGAAGTGCAGACGCTGCTGAGCCTTCTTGGTGCTGCCTGTCCAGGAGAAGTCGGCAGAGATGGTGATGCAGAGGAACTTGAAGGTGTGGACCCTCTCCACGTGCTCCCCGTTAATAAGGAGGGGGGTTAAGTCCGCGCCATGCTTCCTGAAGTCGACGATGATCTCCCTGGTTTTGCTGGTGTTCAGGGTGAGGTTGTTGTCTGAGGACCAGGTTGTCAGCTTCAGGACCTCCTCTCTGTAGGCAGACTCGTCCCCCCCGGGGATGAGTCCGACCACCGTGGTGTCGTCTGCAAACTTGACGATGCTGTTGTTGTCGTGGGCTGGACTGCAGTCATGAATGTAGAGGCAGTACAGCAGGGGGCTTAGCACACAGCCCTGTGGGGCGCCGATGCTCAGTGTGCGGGTGGAGGAGAGGTGGGGGCCGAGTCTCACAGTCTGGGATCGGTTTGTGAGGAAGTTGTTAATCCAATTGCATGTGAGGGGTGGGAGGCCAAGAGTGAGCAGTTTATCGCAGAGTCTGTCCGGGATTATTGTGTTGAACTGTAATCCACGAAGAGCATCTGGATGTAGCTCTCCTGCTGCTCCAGGTGGTTCAGCGTGGAGTGGACAGCCACGGCTACGGCGTCCTCTGTGGATCTGTTCTTGCAGTATGCAAACTGGTGGGGGTCCAAGTCTGTGGGAAGGTGGTCCCTGATGTGCGGGAGGATTAGCCTCTCAAAGCACTTCATTAGGAGTACCAACAGTATTTTAAAGAGTCAAAAAATGTGATTTAAAGTTATTTTTGTGATCCTCTTGTTTATTTTATCTTTTTAATTTAATAACTGAAAGAATTTCAGCAAAATAAGTGTTCTGTACACGAAGCAACGGCTATTTGTGCAAACATTGTTACCCTCAAATGTGTTTTAGTGTAACCGAGGTATGAAAATGTGTCAGCTTGACATTTAAGTAGTTTGGATGTTGAACTATTCAAATAGTTTAATAATTATCATTGAATTCAATCAAAACTCTCTAACCATCTTCACCTTATGATTGATTTAACCCCTGAAATATAATTTATCTTAAATAATCATAAGCTATCATATAGTTTTTGAAAGCTATTAAACTATTGCTTCAGTAAAAGGGCTGGTGTGCTTTACATTCAGGTCAAAAAATGATTTTCATTGTCAACTTTGTGTTTGTAATGATCTAATTAGAACAGATGTTAGAACAAATGTTATTATAATGTTCAGAGAGCTTCCATAGTGAATTTAACAGAACAATGACTGTAACCACATGAAGAAATAATGATCAATAATGAAAGAAAATTCATATTTGAGATGAAAAAAAGGTTTCTGATCGTTTAACACATCCCAAAATTTAACGATAAGATTAAAATCATAATTTCTAGTTGAGGATACGATTCATGGTTGATATTGGTTCTTCGGAACGATCCAATTCGATCATTGATTTCCTGATTCATCGCTGCCGCCCTGGTCAAAATAAAACATTTCAGTTTTCAAGTCAAACTGGAGTTTTTCTCGTGGAATGAGTCTGGATTTATTAGGAAATGACGTATAGAAATGTAGAATAGAAATAAAACATCTTCCTAATTTTGCTGGTTTAAGCTGCAGTTCCTTACACTAGAAATACATTCAGTAAACCTGAGCATCTTCACTGTACAGACAAGGAACTACATTTAGCTAAAAATAAAAATAAAGAAGTAAAAGGTTCTTTAAATAAGCTAAACAGGCTTTTCTGTTAACATGCAAAATATTGCAAACTTGTTTTTTAGAAGAAATACTTGTGGAATATTCCCATATTCACATTTGTTTACAGAAATTAGTTAAGAAGCTGAATCTGTTTTAGGGAATTTGTTTTGGTTTTTTTACATTTAATTAGAAAAGGAGGTAGTTACCCTTAAGCCCCGCCCCTTGCTCAAGTTCAAGTCTTTACTTTGACTTTTGAGTCAAACTTGAAACATTTTGGGTTTTCCGTATAATGAGCGCAGCCTCTGGTGTTAATGTAGCTTCAACAATCATAAAAAAGTCATTTTACAAACATCTCCAGCCCCCACCTTATTGGATGCAGCATTCATGCAAAAGGAGGAGGAGGAGGAGGAACGTGACTCTGACCTGAGGGTGGAGGGTGGCGTGGAGAGGCAGATCTGCGTGCGGCTTTCGGACGTGATGAGGTCCTGCAGCGTCCTGCTCATGTCTCTGAGCTGGGGCGGTGTGCAGCTCCTCAGCACGCAGCCCTGCAGCTCCTCGTCCTCCGCCTGCTGCTCCTCCTGCCGGATCTGCTGCTCCAGACGTCGCCTCCTGTCCTTCAGCTCCTCCAGCGTCCGCTGCAGCTCGGCCATTTCCCCCTGGCGTCACATCGGAGGTTCAAACCCTTTTTTCCTTCACTTTGTTCCACGGCTTCGTTGAACAAAACAAATCGATCCGTGTATAACGATCTGCAAACCCCCCCCCCAGCGTTTTCTCACGCCTAAACCTGCTGAAAATCAATTAGGGCATAGTGACCCCCCCCTAAAAAGTATGACATCACAGCAGGAAAAAACATTAAAAAAAAGAATGGGGCCAAAATCTCTTTCAGGGCTCAAAATAAATATTTCAGATTTTACGGATGAAACTAAAACAAACGTGTCGGGGCTCAGTTTTGAAACTATTATGGGATGCCAAGCTTGGCACCAATTTGTGGCGATTTTCGCATGTTTCTACAGTTTGGGTAAAAATAAAAATCTTCACAAAATTTCACGCCATCCCCAGGTCAACTCTACTATTTTTTTAACCTTTGACCTCAGGAGGAGTCTGAGTTATTCCAAAAACACCCCTGTGACCCCTACATTTATCGGCCCGTAACTTCTCAAGTATCATTGAAGAGAACTTCTTGGAGGGGGGGGATTTTGAACAACGTTAGCATAAAAGGGCAAAAGTGGCGTTCCTCTGTTGCTCGCACAATCTTTACTGTAATATTGTGAAAATGTAATCAACAAAATCCTTGGCCTAGAATGAACAAAACGATACGACATACAATATGACCATACTGGGAATGTGGGCGTGGTTAACAAAAGCCTCCGTTGCCAAGGAAATCCAAAACTTTACTTTTATCGATTCTTCTAAAAATGGCGTTGACTTGTTCGTCACCACTAGGTGCCTAAAAAATTGAATGGTTGCTATGGAGATAAAACCAACAGAAAGGCTGCCATTTCATTCATGACTTTGTCGCATGCAGCTCTGACCAGGCTGGCAGGGGCAGAGGGGTAAAGTGAGGGGCGTGAAGCAGCCGCTTCAGGGTAATAAGGGGGTGGCGAGGTGCGTCCAACGCCACTCGCAGCTTTAACTGTTCATTGTTGTCGTGATCTTTACCTCCACCTGCCGTTTCTCCTGAATCAGTCGGTCTCTGCGCAGCATTGTGCTCTGCTGAGGGTCTGACTCCTCCCCCAGGTTAGGCTCCTCCCTGAAAACAGGAGAACATTCAATGCAGAGGACAGGCCGGCACGACATTTCATTCAGGCTTGATTACTTTTGAGTCACTTGCACTTTTAGTTATGAAAACTTAGATTGATTTTGTTGATTTTTCTCTGGTCATTGAAACAGAAACACCAATAACGCGACAGGTCTCTTTGATTGGCCCAACTACAGCTGAAAATAGACTTTTTTTTTCTAAAAATGAGTAGAGTGTCAACATTCTACATTTGGATCCAGTTTTTTTCTGAACTTCTGTACAATCTCAACACGTTTTGCCTCTTAAGGCAATAGAGTACCACTTAAAAAACAAAAATGTGAGTGGAGAGAATTATTTTAAACTCATTCAATCATTTGTGTTTTCTTTTCTTCGATCTGGCTGCCCCTGACATCCTTCCTGTCTGCAGATCTATTTCTGAAAGCTTTTCCTCACATCTTTGTGCTAAATCATCTTAACAACAGCCAAACAGAAATAACAATGGCAGGTTAACGCCTCAAAGTCCCACTATGATCCTCCTCTGATCTATTTTTAAGTTGTTCCCAGTGGTCTTTCATGATGATTTTGACGTTTTTAGCATAAAATCTAAAGACTTGTGTTGTTTACTAGGACATAGTTTCTGCAGAGCGGCGGGAGTTTATTAGAAATTCAATGCTTAGTTGTGGGCGGAACTGTTGTTGTTGAGCATCCCCGCCCCCTTTACTGTCACCCAAAAACTTGGATTAAAAAAACAACAACTTAGAAACGCAATTTTAAGATTAATTTTCTTTTTATATGTCGTCCATCATCAGAAAAATGCTACAAGAACATGTCAAAATTTCAAAAACACATTTTTTATCGGACCTTCTTATAAATTCAACAAAATAACATGAAAGCCGATCAGAGTTCCTGCTGGGATTTGAACCCCAAACTGTAGCGAAGGTTGGATTATTTCAGACAGCAGCTTTAGTCTGATAAAATGTCTGAAAATTCAGATTTTAATCAGTCGATGTCTTTCTCTTAGTTTCCTGCAGCTGACCTGCTCTGCGCAGCGTCCGTCCTCTGGAGGGCGCTGTGAACCGCCAGGCGGAGTCTCTCCAGGAACAAGGACACACTGGGTTGTCTGGAAGGTAAGCCCAGCTTCAGTGCTGCACGCTCACTGCACAGCTCCTCCAGCTTTTTCCCAAATCGCTCCGCTAAAATCACACAAGCAGCAAACAACACGTCAGCTCGACATTTGCAACTTTAAAGTCGAAGCAGTCCGTGGAACCGGACAATTAAATCTGCATTTATTGGCTCTCAAAAATGACTAAAACCAGAATTTTGATCATCTGTCCTTTTTATAAAGAAGAAAAATAAACGTTTTAATGTTTTAGCGAGCCGTTTTTACATTTAGATGAACCTTTCCTTCAGAAACATGTTTGTTCGACAGTAAAAACTGAGGAATAGTTGCAGCAAATGCAAGACCCATGAAATGGGTCAGAAGTGCACCCTCCTCTGAAAATAAACGTCTCTCTGCTTGTCCCGGATAAACATGGGGGCCAGACGGGGGTCCTGAACCAAGCGTCTTTTTTTGGACTTTGCTTCTTCTTGTCATTTGTCAAGTTGAACATTTGGCGTTAACAGGTTTAGAAACTAGTTTAAAGCAAACAGTTTTATCACAAAAATAATAAGAATATGTAAATATATCTATATATTATATCTATATATGTATAAAGATGTTAGGCAGAAAACAACAAAGCATTTGCTAACATGTTTTTTTGCTCTCTAAAGAATAAGCCGTTGTCTATTGCAGAAATGCTATTTGTTTTCATTTAACTATGAAAAGAACTCCCATAATGCAACAGTTGTTTCTGTAAACCAGAACCATCCCTGCAGAATTAACAATAAAATCCGGGTTTGTATGACCAACAACCAAAGTCGGATCAAATATTTTCATATTTGCTCATCTGTAGTTTTCTATTTTTACAATGATTTACTCGCTAAAAGCATCAAGACAGCTTCCTGGTTCCAGCAGGTTCTGTCCAGCCACAGAACCACGCTTTGAAATTTACAGCCAAAGGCTTTTATCTTGAAGAGAATTTAGATAAATGTGGGTTTTTAAAGGTGCAGAGATATTTGGTCATAATCCACAGAAACATTTAGAAAAATCCAAAACTTCATTTTAGGAAAACCCCTGACATAAAGTGTTATTAAGCACGGTGGAGGAAGTTTTATAACATGGGCAAACTCTGCAAACCACACGACCCCTCCATTTTACTGTAAACAAAAGCCATTTAAAGACTAATGACTGATGTTTGGCTGGAAGTGGATCATGACGGATCAAAGTGTTGCCCTGACCCAGTCAAAGGCCTGACCTGACCCGGAGTGACACGTGGCCTCAGACGACCTGTTCAAACAAACGCCTGCAAGCCTCAGTGAGGTTGGTTCAAAACCTGTTTTTACACCGACTCCCACAAAGAGGGGACAATTAAAGTGCACGACTGCAAAGGATGCGTTTACTTTCTGGAGCCTTTTGGTTTCTGGTATGTAAAGCTGCAGGTCTTTTATAACATGTAACATGTTTGGATTGTGCCATGATGCTAAATAACGCAGTAGAGCTCAAAGATCACGAGTGTTAAACAGATGAATGTTTGAATCTTGACGGTCCTTTGACAGCTGGGATTTCTGTCGTTATCGCTCTGCAAACACCTCCTTCCACTCCGACAACTTTAATGGGAAAATCTATAAACACATCTATAAGCAATGGTGAAATAATGGCATGCAAACAAAACGTTCCTCATAAAACGCTTGATTCAGAGGGTTAAAACGTTGTGTTTGGCGTTCACCTGCGTCGTAGTCGTCGTCCAGAACGGCTTTCTGCTGGAGCCTCTGCAGCTTCAACATCATGGACTCGATCTGAGGCGGGGAGAAGAGACGGAGACATCAGCCCACAGGACGCCGCCCACAGGAAACGGGACAAAGACCGTCATTCTGTCACAAAGTTCTGCTGCTTTTGGAGATTTTATTTTAACTTATGAACATAACTTTATAATCTGCTCCATTCTCTTTTTTTTTTAATCAAAAGTGTGATATTTTTTTTACTTTCTTCCAGTTTTTAACACAGATTTTGAAAATAACTTAAATGTGTTTACTTAATGACAAATTGTCCAAAACTTTAATTTTATCAACGTTGCTGTTTTATTTTGAAAGCCAGACCATGACCTTTGTTGCTCATCCTTCCATTTCCTGTCGGGCTTAGCTTTGAACAAGATCTTTAAGGTGGTTGTTTGTAAATGTTGTCATGACCTTCACATCCATCTGACCTGAGCCATCACGGACCGAAAGATTCAAAACTTTAACCATCTACGTCCCACAGCCGTTCTGGACTGAAGGACCAGATTGTTTCTGCAATTTTTCCCATTTACTGCATCTTTGAAGAAAAGATTTCGCTGAGCTGAACAAAACGATGTGACATACGACACAAACATATCAGGAATGTGGGCGTGGCTAACAAAATACCTCTGTTGCCAAGGACAGCCAAAAATTTACTTTTAGCAATCCTTCTAAAATGCACATCGACTTGTTCCTCCCCCCCGGACGATCAAATAACTAAATGGTTGCTATAGAGATGAAACAAATACAAAAGCCGCCATTTTGAAAAAAGTGCTTCTTTTTTTCTCTCCCATGCAAGTTTGACTAGGCTGGCAGAGGCATGAAAGGAGAGGGGGAGGGGCTTGTAGCAGCCACTCAGCCAATGAGGGAGCGCCAAATCATACTACACCACTCGCGGCTTTAAATGTAACTGTTTTTTCTCTTTAGCGCACTTTAGCGCCATGATTTATTTGATGTAATGATCTGAAATAGTCTAAAGAACATGAGTTCTCCCTCAGCAATGACAGTTCTTTAAAGTGAACGTGTTTGAAGTCTCTGGCCCCTCAAGAGGATCCGCTATGCCCACCTTTGTGTAGGCGCGGTTGTTTCGGAGGCAGGCCTGCAGCACGCCCTCGTACTTCTTCACCACGCCGTCCCAGCCCGACTCCAAGCCCGCTGTGGCGCTCTCGTAACCAGAGGTGAAAGAGGAGGCTGAGGCCGTGTCTGAATCCACCGACAGCGAGGAGGTGACCTCTACGTCCAGAGGACGGGGCTCGCAGTCCAGGAGGTGGGAGGTCTCCTCTTTACCGTAACACTGACTTTCCCGCCAGAGCCTCCCTCCTGACGGCAGGTCCTCCTTCTGTGCCTGGCCGGGTGAAGAGTGGACAGGAAGCGAGAGCTTTAGGAGGTTCTGCTGGGTGTCAGGTTTGGGTTGTGGTCCTTCGGGGGCTTTGGTAGGTGGTTCTGGTTCCTGTAGTGGTGCAGCTGAAGAACCGGTCCTCTGACTGGAGCTGAGCGATTGCTGAATGAAACTGAAACTGGACGTGAAAGAGTCTTCTGCTGAAGTCTGCGGAGCCGGCCTCAGCCTAAAGCTGAGCTCATCCTGAGGCTCTGAGGTCAGACCCAGATGGTTGGCTGTTCCTGGAGCAGGATGGATGTCTGCAGCCGGGCCGAGGACGCCCTCAGTCCTCAAACCCGTTGGCTTATTAACCATTAAAGCAGGAGCTGGACTCAGTCTTTGAGCTGGAGGGCCATCGGTGACGGCGGTGCTGCATCCACAGTTTCCATTCCCAAAGCAGCCGCTTATCACCTCTTCCTCTTCCTCCTCCTCCTCCTCTTCCTCCTCGGTACGTGCAGAGCTCAGCAGCCTGGACTGCTCTCCTCTCATGTAGCCTGGCTTTCGGTGATGCCTCTTTCGCCCAGAGCTGCCAGCTGTCGCCAACGCTCTGCCACCTGTTGATACAGAGATTAGGCGTTAAGCTCCGCGACAGGAGGAAGACGAAGAGTGAGCTCATGGGCGGGAAACGCTGGATCTGCAATGAAAGGAGAGTTTAATAAAAGACAGTAAGAAAAAAGCATTTCAGTCAAGTAAAAGCAAATTTCTTCAAGAAGCTGGAACAAACGAGCAGCCATCACCTCCCGACTCCTTGAGCGTCATCGGGAAGCTTCACGGGGGAAAATATGTTGGTTTTAAGGTTTGTGTTAGCGTGGCGAGGTCACAGATTTGGCGTTCCCCTGTTGATCACATATTTTTTACCGAAATATTCTGAAAATTTTAGACAAATGGTCATTGGCTCAAGCTGAACGAAACAATATGTAATACGATACGAATATATGAGGAATGTGGGCGTGGTTCACAAAAAAACTTCAGTTGCCAAGGAAATCCGAAAATGTACTTTTGCTGATTCTTCAAAAAAATTACACAGACCTGTTCGTCACCCCTAGGCGACCAAAAAAATAAATGGTTGCTATGGAGATAAAACTAACAGAAAAGCCGCCATTTTGAAAAAAAAATGCGGATTTGTCCCATGAGGCAAAGCGGGGAGATTGAAGGCGTACAGCAACCGTTCAGCCAGTGAGGGTGGGTCAAAGGGGGTATTAGGGGCCGGCGGGGGCAGTTAACGGGCAAACAACATCACTCCCACCTTTAATATTTTATTTACACCTTCTGTTTCTTCCGGTGGAAACATTTTGATCTATTGATAAATTCTAATTTTACCCCACAAATCTCCTTAAATATTTCTTTCAGAATCTCAGGCGGGATTGTTCTATTTAGTCTACAGTCATGGACACAAATTTTAGTTTTCTCAGAGTTAATAGAATTCCAAGCACTTCATACATTTCAAAGGCTTTTATGGACAATTCCATGACATTTATGCAAAGAGTCAGTATTTGCAGTGTTGGCCCTTCTTTTCAGGACCTCTGCACTCCCACTGGCCATGCTGTCAATCAACTTCTGGCCCATAATCTGACTGATAGCAGCCCGTTCTTTCAGAAACACTTCTTGGAGTCTGTCAGAATTAGTGGCTTTCTGTTCGTCCACCCGCCTCTTGAGGATTGACCACAAGATCTCAACGGGATTACGATCTGGGGAGATTCCAGGCCATGGACCCAAAATGTCCACATGACTAAAACGGAATAAAACAGGCCTGTTCCACATGACAGATTTTTTTTATCAATGGTTTTATCTGAAAGTAAAAGAAAAACACTGAAGATCTTTGAGAAAAGCTTAAAGTAGAAACACATTACAAAAATAGGTGAATAATATGGATTGATCTTCAGGAACTACAGTGGAGGAAATAAGTATTTGGCCTCCTAGTAACCATTCAGAGTTCTGGTTCACACAGACCAGTTAGACTCTCCTAATCCTGTTTGAAGGAATCACCTGTAGAAAAGTCACCTGTCCACAGAATCAGTCAGACTCCAAACTCTCCAACATGGAAAAGACTAAAGAGCTTTCAGTGAATTCAAGGGAGAAGATTGTAGACCTGAACCAGACCGGACTGGACTACAAAACCATCAGCAAGAAGCTGGGGGTTTAGGGGACACCTGTTGGTGCAATTGGAGCAAAATACAACAACATGACCCTCAATCCACCTGTAGGTCTGGGGCTCCAACCCAGATCAAACCAGCAGTTTGTTTGATGATCTCACAGCAGCTGGAACCACAGTCAGCAAGAAAACCAATGGGAATACTTTAGAGAGATTGCAAAGTCCTCCAGCTTAAGAAGGTGCAGCAGACCCACCTGAAGTCTGTCAATGAACTCCTTCTTGATTTAGAGATTGGGAGAAGGAGCTGTGGTCAGATCAGACCAACATGGAGCTCTTTGGCATCAACTCAGCCCGCCGTGTTTGGAGGAAGAGAAATGCTGCCTATGACCCCAAGAACACCATCCCCACTGTCAAGCACGGAGGTGCAAGCATTATGGTTTGGAGGGGTTTTTCTGTGGATGGGAGGATGGTCAAACCCTGAGCAAGAACCTCCTTTCCTCCACCAGGAGGCTTTAAATGGAGGCTGGATGGGCCTTCCAACAGGAGAATGACCCAAACAAACAACCAAGGAACGACTGGAGAAGAAGCAGATCAAGGTCTTGGAGCGGTCCATCCAGTCTCTGGACCTCAGTCCTACAGAAAACCTGTAGAGAGCTGAAGCTCAGAGTTTCTGAGCAACAGCCTCCAAATCTGAATGATTTAGACGTCATCTGTGAAGAAGAGTGGAGCAGAAATCCTCCTGATATGTGCAGAAAGCTGCTCACCAACTACAGGAAACATCTGACCTCTGTGCTGCTAGTAAAGGTTTGCTAAGTCTGTCCAGCAAGACGGTTCAATAACTTATTTTCCTAAATGAAATTCAAATATGTGGGAAAAGACACAAAATCAACAAGGGATCAAATACTTATTTCTTCCATCAGCTTAGATAAGAGTCTTTCATTGGTTTGTTTGCAGTTGCAGTATTTTAAAACCAACGTGTGCACAGCAACAGAAGGTGGAGCGTGCACGTGATGGTGCTGGGAGCCGTGCACCTGCTGCAGGATTAATGCCTGTCATGTTCAGGCTCAGAGGAGCAGAGATGCTGTGAATCAACAGCTCCTTTGTGTCCAGCTGTGCTGCCCCTCGTTCTCCTCCACCCGAGGAACCGAACACTGAGACGTTTGTGCTCCAAACACTGAATCCTGTCAGATTTATGCTGTTGAAGAAAACACAGAGCAGCCTCCACGCCTCACTAATCTGAACGTTAGGAGCATCAAATGCAGTGAAACACCTATTGATTCCACTTTCCTCCTCGGAGCAGAGGACATGGATACCCGGCTTCAGCATGAGAGACGCTCCATTGTGTCACTAAGTGCTCAGAAGAGGACTCTCTTCATTAAGAGCTTTCCGTCCACCGGGACCACGACACTGAAGCTCGGGTTACTAGCAGCTCCGTCCATCAGGGATGTGGCCATTGTCCCACAGCGGCGTCAGAAACTCGAGCCGCGCAGAGACAAGGGCACGCCGTCGCCCATCTGCAGGCAGAGGGCCTGCTGGGACTCCATGATGGCGTTACTGTATCCTCCACGCATAAAGAGGGGCTCTTCCCAGCAAAGGGGGGAAGGAAATGCCTCCGGGCTCATCTGCTTCCTGTGGAGCTTTTAGCTAACATGGTTTTCCTGGACTTCAAGCACAAAAGCTTCAAGAATCAAAAACTGTTTAGGACACAATAAAACTGACGGATGCGTCTGAGAAAACGCAGCACAGCAGCCTGACGGGTATTTACCTTTGGAGAATAACGAGGCCCTTTCTCAGCCTTTGGCTCAAACTCTGCTTGTCATTTGCCGCTGAAAGTACTTCAACCAAGGAATGCGGGGGATCCCACGCAAACACAAACGACTGAGGAACAAGATCAGCAGCCGCCGACCCACACGAGCAGATCTGCAGCCTCCTGAGGAGCAGCAAAAGCTCAGAACATGCAACTTCTCACCACTTGTGACCAACCACAGCAGGAAAAAATGAGGAAGTGAAAGTCGGCATCGTGTTGGTGAAAACAAGTTTCCTTCCATCTGAAGGAAACTTTCCTAACCCCCTCCAATGCTCTCAGAATTTATCTGAGATTACGGTCCTTGAATGCAGCTCCACACACAGCACCACGTTGTGCAGATGTGAACAAGAGAATTAAGTGGTTGAAGATGTTTGTACCATTTAGGACGTGGCTCCTTTTTAATGAGAAAAATACAAACTACAGAACAGGTTTAGGGTGATTTGGTTTCGTAAATCATGTTTGATTATTTATGTCTTGAACAACTGACTGAACAAAATGGCGGTAAGAGATTTGATCTACTGTCAGTTTTTTTATTGGAACCTACACCTAAATCATAATTATAGTAAATGTGTGTTGCATTTTTAGTTTTGAGTAAAATCTGCTGCAGCAGAAGAATCCCATTTGACAGGAGGGCTTTTATTTTGAAAGAATGTGTGCTGCTGACCAAAATAAAAGAAGTCAATGTTTGCAGCGTCTGCAGCAGCAGTGTCTGCAGCAGCAGCGTCTGCAGCAGCAGCGTCTGCAGCAGCAGCGTCTGTAGCAGGGCCTACGTCTGCAGCAGCGACTGCGTCTGCAGCAGCAGCGTCTGCAGCAGCAGCGCCTGCAGCAGCACCTGCATCTGCAGCAGACTCAGCAGCTTTCACATATCAGGTGGGTTTGGTTGAAACAAGAACATATTGTCGTCTGTGTACATGGAGCAGATTCATCATAGAAACATTTTTCATGTGAATTAGTCACTGATGGGCCTCATAGCCTGAACTAGGTCACATTTACTCTATTACATTCACTTCAGTTACTTTTTTGAAGTAATGGAAAATTTAAAGAGCAGTTTCATTGCACTAAATTTGTTATTTTCACTTCCATAGACGCTTAATGAAAAACTGGAATTCTCTAAAATGAAACGTTTCTCTCTCTTTTAAAACAAACATTTCTTTGAAGTATTTTTTATTTTATTTAATATTTGTCCTTTTCATGATTTACAGATTTCTTTTTTGCATTGGATTTTAATAACTACAGTCCAGAATTCTTATTTAGATTATTTATGCAAAACTGAATGAACAGTACTGAGTTAAATAAGTTTTATACTGAAAACTGTCACTCGTTTGTTTGTTTTTCTAAGTTTATGTATTTATTTTACTCTTAATGAATGAATACTTTGTACTTAAACTTTCATAGTACATTTCCTAAACTGTGAACTGTTCCCTGCTCCTCGCGCCTTTCTTTCTTGGCCTGGCTGTCATGGAGCCGGAACCTCTCTGCGCTTCTCAAACTCTGCTAGAAACTTTGATGACAGAAGAAAGGCTTCACGTGGGAAGAAATCCTTGTTTCTACTCCTAGTTTTGAAACATCTGTCAGGTTCTTCATTCGGACGCAGCTGTTCCAGCTGTTCCAGAGAGATCCGGCTTGTCAGAACCGGGCAGGTTTTAGAGGACCCCCCCCCCCCTTCTCCATATTTACCTCCTGTGGCTTCGAATCGGTGGAGCGCCGACCTGCTGCGGTTTTGCAGTCCCATCAGTCCCGCAAACATGCCGTCGGTCGCGTTTCGGTGTCGGATCCCTGCGCGCGCGCAGCGACCATGTTTCAGAAAAAGCGCAGCGCGGAGAAAAGGCCTGATCTCATTTCCGTTACGGACCGTGAACTTGTGTTGGTTTTCCTTGATTCCGGCGGATCACATGAACGCGGCTTCAGTCCTAGAATGACACCGACGGTCCAGCGGTTGAACATCCGGTCTGATTCTGAACTTTATTCTCTGGAGAGAAGCCCGGTTGGAGCGGCGCGTCAACAGATGGTTGGATTAAAAAAAAAAAACTAGGATAATCCTCATCTGATGTTCTTCAAACCGCGGAAATAAAACAACTGAAAACTTCAAATTAAGGCGTTTTCTGGTCAGAGTGGAGAAACAAATGCTGAAAGTCCATCGATCAGGAACCCGTTAGCCGTGCGTCATGCGTCCGGAGGAGCTCCTACGTGTTCAGGAATTTGACTCCTTCAGACCGCCTCATGAAGGCGGTGGACAGCCCATAACCGGATTAACCGCCGCCGTTTGTCTTTGTTTGGGGACCCGATCAGCTGACGGACATGTGGAGATGTTCCGCCCGCTGTTTTCAAACATTTAGGGGCCAAAATGCTCTTTGAACGCACTTATGAGAGTTCAGCGCGCCTTGCTCATACTAAAACAACCCCATTGTTTCTGCACTGACTGGGGGAGTCTTCATCCTCCTCCTCCTCACACTTCTCCAAAGCTCCTTTCATTCAGCTCTGCTCGCTGATAAACTGGAGTCCTTTGGTCCAGGAGAGGGGGGGTTCTGGCTCCTCCAGGCTGGGATCTTGTTCTGGTTTTGGCTCTGAAACCAGCCTGGCGGCCAGGAAAAGAGGAAGGATCAGACTGAGAGGTTTTCCTTCAGTATAACATGAGCAGTTGTCCTGAAGGTGTCAAAAACTGCCTCCGTGCAGAAAACTCGATGGAAACATTTTCTGTTCCATTTAATCATTTTATTATTGAGTTGATTCACCACCAGAGCAGAAAGGGGTTGTTTTTCTTCTCCCAGGGGTTTGCTCTGAACTAGTATGCCCCCCCCCCCCCCAGCATGCAGAATCTTCTTACTTTGTTTATTATTAAGTGGATTCTGTCAGACAGACCATAACTCCAGTTGTTGACGGAGACTTTTCAATAGTATCTGCTGCCTTTGATCATTTTGAGTTGATTTCTCTTCCAACTCTTTCTCAAATTGTCAAATCACCCAAACCCACAAACTGCTGTCTTGATGGGATTCCTTCAAAAAGTTCTCTCAGTTAAAGTAGATACGCTACTTTCTATGAACACTTCATTAAAACCCTTGTGCTATCCTAGACACTGGAACGTTGGGAGTGGGGTCATCTAGACCCACTAGACAGAGCTCTGAACCTTTTTTCTTCAATGATTTGTGATCTTCACTGGTGTCCATGGATTACATGAAATCTTTCCACCTTTATCCACCTTTGTCATGGTAGGGAGAACACCTCAATGGAAGGGGGGGGGGCATCTAAGATAGCACAAGGGTTAAACTCTGGAGTTGTTGCGTCTGCTTTGAAACTTGCTGTGGTGAAGCCTCTTTAAAAAAAAAAAACTCACTCCAACATCTATTTTATTTCATTTTAGACCAGTTTCCCATTTGTCTTGATCAGAAAGTCTTTTTTTTACTCAGGTCATGTTTTTCCTCCCATTTAGTCCTGCAGAGACTGTTTATTTTTAAATTTTTAGTCAACTCTGGCAATAAAATAGACAAGAACAAACTTTATCTGAACACTAACAAACGTTTTTTGCAGCTAAGACAAAAAATGAAAATGTATTTAAATCGTTTGACAAACTGTAAAATAAGGATAAAATGTCTCAATAGTTTTTGTTTATAGCAAAATAAAGCATTTTATTTTATGTCAGATTTTTTGTATGGGCTGATTATGAAGTTTGTTCAACTCTTAAAACACTTCTTTTACTTTTTTATTAATCCCATTAATTTTTTTTGAATAGCACAACAGCTTCATGAAGAAACTTCTCAAGACAAAAAGAATGACGCCTGACATTTTACTATGCACTTAAACAAACATGTATTCATGAAGAATTCCAGTAAACTTTAACTTATCCTACTTTGACCAGCAGATGTCAGGCTTAACCTCAGATTCAAGCTTCAGTTTATACTTTTCTCATTTTGTAATTTTTTTTATTTTATTTTACCCCGATGACAAAGTTCTCCAGGGCAGGAAGTTTATTTTATAATTTAATTTTATTATTTTTTGAAATTCCATGTTTCCAATTAACACTTTTTTCTTAAATATTTATAGTTCTACAAATGGCCACTAGGTGGCAGAATGGTCCTGCTCTGATAGATGACAGATTTCACTTGTAGGGTTTTAAAATGTGACATGAGGACGAGCGTGGATCAATCCAGCACAAAAGAGAAAGATCTAACATGCAATTTTGATGGAAAAAAATGGCTTTATGCTTAAAAAAAAGAACATTTCAGAGTTTTAAATGACAAAACTGTGACTTGTTTTTATTTTTAGTGCCAGTTGCTCCAATGGGAAAAACGCAAAATGAGAGAAATGCTGCGTTCATGTGGTGTTGGAATGATGGGAAAAATGCCTTTCAGACTCTGAAAACACACAAGAACGTCATAAAAACAACAGAACTGAATGCAGAATAACCTTCTGCACCTACAAAGGTCTCTGCAGTGCAGCACAACAGAGGGCTTATCCCCCCCCCCCCCCCCCTGATTTATGATAAAAAAAAGAGTTTATTGATGATCCTGAACTGATTTTGAGCCTGGAGGTTTCATGTAAACGTATGGAAATAAGGGAATAAGATAAACATTAAAGCAGAGAGGGAGGGGAGGGGGGCATTTTTGGCACACCACCTTTTATTCATGCACAACAACTGAAGTCACCAGATCTTTATCGCCGAAGAAACCCTTTGTCCGGCTGAACGGAGCTGCTGCTCTAGAGACGTTTCAAAACACAAACCAGGAGAGTGACGACACCGGCGACCACGACGCGGCGGAGCTCCATCACGCCACTCCTTCGTCTGAGTCCAGGAGGGCGGTCCTGCTGCAGAAGACGTCCGCCAGCATGTGCTTGGGGATCTCGGAGCCGCGGACGTGCAGCGCGTAGCAGGCGTCCTCCACCTTGCCCAGGCTCTGGCGCAGCGTGTGCAGCTTCTTGGACACCTCGTATGGACCCGTGTTGCCGATGTAGGAGAAGCCGTCGTGGATCTGCCGCAGGAACTGGCTGAGCTGGAAGGGCGTGTCGATGTCCCCGTTCCCCACGCTGCTGATGCACATCCGCATCAGCTCCCCCGTCAGATCGGCCACGCCCAGGAGGTAGTCTGAAGGCGTCACGTGGAAGGTCAGAACCTGGGCTCCCGGCGCCGGGCCTTCAGCGGAGGCCTGCAGGGAAGCACACGTGGCGTTCTTAGAGGGCGCCGGCACAAACCCACCTGGAACCTTCTGCTGCTAAATCTATGGAACCGAAGGAAGACGGCTGTTCCAAAAGGTCACCTTAGGGTCGCCCCCCTCGGCTCTCATGTACACCAGTCTGGCATTGATCTCCTCCAGGCTGATGAGGCTGCGATGTCGGATGTAGTGCAAGAAGGAGACGGCCTCCACATACTCCTGAATCCCTGGTGAAGACAGAAAGCGGTTAAACCACCAAACCTGGAGCTTCAGTGCGTTTGGCGTTCGAGCCCGGCCTGTTTGTTCGCCGCAGATCCCAGGTGAAGATAGGGTTTAAATCAAAGGGCCTTCCTGTCTCTGAGGGTTTCTGTGTGGAGACTGAGATGACCCCTCGTTTGTTTCCAGCTCCTGAGCAAACAACAATCAAATAATCACAGGATGGAAGACTTTTGTGTCTGGAGTTTACCTTCAGCGCCGCGGCCGGCCTTTAAAGCGGAAAAACCGGCCCCCACATTCAGAGACTTCAACCTTCAACACCACCTCTAAATGCTGAGTCAGGCGCATGGAGTAGTGCAGCTTTCTAATGGAAAGATTCCTCCTCTGCCATTTTAATATTTTACCGTTTCAAAATAAAAGTCCAAATGTTAAATACTAAACATAATAAACTATCCAGCTTTTAGGATTTTTCAATCGGTTTGTTTTTAATGAAAGTTTTGCAAACAAATGAGTTTCTTTGCGAGAAAAAAACCTCCAGCATGGTGGTCGTCTAGAGCTTTTGTCAGACTTTCTATACATTTACGCTCATGTATGTTATATAGTTTATGTTCTATATCATATACATTTTTGCATTTCTTTTTTTAACAAAAAATAAAATTTCAGTTCAAAACGCAAGTAAAATGAATTGTCTTAATTATAGTTAAAGCCGTGAGTGGCATTGTATGGCTTGGCCCCCTCCCTGAGTGTAATGCCACTTTTGCTAGATCGCCATGGTAACGCAGTTCAAAATCTACAAACTTTAAAACCAAAATGCTTTTCCCAGCGAAGCCCGAGGAGTTAGGAGGCGATGGATCGAGTTTAAATTTGTAGCTGGGGGGGGGGGGGGGGGGGGGGGGGGGGGGCTCTTCCTGAGGTCAAAGGTCAACAAAACTTCAGTTGGGGTTCTAGACTTTAGCTGGCATTGTGTGTGGGAAATTTGGTGAAGACCACTCGAACGAAAGGCAAAATGTGAAGATTTTATACTTTGCCACCAAACGGCCACCAAAGCTGTAGGCCGTGTGGCCATCCCATAATAATTTCAAAACTTCCGTTGGACCCCCGACGCGAGTGTTTTGGATTCGTTGGTGGATTTTGACATTTCTTTTAGCCCTGTGAGGGGTTTCTGGCCCCATTGCTTTTTGGGCGGTTTCTCTCACTGTGATGTCGTCTTTTTTTTTTTTTTTTTTTTGGGGGGGGGGGGGTCATTTAGCATTCCCAAAATTCATTTTCTCTGGGTTCTTTGTGGTTATTATCCAAAATATCTGAAAATATCCATCTATCTAGTGGAATCATGTGAAACACTCACTGTGTTTATTATTCCCGCCTGTTTTCCAATAGGATTGGTTGATTTGAAGGGTTGTTTTTTTGTTTTTTTTTTAACATGTTGGTGCACCAAAATATCCCAAAAATCTGAACCAGAAATAGGGATGTGTACGGATCCCCGGTATTGGACGAGCCCCGGGGAAACATTCATCAAGACCACAGTATGGTTAAGATCTAACCTCAACGGTTCTGCTGTCGGTACTGGAGAAGTCGCTTTTTTGTGTCCCAGAAGATCTAAACATTATCTGCTATATTTAACTCACCAAGTCAGTCAATTGTCAGTTAAGTAATGATGATATTACAGTTTTTCTCCATTGGTTTGGCTCATCTTTTGAAACAGAAATTACCTTCTCAAAACAACATGGACAAACTTCCAAACCACTCTGAAATTGTTCACAACAGAATGGCATTTCTCATTAGTTTCTTCAAATTGCAAATGTCTTAGTACATGTCTCAATGTCTCTGTACATCTTTGCAAGTGATTAAGTACAAGTAGCCTTCATTTAGCACAGATTCTAGGTGAATAGATCTTGTTGATCTAAACTGATTGTTGATTCTCAGTCTAATGGTTGTTCTCTCCAAAATGAGTCGGCATCATTTCATTGTGTGAGTCATCACATGCACAATAGTCTGTTCAATTGTCAAAATCATTCAAGAACATAATACCATGAATACGATATATGAATCACTTGGAACATTTGATACATTTACTACAGCAATTGACAGTCAGGTGAAACTGGAACTTGACTAACGAAGGAGGATGTCCCAGGCCAACGAGGGAGCAATATGACTGTGTGCTGCCATATCTGAGAATGGTGTGGCCACTCACATCCCCAGTCTTGGCCCGTACAATACACAGAAGATCCTCATCTTCTTTGTCCGCCTTCATTTTGATTTGATCCCTGAAACTGAGAGAGGTCTCTTAGGGCCTCACCTACCACTATATGTTATTGTATGGGACAATGTGAATTTCCACCATAGCCCCGCTCATCAGGGCCTGGTTCACTACTCATCCAAGGATGGTCATATTGTTCCTACCACCTTACTCTCCTTTTCTCAATCCTATTGAGGAGTTTTTCTCCGCTTGGAGGTGGAGAGTGTCTGAGCATCGAGCTCAAGATCAGAGGTCCCTGCTCCATGCAATAGATGCTGCGTGTGAGGATGTTGCAGGAGATCAGTGTAGGGGATGGTTGCCACATGCACGCCGTTTCTTCCCTCGTTGCATCACAAGGGAGAAAATACGCTGTGATGTGGACGAGAATCTGTGGCCAGACAGACAGCAGCGTGAGGACGGCCAGCAGGGTGAGGACGATGGCCAGGAGAGGGAGGGTGAGGACAGCGACCAGTGAAGAACTGTTAGTTGTTAAACTCAACCATTATTTACAGCACTGTAGGCTGCAGATCATTTTCATTGTTTTTTGTTTGTGTTTAAATTATAAAGTATATTATGTTGTATACATTTTCTTTTTATTCTGATGTATGAAAGTTACTTTATGTGTGTGAATGATAATGGTTAGAATTTCCTTGGCAGTATGAGTGCAATGTGTGCAGTTATACCTAAGAGGCTACTCTCACCCTAAAGTCCTTTTTCTTTTTTTCAGTTTTTTACAACATTGTATTCTGTTAGCTATACAAAAACAGAACAGTAACCATCGTCAATAAAGGACTAAGCTAAGACTGAAAGGTGGACATGAGGGATATTTCAATGGTGCTCTGCTATAGTGACAAAGCATCTAATCATTTTGACCTGCAGTGCTTACACAATGCCAAAGGGACAAAGTATTTTGGGGGCACTGACTGTTGAAAGGAGAAGGAAATTTAGTTTTGACACAGGAGTGATTTGCTTTGGGAGAGATATGGCTTTTGCAGGTTAACCATGGCGTTGTGCCGAACCGTCCACATTATTTTGAGAAAAGTACTAAGAGTGTTGAGAACGTCCGGTCTGATCAAGAAATGAGCCAAAGCAATTGAGAAGGATCTTTGCCTTTTTGGTGGCACTGACTCTTTACATGGGAAAGGAATTTAGTTTTGAAGCATGAGTGAACAGTTTTGGGAGATATATTAGGTTTTGCAAGTGAATTTTTGCGCTAAACTGTAAGACTGTTTTGCCAAATCATCTTAGAGTTTTGAGAATTTAATTTCTGTTTCAAGAAATGAGCCAAACCAAAGGAAAAAAAACTGTAATTTCACTATACTCGCTGAAGAGGAGAGGTCTGTCTGGTTCTTTTTGTGCATGGGGGGCGGGGCTTTTGTTCAGACAGCAAATGCCGTGTAGAATTAATTAAACCTGCACTGGAGCGCCCCGACTATCGTGTCAACCTGCTGCTATGATGACCGTATTTAGCGCTCTCTGTGTAGAACACACTGGAGGGGGCGGGAAAAAACGACATGAACAGGTGAACAGGTAGATAGGAAAAGCAGGTAGAGAGCTGGGGGAGGGGCTTTGGCTTCAAACTCTAGATGGAAAGACGGCATCTGATTCAGACGCAGCTTTCACTGCAGGAGTTGAAGCAGAGACTTTCTCTGGGATGATTTTATGAACCCAAGCATTTATTTAATTTGTTTTATATTAACATCATGACAGCAATTCATTGCTGTTTATTTTTCTTTACATACCTTTTTTTCATGTATTTTACTTTTAAAGTTGGAAAAACGTATAAAGTAAAATGTTTTGTTAAAAAGAACAGTGTTGCATAATGAGGAAATAAAACACTTTATGTTCTTAATTTATTTATTTATTTATTTTTCTTCCTTAAAAAGTACCGTTAAAATGCCGGATCGATAAGCATCATCAATAAGAGTAGTAGTACCGTTAAAACATTAACGATACCCCTACCCAGAAACCCCCCAAAAGGAAGCCGTCTGTTCACATGTGACCCTCAGAGGCTGGGATGGACGGGAAAAGGTCACACAGGCCGAGAGCTCTCTGCCAGAGGCCGGTATGACCTTTGCTCTTTGCTGGGATTACAGGACGACCCGTCCCAACGCTAACTAATCAGAAAAAAACTGCAGGGGGGGGGGGGGGGGGCTTCTCCGTCTAAAGTGTTTGGAGAAGTTCAGGGTTCAGCGTTTCAGCCGTGTGGAGCACAGTTGACTCTCCGAGGGTTCGATGCCGGTTAATGTTTGAGCCGTCAGCAGAGCGACGAGGGAATCATGGGAAAAAAGAAAAAACCTCCCTGGTTTCAGTGTCACGTTGCTGCAGTCGAGCTTATCAGAACACGCTTATCACTTAACAATCGTGTTCAAATTTAGCCACAATATCTCTGATGGTTCCTATTCCAAAGGCCGCACAAACACGCCTGGAGACTTTCCTTCTGACCGACATTATCACAATCTACTAAAGCGCCGAGAAAACGGGGGGGAAATGAAAGCGCTAATTGGTGGAAACTGCCACCGGTCACGTCGTGGAGGATACAGCCGCGATTCCTGACTGACCGCAGTCGACAAATGACCCCCCCCCCCCCAGCAGCTAGATAACGGCAGACTCTCATTCTGCCTAATGTTTTCCTCCAGACTCTGCAGACATCGCGGCTACGCCAAGAGAAAGTCAGAAAATGACTTTATCAGAGGGCGCGGCGATCTTATCCAGGCCTCCATCAAGGTCACGCTCTCGCACCATCAGCCGCTTTAAAAGCAACACAATAAATGTTTTTATTTAAAAAAAAGGCCTTTTTCACCAAAGACCCACTCTGATGAAAACGGTGTTTTTGCTGTTTTTAACGTGTTCTTGTGGCGTTTTGCTGAACGGAAGATTCTTCTTAAATTTGCAGTCGTTGTGAATCGGGAGCAGACGAAAAGATGCAGTTGGAATAACTCAGGGGTAAATTTCTAATTAACTTCTGCCGCTCTGTAGAAAACGTGTCCTAGAAAACGACACAGGTTTGCCTAAAAACTGCATCCTCATAATCAAAAGACCACTGGGAAGTCTTGGAAATGGACTTTCATGAGAATTTTCACGTTTTATTGGCAGAATTGTAAACTAGGACGAGAAAGACTTTGTGGTTTTAGCGTTTGCAGGTCAAAGCTGGAGGAAACGTCTGGATGTTTGTGACCTTTGAGCCTGCCAGCACTGCAGGGGAGACTGTTGTGTCATCACTGCAAATGTGACCATAGGGGCTCAGCCCCCACCCCCCCCAGAAACGTAACCTGAAGCAAGTAAGCTAGGAGGAAGGTATGTACCGAGCACGCAGAACGGACTGTGAAGTCCCACTCCCATCATCCTTTGTTCTATTTTCATAGCTTTAGAATTCCGATGACGCTGTTTTTTAGCCAAAAATCAAAAGGCCGATGATGTTTTCTAGGGCATAGTTTCTGCAGAGCGGCAGGAGTTTCTTAGAACACATTCTCCATCTACCTTACACCCCCCCACAACCCTAACCTAACATTCGCGGTGCGACAGAAATGGTGAGCAACATGGTAGCCATCCAGGCGTCCAGTTCTGATCCAGACTCCAGCTCAGACCAGGAAAACAGAGACGTCCATGGATCTGCTTGTCTGCAAATGGATCATCAGAATGGAGCAGAGCTGGGAGCTTGTGGCGCCCAGCTGATTTTCTACGTCAAAACTGAGTTTTTTTCATCTGCTCCTGATTCACAACGATTTGAATAAAGAAAAAAATTGCAGAAATGCAAATTTGACCTTAGTTGTCTTTATCCTCCGTCATTAAAAAAGTGCCACAAGAAGATGTTAAAAACAGCCAAAACCGGAATTTCATCATTTAAGGCGCAGGGCCGAACAAAGTCAGCCATCTTTATTAGCTGCATAAGTTTGGGAGCAGCAGAGTTGCAAATGCAGTTTTCCTTTAGTTCAGGTTTCGGAGGAGTTTCCTTTTTCGGTGCAGGTGAATGACAAACTCACCCGGAGTAAAAGCTCGGTGAAACTGATGGATGTCCTCTCCTCTCAGCTCCTCAGCGACCTGACCGATCTTCTGCCTCACGCCCTCCAGCTTTAGCTCCGCCTCCTTCAAAACCTCCTCCGTGTTGGGAACGCTTCATGAAATACAACATAGATTTTAGCTGATGGGAAACCAAAGTCAGCACGTGATCAAACATGAATTTCAAACATTTAGTTGTTCTCAACAAACGTTCCTTTCCACACATTCATGACTCAGTTTTTGTGTTGTTTTTTTAATGCCAAGGCTTTCTGCCCAAACAAAAACTTTCAAACGAGAAGACTTTTTCCAACACTGTTCCCTCTGAAGCAGAACCTACTTGGTCACTCTGTGGAGGAGAAAAATGGTCCTCTTGCTTTCGATCGTGATGTCTCGACTGATCTTCACCAGTCGCTCGTATTTGTCGTGTTTGGTGTCGAGTTCCTGCTGGAAAACTACAGCACAAAAGTGTGTTATGTTGGAAAGAGCTGCGACACGGATGCAGAAAAACCTCGAGGTTGCAGGCACCTTTGAAAGCAGCAACGACCGGTGAGGAGCAGCTTCCCGTGTTCTGCTCCCGAGCCGCATCGCCGTTTTTCCGTGAAGATCCGTCCCCTTATGGAGCAGAAGAGGTCACATAGTAATGCAAAACGTCTCCAACAATAATATCTGTGACATCATGCTGCTGTGTGTTTCTTTAGGTTTCTTCTACGTGGCATTTTATCTTCATGTGATGCAGAATTCTGTGTTTAAAAAAAAAAACTGAAGCAAACACAGTCAGGTCACATTTATGCTTTTTAAGCAGCTTAAATTTTAAAGAAGACAAAGGTAAGCTTGCACATTATGCATGTACTACATGGGAGCTAGTGTACCATGCGGGAGATGGTGTACTACGAAGGAGCTTGTGCACTACATGGGAGCTTCTGACCTTTGACCTTCACTGAGGACAGATGAAAATGCATACATTGTAAAGCTGCACTGAAGGTTGTGGTTGTTGTTTTTATTTTAGAACATTGTTAACTTCTGGGCACAGAGACTGGGGCAGTTTCCACTGTTTTATATTATTGCTGCTGGTGTTTAGATTTTATTCTCTGTACAGACGGGAGTGTTAGCTGTAATCCAGTCACTCATTCATGTTTACAGTTTTTAGGATTAGCTTTGGAATGTACCAACACACGGTATCTCCTCTAAACACTAACAGACGCGATTAAAAACCATCCTTGTGGATATAAGTGATAACTGATGGAGAAAATAGTTATAATTTCAGAAAAATATAGCAGAGAGAATCTCATCTGTCTGAGGCAGTAATTTCAAACGAGGGCGGGATTCAAGCTAAATTCCAAAACTAGCCCAGGATTTCATCCTCTTCACCTAAAGGGCATAATATTTATTTAAATGTTAAAAATCTAGACTAGACTCACCCTCTCGCTTCTTCATGACTTCAGCGATACTCTTAATCTTTTTGAATTAGTTTTGAGCACAAACAAATGTCTCGAATAGCTAACCACCCGAGAGGTCTTCTCCCCAAACTGAAATCTCCTGCTTTTAATTAAATTTTAGATAAATGCTGGTTTTGGGTGAGAAAAAAAAAGTTCTTTGGATCAGTTAGATACTAACCATTTCTTTATGTCCTGCCGAAAATTTTGAAAAGCGCGATTTAGTTTGTAAATGAAAGAAATCACCATAATTTTAGTGGCAGGCATTCGTGCGGACCTCTTGTTCAGGGGCCTTTACCGCTGACGTAGCCGCAAGTTCCGACAAGTGCATTGTGGGAGATGTAGTATACATTCAGAACAATATTCATGAAGTTATCCTTTCGGACTTAAAATAAATAAATACAAAATATAACCACCAATATTTTTTATATAATTATATAAAACAACCATAAATTGAATGTTTACATATAAAAACAAACAAAAAATGCTGTTTGTTTTTCTTTTAAGAGCCACAGAGATTATGTGGTGGCATGTTCTTTCAGGCTGCTGTTATAAATTAACCTAATGTATCATTCAGTTCTTATCTGATCACAATTGATTTGTTTTTATTGTTCCAAAATAATTTTTAAATCACAAAACTTGTCTTCATCCCTGTTGACATTCCTGCTTTGTCTGCATTTCATCCCAGTGACCTCCATAATAAAACAGATTTTTCCTGAATCTTAAAATAGCGTTATTTAACACAAAGCTCCCTAAACCAAGTCTAATAAGTGAATATTGTTTCAAGTGAAGTATTTTATTTTGAATTCTAAATCCCTAAAAACAAAGTTAAACTTTGTCCCTCACATAACTTCCAACAGAATTATGATGAATGTGTCTATGGCCCTTTTTATTATGTTTTATAACAATAGTACTTACTTTCATTCCTACGGTGAAAACTACAATTTTTTTAAATTTATGCTCAAGACAAAGTCGCCTTTTTTCACTTGTGAATTTCACGTTATAAAATTAATAATGTTTTGTGTTTTTTTACCGCTCTTTTAATCACAACAAAACAACATTTTGTAATTCATTTTGAATTGTTTTGAAACGTACTTGACAAATCAAGCTACCTCATAATAAGAATGCATATTTTTATTTTAAAGGTAAGAACTTCAATGTTTTTAGTAACATTACTGATATTATTATAGTAGTAGGTTTAGGGGAATCAACCTGGATGAATGAAAGTCTTCATAAAGTTACTGGTATTATGGATAGAACCCATTCATACCGTTTTTGACAAAAATCTGACTTTTGAATAATATTGAGAATTAAAATACAAATGAAACATTGTTGCGCTTTGTCTTTTTTTAACCAAATTTCTAGCTTTTTTTGTTATATACTATCATTTTTGCGTTTTAGTTTTTTATTTTTACCAAAACTTATTAGAAAGGTATTAACTTTTTTACTCATTAATTTTTGTTGTTTACATGCCGGCCCTGGATTTTTTGTAGTAATAATAACTTTTCTGTGTAAAGTAACTAATGATACTCCTGACGCTAGTTTAGGAGGAATTGGCATGGGGGGGGGGGGGGTCATCAGTAAAAAGTCTCACGTTTGAAACAATCACTGTCCTTAATTAAACTGTCAAATATTGACTTTTATTCTCTTCTGACTTTCATTATTATTAGTATTTTCATTTTTTAAATAAATATCTCAAAAATGTTGCGTTCAAGGAATTCCAACGAGCCACGATATCTGGCAAAGATGCATTTGCGGTTCATTAAAAAAGTCACAGAGTTTGGGATTTCTCTGTTTAGACCCAGAACCGCACTAGTTCTGACCACGGTTCGCATAGAACCTCGTCTAAGTGGCTCACGAACGGAACCGAGAGCGCCCATCCTCTGCTTAAAGAGTTCAAACTTCTGCAAAAGTTCGCCGTCTCTCCGACGGCTCATGACACGCTCTCCGAGGGGGAGGGGCGTGTGCTTTGACGTCATCGAGGGCTTGACCACAGAAAAGGCACAGAGGCAGCGCACGTAGCCGCGCCATGCAGTACACAGAGTTCCAGACGACACCGGGCGAAATGCCTCCTTACGGCTCCTGAACGCTCCGTTTGGGGCGCGTGCTGCTCTTAAATGACTGAAGAAACGCGTACAAATGGAGGAAAATGGCGGGCGTTTGACTTTTTCTCTCCTTTTTTGCTCGTCGTAGCTGGGCAGGGGCTCGTCTCCAAAGTTGTCGGTTGACAGGACTGGAATTAAAAAAAAAAAAAAAAAAGATCCTTCAATATGGACAAGCAGCAGCAGAGCGAGCTGGACCTGGACCGGGACCGGCAGTACTGTGAACTTTGCGGGAAAATGGAGAACCTCCTGAAGTGCGGGAGGTGCCGGAGCTCCTTCTACTGTAGCAAGGAGCACCAGAAACAGCACTGGAAGAAGCACAAGCTCATTTGTAAGGAGGTCGAGAAACCCCTGCCCCTCAAAGTGAAGTCTGAGCCGGGTCCGCCGCCCGGGGGGGACGCACGGGCGCAGAAACCCCCGGAAAAGAGCCCCCCCGAGCCGGCGGACCCGGCGCAGGCGGCACCTGAAGTTTCCGCGGGAGAGGACGGCGGCAGCCCCGCCACGCCGAACGGCCAGGTGAGCTCGAGCCTGCAGAAGCTCGCGCTGGAGGTGATCGTGCCGTGCATGAACACGCACGGCATCTGCGTGGTGAACGGCTTCCTCGGGGAGGAGACCGGCCTGAGCGTCCTGGGGGACGTCAAGGCCCTGTACGAGACCGGCAAGTTCACGGACGGACAGCTGGTCAGCCAGAAGAGCGACTCCACGCGAGACATCCGCGGGGACAAGATCGCCTGGATCGAGGGCCGAGAGCCCGGCTGCGAGAAGATCCAGTTCCTCATGGGCCGCATGGACGATCTGATCAGACACTGCAACGGCAACCTGGGAAACTACACCATCAATGGAAGGACAAAAGTAAGTATCTCACCTGGTGAAGGTGCGGAGACACCTGACCACGCACGTGACCTGGCTCTGCAGGCTTCAAAAATGAAGATTTTTTTAAGGGACTCCATCCCCAACATGGCCATGCGAGTGTTTTTGTTTTAATCCAGCAGGATTGAGCAGGAAAAGGGGCAAAATAGAATATTTAGCACGTGACATATTTGCTAAGTACTTGTCTGAATTTTAAATTACTTTTTATATGGTCCAAACAGAGTTATGCATCTTTATTTGTCACCCAAAGCATATACAAATTGTCCCTGTTGTTGCAGTTGTTGTTTTTAAGTGTGTGTGGCGTAGAAAACAGTAGCCTGAAGCCACGTGGGGCTGTGAATCATTTACTGGAAAGGTCTGTTGCTTCCTGACCTGGCGTGACCCCGGCAGCATCAAGGCGTGCAGGCGGCTGTGATGACTTCAGGTCGGTGCTGCAGACGCATCATTAGTGAGACGGATCGTTTCCCTCAGGAAGGCGAGATGCTGTCAGTCTGCTGTCCTGGGAGGACTGAATTTACCTGTCGCACGTGCGGCAGAGACATATAAGTTATGTCGTCTCTGCACCATGGGTGTCTTTTGGTTACCTGCGTGGTTTCAGCTGCACGCAACCTCTGCCCTCCCCTGACCTTATCTGATGATGGTGGTCAATATGAACATGGAAATCTGCTTCTGCCCTCAATTTCCCAAGGTGATCCGGTGGGTGGGGGGCATTTGGTTTTCATGTTACAGAAGTTTAGCTCAACCTATTTTCTACGTCACAAATGGGATCGTATTTTTTTAAACGGCATGTCTAGAAATGCAGTTTTAATTGTAATATTCTAGTTATCAGAAAAATGTTACAAAAAGGGACCAAAAAAAAAAAGACCAAAATATTTGTCAGACTAAAGCCACATTTGTCATAGCAAAGCAGTCATAAGTCAAACTTTAATCCATCCATGCTCAGGATGAATCACTCAGCGAGGCTCTGACTACAGTACCCATAATGCTTCAGCAATTGACCAAGCAGTGCGGCTTTGAGATTTACCAGTCCTACTAAAACATTTTGACTGACTTGAGGGCCACGTGTCACCAAAAGTCTGTTCTTATGGTCCACTAATACAGGTGGTCACACAAGTAACCCTGTTAAATAATTTTCTCTTTGTTTTATTCTTGCCAAAAAAAACAATAACTGGTACAATCATAAATGCAAAGACTTGTGACCCGAATGGTTTTTGAAAGACCCACTCCAGTAAAATAAATTATGATTTTAACATGTTTTTGTGGCATTTTTCTGATGATCATAGATAGATAGATAGATAGATAAGCAAGCCCATTCATTTTCTATATTCTGTTTAGTCCCGGGTGTGGGTGAAGGCAGGGGACACCCTGGACAGGTCGCTAGTTTGTCGCAGAGTATTATATATAAAGATAATTTAAAAAAAAAAGTTCCACCCCATTCTGACGCATTCACCTGCAGACCACTAGGTCCATGTACGTCTTTGTTTTCCTAGTCTGAGCTGGAATCTGGATCTTAACTGTACTATTGGACAGCTCTGATATTGCTCACAGAGAGTGTAAACAAAGGGCTGATGGGACATGAGGGCAGGCTTACTCCCTGACCTCGTGTCTAATGAACTCCTGCTGCTCTGCAGAA
The DNA here is from genome assembly GCA_037389245.1 of Oryzias sinensis. Lineage (NCBI taxonomy): Eukaryota > Metazoa > Chordata > Actinopteri > Beloniformes > Adrianichthyidae > Oryzias > Oryzias sinensis. The sequence goes on from CM074500.1 coordinate 2,201,759, forward strand.
ACCTATATTTCTTTTATTTTTTGCTAAAATCGGCACAATCACGATTAAAAGACTACGGTCTTTCGAAATAGATCAAAGGATGATCAGGGCTGGACTTTAAGTGTTGAATTCTACAAACCTCTGCATTAAGGAAAAGTTTTGCATCTTAGCAGACTTGCTAGTGATTTAATTATGGATGTATGTATGATGAATCAAAAAGTTAAATGGGAGTTTTATGGTGAATTATCCTGTATCCGCTTTCTTAAAAAAACAAGTTTGTGTAATGACCCATCCTAACTGGGCACGGCCCACCTTTTGCGTGCTTCAGGTATTTTCCGTCAGGAAGTTTTTATTGTAGGGTGCTGTTATTTTTAGGCTCCCCCCTCTATCCTGAAGCATTGTTCCCCTCTTTGGTGGACACGCATCTCCTTTAGGAAGGAGGCGCGGCGGGTTTCGGGCCGCTTCGGAGTCGGACACGGTTGGGAAATGCAAGCTTTCTTCTGCTGCTGCTTTGCAAACACTCTGTTGAACGGGGGCCAGAAAAAGCCAGCATGACTTTGCACAAATGGAGGGCCCACATGTATCAGTGGCTCAATGGAAGGACGTTTGGCAAAGGCGGCGACAAAGGGAAAAGAGTTCGTCCAAACAGTTATTAAAGGCATTGTTTCCATTTCCAATTTTCACGTGATAACGGTTTAGATAGTAAAACATGTTTGACTGCAAACCTAGAACACGGAATGCCGTCTCGATCAGAGCGTGTTAAAACATAAAGCTAGATTTGTTTCTGGTAGTGAATGAGTCTTATGATGAACTTTAACCTGCTAAAGCTAGCATTAGCATTGTTTATTTCAATGACTTATATCGCTAGAGGAGACACGCCCACTTGGGAAGCCTGGCCGACGGTGACGGAGTCCGACGCCATCTTGGTGAGGTCGACGGCGCCCACATGACGATTTCTATAGCCTTTAGTGGCATTTAAGTAACTTTTATATCATTTATAAATATTTATGTTTAGATATATTAATACATATATATAAATATATGTATATAATTTATATATATATACACATAATTTGTTGTTAAATAAGAGAAACAGTCAGCCTTAAAAGCTCAAACTTTAATGAAAAATGCATAGTTGCAGGACTTCTTACAAAAAATTTATTACAGAGAATTTTTAAAAATAATTTTTAAACATGTAGAAGTTTTAGACCTCTTTGACATGTAATTTAAATTATTTAGAAAAGCCCAACATGAATGGAAGTCAATAATAATAATAAATAACAATATATACATAAGTCAATAAAAAATAATAAAAATTCAATAATAATAAATGAGAACAAATCAATAAGTCAATAATAATAAATCAATAATAAGTCAACAATAAGTCCAAAAGTCAACAACAGATTTACCCGTAAAAAAAGAAGAAAAAAGGAAAAACGATAGATTTACTGATTCATCTGAGCAGTTTGTGGAAGACAGATGCTATGATTCTGGGTTTCAAGCTAAAAGTCTGGGCTCTTATCAAAATCTGTTTCCACAAATGTTTTGAACAGTCAGACTGTATTACTAGTTGGTACCACAGTGATCCATCTGGGTCAACTCTTTTTACTGCTAAGGCCCACTTTATCCTGAAGTCTGAATCCATTGGAAACCTGCAAGAAAAGTTCAGTCACTGAGTCAGAAATGTATAAATCTATATTACCATATTAGGCAAGTCCTAGTATACTGTACATAGGTTTAACAAAATCAAATGTGCATTTATGTCGACAGCAAATTATACGTACATCATCCCTACATGTAGCCCTGCAGCATCATGCATGTCAACATGTGTTCTATTAATGAAGCCCCTGCAGCATTAAATGAGAAAAATTATAATAGTTACCTCTGAAATGCTATGCCTTCCTCCTTCCTGGACTAATTTCTTCGATTTTGGCCGTTGAAACCCGCACTATGAACTGGAATTCTGCAAAAAATGTGCTCACATGCACTGCAGCAGTGACTCGACCTCACCAAGATGGCGGTGCTCTCCTTCCATGAGGAACCACGTGATGTCTCCTCTAGCGATAGAACTCATTGGTTTATTTGGCTTTTGTTCGTGTCCCAATTCCATCACTGCTCCCCAACCTCTATATAGTATATAGGTCTATATAGTACGGACTGCACAAAACCCTGGATTGTAACGCAATGTCAACCATGCTCACAACTTTTTTTTATTTTTTATAACCGCATAAGTCGATCGATGTCACTCGTTTTCCAAATTAAAAACCCAACAATTATGAACATTTCTGAATCCGCTGTGTTCTGATGATGAAAACGTCGTGGATTTAAAAAAATAAATTTAAATACAATATTTCTACATAATTTGTTCAAATGCAATGCATTGTGGTGTAAATCTGCTCATCTAGTGAGCATGGATACACACTAGTTTCAAAGACTTGTGGGAAATTTTTGGAATTGTAGATTTGGACCTTTCACTGTAAATGAGAATTGGACTGAGTGACCCCCCCCCCCCCCCCCATGGGGGTCATGTTTGTGCAGTTTAGTCTGTTTGTATTATTTTATTCCTGGGTGAACATTAATTTCTGTTGATGTTGTGCATCACATCCACTTACGTCTGCAGGAACTTGGTGTTTCTGCACATGCTCAGTAGACGTTTGATTAGGAGAAGAACCCCTAACGCAGTGGTCCTCAACCCCTTTGTAAAAGGGAGGTTAATGGTTATTTAGGCACCTGTTAAGAAACTTTAGCGCAGAAAATGTTAAAATAAATAAATAATGAATCAAGATTTATGTAAAAACAAAACATGAATAAACTTTTAGCTCTAAAAGTTGATCTGAGACTTTGTTGAGTTCTAATGAGTTATAATAATATTCTGTAAAAAAAAAAAAGTCGCTTTTATTAAAGCTTTACAAATCAGAAACAACTTCTACAAATCAACAAGTTTCCTTCACCGAATCCTCATCATCTGCAACAAAACAACCTACAAATGTTTTATTTTTGAACTTGATGTTTTGTAGTATTTTAATGTGAAAAGCAGATTTTCCAGAAACCAGAAGCTAAAAATGATCAAAGGCAAACTTTTGCAAGGTTCTGACCGGTCCGTGAAAATGTTGCCTGACATCAAACCGGTCCGGTACCTGGAAAGGTTGGAGACCGCTGCCCTAATGTCAGCCTGGTGTCCCATCACAGAATGGCTTCCTGGTTCTGCCTCATTTGTCACGGTGGAACGTCTTCAGACTCTCGTCTAACACGTCATACGTTCTGTTGAGAACAGGCGGAACAATTAAAAAAAAAAAGAAGATTTTTTGCCGACGCGTCAGTTGTTGGTCACTATAGGAGCTCATGCTAACGTCCCGAGAGGTTCGATCCACAATATATGGAGAGAGTTATGAAAATACAAAATAGTTCTCCTGTACATTTGTTCATTTAGGAAACTGAATCAGCTGCTGAAAAATGTCCTTAACACCAATCCAACAAATGCAGCTTTTTCATAAAATTTACTCAAAACCCATTTGAGGATCTTCAGCAACAGACCAACAGAAATGATTGGCTATGCAGCCAGACTCACTGCAACCCTGTTTTGTTTCATCTCCAAAAGATGCATTTAAAAAGATGTCCTAGCCTCAAGAAACCTCAGCAATTAACAAAAATAAAAAAAAGTCAACTAGAGACGCTAAAATCTGCGCAGCGTCAGATGTATGAAACGTCTGCTGGTTCCATAATGATCCAACTTCAGCTGATGCATGTGACTTTAGAGAAAACTTAGCATTGGTGGCGACTGCGGCTCTACCGCTAAAACAAAGTGGTTTAAAAAATATTTATGGCTTTTCAATCATGGGAAATATCATTAAAACATGTTTTTTTTTTAAAAAGGAACTTTTGAGCAGAATATTGACTCCAGAGGATTGTTTTAAAGAAATGTTGAAGTATTTTTGAGAGAAAACTCTTGTTTTTATTTGAATGTGAGCGTGAACACGTCCGACTTTGGAAGGAAGTTGACCTGAACATTTTGGTGGTTCAACAGCAGAGGAAGTCATGTGACGTCTGTCTCCGGAGCAACAGTGGGCTGTACATTATGGTATAGATTGTGTTCCTAATGACAGACAACGCCATCGTCTCTGAGCAACTGTTTGACCTGTTGGGCCTTAAAATTATTTTTTTTGGTGTAGATGGTGACTTAGAATGACCTTCTTAAATATTTATTTTTTTAAAGAGAGTTGTGAAGTTATGTGATTTCGGAGCATTCTTTTTTCAGGTAGAATTGCTTTTCTGTAAAAATGTAAAAATTCAAAACTTTAAAACTTTAAAAAAAAATTCTATTTGTTCATCAAAAATCTTGTGTGAAAACAAGTTTAGTTTTAAAACTGATATTTTGAAAAGGTAGTTTGCCATCTCTGGGTGGGTGGAGTATCCTTACCCCAGGTGGAGGAGTTTAAATATCTGGGGTCCTTGTTCACGAGTGAGGGAAGACCGGAGCGTGAGATTGACAGGCGGATCGGAGCGGCGTCCGTAGTTATGCGGTCGCTGTATCTGTCCGTTGTGGTGAAGAGAGAGCTGAGCCGAAAAAGCAAAGCTCTCAATTTACCGGTCGATCTTCGTTCCAATACTCACCTATGGTCATGAGCTCTGGGTCATGACCCAAAGAACGAGGCCCCGAATACAAGCGGCTGAAATGAGCTTCCTCCTTAGGGTGGCTGGACGCTCCCTCAGAGATAGGGTGAGAAGCTCGGCCACCCACGGAGAGCTCGGAGTAGAACCTTCTCCTCCACATCGAAAGGAGACAGTTGATTTCGCTTGGGCATCTAGTCCGGATGCCTCCTGGACCCCTCCTCCCTGGGGAGGTGTTCCTGGCATGTCCCACTGGGCGGAGGCCCCGGGGAAGACCCAGGGCACGCTGGAGAGACTATGTCTGTCGGCTGGCCTGGGAACACCTTGGGGTCCCCCCCCCCCCCCCAGAGGAGCTGGAGGAAGTGGCTGGGGAGAGGGAAGTCTGGGCATCTCTAATGAGACTGCTGCCCCCGCGACCCGGTCCCGGATAAGCGGAGGAATATGGATGGATGGAATTTTGAAAAACTTTATTTGGAAATCAAATTGAGTTATGAATTAGTGAATCTGTACGAAAGTGAGTTTTTAACAAACAAATCATCCCATCAAAATAAAAGTTAAATTTTTAGCGAAAAATGTTTTCAGCTGCTTTTTTATTAGCTTTGATAAACTAAACTAATTGACTTTGACTAATACGTTTGTACGGAGCCCCTAAAGGGTCATTAAAGGGAAAAAAAACTATTTAAGTTTAAAAAAAAAAACTAACCAGTTAGTGCCCGTTAGTAACCTGTTAGTGACGGGTGTGCACCAGTTAGTTGTTTTTTTTCTTAACTTGTTTTTTCCCCCCTTTTTCAGTGGCCCTTTAGGGGCTCCGTACATTTGTTTTAAAATGTATAAAGAATTCCAAAAATGGTTGAGGATGAAGCAAAAGCGGGGTATTGCTTCAGTAGCTTTTATTATTGGTTCATTACATATCCAAACGCCTGTCCTATGCATACCTGAAAACGGCAAACAAAGGGAAGCTGTTTGGTCATTGGCCGATGAGGATAAACTTCTTGTTAGCTGAATGGCAGCCTCATCTTCATCACTGTGAAGATCACTTGTTCTGTTCTACTTTTAGCTAGAGACACCATTAAAACTAGAAATTATCCAGAAGACTTGAAACTGATTCCAATTCTTTCAGATTTTTTAAATGTGTTTTTGATTTTTGAATTATAAACCTTTAAACGTTGTGGTTATTTCATCTTCATAATGGGTTTCAATGGGAGAGGCATCCAACATTTTCGCCAAAGTTCATCCTGTTTCGGAGCGTCTTATTTTGGCATTCTGTCAGCTACAGACACAATTAAAATTATAAAATGCTCACAAGGCTTTGGACTACAGCATATTTTAGTCTTGTGGTTATACAATTTACAGTTTGTTTTTCCACAAAGTGACTATACTTTTCAACAATCTTTCCCGCTCTGGCGTGACGTCATGCGCTGTGCCGGTCGACGGAGGAAAAAAGCCTTCAACTTTAACAAACAAAACTCCCTCAAGCCTAGAATGTGAAATCAATCCCAATAAAAAAAAATATAAAAACGTCGGCATTTTTGTTGACTTTTCAAAAATGTATTTTGTGTCAAGATGTTGGTTTTACTTTTCTTTTAAATCTCCCGGATGACATCTTTTTTGTTATTGTGCTGTTTTCACCTTATTTATGGTCAACTTTGATCATGTCTGTACGGGAATTCAGTTTTGAGCTGTTTAACATTTTTGGTTCGGTTGAGAATTACGCAGTTTACGCGTAGTTTATACGTAAATTATTACGTAGATCTTGCTCAATTGAATATGATTCATGCGAGATGAGTTGTGGTTTTTCACGACTTTTCAGGCATTTACCACCGGTGTAGGACGTTTATTTCGTTATTAAAATAACGCACAAATTGCTGACGAATTGCATACAAACAGCACAATAATCACACGGTTTGTGTTCTACATTGATTTACGTGTTCTTTGTGTGGTTTATTCGTACGTCTTCTCGTTAAGACATCAACTTTTCTCACTTTTCTTCACGTATGACCAGTTTTGACGTTTTTAGCATCCCGTCTGTTCTACATATAGTCTAGTAGCAGTGTGTGTTTGTGCTGCAGTATGGGAAATATTCAATTTAACGTTTAGGACGCTTCTCTGAACCGTTCTAGTCTGAGGCCAAAACTGTTCCTGCTCTCGTACTCAAGTGTTTTTCTTTAAGGTTATTCTACAAAAGTGATCAATCTATTGATCAGATCATTTCCTCTTTTTTTGTCACTTGCACATTTTACTACCAATGACTAAATTCAAAGTGTTAGAGAAAAATCCTTGGTAACCGTTGCCGATCAAATAGACGAGGCTCCTGTAGGATTGTGGGTCTTCCCATCACTCGCCTTGTCAGTCTGTTGTTACTTTCAGCACTACACTCTAAAAAGAAAAAAATTGATCCAACTTAAATTAGTCACTTCAATTGGTAACACGTAATTGAATTAAGTTTATGGTTAAGTTAATTTTTTATGTCTATCCAACCCAATTTAATATGTTGATCTAACTTAATATTTTTTTGTTTATACAACTTAAATGAACACATTTATCTAACTAAATATAATACAAATGTCTCACACTGCAAGGCAGGAGCTCACGTGTCGCAATCTCTGTCTTTGAAATTGGAACATACAATGTTGTTCCACACAAAGGAGTTGGTCATCATCCTCTCCCAAACTCTAACTCAGGGTGCAGAAAAAAATAAACATAACAGTTTAAATTACCAGTTAAAACAGAGTAGAACAGCTAGACAACAAAACACATGGACAAAAAACTCACACTTAAACCCCAATCTGCCCAGACAGGCAGAGAAAATGGTATCCCACAATTCCTTGCGTTGCCTTACGTTATGACGCATTGACAGCTTCACACCAAAGTTACAAAAACTTAATTGAATTAAGTTGATTGAAAGTAAAATAACTGTCAGACAAGTACGTGTTTTTTTTTAAGTTGAAAGAACGCAATTCATTTCAATTTTATTTATATAACCCAAATTCACAACAACAGTCGTCTCAGTGGGCTTAAAAAATTTATTTTCACCAAACTAAGTAATTAAGTTAGATCAATGTAAAAAGGTTTATCTTTCCAACTACAGCCCAAATACTCTTTTTAGAGTGTAAAGACCTTTTTAAATCAGTTTTGTGGATCTAGAAAAACGGGTTTGGATGTAGTTATGTTGTTCAGCTAAGGGCAGGAAAAACACCTTTCAAACAGAAATAAACTCTGAAGCTGGGGGAGGATTAACACTTAAGGACCAAAAGGGTCTATTACAAACCACAAAAGGCCATTTATGAAATCAGTTCAATTAAAACAAATCTTTTCCACCAAAAAGAGCAACATTTTCTGGAATTTTTAGTTGTAATTTCAGTAATAGTAGTTACTAAAATGCAATTAACCATTTTATTTTGAAAAATGTTGTTTCAATAAATGTGAAAAAGCTTTTTATAGTCAAACGCTAAATTTTAAAAAATGTTATGTAGTCAGCATTTTTAGTTATCTAAAAGTTTTAAATTTATTTAGTAATAATAATTTTATTTTGAAAAGACCTTTTTGTTTAGTTTGTATAAATGTAAACCTTTTTTATAATAAAATACTGAAAAAGTTTTACTGTTTTATTTTACAAGTATTGTCACAGCATGTTTTATAAATTTCTAAAAACTTAACTTTTATTGGTTACATAAAAAATAAGCCTTTTATTTTGGAAGGTTCACACTTAGTTCAGCTTCAGAAACGCTTTTTGGTCAAACACCAAATCTTTAATAGTTTTATATATGCAGTCGTAACATTTTTGTTAAATATCTAAAAAACATTATTTTCCTTTTTACTAATATGTAATTATAATCTTTTTATTTTAAAAGGCTTGTTCAGTTTCAATGCAAAGGGCAGGAATGTCCAAGGTCTGTCTAGTTTAATTTAGCATTTAGCTGCTGTTCACATTTTATTTCTATACTATGTTTTTGTACAATTGTTATGTAAAGCCCCTTGAGACGACTGGGTTGTGATATTGGGTTATATGAAATTATCATATAAACAGTCACAATATTTTCCTAAATCTCTAAAAACGTATTATTTTTATTAGTGATAATAAAATGTATTCAATGCTTTTATTCTGAAAGGGCTACTCTTTTTCAGATTCAATAAATTTAAAACTAATTTTTGGCTAACCACTGAAAGTTTTTGTATTTTTTATTTTATTTATAGTCGCAATTTGTGCTAAAAATCTAAAAACGTTTATTTTATTTTGAAAATCATGGATGGGATTGAGTCTACAGCAATGCAACAGTTTTCTTTCCATCAGTGAAACTTGTTTAAAGTCTTGGACTTGAGGTTTCTTCTGCTTTAGCTCAGAAATACAGAACATTAGAAAATGCTGTTGTGGCAAAGCCTAATTTCTGTCACCAAAATAAAAGCATGGATCTTCTTCTCTGACTGAAAAACCGATCAGTTCAAGTTCTCGTCTCTCGAATAAGAGTCGAATGTTTTCTATTGTTTTGAGACGCTTTTCAGACAGAGGAGGAAAATGACAAATTCTTTGTGCACCAATGAGGATGAGTAGGTGAGGAAGATGACGACAGATGATGGGAAAACGTCCCGTTTTGTTTTTCTTTTTTCTTAGAAAGACTGCATGTTTGGGACCCCTCCCTCCATTGAAAGCCCTCCGGTGACCTCTGTTTGCTGTTTTCTTCCACCTAAATGCCAGTTGGCCTCTGAAGCCGCGCTTCTGGAATGTAAACAAACCACATGAGCAGCAAGGTCAGCCTCCTAATGAGCGCCGCGCTGGAATGCGGAAGAGCGGGAGCCCGAAAGAGTGGAAGCTCACATGCTTCTGAGGGGTGACGCGTGAAGATACAGACGAACAAAAAGGAGAAGAAAAAAACGGATAAATGATGCACGCGGCCAGAACGGCCCAAAGTGGCGGTGTTGGGGTAGGAGGCGCCGCAGCAGGAGGATGGTCTCCATGGAAGCGCTGCTTATGTCTGAATGAGGTTTTATTGCGTCTCATGGCGTCCCTCTGCTTGCTAGCTGGGTTTTCCATGACCAGATGACAGGAAAAGGAAGCTGGAATCGAACTCCAAACAAGTCGTTTGGATGTGTGAGGATAATGGATGTGCTTGGTTTCTAATGAAAGGTCGATGCAGTTTTTGTAGACCTTTCAAAATAAAAGAAATCACCAACTTGAACCCTTTTTTTTAAGTTTTAAAAACTCTTAGATTCAACTTCTCAAACGAAGGTGTTTGTGAAGTTGTAACCTCACCCCCCCATACAGACAGCTCTTCACCCGACTGGAGCCTTTTTAGCAGAAGGCCGACTGTTATGTGAGGGGGGGGTGACAAAGCTGAGGATCAGCCAACCTTCCTCACGCTCTGCACGTAGCACAGCCATTAAAGCGCTGCTCCCTCTGGAGGGAGGCCAGGAGTCAAAGTTTACAGAAGTTCACTCCTCTCTGCCGCTCTAGCCCCGCCTCCCCCATCCCCGCTTTCCCCGTCCCTCGCCAAACAAAAATGTTACGGTGGTGCGCCCTTTTTTTCTTCTTCTTCTTAGGAAGTTCCCCCGCTTGTTCACGCAGACGATCATCTCCACCCCCTCTATGGTGAAGCTTCTGCGGCGCCCTGATATTACACATTCCAGCGGTAACCTGCATCATCCAGAAGATGTTGGCACAAAGCAGATTGACGTAAGCGCCTACGATCAGATGCGCAGGAAAGTGAGATTTGTGTGATGGCGCTGATTCAGACGCCAGAACCCCCGTCGGCTCTCGGGCGTGGGAGGTGTCAGGTTGTCTTTGGTTTCACGTGCGCCCTGCTGCAGCAGTTCAGAATAATGTTGCTATGGTTCAGGCCGATGCAAATAGAGGGAAAGAATGCGGAGGAACCGGCCTGCCGGATCTGCCCTCGCCGGGCCTGCTGACGCTCATCCCAGCTCCGCTTTCAGGTCGTCCGCAGGGCCTCCCGTGAGATCCGGGAACCGTTTTGCAAATGAAATGGTTTACGGAAGCTGGTGAGGACCAAAACACTCCAGCAGATCATGCGATCCCAAGCAGAGCAGGAAGTTGACGTGTGGTTCAATCTCTCCGGTTGAATGCAGCTTGAGTGTCTGGATGTGGCTTCAAACAAAAAGGCATTTGCTTTAGAGAAATAATGTTTTGTCACGTATGTTTAGGTTTTACCTGAGGTGTTTTACCTCATTTTAGTGAAATAACTTGTTGACGCTACACTAAAATCAAGAGGTCTTTCACTCTTCGTACATTCAAACATGATGGTAAAAGATTGAGTCTACTGAAGCATTATTAGAAACAAATTTAAAGGAAATATTACATTCTGTTCTACAGCGGCATGACGTTTTTAGGCACGATTTGAAGGGAAAAATGCCGTTTTATTCTTAATTTTCACCATATTCATCAGAGTGGGTCTATAAGGTATCTACTTGTACTTTTTGTATTGGACTCCACAGCACCGTTTTCATATTTCTATTCAGTAGAAATCATAATAACAGAAAATACCATGGTTGGGTTGGTTTTCTTTCCTTTTTAATTGAAGTAAATATTCTGCAGCCGGAAGATTCTATTTGACACAAGGTGGATTTTATTTTGAAAGCAACTTGTATGTAAGAAAAAGAAATTGGGTTTAATACACAAAAATATAATTCAATTATAAGCTACATTTTAGAAATAAATGGTTTAATGGCCACAAAAGCTTAAATAATGTGTATTTTTCTGAACAATGAAGTTGGAAATGGCTCTTTTGGCCTTAAAGGTTGCAGACTCCTGTTTAGCTGCTGGGTGAAGGTGGTCTGTACTCTGATTTCTCTGGGGAGCTTCACCACAGAGATCTGCTGCCTTCCCATCATCCTCGCTGACTCGATTTGACTCCTTTATTTCCTCCAGTCTGCTTCTAATTCTGTCTGTGCCTCCACTCATCCTCACCACTCTGCTTTCGTCAGGCGATGGTTGCATGTTACCCTGGGAATGGAACGGGCTACGTACGACATGTGGACAACCCCAACGGCGACGGACGATGCGTCACGTGCATATACTACCTTAATAAAGATTGGACTGTCAAGGTAGGAGAGCCGTTTGAGATGGAAATGATGCTTCTGAATTTGGGTTGTGGCTTGTCCCATGCTGGATGGCCACACTAATAGCACCAAACCCCGCCCCACCCCCACATTGTCTTTACTTTCTTAAACAAAAATTGACAATGAAAGACCCAAATAGCTTGTCCCTTCCCTATGTATCCCTTCAATGGGAGAGGTATGGAAAAATAGTGGCTGTCCCGAATTCTTCCCTAATCCCTAACCGCCAACATCTCCGTCAGTGTTAAAGGACTGGTCAGGATATCCCTAACTACTACAAAACGATGTAGTGCAGGATTGTATAGTACCCTGGATTTCAAAAGCAATTCGGACACCATACTCACTTATTTTATTTTATTTTTTTTGTTTTTTTACGGCGACTATGTCGTCCCTGCGTCAGACTGGCGGCCTGTCCAGGGTCCCCCCTGCCCTGCCTTCGCCCACAAGTGGCCGGGATAGGCTCCAGCAGCCCCGTGACCCCGAAGGGGAATAAACGGAAGAAGATGAAAATCTAATTGATATGAAACCAATTTGTTTTTATGGTGAAATTGTTGATGGTTTATTAAAAAGACACGTTTAAATAATTGTTCAAACGCAATGCATTGTGGTCTATATTTACCAATCTAGAGAGCATCGATGCCCACTGGTTCTTTTGCAGAGACTTCTGGGACATTTCCAGGGCACTAAAAATGGCAAACGCACTATATAGTGCACTATGTAGTGAGTACTGAAGGAATTCCAGCATACCCAGTGTGATGATGTCATCAACAGTCGCCGGTCCTCTACGGTAGCACATGGGTGCCGGCACTCAGAAAATACATACCAGCTCGGTTTTAGAACTTCAAGAAGTCATGCAAAAGCAAAAAGTCAATATTCTTCTCGGTGCTACGCGGATGAATACCCATCCCTTTAAAAAAAAAAACACTTTTGGACGCCACTACAGCTTCAAACACCCCTACGTGAGCGGCGGCTAGCTCTAGCGTTTCGTAAAGAGCAGCACGTCTCCCTCTCAGTGGCGTCTGTGTTTCTGGGGTTGGAGCAAACAGCCTTGGAACTGGTTTTCCAGCGTTTGGAAAAAAACTCTAAAAAACTCCAAATGAAACCAGTTTCACATTGCAGAAGAAAGCTCCTCTTTGCTAGCTGAGACGGACGGTTTGATTTTACTGTGGACCACCAAAGCCTGAGGGAGCAGGATGCTTTTTTTACAAAAAGAAATCTTCTGAACCGTTTAATCCCCGACCTTTTAGCTACAGTGTCTACATTCTTTCAATGACCATAATTTTAGCGGATTCTGAAGCGCATCATAGCAGCTTTACGCCGATATGCAACACTTTACAGCAGTTAAGAGCAGTCAACCCAAACCAGCCGACCAAAAGCTGCTTTCTAACATAGTTGTAACATAGTAACAGTTGAGTTTAAAAACCTTGGATATATGGATTATGTGTTAAATAGTTGTATTCTAAAATAACACACGTGGGAAAGCCTCCATTCACTTTTTCGTTTCTTTGCTTTAGTGTTTAAAATCATCAAACTAATTCAGACATGAAGCAAACATAAAATACAATCCAGGCTTTTCAAAGTCTGAAGGAGGTCCAGAGTTTTGGACACGTGAATTAGGGTTAGGCGATGTCCCCTAAATTGGCCGTTGACGATGTTTGCTGTCAACCATCGGGATGGACGATGATATCGTCGTGAGGGGGGGGCTATATTTTAAATTTTTCGTTCTTATATAATTGCTATTCGTTATTTTACGTTATTACTTTATTTATTTTATTTCCCAGCTAATGACTCATCCGCGATGATCCAGTATAAACTTAGGGAAGTGACTTTAACAAAAAAAGTAACGAACAAAATAGAAAAGAAGTAGTCCGCTCCCGCACTTATCAGTCAAGTGGATCGCCGGAGCGCGGATTTACAGCTTTGTGTTTGATGGGAAGGGGGGGGGGGGGGGGCTTTGTTACATGAGCGGTATGTGTGGGAGATTTAAGACTGCGATCCGTCCCGCAGCTCTAGGGGTACAAGCTACCGAACTCAGAACCGGGTCGTGTCCCGACTAAATAAAGGCTGATGTTATTCACAGGATGCAGCGCCACCCAAAGCTAATGTTGTTAGCCCGTGTTAGCATACTGCTAATCCTGGCTTCGTTCATAAAAAGCACTGACCACAGGGATTAAAATTCAAATGATGAGCGAACAGGTGTTTCACAATAACCGCAATGTTATTAAAAGCACGTTTAGAAGATCGTCGCGTATATTACCGAGCTGACATGTCAATGTATATAGCCGCTCGGCGCTGTTTAACATTGTTTTGTATTGAATTGTTACATTCAATAAAGTTTGAGAAAAAAAAAATAGCCGCTCGGCGGAAGTTATATCCTCTTCCGGTTTGTCAAACCCTACTGCACATGTGCGAATGATTTATTCCGACCGAAAGTGTGACCTTAGTGAATGTTTGTTATATTCTGAAAATGTTTTTCTGGGCCCATGAACACGGTTGGATTCTAATCCGACCATTGATCCCATCAAGATATTTTGGTCATATAACCGCGGCTTATGGTGTCGACTCGCAACGTGGCAGGGGCGTGGCATCACGATGGTGTCTCTCCATCGAGAGGTCAGTCACCCATCACGATGGACGATGAAATTGTCCATCGGCACAACCCTAACGTGAACATCCTAAGTCTATGATTGGCTGCTGGAGAATGTGGTTGCCTGGATACCAGAGGTCCCTGTCAGAATGACCATGTTACAGTTGTTCCTCCATGGTGTCAGTTCTGATGCTGGAACCCAAACCTCATTTCACGAAACCGGATCTCTAAGCAGTCATGAGTAGTACTAGTAAGTAGTACTGCAGAAAGTTCTAGTAAGTATTGAGACATGATGAAGTACTACAGGAATTCTTTTAGGTACAAAAATGTGCGAAAGAAGTACTGTACTTCTGACACTCACAAAAGTACTACTGCAAAAAGTACTAATTACTACTTCTGAAACCAACTACGTACTTAAACTCACAGATTAGTACAGCAGAAAGCTCTAAATACTGAAACTCACTGAAGTAGTACTGCAGAAAGTTCATATAAGTGCTGAAGCATGCTGAAGAAGTACTGCAGAAATTCTTCTAGGTACTGAAAGTCACTAAAGTAGTTCTGCAAAAGTACATATTGGTACTTCTTACAGTTAACTGCAGTAGTACTCCAGAAAGTCTTTTGAAACCAACAAAGTACTTAAACTTACTTAATTAGTACTGCAGAAAGCTCTGAATACTGAAACTCACATAAGTAGCACAGCAGAAAGTTATTTTAAGTACTGAAAGTTACTGCAGCAGTACTGCAAAAAGTACTAATTACTACTTCTGAAACCAAGTAAGTACTTCAACTCACTTAATTAGTAGTGCAGAAAGCTCTAAATACTTAAACTCAATGCAGTAGTACTGCAGAAAGTTTAGAACTTACTTGTAATTACTTCTGAAGCTCAGAGCAGTAGTACTGTGGGCTGAACTTTCCCTTTGCCCTATTTGACAAGTATGAATGTGCGGCTCTTGTTAGACGGAAAATCTCTCAGGCACGCACAGATCCCGATGGAAGGAAGTGAGTCAAACCCTGGAAACTTTTCACCTAACACCAAAGATAGACCCCCCCCTCACCCCCCCCCCAGGGGACACCTCCCATCGTCAGCACCCAGTCGTTTCAGAACCTTATTTCATCTCTGGGTCCATGAAACCGTCTGTAACCCGCTGAGGAACAAACAGCTGGTTTCCATGGAGACCCCATGTGACTTCCTTTGTGATGGTAGCGTCAGCTGAGGTGTGTGTGTGTGTGTGTGGGGGGGGGGGTTAGACCTGACAACCTGTTTTTCCTCTGAGTCACATTTTCATCCTTTTTTTTCTTTTTCTAACTTGTCCTGTCCAACAGCTGGGCAGACAGATGAGAGCTGAGGGCCTCTTGTGTTGGACAGATTTTACTTTAACAAGAGGGGTTATTAATCTTCAGACAAACCAAAGGTATGTCTGAATAAACCCCTAGGCTAAACTTTATTAATTTCAATCATGTTTGAAAATCTTTGGAGTTGGACCGACGGAAAAAGGAAAGAGGGGAAGAAGAGAGAGGACGATAGAGAGAGGGGGCAGGGGTGAGAACAGGAGGGAAGGGGGATAAGACCATGAAGCATAAAGCAAATGTTTACTGGTTGTTAATCATTACGGCAGTTCAAATAAGTACAAATGGGCGGGCCTCACACACACACTCAAAATGTTATAAAACACACCTGCTAGCTGAGAAGAAAGTCCATGTCAACATGTAATAAAAACAGTGTCTGGGTAAACGCATACTTATGCCTTTAAACCAATCCAGGTGAAATATTTCATCTGACATGCAGAAACTATTAGTGCAAAGGTGAGCTAACACCTGTGCTCAGGTGAGTGTTTGTTCTTCTAAAATGGATGGTGGAATGTGTAAAGAAGGAGGGAGAGCGTACCAGCCATCCTCAATTCTAAGACCCGCCCCATCCTGGAGACGCTGAGACACCCCGAAAGGTCCAGGCCCCACCCCCAAGCGCTCGGCCCTAGAAGAGCTCTGGTCAGGCTCCTCGACCGGGCTGATGAGCCAACCGTTGGTCAACCGCCGAATCGCCTCAGCGAAACCTCCAACCGCCAACTCTGCTGTCTCAGACTAAAATGGGCCTCTCCCCAGAACGCCCCCAACAGGACAAGTGCCTAAAAGCTCCCAGAACTCAGCCGTGCCAGGATGACACCTAGAGAGATTGGGGCCCTAATAGGGTTGTCCCGTCCCAGAGCCAGGGAAAGGCTGATCCCAGCCCCAGGTGTAGATGGGCAGCCCATCCAGTGCCCCCGAGCAATGCCCCTGCCACACCCCAGAACAGGCAAAGGGACCACCCCCCCAAAGCCAAGCCAGACCTCACATCCTTAAGTGCATTTGGTGCAGAAGCGGGAATCATGTCAGGAACAAAGTGACAATGACATTGAAAAAGTTGTTAATTTTTCATTTTTTCTAAACGCTGGAATGACCAAACGTTCGTCTAAGTCATTTATTTTAACGTCACTTTTAGGAATACTTTGTGTATCCAGTTCATTTTTGTTCTACAAACTAAACAATCAGGACTAACGGGTTTGTCTTCGCCATGAAAACACTGAATTAATCTGGTCTAATTATACAATTCAACTGTATGAAATATTGATTTATTTTTTTAAAATATGACTCATAGCGTGAAGCAAGTTTTTTCATTCTTACTGAAAAGGTTGAAAGTAATGAAAGAAAACCATTGATCGATTTAGCAGAATCAATGTTGATTTTCCAAGTAAAAATCAATTCAATTGATTTTTTTTTTTTTGACCAACCTAAATGTTTTCTTGACATTGTTTTCTAAAATACAGCAGAATAACGGTCAAATATTTTAACCTGGCCTGTTTTCCGGAAGAAATGACCTAAATAAGAGTTTTTCTTGGAGATATCAGCTGTTTTTGTGCGCTTGCTAATACTCTGTGTAGTTGTGTGATAGACCGGCGGCTCCATCCCATCATGATTGGCTGATCTTTGCCGAGCATCGGCCTGATGCGGATGAATGTGGGTCAGAAGGTTGTGGCCGGCTGGCGTCCGTAATCCCGCCCGTTTTCTAATCTGACGTACACGCTGTAGCTAAAGGCCGACCCTTTCTAAGTATGCTTATTTATCCTGGAAAGTCTCTCCTGGCGTGTGACTTGTCGGGTAGGTTTGTCCGCCGTTTAGTATTTCTCCCGGTCCAACACGACTTCGAAGCAGTGTTATGGCGCTGAGTAGCGCGTGAACCGCTCTGCGCTGCGAGTTTGCGTGTGAAGAGAGGGGCCTATCATATCAGCCGTGTGGGAGTTTGAGCGCCGCGCTCGCAGCAATCTGCTTTTTCACTCTCCAGGTCTCATCCGCAGTTTTCCTAGGGTCTCTTCCTATCCTCCACAGGAAAGCCGTCCCCTGCTGTTGCTTCTCATTCTGCCGTTGGCCGGGTCGATCTGCCTGAAACATTGTTGCTCCTTTTTCTTTTGATCGCTCCTGCACGCCTGGATTTCATTGTCTTCTTTACTGTTTTTGCGTCGTGTGTTGACTTTCTGATCTTGTTTAACGCTGCTTTTAACGTTTTTTTCTCATGAAGGAGGACATGCTTTGCCACACAGCATCATACTGCCACCGCACATGTAGTGGTAGCCAGTTTAATGTCAGGAGTGATTACAAAAAACTACCGTTTTTTTAAGTTGCTGCTATAAATTAGTAAATATGACCTGAGCTAACTACCCATTTTAGTGAACCATACAGCCCAATTAAAGGGTCTATATCCTTCTTTTCTTAAGCCTTAAACTTTATCCCTATATATGATAATATAAGACCTTGACACAATAAAGAACCTTTTTGATTAAACATTTACAGCTCATGTTGCTACTCGCTCTCTGAGGCTCCGCCTTTCTCTCCTAGAGCTATATTGTTCATATTGTTCATAGAAAAGGAAAACGTTTAGCCGATCACCGCTAGTGTGTTAGCTTGGGGGCGGAGCTAGCAGCAGAATCTTCCTGGAAGGGGCTTGTTCACGTCAGATGTCACAGGAGAACCCACTGTTTTCATGGATTGGGAAGGGCTGTGCTCAGGAGAGCAGGTTTAGAGGAATACTCAAATGTGTGAGTGGATAAAAATACCACTTTGGGTGGTTTTGTGACAAATGAACATCACAAAACACTTAAACGCTCTAAAAAGTTTATTTTTGCATGATATAGGCCCTTTAAAGTCTCACTCCGATCATCTTTTGATCTATTTTCAAAGCGGTTTCAATTAGGATGATGCCGTTTTCTAGGACATAGTTTCTGCAGAGCAACAGGAGTTCCTTAGCAATTCACCTCTGAGTTAAATGGAGCAACACCGCCCCTTCCTGTTGCCGTAGAGGCTCAAGATCAGCGAAGCCAGGCTCCGCCCAGCTTATTTTCTACATCACAAATAAGTTTTTTCCAAATATAATTATAAAGAGCTTATTTCATAAAGAAATACTCAGAAATGCAGTTATTTTTAACTTAATTTTCTACATATGTCTCCTCCATCATCAGAGAATTTCACTAACATGTTAAAAACAGCGCTAACCCCATATCCATTGACGGATGTGATATGTACCGTTTATGAATGAAAAGTTTGACTGTTTTGTTTCGACACATGTGGTTTATGGACCAAAAAAATGTAACTTTTCATACTAAGGCCCACTCCAATGAAAATGTTGATGGAGATGATGAAGCTCTGATCCGGAGCTGATGGAACAACGTCATCATCATCTAGTGGGCCTTTAAACGCTGCAAAAACTGTCTAAGGTGGTTCTGTGTCGTCTTCCTCCAGGAACACGGCGGCCTTCTCCGAATTTTCCCAGGAGGAAAAACCCAGTTTGTCGACATCGAGCCAAAGTTTGACCGTTTGCTGCTGTTCTGGTCAGATAGACGAAACCCGCACGAAGTTCAGCCCGCGTTTGCTACCAGGTTAGGCGCCTTCTCCTCCCTTTGCTCCTCCCTCCTCCAGTGCTCCTCCCTGTGCTCTGATGCTCCTGGTCCCAACTGTGTGCAGGTATGCCATCACCGTGTGGTATTTCGATGCAGACGAAGGCTGCAGAGCTAAAGTAAAAGTACCCGACAGGTCAGGAAGGCCCCGGCCCCTTTTTGATGGATCTGCACGTGGTCTCTCACGCTCTCTGCTCGCAGGTGAAAGGGGGAGTCAAGGTCGAACTCGAAAATCCTCCGGGATTCCAGCTAGCAGGACGACCACGTCCTCCACAAACGCCCGCTAGGAGTGCTCTGTCCCGAGAACGCGTCCTCTGAAGAGCGTGCACGTGCGTTTCTCGCTGAAGCGCCGCAGACTTTGGTTTGATCCTTTTCTGTGTAGTTCACTGGCAGTCCACCGGGGGCAGCGCAGCAGGTCTTGAATGTCAAAATTGTTCTTCTGAAAGGGATTGTGTGTTTTTTAAATATTATTTTATTTTGGTAAATGCATTTACATTACAGCTGAAGGCTTCCAAAAAGGAACTGAGCTGAGGAAAACCATCCACCGTTTTTCAGTTTGTCCATTTAAGGTACAGCGTCCTGCACATGATTCTCTGGGCTGTCAAAATAAGCTACTGTTTGTGCCTGACTCTGCAACTCGTCTGATGAAGTATCTGAACGCGCTTCGCCGCCTCCAGCAGCTCCGGCGGGCGGCCGGAGTCCATCTGAACCCTGTCTTGCTGTGCTGTGATGCACCGTTTGCTTTCATGTATTTAAAAGAAAGGTCCTTGCGCCCCCTGCAGGCAGGAGACCTGCAATGCACTTTTTGAATGCCCTCAGATCTGGATGAATGGAAATGAAATTGCTGCAGTTATTATTCTTGCTATCAGTTTCAAACATAACGACACAAAAATACTGCTGCTGTATAGCTTCAGGAAATGATGCAATCATTTTAATATATTGATTAAGTAGTAAAACTACAAGCCAGAAAATTATTGCATTAAATTTGATTTTTTTAAACTTGATTTTTATTTTCTTAGGTCTTGAAGTTCATTTTTTTCTGCTTAACTCCTGTGTTTTTTTTCTACCTGTTAGATGGCAAAACATGTTTTAACAGCAGTTCAGAGCATTTCAAGACGATCCTTCCAAAGCAGTCTGGTGAATGCAAACTGAACACGTCTCCTGCATAACCACTTTCATGCTAAGGTCTTAACTTTCAAGGTACATGGTGCACGTGAAGCTTTTCCAAGCAACTTTGTCAATAAAACAGAAGTTCAGACTGTGATGTCCCTGCTGTTCTTTTTGTTCTGCTGCTCCCCTGAATAAATGCTTCATGTCCTCCTTCTGCCTCCGATCTTCCTTCTCATCCCGGATTTTGCACTTAAGGAACTTTCAGATTCTTTTGCAAGGATGCAAAACTTTTTAGGGCTCGGGCGTCGGCTCCTCCTTTGGGGTTGAATTTATGTCATCTATAGATGATTTCTTCCATCTTCTGTTCATTCAATGGGGCAGCAGTTTACAAACATGCCCCCGGTAGTCTTGAGAATCTCACCCAACTTAAGTGTTTAAAGTGTATTCCCAGTGTCTATCTCACAAAGAACAACCCAAAGTGGTATTTTTGATCCGCTCAATGCGATTTCCCCTGAGTATTCCTGCTAAAACCTGTTTTTCACACCAGCCCTCCCAATCCCTTCTCACATTGTGACATCATTAAAGTGGGAGCAGCCCTTCCAGAAGGCTGTTCTGCTAGCCCCTCCCAGGCTAACAGACACGCTCTAATATCTCTACATGGAGCTAGCGTTATCACAAAAGCTTTCCCTTTAAACCCAAAAATATATATAACTATATCAGTATATCTACTGGTCTGTCAGGAGAGGAAGCTCATTTTCGCCTACATCATAAAAACTGTCTATTTAAAAGTAAAAAAAAACTGCCACCCCTACCAGCAACATCAAAATCTGCTGCAGCAGTTTTTATTTCGACTGAATTTGAGAAATCACGAATGGGACTGAGAATAGCTTCAGTGATTCAGGTCATAATCGCTGTCAGTCAAAAGGAGGCTCAGTCTTTCGACAGACCCTCCAATCGTCAAGCCGAAGCTCGGAGTCCGGGCCAGCCCACTCCCGTTGGGACTCCCCAGAGACGCTTGAGCGCTCCAAGGGGGCGGGACACCGCAGCGCCTATCCAATGACCGTCTAGTCTCGAAGCGCTGAAAAAAACTTTCAGCAGCCCCATTGAAGTCAATGGACGCTGGGCTTCAATAGGGAAATGCACTGTGCCGCTGCAGGAATGTATGAGACGGCCAACCTGCTATATGTAACTGATTGTGAACAAACTCGTCTTTGAGATGAACATTTTCTAACGCATTTTTAGTCAATAAAATGTTAATCCAATATTTGACCATTAATTTTGTGACATAAGGGAAGCTGAGCTTCCCTTGCAGTCGTAATTGCCACTGATATAGATATCTATATATAATTACAAAAGTTCGGCTGTTTGTTTTGGTGGGAGAAACGCAGACAGACACAGACTGCTGAAGCCGGCTCTAGGTTAACGTCGTGAAATGGGCGGCACCCACAAGCAGAGAAAGGCGGAGCCTCAGAGATCGAAGAACTTACTTCAGGTTGGAAAGTTCAGGAAATAACTTATTTCATTAAAAATCAAAGTTCTTTAGTGTACAAAGGTCATATGATCACATATATGGGGTATAGCTTACTATAAAAGGCTTAAATGGTGTCATTCATGACAATAATTTACCGTAGTTTAGAGGCAGTCTGTCATAATGTAATAAAACGATGGACATTTTGTTTTTGGTTGTAAATCTAAGATTAAATAGAAATAACAGTAAATATTTAAAAACTAGCCTTTAACTGAGTATTGCAGAAACTGATCAATTTTAAAAATGTGTAACCAACTCTAGATGCAAAATAAAAAAGCAGATTTTTCTAGAAGGAAGCTAATTTAAGAATAAAAAGTTTATTTTCTGTTAACACTATAAAAACTAAAGTCTATGATGCATTAGCTGAGCATAAACAACATATTTTACCTATTTTCCTCATAATTTAGTTGCAGCTGCTGATATTCCTTTTTTTCCCCTGATTTGTGTAAAAAAATAAACCTAAACTTGAATGTGTGTTTTTGGACAGTTGATATTTTCTGACCTCTTTATTAAAACATGGAGAAAATCACCGACAGATCAATGTAAAATATATTTATTTACTGCCGTTTGAAACACCTTAAAGTCCAGGTTGGTAGAGCCGATTCTACATTATTGCGCGCTGTGTGCATCTAATGAGAAACGCTTGTCTTTATTTTAACAAAAGTGAAGTTGAACTGAATTTGAATCAAAACGAACGATGCTGAAATGATTTTAAAAAAAAGCAAATGGAAATGTATAAAAACCTCATCCGAAGTCGATTTATTCAAATATAATTTTAAAAATTGTGACAGAATTTGAACCCCTTTCATATTAATAATCTTTTTTAAATCAACAGAAAAACAGTTTTGATCAACAGTTAATAAAATACAGTACATTTGCATAGACGGAAATATGTTAGGTTGTATTCAATATGAACTATACAAAGAAGAAGTTTAAGACAGGAGAGTGCAAATACAATGGTCCCATCCTTTGGGGGGGGGGTCTTTCTACTGGCATTTCTGTCAACCAAACTGTGCAAACCCACAGGAGGAGGATCGGCTCAATAGGGGCTCAGCTCCTCTGGAGGAGGAGGAGGAGGGGTGAAGGTGTAACTGTTGCCACTCTCCCTGCGTAAGCGTACCGATCCCGCTGCTTTGACTCCCACTCGTAACTGCTGTCGCCGCCAGGCTGGGGCAGAAAACACCACACACACACCTCGTTAGGTTTCAGTACGCCAGACGGACTGGAGGCGAAGACAATCCGCTGGTTTTTACCTGGCCTGGATGTTCTGAGGCATGACGCTCCACGCCAGGTCGTCGTCGCTGTCGTAACGCCGGGCGTTGTCAAAGAAGTAAGTTCGAGGAGAAGACGCGGATCGAGACCGAGCGCTTCTTGCAGGAACCAAAAACACACCAACGTGTTTCCAACCGTTCCTGACATGTGAGCCCAAAAACTCTTCTGAGCCGAGCAGATTCTCCACCGAGCCGACGGAAAACGTGGGTGAAATAAAACTTGCAAAGGGGAAAGAATGCAGATGGAGACCAGACTTATAGCAAACCAAAATGTGGGTTCAATGCAGCACTACCTAATTTATTTGGTAGTTTTTCACCTTTTTCAATGAGATAATTAGCAACACCCGGAAGAAGGTTTGATAAACGTTGCTCACCTGTACTCGGGATTGAGGAGGAGAGCAGGGCTTGGACTAGGGCTTGGACTAGAGCTGGGACTAGGACTGGGAATGGGACTAGAGCAGGGACTAGGACTGGGGCTGAGACAAGGACTGGGACCTGTTATGGACCAGGGACTGGGGCTGAGACAAGGATCACCAGAGCAGGACCTGTAATTGGGGGCTGGACTAGAGCTGGGACTGGGACTAGAGTAGGGACTGGGACTGAAGCTGGGACTGGGAGTACAGCAGGGACTGGGGCTGGGACTGAAGCTGGGACTGGGACTAGAGCCTGGGACTAGAGCTAGGACTGGGACTGAAGCTGGGACTGGGACTAGAGCAGGGACTGGGGCTGGGACTGGGACTGAAGCTGGGACTGGGACTAGAGCAGGGACTGGGGCTGGTACTAGGACTGGGACTAGGACTGGGGCTGAGACAAGGACTGGGACTAGAGCTAGGACTGGGACTGAAGCTGGGACTGGGACTAGAACAGGGACTGGAGCTGGTTATTTTTCCTGACTGCTACTGTTTTTTGTTTTTATTAGCCACTTTGCAGCTACCTGTTATTTTTTAAATAACTATCAACAAACTGAGATTTTGTCTCTAAATGTTGATTTTCTTTTCTGAAGAAGTAAAGAAAAAAACGGTTGTTCCTGAAGGTGTCATCCGCGTTCCTGTTAAGAGATCAAACCAAGTAAGTGGGGGCCTCACCCTGTCCAGGTCGGGCCTCCGAACCCTGAAGAAAAACACGACGAGCGACGTGGGCAGCAGCTCCCACACAAACAGGATCACCCCAAAGATGATGTAGCCTTTGTCGCCCAGAGTCGACTGTAAATCTGCCTGAAAGACAAACACAATAAGGATGCTGATCTGACGAGGGTTAAACTTTAGGTTTAAACAATAAAAAACACCTGGTCGGACACGTTGTACCAGTCGAAATCAAAGGAGTTGATGTTCTTGTCGGAGAGGCCCAACACCACCAGGTTGTAACAGGCTCTGGATGCGAACAGGAGGATGACCACGGCTCCGACCACCGTCACCTGGCAGACGGACGTGCCCTGCGCGGGATCGCAGGCATCAGCCGCACCTTCACGCGGGACCGCTCACATCAACGGGAACTCGTCTTACCTTGGACTCCAGGTAGATGTTAGCCAGCGACATCTTTGCTATCTTGTAGAGGCATAACGAGAGCGAGATGGCGCCCAGGACGAACAGGGTGTCGTTGATGGCCACCCTCACCAGCACGACGGTCTTGGCCTCTGCGAAGGACGTCCTCGCCAGCAGGGCGCAGACCAGGTTCACCACCAGGAACAGCAGGCTGACGACCAGGAAGACCACGTAGAGCAGCAGCCTGAGCGTCACAAACACAGACGTTAGGTCTGGGCCGCTCCGGACTCAAACTCGGAGAGTCCTGCACCCACCTGTACTTCAAAAGCTCCGGAGAATACTTGGACTTGGCTTTAAAAACAACCTGTGGACAACACGAGACAGGATGTTTACTGAGGTAGCAGCTCTTCTCACTTCCTTATTCCCACTCCTCGCTTGGAGCTGGTGAAACAGGAACTTATGGTTGCATTTAGAGCACACAGAAGCCAAAGTGGGTCTAAATTGTCAACAGCGGTTCACATCAGCACAAGAGGATTAGGCTAAAAATACACTTCAGGCAGGGAGGCTCTTAGTCGATGTGTGGATTATGTAAGCGGCCAGAGAAATGATTCATCGCATGGCAGAGCCTGTGGAGCTGAAAGCCACAGGTAAACAACAGAAATGACAACACTTGAGTTCCTCCACTTTCACCTCCTGCTGGGAAAACAATCACCAACAGGTCGTCTCATCCATTCATTTCCTTCCACAGATAAATATCTAAATGAGTCTACAAATCCCCTTTTCACCCTTTTAAAGCACTAGTTCTTCAATAAATAACCAGGAAAAGTAGTGTTTTTCTTGATCCTAAACTGATTTTTACGAGAGCCGACTCAAAGTCCAGCCAAAACTCAAGTGACACCGTCTGAACTGATAGCAGACATTTCAGATTCAGCCTGAACGTTACACAACACCCCAACAAGAGTCTGGAGTCTCCTCTTTTGTTGGGACGTTCCCAGATTTTCCCCCATCTTCTTTTGAGGAGCCGGCTTTCAGTAAATGATGGAATCAAACCACCGCTCTCCACGGACGTCGTGATTTTCCTGGGTGGATTATGAACAAATGAGGCAGGCAAACACTAAGGCCAACCAACTTTACATTCAAAATATTTATGTTTTTCCAATTTTTGGCACTTTTGTTTACCTCTTTTTTGGCTACTAGGTTCATCTTGTGTCACATTTCAAAATAAAGGCAAACAATGACATTCCTACATTTATGTTTGATGATAGAAAAATAGTTTTTAGCGGTTCATCCATTCACATCGTGCTAAATTAAGTGGAGTCCTGGAACAAATGGTTTAAGGAATTAAGGTTCATTGCAGGAAATACAAAAAAGTTTAGGTTTTTATTGTTATTAATTTATAATATTGATCAAATTTATTATATTTAATTATTCTGATTCTAATCATTGTTGAGCTCCATCTTTAAACTTATATGTTTTGATTGTTTTTATATTATTTCAATGTTCCTTTTTTCATTTGGAAAAAGGGGAAATTGCAAATTAATAAATTCTTGTTTTTCTCTCTCACTTTTTTTCTTTGAATAACGAATAGATACTCAGAATGAGTCTCCACATGTGTGAACACGAATGTGCTCAAATCTGATCTGAGTCTGGTTTAAGGGGACCCCAAAGGAGGTCTGGTCCCCAGAAACCCTCGCGGCGCCCCTGCAGCCCGGAACTCACCTGAGCGAAGTACAGGTTCATGAGGCAGAGCGTGAAGAACTGCAGGCAGACGGGGAAGCAGTAGAGCAGCCAGAAGGGGAACGGCGTCAGCGCGTTGGCCGCCACGAAGTTCTGGAAGTAGAAGGAGAAGAGGACGGTGCGCAGGGCGGCCCACAGCAGGCACAGGAACAGGAAGACGGTCTGGTAGCTGACGCGCTTGTGTCGGTACCGCAGGACCAGCCAGAGCTGCACGTAGATGAAGATGAAGAGGAGGGAGTAGAAGACGGTGTAGACCACCGTCAGGCCCAGCTTGACGTAAGGCGGGACGGCGGGGCTCAGAGTTGGCGCGGGCGCGTCCATCGGAGCAGCCTCCCGCTCCTGCGCCTCCTCCACGACCTGCCGCAGAGAACTGCCGGGTTGACCACCAAAGCCACCTCCGTGCGTGACCGTCCGGGCTCCCGGGCCCCGCTGAGCGCAGCTAGAACGCAGGACTGGAGGAGGGAAGCGGAGCTCCGGATGCGACCGTGAACGCAGCGGGGAAGGAAACCAGGCCGACTTCCTTCAGCTGAGCCGCGCACTGCCCGGCAGGGAGGCACATGATCGGGATGAGCCTCGGCGGAGTGTCGGCGGATGCAGGAAGCTGCTGGACGCTGCGGCTCGGCAGGACCGGCCTCCCTCCGCCCGCACGCACGCACGCGAGCGCGCTCCTGACGCGGCGCTGCGTATCAGCTGACGCACGCGGCTGCACCTTTAACCCCGTGTGTGACGGGTCCCGCCACCGCCGTGACCCCTGGAGCGGCGCTGCGCGTCTCTGCGCGCATTCAGGGCGCACCGGTAGGCAAGCAAAGGCTTTCATGAATCACCAGGAACAACTGAAGACATTTAAATAAAAACATGTACACAACACATCAGGCAACTTGGAGCCCCAACTGTCTCAGAATCTGCATTTCAGACATGAAAATGAGGAAGCCAGAAACTAAACTTGATGATTTCTCTGCAGCTTCCACTTTCATTTAGAACATTTTTACTTTGTTTTTGGTGCTGTATTTGACCTCGTTAGTAGATACTAGAGATTAGACTCTCTTTTTTTGCTTCAGACCATATGTGTCTTGCCCCGGGGCCAACTATTGCCCTCTTACCCCCTCCAATATGGCTGAAGTAAAAGAAATAATTTTCAAGTTTTAAAAATCAGAGGTTAAATAATTTTTTTTAAAACAGCAGTTGTGTAAACATCATTTAATGTATTCACTCACGTGAAGAAAATGTAAGTGAATACATTAAATTATGAGTAGAATAGTTAAACAATTCTAAAAGTCACGTAAAGCCAGATTAAAAAGGTGGATCTTGAGCCTCCTCTTGAAAACCTCTGCGGCTCTGAGCTTCAGGCTGTTCCACAGGCGAGGACCGTGATGGAGGAACGAGGCCTCACCGTGTGTCCTGGTCCTCACCTCAGGGGACCCCCAAGAGGACCTCAGGGTCCGCAAGGGTTCATAACTTAAATAAGACTACTCAAACATTTACAAACCATGAAGAGAACTTTAAAATCAACCCTGAAACGCACAGGGACGGCAGAGGTGCAGCAATTAGCACACTAAAGGTTTTTAAATCTCTGCTCACATCAACAGATCTGCGCTTCCTCAGAAATCCAGAGCTAAACTTTGGTTAAAAAAACAACTATGCTCTTCTCCAATTGATCATTTTATTTGAGCTTAGAGCACATATTGGCTAATCATGCACCACACTGGTCCAGAAAAAAGTGTCTAAATATCTATATTTTTAAATTCTTACTTTTCTACTGGATCACAAATCAACAAACTTCTGTTAATGTTCAGCTGAACAGTTGTAGGAAGTTGGAGGAAAGGATGATGCCTCACCAAAGTGGATGTAAGGGGTTAACACGAGAATTTTGTTTTTGTCTTGCATTGTGTAAAATGCAGGACATTTGCTGCAGTGCAGGAAGTCTTTTATTTTGAAAGGAAGTCATACACGTTTCTGTTAAGAGTCAAAAACAACTTCACATGTTGATAAAAATGCTAATTTGTCTTCATATTTCTGTTTTGATTCAGGCCCAAAAGAAAAAAAATATTTATATTTATTGTTTTTAAAAGTCTATGAAAGGATGAAGACTCGAACAGACCCTCTTCTAGGACAGACCCCTGGTCTGGGCCTGAACCTCAGGTTCTGGTCTGAAGTCTTAAGTGGTCCGGTAGAATTTTATGGTCTTCCTCGCCTGCTGGAGGAATCCTAAACGGATCCGAGAGCTTCTGTTTCTGGAGATTTTTGAAGAAAAAGCAAGAGAAATGGTTGAATAATTATTCTAATTGACCTTTTTTTAACCTACTTTTTAAAGAAATGCATCAAAACATTAGAATAGTTATTTAGAAATGATGGCCTTTTATAATTATAGCAGAATTTATATTTTTCTTTTTTCTGTTTTTATTTTTTACACCAAAGTTTCCTTCGATGCTGTTTTAGGATTACTCTAATACTTTTACTGATGCCTGTTAATTGATTGATTTGATTTATTGATTTATTTCAAGCGCTGTAGTCAAAGCAATAAAGACACAGATTTGTCAAACTCATTACAGAAATGATGAAATGCTTGTTTTAGATTTCTCCCTAAATAATAATATTTTCAGTGTTTTGTTTTTGTTCAGACAGAATATTTTGTGTGCAGTGAATGTGAATTGAAACATTGTTGATTTATTTTAACTGTTTTTGCCTTTTAAAGGTGCAGTTTGTATCAGAGCATCCCTGTGACTCCATGAACTACGACCAGTTTAGAGGACGGATAGATGGATGAACGGACAGATGGATGAACGGACAGACGGATGAATGAAAAGGCCGGGATGGCAGGTAACATAAAGATTTCTCAAAAGTGGGAAATAAAGTTTAAAAAAATGTTTTTTAAATAATTCAGCTAATGACTTCTTTTTTCATTATCATTTATTTTTAGATAAACAGCTCGTTAAACCTTCAGTTTCCTTCATTTATTGTGAAAATATGAGCTTCTGTAAGACGTTTTAATGCGATGATTTAAAATATTTCAAATGATTCAAAGACTCTAAAAATACCGGATGACGACGAAGAAGACGTCAATCTTTGTCTCCAACTTCTTTGAGTGTGTGTATCTCATTTTTCTCTGAAAAAAATGAGGTCTGATGTTACTGGACGGGGGGTCATGTGAACATGGATGGAGGTCGCTCATCGGCCCCCCCATGGCCCCTGTGACACATTTAGCTTTTACGACTCAGAGAAACAACTGCAGCAAACCAACTTTAAAGCTTTGAAAGTTTGACTTTTCCCCCTTTCAAATTCTGAATTTATATCTACCTCTTTTATGGGAAAAGTATTTGTTTGTGGTGTTTATTCGTGTATTTAGCCTCCAGATTAAAGATTATGACAGCAAAATTAAGATAGGAATTCAGCCTAACAGACGCAGCTTTCCTTCTGCTGCCGTCTCCAGGCAACACGCAAAAAAATAACATTAAATCAGACTCACCTGTTGGCAGCACACCTGTCTGGATAAACATACATGATCCTGAAGACGATGTGCTTTAAACACGACTGACCACTAATGTACTTCAACTAAGTGGAAACTTTACTGCTTTTATTCTGAAAGAGTCTTTCCCATAATGATAAAACAACCAAAACTGCTAATGGATTAATTAAAAAAGTGATTTATCCATACATTTTAAAACATACGCAGCAACCTCTCCGTTCACCACTAGAGGGCGCCCGTCAGCCCTTTTCCTGCTAAGATGAAAACCTGGCAGAGGGTTTTGGGAGGGTTTTGGGTGGGTTTTGGGTGGGTGGGTGGGGGCTTAGAGACACTCAAAAAATTATTTTGGTTTAATGGAAATCTAAAGCTGCTCACATTTTAATTTAAATAACATAAATCCACTAAATGAGAGGAATTCTGACCTTTTTATATCAAGGTTTGACAGGTTTAGCAGTGAACATCTGTCACAGCTGAAACATGTCACAACATTTTGGCTGAGGCTGAACACAGTCATGAGATAACGGCGATACGGCGTTCCTCTCAGTGATGCTGCACCAACGAGCCGAATAGCTAAACGCCTCACTCCTCTCTCTGGGACGTTGTTTTGAGAAAATCAAGAGGAAAGGAGGATGGGAGCAGCTGCTTCCCGTCTGTTGTCTGTGTTAGCATTGAAATGTATTTCATTTTAAAGTGAGAGACATTCATGGACCTACACAGGCTGAGAAAACACTCCCTGTTTGGATGTTCCATCGAGAAAACCCGACGAATCTTCTGCTGTCAGACAAATGCCTGTAAATGTAAATGTTATGGTTCAGCAAAAGGCTTCAAACATGGAAGCAGCAGAAATGAGTCACTCATTAGTCCAGTGTCCAGTCTTGCTTTTCAGGACTGAACAGCTGGACTTCATCCCCAAAGGGATGCAGGTCCTCTGCTGATGCTGATGCTGATGCTGCCCGAATTTCCCCATCGTGGAATAAATAAAGTTATCGAATCTATTCTAATCTTTTGCATCTGCAGTCAATAGATGTGACAGAACGGAAAAAGTGTTTAGAAATAACAGGGAAACATGTTACTTCATGTTACTTTATGCAAGTAAAAGTAAAAAAAAGTTTTCCAATTAATCACTTTTTAGAGTAAAAACAGAATTGAAGGATAAAATGTCAGATTTAAACTAATAAAAACAGAAATAAAAGATGCCGGTGAAATTTCTGGACCATTTAATGTCCAAACAACAGCAAGAATTTCCTTTTTTGCAGTTTGTTTTTTGTTTTTTTTTTGTTAACATTGAGTCTGAAAAGAAGTGGATTATTATTATAATCCACTTCTGCTAACTAGAGTTATTTATTCCAGATGCAGATTATTAATCAAATGCATCAATAATGTGTTTATTGATTACACAAGAATTATTCCAGAAACCATGAGCACAGGTCAATTATCAGATAATTATTGATGAGAAGTCTTTTTAAAATAAGATGGACTTTTTGGTGCAGAGTAAAAGTTTTTGTTTTTTTACAAACTTTATTGTCCAAATAAACATGTTTTGTTACACAGTAACAATAAAATGAAAGGATGGATCAGTGAAACCAATTGTGGATGACATTTATTTACAAATGGAATCAACAGTCATTCACCTCTGTTCATAAACATTTTGCACATTACATCAAATACACATGTATACTTATATTCATATGATTATAAGAGTATAGTTCAGTTAGTTAGGTATATAAGTGCAATAACTCTATTATTATATTTCAGCTGCACTGGATGGACATAGTTAAGACTGTTTTATTTAATGATTTAAACCTTGTTATAATGTCTCCTCCTGACATTTATATATTACTTTAAACACATCATAATTGCATTTAATGACAATAAAGGAAGTTCTGATTCAAACAATAATTTGGTCTCATCAAATTGATAAAAATGTAAAATGTTATTTTCATTTTTTCACTTGCATCGTTTTATTTTGTAACGCACTGACATAGTTATTACCCAATGACAAAAACGCGTAAAGTTGCGTAGGTTTCCGTTAAAGTTGTCGCTAATTGATTAGTTTGGATTCTTTGGGTTTTGGTTATGAATAATGATAAAAACCCGGCGGATGTGGGATTAAAGACGACTCTGAGAATAAAACAACATCCTGAAATGACAGGGTTCGCTGCCTCCTTTTCCTCCTCAGATCCCCGTTTACGCTCCTCCCGCCGCGCTCCGAACATTATCCAGACGCATCCAGACTGGGACGGAGAGCTCAGCTACCCCTGCAGGAGGATCGAGGATGTTCTGGCGGGACCAAGGATGGCTGCTTTGGGCCACTTTTCTGGGCTTTGTCGCCTCGGCGCACAGCATCAGACGGGACGAGTTTTTCCCCTTCGGCCAGAGCGCAGGAGACCAGGTTCTGGAACCGGAGAACGACCGGACGCAGCGGCTGGATCTCAGCGCGCCGCTGCTCTTCTATGACCGCTCCTTTGACAGCATATTTGTAAGTTCACTCGATCATCTCACTAGGCTCTAACTAGTTGGATTATTTGTACCAGACCTGGATGGACAGGAGGTCAGGAGCTTTTACGCACAACTTTGTTCCAGTTCGGACTGGCCTTTCTGCTCTGGAGCTTCACGGTCTCAGCTGCTCTTTGTTTGTTTTTTTCAGCTAAAAATGAAGAAACTCCCCATTTCCTCGGAAGATGAGTTCATACTGAACATCTAGACTAGGAATGATTGAGCAGAACTGATTGCATTGACCAACATTGACCTTTGTAGCTTTTCAGTGGATGACAAGTTGCTCAAAAATGTTTATTTCCTGTTGTAAATGAAGCATCTCAAGTTGTTGACAAAGACAAAAACCCAGAACAATTACCAAATCGCAAATTTATACTTAAAAAGTAAATTTGTATTTGTTGTTTTTATTTTACGTCTCATGTTTAAAAAACTCCCATAAAAGTTCAGGTTTTACTCAAAAAATCCCATTTTTGAGGAGGTTTTGCACCAACGTTGTGGTTTTTGCTTCATTTTGAAGATAAATGTTGAGTTGAAACAATCAAAGGTTGACTTCTTCCTTCATCGCTCACAGTGAAGCTCGCCTAAACATTTTCTGTTTTCTGCTAAACATCCCTCTTGGCTCCACATCTGTCAGACCACTGATCATTTTCCCAAACTCTTCGTTTGGCAGGATGTTTCTGCAATGAAAATTAGCGTTAAACCTTCAGGCTCTCTGAGGGAGGGGGGGGGGCGCAGCTCATATAAGGGGCAACAGGAAACAGCGCAGCCTGGGTCAGAGGCAGTTCTGTTTTCCCTCGGTCAGGAAGTGGAGTGGGTGCTTCTGGCTGGAGCGCCCATTCTGCCTCCATGAAAGCTCAGTGTGTTCATGTAAAGCCAGCAAGAAAAGCGTTTTAATTGGGATCTGGTTTGTTGATCAGCGTGGTGGAAAGGCTCCTAGCAGCTGACTTGCTTCATTAGGATAATGAGTTTGGAGCGGAGATCAAAGCGGGTCAGGCTGAAACTGTCAAAGCCTCGTCTTGTTCCTCCAATGCCAATGACCAAGTTGAGTGTTTGATTTCAGATCAACACCAATGGTTTTGTTGCCACAGAAGAGCCGCCGAGCGAGTCGACATATCTGGGCAAAATGCCGCCATCCTTCGGGATGATTGCGGCCCTTCATGGCGATCTGGACACCAGTGCGGGCGTGGGGAAGGTTTTCTTCCGGCAAGACTCCAGAGCGGATGTCCTGCGTCGAGCCGCCGAGCACATCAACCGGGCCTTCCCGTACAACGATGAGGTTGATCCCACTCATGCCGTGGTGGTCACCTGGGTTGACGTTGCGCCACACACACCTCACACTAGAGGCGATGGCCTTGAAAAAAAAGTGAGTTGCACGCAGCTTTTCCACGCCGTCCAGACGGGAATCGGTTATTTATGTCCTTTCTCCGGCTTTCATCAGAGAAACTCCTTCCAGCTGGTTCTTGCCTCTTTGCAAAAAGCCTCGTACGCCATTCTGCTTTACGCAAGAGATGGTGTCCAGTTTTCCTCCACCCTGGTGCAAGGCAGTGATGTGATCATGCACGCCGGCTTCAGTAAAGGTCTGGTACCAGGGTTCTGGTTTACCAGCCAAGGGCCATACTACCGCACCACCAGCGACGAGGAGATTTCCGTGAGGGAGCTCGCAGAGTAAGTGGCTGACAGACCGCATCATGGCCGAGATCCCTTAGATGTAACAGCTTTAACCCAAAAGTCTCCATCTTCCGCTCCCACAGGCAGACCAACTCTGGCCAGCGCGGTGTGTGGGTGTACGAGATTGGAACCTCCCCTACTTTTTCAGACGTATCTCCCGGAGAGGTCACTGACCTGCCGACCGAGCCTCCGCCATTCCTAGCACAGACCACCGAGCCAAGTTGGCCTTTGTACACAGGAGAACAAGTTAAAAACGATCCAGAACAGATAGAGATCCATTCCAATCAATACCAGCCGCTTCAGCCGCATGACCCAGAAGTGGTGGAGTTGGATGAAACTGAGATTAATGTGGATGGTGAGTGACAGAAAGACACAAAAATAGTTTTTTGATTTATTTTTAGTTTACAGGAGGAGGTTAAGGTCTAAAGACCCACTCTGACCATCTGTTGGTCTCTGTTCAAAGCGTTCCCAGTGGTCTTTCAATTATGATTATGCTGTTTTTGGACCAAAAAAACAAACAAACTTTTTTTATGACATAGTTTCTGCAGAGCGGCAGGAATTCATTACAAATTATCCTCTGATTTGTGGGCGGGGCTGTTGCCACAGAGCCCTCCCCTTTCCCTGAAGTCCTGCACACAGCCAACGGAGACATCCAAAACCAAGAAATGTGGGGGGAAAAACACACGGATTCTCACAGCCCCCCCTTAAAGGGCCGATCCCAGATCCCCCAAACAGAACACAAAGCTGGACGGGACAAGCGGGCCTGGAAGAATAGACGGACAAAATCACATATCGCATTTTTTTTATTTTTCAGTCTTTTCTTACAACTTTGGAACGTGTTCCAACAACCGGAACAAGTGTTCCCAGTTCGCCGACTGCCGGGATTATTCGAGCGGATTCTGTTGCCACTGCAGACCTGGTTTCTATGGCAACGGGATACAATGTGTTGCAGAAGGTATTTCTTTCTGTTTGCTGCTCTAAAAATGGATGTATTAGGGTAAAACCTTCAAACGATTGGCTGTTTAGTAATATCATAAATTGTTTTTTAAAAGTTTGGTGTGAAGAGTTTTATTTTGAAATGGCCCCTGCATGCTCGGTCATTCCTCCTGACTTCCCTTTTTTCTCGTTGGTTGTCGATTCTTTTCCAGGAAAGCCGCAGAGGATGAACGGTAAAATCCATGGCCGAGTGTTTGTGGGCAGCTCCCCGTACCCGGTGGAGCTCGGCGGTGTTGATCTCCACTCGTATGTCGTGGTCAACGACGGCCGGTCGTACGTTGCCATCAGCGACATTCCAGAGACTCTCGGGCCGTCCCTCTTGCCGCTGTCGGTTCTCGGCGGCGTGATTGGGTGGGCGTTTGCTCTGGAACAACCTGGCTACAGGAACGGCTTCAGTGTCATTGGTGAGAGTTAAAATTCCACTTCTTAACTTTTGTCGGCCGCCTGGCTGCAGCTTCACACCTTGAGTGGCTGAATTCCCCCCTAAACTGGGACAGATGGGGGATTCCGAGAGTACATCCAAGACTAAAGTCCTTTGTTGACTTTCTCTCTTCTGTTCTCTACAGGGGGGGAGTTCACACGGGAAGCTGAGGTGACCTTTATGCCCTGGAATGAGAAGCTGATAATCAGACAGGAGTTCAAAGGCACAGATGAGCTGGATCACCTGGTGGTGAAAACCACGCTGGAGGGCAAGGTTCCTGAAATGCCTCTTGGCTCCACTGTGACGATGGACCCGTACGCTGAGATCTACCAGTACGGCAGCAACTGTAGGTTACCGCTTCTAACCAGCCATTTACAATTGACTGGATCTGGTTATGTCATCACTGACTGTGTCATTTCTTAAGTGATCACCTCGTCCTCCACCCGGGAATACAAGGTCAACATGCCAGATGGGTCCACTGAGACCAGAACATACCAGTGTCGTCAGACCATCACCTTCCAGAGCTGCCAGCATGGCGACTCATTGAGGGATGTAAAACCTTCCCAGATGCTCAGTGTGGATCAGGTCTTTGTCTTGTATGATGTAAACAATAAAATCCTGCGCTACGCCATGAGCAACAAGGTCGGAGACGTCAACGGTGAGGACCAGGAAGCTCTTTTGTTTCCTTGTTTTGCTCTGCGCTTCCTTCCCTCCTGTACATTTTGTCTGCCCAACGGCCGTTCCGGCAAACGTTGGGGTTGTTTTTATAAAGCCGGTACAGCATTGCAGTATTTTCTCAGGGGGGGAACCGGAAGAAAATCCATGTTTCACTGGAAGACACGGCTGTGACAACAACGCTGTCTGCCGACCTGGTCAGGGATCCCAGTTTACATGCGAGTGTGCTGCTGGTTTTCTTGGCAATGGCCGTAACTGCGATGGTAAGAAGTTACATTTGGACATTTGTTTACATGTTTGACTTCATGTCTGTTCAAAACCCACCAATAAAAGACTTCAAATGTTTTTGTTCTTGGGAAAAAGTTGAGTTTACAAACCAGGCGTCACGTTGTCATACAGTCCAACTCAAACTCTACATACAACCTTCTGAAAAAGAGACCAAACAGGAAGGGACACAGTAGAAACTGGAAGGAAGCAATTAAGACTGATTTTATCTTGAAATAATTAGGAAATCTAATCAAGTCTGTATGTTTCTGTACGTTTGATCTTCCAACTTCTGACAAACGAAGCCCCTGATTGGACAAATGGCAGATTAAAGTTGGCTCTAAGGATGTTGGAGTTATCTGGATGTAATTCCGTCTTGTCTTTTTTTGTCAGACATCGATGAGTGCAGAGAGAACCCTCAGATCTGCGGTTATAACGCCGTCTGCAACAACCAACCCGGGACTTACCGCTGCGAATGCGAAGACGGCTTTCAGTTCGGCAGTGACAGTCGCACCTGCGTTGGTAAGCAGGGTCCCCAGCAAAGATGGGGAGATTTGGAGGCGGAGATTCACAACGATACCTGTGAGAGGAGTTCATTGAGTGGGTGATGGTGGGAAATTATTGCCTGGCCTGCCAGCAGAAACTACAAAAACTAAATGCATTGTGGGAAGCAGTGTCCTAATAGTTCTTGTAAAAAAGATTTCTACTGATATAAATCTCTTTTTTTATACAAGTGGTAATTAAACATCACTAGAATTTTTTTTGACTTGATACTTTGATAATTTTACAATTTCTACTGAGAATTATTTTAGTTTTAATTCTAAACATCAGACAGAAATTTGCATTTATGCAACAGAAGGAACTCATAAGTACAGTCGTCACAAATACAATCTTAATTGTAGTTATTTTTTAGGGACAGTCTGCATTAAAAGCATCACCACAAAGAGCCTAATCGGCTATTTTTCTTCTGTTTTCCCCTGACAGATGTTAACATTTTCTTCCTTAGCTAAAAAGAACTATTGAAAACAACAATTGAACACATCAATGAAAAGGATATACTATACAAGAAAAATGTAATTGCTGCTGTTGTAAAGATAATGGAAATAATACGTATTGATAAAAAAAGAATAGGCTACATACGTTGCAAAACATTCAAATGTAAATGAGAGATGTAATAGCACAGATCATACTAAGTGGGAGGGGCACATTGAAGTTCAACCAAATGTCAAGGACAACCCCAACTTCCTGTTGTCGTTCAGTCTCGCTGCAGTTTGAAAACACCTAAACTGTAAAATAAACTGTCCTAAAATGTTTTTTTTTGTCTCTGTAGAGGTTGATCGACCTGTGAACCACTGTGAGGACGGCACTCATGACTGCGACGCTCCTGAGCGTGCTCAGTGCAGCTACACAGGCAGTTCCTCCTTCATCTGCTCCTGTCTGCCTGGTTATGTTGGAGACGGCAGAAACTGCCAAGGTTTGTCCAAAACACATATGCAGACGTTGGAAGACCAAAGTGTTTTGCTGCTAGTAGAATCTTTTCCTCCTTTTTTTTGGTTGAAGACATTGACGAGTGTCAGTCGAGAAGGTGTCACCAAGACGCAGACTGCTTTAACACCCCGGGATCGTTCGCCTGCCGCTGCAGGCAGGGCTACAGAGGCGACGGCTCCTACTGCTACTCGGGTAAGCTTCTCAGAGGCAAAAAAAAAAAAAATCCTTCCTCCCACTTCCATTCAAGTAATTAACCAAGCTTTATGAGACCATCATTATATTTCATGGGTTCAGTGTGAACTATGTATGAGTGCATCATTTTTATTTATCAATTTATGAATGAAACTATAAAATCCTACTCCAATCATCTTTTGTTTTTTTTTAAAGTGCTTTTTTAAATTCTGACGATGCCGTTTTTAGCCAAAAATCCAGGAAAGTTTCTGCAGAGCGCCGGGAGTTGATGGGTGGGACTGGTAACCCCACCCCCCCAACCGTTACTCATAACTGAGAGCTCTCTGTTCCCATGCTCTCCCGCTAGCTTACAGCCCCTCACACCCCTAAGCTAACATTAACGAAGCGTCAAAAACGGCCGTACAGTTTAGATCCAGATTCCAGAAAACAGAGATGTTCATAAATCTGTTTGTCAGCAGGTGGATGCGTCAGAATAGGGCGGAGCAGGGAGCTTGTGGCTCCGCCCAGCGTATTTTTTACATCACAAAGAATATCTTTTTCTTTGATCAGATTGGGTCTTTAAATAGGCTTGATGTCTCTTTGTTGCTGGAATTGCTAGAGACCAATCAACCAATCAATGTGAGGCATTTGTTGGTCGTGTCTGATGCATTTCCCATCGTTCCCTCTAAGTGCTTCCTTAAAACATCCAGATGACTTCCATTTCTTTTTCCAGCCAGCTGAAAAAAGAGCAAAGCTTGGGAAGAGATTCCTCTGTGGAGTGTATTGTTACCAGCTGCCGTCTGCTTTTCATTTGTTTCAAAGGTTTTAAAATAAGAATGTGGCATAGATTCATGGACAAACTTCCTGCATTCCAGTCAGTGTGGGACGCTGTTCTGCTCTCTAGACAGGAGAAGAACACGCTGTGAGGAGGAGCGGGACAGTCTTTTGGGTGGGACCGTGTTCGGTCCGCGGGGCCCCCGTCCTTCTGAAAGCCACATCCCCGCATGTGACGGGAATGGCGAATACGAGCCCCTGCAGTGCGACAGACGGACAGGATCCTGCTGGTGTGTGGACCGGAATGGGGTGGAGGTCCGGGGGACTCGTTCCGCTCCCGGCAGGACCCCCATGTGTGAGTGACCGGGGGTTCATTGTGGCATGGACGGGTTATCAAAATAGGTCCTAAACAGACAGGACCGTGTCAAACAGGTATCCACGATGATGGGGGGCCTCCAGATGTTCGACCCACCCCTCGGCCCGATGTTGACCCTCTGCCTCCGGGGACGCACCTGCTGTTCGCCCAGAGCGGCCGGATTGAACACGTTCCTCTGGAAAGCTACGAGATGAGAAAAGAAGGCGCCAAGGCCGTCCTCCATCTCCCGGTAGGTTCCCTCCGGTCCCGCTTTTCTCTGGGAATCTTCTCCAAGTGGATTTGTGAGACGCTTCTACATCTGCTCCATCTCACATTCCAACCTCTCCATTTGCTTACAAGAACGCTCGCAGCTCCCATCTGTCTGTCTGCGGGTTCTGCGAGGCTCGCACTTTACTGCAGACACATGGTGTCACCCCGCCCCTAATGACTCACAACAGTCAGACATCTTTGGAATTGCAGTCTGGACTTTACATCACTCTGATTTCCAAAGCAGCTGGCCTGAGGCCCGGCTTCCTGCGCTCCGTTTGCTGGCATTCCCCACGTAAAAGAAAACACATCTGCATCAAGTTTGAAGAGATTTTTTTTCACTGATCCCTCTGCAGGAAAGGGTCATCATCGGCGTGGCTTATGACTGCGTGGAGAAAGTGGTCTATTGGACGGACATCACCTCCCCCGCCATCAGCAAAGCCAGTATCCAAGGCGGGGAGCCCACCACAGTCATAAGAACAGGTAGATCCACGCCGACTCCTCAGGTTCTCAGGGTCACGCTGTAAACCAAGTCAAGTGAGGCCGTTCCGTGTTTCCTCGCAGATCTGGGAAGTCCAGAAGGAATTACGGTCGACCACATTGGGCGAACTATATTCTGGACGGATTCTATGAAAGATCGCATCGAGGTGGCGAGTCTGGACGGGTCTCGGCGTCGTGTCATCGTCGACTCGGATCTCATAAACCCTCGTGCGATCGTCGCTGTCCCTGTTCACGGGTGCGTTCACACTTTCATGGTAAAAGATACGGGTACTGGTTAAATGGTGTTGTTAAGAATAAAAAATCAGCATCACAATAATTACTATGGTCTAATTACACAAAGTTTAAAAATATGGAGAAGAAAAGCAACTTTAAATCGCAAAAAGAATAAATTCTGAAAGCGTCAGAGGGTCCTCATTAAAAACTGATTTTTAATCAAAACCGTGACATCGACTGAAGAAAACTCAACTACTGATTTTTAAAAACACAACTGAAGTGTCGAAACACAAAAATCCTCTTTTGCTGATTTGACTTGCTTCTGTTTAGTTCGGGTTCTTTTTGTTATTGTTGTTTATTTAGAAAATTTAAGTTTAGTTTGTTTTAGCTCATTTTTTACTGCAGATTGGTAAAGTTTAGTCCATTGAATTCGGTTAAATGCAGTTTTTCTTCATTTTTCTTCTGTATTTTCTTTCACTGTATTCTCAGTTTAGTTATTTTTGATCCATATAAATTCAGTTATATACATTTGATTTTTTTAGATGCATCTCAACGTTGTAAACTCAGGTAATATAAAAATACATGGAGGCAAACAAACAGCAAACAAATAACTTTCTCTCAGTACTTTTTCATTGAGGAAATTTTTTTTTTTTTTAGCAGCTACTTAGCCCCATGACAGAAACTTTGTTAGAAAAGCTGTTTTTCTGTCTTTTTATCATGAATAATTTGGAAAAGCGTAAATATAAACTGTTAAAAATTTCTACTTTTTGAGTTGCTGTTCAGTATTTTCTTAAAGAACGTTAGGAACAGTTTCTACAGCTGTAGGCTGGAGTGACGTATGTTTTCTCTCCCAACAGTCATCTTTATTGGACCGACTGGAACCGCGAAGCGCCCAAAATCGAAACTTCTTACATGGATGGGTCCAACAGACGGGTTCTGGTCCAGAACGATCTGGGCCTTCCAAATGGACTGACTTACGACTTCCAGAGTTCCCTTCTGTGCTGGGCGGACGCAGGTACTGCACGTTTCCAACAGACGACTCGCCTATGAGACGAAGTCGGCCTTTTAATCGGCTTCATGCGTGACGCCGTGCCTGCAGGAACCCACAAAATGGAGTGCATGCATCCCGATCGAGGTGATCGCACATCAGTCTTGGAGGGGATCCAGTATCCGTTCGGAATCACGTCTTACGGGAGGAAAATCTTCTACACTGACTGGAAAAGGTCTCCGTGTTTCTTTATTTTTTTTCTGTTAAACTGAATTTTGCAGTGAAAACAGCTTCAGTTATTATTTATAAATTCAGGAAATTAATTTCGGACTGGACTTAGTGAGGGACCCCCCCCCCAAGAAAAATGATGACATCCCAGCAGGAGAAACAAAACAAAAATAGAAACTGAAGTTTTGTTGACCTTTGACCCCATATTGAATTTTCCAAAAATAAATCACCTTTAGTACCTTCTACAGATTAAAACTCTGTCAGTGGATTTGGATTTATCGCCTCCTAACTCCTGGAGCATCGTTGGTAAGCTGCTCGGGAAACAATGTTGGTTTTGGAAGTTTGTCGCTTTTATACGTGGTGAGCGCCCAAAAGTGGCGTTCCCCTGTTGCTTGCACATTTTTGACCAGAACGTTATGAAAATGTACTACATGAATCACTGGCTCAAGCTGAACAAAATGATGTGACATACGATATGAACATATTAGGAATGTGGGCGTGGTCAGCAAAAAAAGAAAAAAAAAACCTGTTGCCAAGAAAATCCAAAAATTTACTTTTGCAGATTCTTCTAAAAATTACATAACAGTGTTTGTCACCTAAACGCGACCAAAATATTAAAAGGTTGCTATGGAGATAAAACTAACAGAAAAGCAGCCATTTCAAAAATAGTTTTGAATATTGCTGCTCTTATCCGGGTGGCAGAGGGATAAATAGGGGAGTGAGGGGCGAATGGCCACTGTGGGCCATAAAACGCCGCTTGCAGGTTTAATTTCATGTAATAACATTTAAATAATTTGTTTTATTTAATATAATTTTTGAAAATCAATTTGTAGCATTGATTTTCTTTTAGAATGTAGTTGTTTGCTATGAATGGAATGACAGTGTTCATGGTTTTGCTCCTAAACGAAACTCCCTGGCAGGTTATTAAAGTTTATTTTATCTTAAGCTGTGCGGCTTTGTCGAGGCT
Organism: Oryzias sinensis; assembly: GCA_037389245.1. Taxonomy (NCBI): domain Eukaryota; kingdom Metazoa; phylum Chordata; class Actinopteri; order Beloniformes; family Adrianichthyidae; genus Oryzias; species Oryzias sinensis. The sequence goes on from CM074500.1 coordinate 2,243,982, forward strand.
GAAAGACTACAGGGATTTACTAGACTTGTGTGCACAACATGAAGTGAGAGGAGATCTTAAAAAGTGACAGCTGCTTGCAATTTCTCAGCTCAGGCATCTGAGAATGACCGGCTGGGGCCTCCCTGTGATCTCCCCAGGACCTTACAACAGGAGGTTGAGAGGTCTCAGTGGGGGGAAGGCAAAGGCTGAACCTTGACAAGCGTGAAACAAAACAAAAGTTGGAGTTTTCAAGTTTCTATTCCACAAGCTTCTTGGTTTTTTTTTTTTGGACAGGAATGCTGTGGTTGCCATGGACCGCCATAGTGGCAGAGAGTCTGATGAGTTCCAGCCTGCGAAACAAACCAAGCTGTATGGAATCACCAGCGCTTACTCCCAGTGTCCTCCAGGTAACAAGAAATAAGCAAAAAAGAAGAATTCTTCAGCTCACACTGAAGGAGGACTAATGGTAAAGTGGAGCGCCAGGCTCCTTCTCTTTGGAGATAAGGGAATTCTGAAGGGAGTGGGCCTCAAACATCTGGAGTTCAGGATGCCTTTCCTTAGGAAATAATCACACCAGGAAGCTCTCATCTGCCATCCTAACATCTCTTCTTCTCTTTCAGGACGAAACTATTGTTCTGTGAACAACGGAGGCTGCACTCATCTCTGTTTAGCAACGCCGAACGGTCGCTCCTGCAAATGTCCGAACAATCCGGCGACTGCTGCCTGTGTGGAGAGACCTGCCGAGTACTGAAAGGAACCGGACGAGCCCCGAGTGTCGTCTGCTCAGATGTCCACAAGAAGAAGCCGATCACTATTACTAGATTTAAACTGGCCAAAAAAAGAAACAACATGCAGCTGAAAACTATCGTGCCTTTTATCACTCAGTGTTATCTCTTTACACTTGTTTAATATTTCCCACTTATAGAATTACAACAGAGTTTTGTAGATATAAACTTTATCATGTTCTTCTCAGTAGGAATGAACTGAGAATAAGGTTCCAGGGACACATAATTTAATGTGAATTTAAAGTTACTGCATGGCAGTCGTGTTTGACTAAAGCATGAAAACCTAATAAAGCGATAGAGGAAAAGTTACAGCCTGGATAGCTTCACTGTGTATGGTTGGCAGAAAAGAAATAAACTTGTTTTTTGTTGGTTTTTTAACAGACTGTGGTGTTTGCTTTTTTATGTATTAGCAACAGCGCCATCATGTGTCGCGTGCGAGTAGAATCTTTTTTTTTAAACTGCTCCCAAAGGTTTGTCAGAACTACTTTTGATAACTTTTTATACACATTCAGTCAAAAAGGTAATTGAGGGAATTTGTTCGACTTATTTAAAGGAAAGGTGAAATTTTTTTCTTATTTGTAGAATTTCAAAAGCTTAAGAGCTTCAGATGGTTTTTCCAACTAAATTATATTTGTTTTTTCTGAACGAATAATATAATGAAGACAAAAATATTCCAGTTGCCAAAGGAAAGTGAAACATCCCATGGAGTACTCGAACGCACCATTAATCCTTAAACGAAATTCCAATGATAGGAAAAAAATTGTCCAACGACGTGTTGTTTTATATTCCCTCGTCATTGACTGTAAGGCAGTTAGCGTTTATTCATTAAGTATTGATGTATTCTAAACAGTTTCGTGTCCTCGTTAAATTTAACACAAATTCAATTTGAGTTTTTCTACATCGTCTAAATACAACTCGGAATATTTCAACTAAAGCGTATCCAGAATTTACAACAAAAAGATTTCCAGATTTTGCCTAGTAGTCTATACTGAGGGAAAAACACCCGGTTAAGGATTGGACGAAAACTAGCATTTGGCTGGCTTTTTATTTTGTCTTAAAACGCAGGTAAGTTAAAAAAATATTCACACTATAATGTAGTCTTGAAAAGATTTTTGTGTTCCGTTGAAGTGTTTAAATATTCGTTTGTTTGCCGCCTTTCTTAGCAGTTTCGCCCCTTTCCAAACATGTACGAACGATGGTACGATGCAATGCATTGATTGACCAGCAGCGCATTACACAATGGCTTAAACGAGAAACCTAAACGACTAAACTACTTATAATAATGTGTGAAAGATGTATTAGATTAAATAAATGTGTATTAAAGTAACAATATTTACGTTATTTATTTGATTTATTTTTGTTTAAAGGCATCGTGCAGTGCTGTTAAGCTAATCCTATAAACGATCAGTAAAATGAAACTGTCAAAATAAAAGTATTTCGAAAGGTTGAAAGTCTAAATCAAAAGTACTGTGATAAATCTAACACCTATCAGTTATTGTTGATGTTGTGCAGATATGCTAAAAGTAATTATGCTGGTCTGAGTTCCGTCTTCTTAAATCTCCTGGTGCTTTTGATGAAATACTTTTTAAAACGTAACCGAACAATCACTTATTGAGTAGACGTTTTAATCCGTCTAAACAGTATTTGAAAGTTCATACTAATGCAGTACATTAGAAGATTGTGTTTTTAGCCCAATCGAGGCTAGTTTTGAGGAACTAACGGATAGATCCCGTGCTTTATTTTGAAAGGATAGTTTTTAAGCGGAAGAGAGTGGCTATGTTTTGCTAGCTTACCGCGGGTCCTGTCATAAACCAGCATAGCTAGCTGGCTTTAGTGCTCCAGTTGGAGTCCTTGTTTTGGTTTCGGTCCTGTGGGTCCGACTCGTCAGAGTTTTGGGTTGAAGTTCGGATGAAAATCCTCACATTTAGTTCAAGGTTCGTTGAAAGTTCGGCGTCAAAACAGGACTGAGCCGTGTACTGTGTTGTTTAGCTAACCGTTGGCATCTCTATTTTTCTGCAGGAGCCTGTCTTTTAAAAGCGGAAAACCAGCCTAACGGAACCATGAATCTACCATGAATGGGTCAAGAGAATATTTTGGGCTCGGTTCGGGCTGTCTGGGGCATTTCCAGCCGCCTGGGGGGTTAGAGAGCCCAAAAGGAGATGTTGATTATACCTCCTAATTTCCTTACTGTCCATATTATTATTATTGGAGTACCTACCTGCAGGATCGGACGACATGGCTTTTCCACTGGAGACAGACCTGTCCTATGCGTGGGAAAAGTACATGGATTGTAGACTGCAGGGAGCGGATCTGCAGGTAGGATAAGGATGCTCCTGCCAGCCTGTGAACCAGACTCACCATCCAAACACATTTGCAACGTTAGGAGGGGAAATGCTAAATAAAAATCAGATTCAAGACAAAGACAGCTTTATTGATTGTCCACCCTTCATACATGAAGTTAACTGAAGAGATGCAAACACTTCTACAGCACAATAAGATGATAACTAAAAGTTTGTTAAATGAAACAATACAAGTGATGCATCCTAACAAAAGCAGGGGAAAAGTTTTGGTTTTTTTAATCATAAACACGAGGAACATCCATGTTCATCATGGAGCTGGTTCTATGTGTCTGCACCACATGGTTCTGACTCCAGGTTCTGCAATTGTGATTCCTTTTTGCAGATTTTAGAGCCCTACTAGAGCCACAGGTACTTCTAGTATGTGTCCCAAAATAGGAAATATTTTTGGGAATTAGTAGCTGTTTAAAGTGGCTTCTATATTAAAGTCTAAGAATGGTCATAAACGGTTCACAGATCCATAAAAATCTCGTGTTACATTAAAAACCAAGAGTTTGCCTGGTCAGAAATCCCTCTGTTTTGGAGAGATTCTGTTCTGATTCCAAAAAAAGGCTCAAACCCTCCAGTGTTTACACTGTAACCTGAGAGCTTCCAGTTTAAATCTGCGGCTCTAGATCTTATTTAAATGGAACAAAAAAAAAAAATAAAACAGAATTGCTTGTAGCTTTTCCTCTTGTTTATCTCTGTCTTAGGAACTATCATTACCATATAGAATATTATTATTGAAATACCTTTTGCGACAGTTATTGGAAAGATTTGGACTGAATTGAACTCAAATGTTGTTTGATGTGTAATACTTTGGGTCTAATAACTCATTTCCAGACAGCTCCAGTTGGCTTTTATGGAAAAGGATTGAATTGATAACATTTCATACAGACTCAAGTGAACATATTACAGCCTGTTTATGAGTATGACAGTTGTTCTGTTTGAAAGATGGTGAGAAATATAGGACTGTTGTACAGAGTGTGTGTGTGTGTGTGTGTGTGTGTGGTGGTGGTGGTGGTGGTGGGGGGGTCCTTTCTGCAGCAGACTGCTTAAAGCCCACTAGGACTGCATTGGTTAATTCAATTTTATTTATATAGCTCAACATTTACAGCGATAGTCGTCTCAATGGGCTTCATACTGGTGATTGTGTAATAAACATGAATCGTAAAGGACATAAAGTCATAGAATTCAATAGCTGATTTCTAAAGTAAACAAAACTAGACACCCCTGCTCTGAGACCCTCCTTTGCGGTTACAAATATAGGCGGTGCGTTGCAGCAGCAGCGCTGATGCTGAGTCAGTGCAGAGGTGGCGGCAGGTGTGAACACCACGTTATCTATCATCCACATTATGTAAGAGCCATCAATCTGTGCGTCGTTATATGAGACTTGGGAGGAAAAGTGGTTTTGAAGTCTCTCAGGCCGCTGCAGCTCCGGTCAACCCCCCCCTGTCTGGAAAACAGCAGCAGCCGGATCACAAGATTCAGATTAAGATCAGAAAGGAAAACCTGTTGGTGAGCAGACTCATTCAGGACGTTAAGCATCAAAATCTAATGTCTGCATTTCTGAAGCACACGTAGTTCTTTAAGAAAAAATATTTTTTTAGAGCTGATGGGGCTGTTTTCACGTTTAGAAATAAAATTGTATTTCTAAACTTTGGTTGGTATGACTGAGCGTTCAGAAGCTTTCTTCTCCGTGTAACTCCCTTTGTTCCTAAATGTCTTTTTTCTGGATCATTCGTTTTTGCTCCTCCACCTGTTGGCGCTGCAGCGAGTCTGTATTTGTGTGGAAATGACGCACAGAGATGGTTTAGTGAGCAGGCTGCCAGCTTTTCCCCCCTGACTCAGCCTGGGACAGCTTGCAGCTCTCACATGGCTGATGTTGCACTACCTGGAAAGATGTTTTCCTTTTCTTTTAAAGCACATACAACCTGTCAGCTTGTTCCTGCTGGAGGCTTCAAAACACTTGAGTGAGGAAAACCTCATCCAGATTGTGTATTTATGAATGTGACGAGGACAATAATGGAAAATAAGCACATTTATTACTCTGGCAGTTTGTTTTATTAATGTTGGGGTTCCAAAAACTAGTGACACAAACTTTAAAACATTTGACAGAAGAAGGGCTCAACAAAGCAGACAAAGTTTTTTTAAACCAAAAAACAGCAATTTTTTATCATATCTTGATAAAAAATGATAGAAACAGTTTTGAAATGGAATGAAATAGGAGATTTGATCTTTAGGATCATCTTTGTTGTTCTTGAGCGTACGTTGGGTTAGTTTTACGTTTAAGCTGCTAACTTCTCCTCTCTTTGGCCCTTTTTTTCTGAGATTCAATCGTAATTATTTAGGTGGGAAATTACCTAAAGAGTTTAAACAGATGCAATGACGCCACGATGCCATTTAGATGAAAAAACACTAAAAAATCTACCATGAAGACTGATTGTGCCAAAAAAGATCAAATTTTAGATTTAGATCGCAAAAAATCTTAGGGAAGAAAAAAAACAAGAATTTATTATTGTTTATTTGCTTGTTTCGGGGGTTTTTATCTAAAAGGGCGACTGTTTCATGGCAGAACAGATTTAATAATCTTTTCTGGTCACACCTGAGAGGAAATGTGGAAAAGGCAGAATTTGACTGCAGGTTTCTGTTCGACTTCTCTGAAATCCTGTCTTTAGAGGCATGCCCTTTGTTTTAATCCACTCCTCGATCAGCTGAATGCGTCTTTCTGGACACCTTTTCTTGCTAACAATCACAAATGTGAACAGACGGATGTCTTCCTGCCCTCCGTGTCCGGCTTCACGTCTGTAATGACATTTCTGAACCTTGCTGTGGGATTTTCGGTCACTTCCTCACAGCACAATGAACAAGACCTTCATTATTGAGTGGCTACGCCTGACCTCGGCGTTACCCTCTTTTGTTTTCCCTTTGTGACTCTGTTTTTAGGACATTCTCTTAAGAAAAAGCAGCAATGACCTCAAGGAGTTTTTCTTCCTTAAAGTGTGGATGCCATGCTTTGAACAACTTTGTCAAATAAAAAAGCCTTTTAAACGCTGATTCTATTGATACCAATAGTTGGCGTCGAAAAAAATCAGAAGCATATGAATAATAGACATCTTTCGAAGGAATCAGAGATTTGAATTTGCCGCTAAGAGCGCAGGCTGGAAGTGACCTCGATATGACCTGTGACGTCACGAAAGGCGTTGACTTTCGCAGTTCTGCTTAGGACAGCATGTAAACAAAACAGGTAGTCTTCGTTTCTCTCGTGTTTAAATCTGTTAATCATCAACATGCCAAGTCGTTGTGTGGCAGCTGGATGTAGCAATACATCTAGTGAAAGTGTATCTGTGTATAAAATTCCCAAAACAAGAAACGCTGCTGAAAAGAGGAAAGATCAAGAAGGTGGACGGCAAAGGATTTTTCCCTCCAGATCTGCAGGAGAGAAGTCTGCGTTTTCGAAGGGACAAAAACCGAGACACAAACGAAGAATTTTGAACGGAGAGTTGGGAGGAGGATCTTGGCTTCTGAGTCGAGGAAAGGCGGGTGAGCTGGAAGCGAGCGAGCCGTTTTCTGGGTCGGAGAGGACGGCGCTGGAGTCGGGAGCGGAGGCTGCTAAGCTAGGCTAGTGTGCATCACGATGGATCACATTGAGGCGAAGTAGTCGTGTTTTCTGTTGTCCTTGGATCCAACTGGAGTATTTCAACGCACTCAATGTTTTGCAAGAGAAGCAACAGGCCTGCAACGTTTTTTTTCTTTTGCTTTTGAGGTGCCGGTACCGTGAGTAAACTGAACTGTGTGTCTGTGTGAGCGCTCGCGCACGAGAAAAGGTTTCAAACTGGTAAAACTGTTAATGTTCCACAGTTGTTAATGGTATACAGTGACTTTGTTAACTAAAGAGTAGTAATATCTGGGAAACTTTTATTATTTTGTGACATTTATTTTGTAAATTGGGTTGAAAACCAGTGTTTACCTTTGTTTAGATTAGGCCAAAAGGGGACATTTTGAGTATATTTTAGGGTAAGTGGAGTAATTTAATTTTATACATTTTTTAGACTTACTGGAGTCTAGCCGAATCTTCATGCTGGCTATCGTCATCGGCATCACTAGACCTACTACTTTCTGCTATACTATATCCTCCTCACTTTCGCAAAAGGGTTCGAATCGATACGGTTGCAAAAGTGACTCATCATCATGATAATCTCCGCAACTTTCCTCTTCATCTTTCTGTTCATCTGATGATAAATCGCTAATAGAGACGGTAGCATCACTCTGTGCTTCGCTATCGGTGCTAGCCATGTTGTCTGCCTTTCGTTACGTCACAAACAGGGCGGCGCGAAGTCGGCGGAATGCGTGAAGCCGGCGGCCGTCCTCGTTGTTTATATTGCGTTTTTCGCTATTTATTCTTTTTCGAAAAATATTAAAAACAATCGCAACATGAAATAGAGACTATTTACTATATTTTGGCTTATTAAAATAGGCCATGTCACCCACACTTTAAGTATTTTTGGAGCCAAATGAAAGAATGTTCTGGGGGAACCATCCTCCAAAAAAAGGAAGATTTCAACGGGCAATACACAAGTTTTCTAGCATCATTTAAGAAATGTTAATAATTTTGACAATTATCATCAGCAGTATAATCTCAAATCAATGCTCAAAGCAGAGTAAAAGCAGCATAAAATACCCCTTTAAAGTGAGATAATGGAGCTGTGAGTCCACTAACTCCTCTGACGTTTACTGAGGTCACTCGGACCTTTTTCCTGAGCAGTTATCTCTCTGAAGTTTGTGGTGCCACATTTCATCCTTGGTTTTGCCAAACTCGTCTCAGCTCTTCCTCATTTATCTGCAGTTGACCCAGTGAACTGTGGCGTCCTTCTTAGAGGAAGAGTGAAGAATAACAGCTTTGATTCTTGGGATTTCACTTGTTTGAGCTCAAACCTTAAAGTTCCACTCTGATCATCTTCTGATCTACAGTTGGGCAAAACAGCGTTTAGTCAGCCACCAATTGTGCAAGTTCTCCTACCTGAAAAGAGGAGAGAGGCCTGTAGTTTTCCTCATAGGTTAACCTCAACCATGAGGGACAAAATGAGAAATAATCCAGAAAATCACATTGCCTGATTTGAAAAAATAATTTATTTGTAAATTATGGTGGAAAATAAGTATTTGGTCAACATCAAAAGTTCAACTCAATACTTTATGCACCGTTTGTTGGCAATGACAGCAGTCAAACGTTTTCTGTAAGTCTTCAAAAAGGTTTTCACAAACTATTTTGGTCCATTCCTCCATGCAGATCTCCTCTAGAGCAGTGATGTTTTGGTCCATTCCTCCATGCAGATCTCCTCTAGAGCAGTGATGACTTAGGGCTGTCGCTGGGCAACACAGACGTTGACATCTGGAGACTGGCTAGACCCCTCCAGGAGCTTGAAATGCTTCTTATGAAGCCCCTCCTCCGTTACCCGGCAACGTTTGTTTGGGATGGTTGTCATGCTGAAAGACCCAGCCATGTTTCATCTTCAATGCTGATGGAAGGAGGTTTTCACTCCAAATCTGCCCATAGATGCCCCATTCATTCTTTCCTTTATCAGTCTTCCTGGTCCCTTTGCTGAAAAACGGCCCCAAACTATGATGCTTCCACCCCCATGCTTCACAGTAGGTCTGGTGTTCTTTGGATGCAGCTCAGCATTCTTTCTCCTCCAAACACGATGAGTAGAGTTCTACCAATAAGTTCTATTGTGGTTTCATCTGACCATAGGACATTCTCCCAATCCTCTTCTGGATCATCTGCTCTCTAGCAGACTGTAGACGGTTCTGCACATGGACCGGCTTTAGCAGGGGGACACGTCTGGCCCTGCAGGGTTTGAGTCCCTGGTGGTGTAGTGTGTTACTGATGGTAGCTTAATTTTCTTTATACATATCCTCTATCATCAGAAAAATGCCACAAGAACATGTTAAAAACACAAAAAACCTTCATTTAAGCTGAGTTAGTCTTTAAATATTCCCTGGTTTGGATGTCCTAACTGACGGCATCACTGTGGTTTTAGGACGAATCAAAGGAAAATTAGTAAAAGAGAATTTTTGTGTTTGATTTTTTTCAGTCACTGACTTGAAACATGAGTAAAACATTGTGTTTTAAGGCTTAAATGAGGCGTTTTTGTTGCAGCTCCAGTATAATAGTCTTACTGATGTTAAGCCTCTCCTGCATTCTTTAGAGATTCTTTAGTTTTTTTGTGCTTTCTGCTGCCAACCTTTTCACAGCTCAACCGTTTTCTCTGGTTTTCAGTTTGGTTGAAGGGCTTTTTGGGGGCAGCTCTCTTGGTGCTTTTTGTTGAGTTTCAGTATGAAGTAAGAGGATGTTTCCAAACGCAAAGTTGAGGCGATGAAGCACTTCACTTTTTCAGTCTCTTTGTAGATGGGCTTCGGCTGCATCTTCTCTCCAGGTTCTGCTTGACTCACCTGTTGCTTTTAGTCCAAGTCAGTTTACAGTTAAAGACAGACGACAGCAGGATTCATCTGACGTTTGTCGGGTTGCATTTCTTCAGGACTCAGCTTGTAAGTATGGATGAAGATTGGAGAATCGGTCGTGTCTTCTGATAGAATCTCATTGACTTTTGCAGATGTTGCTGCATACAGACCATAGGTTTTTGTCGCTCCTCGGTGTTACTTCCTGTTTGCACACTGATTTCTCCATGAACGTGAAATATTCAAAGCTTCATCCTCATGCTTCCTTTTGTACGTCTTTTCTGTGTGGTTTTGAAGCTGCGTTCATGATCTCCACTCGTTCTTCACACCCGGTCATGATGTTGCATAATATCTCTTAGTTTCTGGCTTGTAGGTTGCAGGCGTAAAAACTGTGAACTAAAAAAAACAACGTGCACCCACCAAGTGACCAGAAAATACGTGCAGAGCAAGCCCCCCCCCCCATAGTGACATAGATAGTATTGTCAACTTAGTTTTACCTTCTCTTTCATATCCATAGTTAGTCTGCAAGTTACATTTTAAGGTTAAATAAAATTCCAATCTTTAGACACGTGCTGAATCCATGTTTGCTCAAGGGCAGCCAGAGTTCTTGGTTCAAAACAGAATCCTATGAAACGCCATTGAATTAAATTGTGGGGGAAGTAAATCATTGCATCCCTAATGTTTGCATACGTTTGCTTCATAAGTGTCAAACACACATGTTGGGCTAAATGTCATATCATATCGTTTTATGACATCACATAAGGTTTAGAGTCAGCTAACTGAAAGCTTCGTCTTCATTTTTATGTGCTTGATAACAAATTAAGAAGCGTGACCCAAAAATGGAGGTCTGAGCCAAACGCCGGTGAAAAGTGAACCGTTGGTTTCCACAGAGGCCGTTCCTCTCTGAAGACTCCTGCATGTGAGACAAGGTTTGCAGATTTGATATGATTAAAACCTTGTCTAAATTGGAAGAAGGATGTAGGAATTACAGCAGTTTCATTGGAAAAACATTTGTTTTGGATTTTGGCTCAGAAGACATTGTTTTGCTGCTATTTTTTGGGATTTTTGGGCCGTAAAATCACAAAATGCAGTCGACCATTTTTCAGTGCATTAGACCTTATAATACATTAATCATAGATGTTTTTTTATTAGTAATTCTTTTTTGTAGACTTATAATGTTAGGATATTATTGACCTGAGGAGACAACGTTTTCTTTCACTTGACTGTGAGCCTCTGAGTTTTCCTCTCACATCTGCATTTATTGTTCCTCCTGCAGTTTCAGCCGAACTCTTGCTCTGGTCTCCAGGGCCGTTCCACACGATTGGCCGATTAGATAAATAATTCATGTCTTTTTTTTTGTTCAAAGCTCAGTTGCTGCAGCAGCTCAGTTTTTTCCATCCTGTAGCAAGTTACCGAGTGAGACGTCTGTGAAAAAAAGCCCTCAGAGCAACAGGCGGAGGATGCCAGAGCTGAGGGTTGTGGTTGAAACCTTACCTAGTAATGTCTTGTACTTCCTGTCAGTGTCATGAACTAAAGAAAAGGACGCTCTCATTTCCCAAATGGGGGGTAAAGAGCTTTTGATTTGAAAAGCTCAGGGCTGACGCCAGCAGAAAACCCAAACATGAAGCTTTTTTGACTTTTTGTGCACAACGTGAAGTTATTTTTGTGTTTGAAGCAACTCGGATGTATGACTCATAGTTTGTGAGGAAATGTGCGGCATCATGATGCTCATCACGTCAAATTAGATCAGAAGGGATCTGAATGGCAAAACAACATTACATAAGCGATGCCTCATGTTTAGGCTCAGAACACACGGCTGCCAAGCAGTAGACCACCTGAATACCACCTGTCAAACTCATGACCAGATGTCCCATGATTCATTGCACCGTGCCTTTTCATCATCTCAGACAGTCTGTGTGTGAGTTCTTTTTTTTTTTTTTAAATAAAGTTTTCCTCGCTGGTCATCGCAGAGGAAGTGAGCAGCAGATTTCTGTGCTTCGCTGCATTTGGAGGAGAAAGTCACTTTTAACTGTACCTGTTTTACATAAGCTCTCATTTTTATCCATTTTATGTTTTTAATGTTGACATTTTTATTGTAAATGTAATTCATTGTTTCCCCCTAGCCAGGACTCCCCTGAAAAAGACATTCTTAATCTCAATGGGACAATTCCTGGGTAAATAAAGGTTAAATAAAAATTGAAGAAAATTGTTTGCACCGACAGCCTCGGGGTTATCGCATCCCGGTGGCTGCTGTGCGCTGAGGTCATTGTAATATTGAATTAGAGGGGGAAAAAACTACACTACGGCTGTGAAAACGTCTGTTTTCTTAACCATTTAGTCCCCCCTCTGAGGAGCACAAGCGTAACAGGACTACACAGAAACAAGAGACTCACCTTATCTGGTTTATTTAATATCCTGTGTTCACAGCTCCTCTGCCAGCCTGGGGATTATTTATTCAACCAGTGCAGGCAACCCTGTAGCTTGGATGTGCTGCCACTCACTTTCCCCTCTTTATTTCTGCTCTCATCTGCTGGTCAGTTGGTTTTTTTTCCAGCTTTTTATTCCTGTTCTTTTGACTTTTGTCCCTGTCTTTTCTCATCCATCCATTTCTGTTTCTGTGTGTGAAAGTCCAGCTCCTGACGTGGTGTGACCTTCCTCACCTTCCTCCCGCTCTCATCCCTATTTCAGTCTCTGCTGTTGAAGTCTGTCCCTCTTTGTCCCCCCCCCTGACTTTGGTGAGTTAACATGCACCCTCCTTAAGAAAAATCAGGAATTTCTGTATTTGTCTGTCTCTGCAATCAGAAAGGAAGCCACAAAAATGAGTTTTTCTAGCTGTAAACGAGCAAATGTGTGTCAGAATATTAGGCCAAAGAGTTTATGAGCTTTATGAACATTTTACTCCTTAAAACGTTTTTTTAACATGTTGCTTTACTGCCGTGGAGTTTTAGGGCCACAAAAAAAAAAGAAAAAGTAAAATCACAAGATTTTAAGTTGTAAAGTTACAATCAGAAAAGTTGTTAATTAATGAGAAAAAAAACTCGTAATTTTACTACATTTTTTTCTGGTAAATTTGCGACTTAAAGTCTCGTTATTTAACAGTTATGACTCTCTTTCTCGTTATTATTTTTTTTTGTAAACTGGCCCTAAAACTCCGTCGTACTTTACAGCATCTTTCAAAAATAGTGACACTATTCTTTAATAACTCAATCAAAATATTCTAATTTGAAAGTTGATTTTGCTGTAAGTTTAATTTAAGAAGCTTTTAATTTTCATAAAATAAAAATAAAAAGGTCATTATATTTTCTATATTCATTATCTTTATCTCTTCTACAGTTTGTAATCCCTTCATCATCTTGACGGCTTTCGTCTCCATTTCGCTGTTAAACGGCTAAAACCCCGTCTCTGTTAATCACATCATAAAGCCTTCTGGTCACGAGGGCCACATTTCTGGTTTTCTCTGCTTCAGTCTCATATAAAAGTCAGATGGAAATGGAAATCTGTTCACAAATCCAACTGCAAAAGGATTTGAAACAGCAGAGAGGTGACGGAGATGAAAACAGAAGAAGAAATTACTTTTTTAAACCTATAAAGTGTTTCGATTCTTCTTTTAGACATTGCATTTCCAAATATAGGAAATGCAAATACCGTATATAATTCATTATTGAATACCTTACACTTATGTTGCCTCACTTTTGTAAGGAAAAAAAAGTGACTTTTTAACATTTTTTAATTTAAGTTCATGTTTAGATTCTGTTCTGTGTTACATATTTAAAAACATTTTTAAAGCTATTCAGCGTTCAGAAATGCTCTCAACAAAACTTTAGTGTGTTCATGTCAAGATTTTCCTCCCCTTCATAAAATGATGCTTAAAATTGATCCGTTGGAATTCAGTTGGGAACATTTATTGTATGTTTTAACCGTCAAAAAACAATGTAAACAAGGAAATGATTAAAATATGAAGTTTGTTTAACCAGACAGTGCTGTGCTAGAATGAAGCTGAGAGACTTTACCCCTCCCATTTTAAAACGACTACCTTGGAAATGTTTGCTGTGTTTGTTTGATGACGTTTACCCCTGAAACAGGAAGTCACTAACAGGACATTTGTTTGGTTTTCAACCATCAACTAACCCCCTCGATTCTGTGGTTTAGGTTCTTGATTCAGTTCATCCTAAATAAATGGATGTCAGCTTAAATCCATTAAGACCTGCTTTATTTTATTGTTCTTGACTAAATTGTTGGAGAATTTACAATCTTAAAAACTTCAACGTTTCCTTGGTTGGATCAGAAAGCTCTCTAAATTCTAAATTAATTTTATTTATATAGCACCTTTCATGACAAGAAAGACAGCTCAAGGTGCTGTACATAAAAACAAAAAAAATGCAATAAAATACAATAAAATACATGAAATTAGCCCCGCACAATAAAATACACAAAGACAAACACCAGTGGGAAAAAAAATAACAATTTAAATAAAGAGAAACGAGAAAGCGCCGTCTGCCCTGTCCTCCTATTGGCAGGGGTGTCAGTATAGACCCAAACACCCCAGCCGAGGGTGAGAAAACACTCAAACAGTCTAATTTGAAATAAAATAAATATGTGGTAAAATATCATAAAAAGTATACAAATAAAATTCTAGATTAAACAGATATGTATATGATATGTCATAAAATACAAGAGTAAAAATTCTAGATTAAGCAAATAAAATGATAAAATGATGTGATAAAACATCATAAAACTTAAAAAGAATGAAGAATAAATATATATGTGATAAAATATCATAAAATATAAGAGTATAAAATAGTAGATTAAACAAGTAAAATGCTAAAATAATGTAATAAAACATCATAAAACACAAAAAGACATAAAATCTAATTAAAAGCTAATTTAAAAAGGTGTGTCTTTAGTTTTGTTTCAGGAAAGCTAGGTGTTTAATTCTTTATGGTTGGGTGGATTGAGGGCGGGTTTTATTGACTCAGTCTGAATGCAGTGGCTTCCTCTGCAGGTCAGAGTGTTTGCAAAGGGGATTTTTGCTGTGCGGCTCCTAATCTTTGGCTTTTTAGGACGGCTGCATCGGTGTTTCCTGAACGAATCCCTTCAGTGGTGTCAGATTAACGGACGCGCAGAGTAAAGTCCTGTGGAGCGTGAAGGCCATTAGATCACAGCTGTAGTGACTCATGCGTCCATCAAAAAGGTATTAACCACAGTCGTCCTTCCTGTCGTTCCAAACAGGAAGTACCCTCTGGATCCAAAGAGCCAAAAAAGACTTCTATAGAGAAATAGTTACTCAGTCGTTCTATCAGTCAGAAGAACCATTCTTGCTCTGATACCTTTTCAGAACATCTCCTTGACATTTTTCACGTTATAAACTGACCAATGAGATGCCTCAACATAAGTAGGCGGAGCCTGCTGGCCCTCACGTCCAACATTCAAAACAGATTATGGCTGTGTCCGAATTCCATCCCTGCTCACTACGTATTGGACTCTACAGCGCGTTCGCCATTCTGTAGAGATGTCAGAATCTACAATTCCAAAATCCAGTGCCCTAGAAATTTCCCAGAAGTCTCTGCGAAAAACGAGTGTGCATCGATGCTCACTAGATCGGTGAATATAGACCACAATGCAATGCGTTTGAAATATTTCTGTGGAAAAATAGTATTTCAATGTATTTTTTAAATAAACCATCAACTTTTTGATTGTCCCAACAATGTGGATTCATAAATGATTTTTGCAAAACGCTCATATCAATGAGATTTTTCACTTTGTGAAATCGATGACGTTATATTTGACGTTTAAAAAAAAAAAAAAAAAGAAAGTAGTCAGCTTGGTGCCTGAGTTGCTTTTAAAATCCAGGGGACTACATAGTCCCAACTCTAGTTTTTTAGTAGTTAGGGGTTAGGGTGGGAATTTGGACACAGCCTTTGTGTAGCGCGCTTTTAAGTGGTAGGGGTGTGGACTTCCAACAAGCCCACTCCTGATTGGAGAGAGTGGTTGCCATAGAAACGTCAACTGATTCAGACCAATCACGGCTTACTGATGACGTGTTGCTCCATCATGGCCTCACACTCACAGTCCACGGGTTTGACACGCAATGCCAGGATTCAAACCAGGAATTTAAATTACTGTGTTTTATTTTCTCACTTTTTATTTTTACATAAATTCCATTTTCCAAAAAATATGTAGACTCGTAAGTCTTTACATGTAGGAACTCTACTCGATGTCCTCACTGTATCATCAGTGGGGGATTACAACATTTTCCTCCAAAGTTTTTGCTTGCAGTGAGATTGAACGATCTTGCTGCTGTGAAAGCACAGTTTAGTGGACAAATTCAAACGCCTTCAGCCAATGATTACAGCATTAAGTTGGGAGAAGAGGCTTTGAGTTTCTCTCTGAGTTTTCCTCAAAAGCACAAAACACTTGAATTAAATGAAAACGTACATCTGAATAGTAGAGTCCGAGTCACAATCAGAGATTACAATAAAAGTTCAGTCTTGTGTGGTCTTAGCAGAAATGTTTCTCACAAAATGAACAATTTCAATGACATTTTTGTTGTTGTTCTAACATTTCTAACAGAAAAGTGTCGTAATAAGAGGTCATCACATGAGAAGGGAATTACTTAGTGTATCACTGGTTTTATTTCACTTCCTCTACACTTTAGCACTGTAATAATGATTTTGCTGCTGTTGTTTTGTGTTGTTTTCCCCCCAGATCAGCCTTCAGAGTCTGGAGAGTTTCCTCTGTCTCTTTCACTACGTGCAGCATCATCCCACTCTCAGCTCCAAAGATGCTCTGAGGTTCTGGTAAGGGCGCCGTTCGTTCTGTCATGGACTTATCTCTGATGCAAAGATCAAATCTGTTCATGTAGGGTAGTTCATCACGGCAGCGCCACAAGCTGGAAACACGAGGGTGAAATGCAGGTTCATGTAAATTACAACATATTAAGAGATCTGTGGTTCCAAAAATGTTTAAAAGGTGAAACTTTGGCGGATTTTGAGAAGATAGTTGACTTTTTGTTAATTAAGAAAAAAAAATAATTTCAAGTGACTTTTTTATTATTCTGTAAAATAAATATCCTTCATAAATAGATATTTTCAATTGTAGATAGACAATAGATAGAAGAATAGGCTTTTTGTGGACTCAACCTACATTTACCACAATAAACACAAACAAATAAAAGGATAAAAAAAACATTCATAAAAGTATAAAAAGCAATGATATAAAAGTATAAAAACAATGACGTAAAAGTATAAAAACCATGACGTACCATGGGCGGCCGTGGTGCAGCGGTAGGGCGGTCGACCCATGATTGTAACGTTGCAGGTTTGATTCCCGCCTTGCACGCCCATGAGTCGAAGTGTCCTTGGGCAAGACACTGAACCCCACCTTGCCTCTGGTCGTAGGCGGGTGCCTGTGTTTGGCGGAGCCGCCACCAGTGTGTGAATGTTTGAGTGAATGTGTGTGTGACTGGGTGAATGGGTCTGTGACTGTAAAGCGCTTTGTCCTTGTAGGAAAAAAGGCACTATGTAAGTATACGCCATTTACCATTTACGTAAAAATATAAAACTAAGGACGTATAAAAAACCATGACCTAAAAGTAAAGTATGACACAATAGTATAAAACCATATTGTAAAAGTATAAAAACAATGACATAAAAGTGTAAAAACAGTAAAACAACCAAGTATCATAACTTAATAAACCGTAATAGACTGTACCAAAACCTCCAAAAGGGGGGAGGGGGGACTTGTATGTAAAAGGGCTGTACTTTACATTGGTGAGGGTTGAGGTGATTTTGCTCATTGAAATGTTAAGACGATAAATAAAACCATAGATCAAATGTCTTAACAAAGCTTGGAGAGTATTAACCTTTTTCAGCAACAAACAAACGCTTGCACTTGTTTGTTAAACCACCGTGGCTGTTTTAAGAGACATCATTTTCTTCAAATTTGTCCCCATTCAAAGCCTCAAAGTAGTATTGTCAGGCCTCTTTAATTGTGCATAAAGTTGTTGTTTTTTTTACCAGTCTTTGTTTCTGTGTGTTGCTTGGGATCACAGTTGTGTTTTCATTGAAAGCACCCTCACTGATCGACGTCTTAGCTTTGCAGTCCGTCTGTGTGTGTGTTGTTGTGTGCAGTACAACCACACACAGCAGATAAACACTGTCTCTACAGCATCACTGCTCCTCAGCCTCCATTCGACATGCATTCTGCAGACACAACTGTGTCATTCTAGCTCCACACCGCCTCTTATCTAACACTTTAGCATCACAAAAAAAACAAGAAAACGAACTCCAGTGTATGGAGAGAAATTAGACTCAGTTGGATTTGTGCGTGCGTAATTCTTGATTTGTGCGTAAATTAGGATTTGTGCATGCATATTCTTGCTTTGTGCGTGCGTAAATTAGGATTTGTGCATAAATTTGGATTTGTGCCTGATTTGTTACTCACATAATACGTTTTGTGTATAAGTTAAAAAAATATAAAATTAAAAAAAATACAAAATGCAATTTACGTATGCACAAATTAAGATTAACAGCTTGAAAGTACGTACTCACACACATCTTTAAAAACCACGCACAAATCCCTTGTTACGCACACACGAAGCCAAAGTTACACACGGATCTACCGTGAGACTGTTTTCACGTCTCACAAATTCGTCCGTAAATGCTGCGTTTAAATACCAGTGGAATGCTCGGTCATTAGATTCTTCCTATCAGCCTTCCCTTCTAAACGTATTTCCTTCAGTGGGTGTAGCAGGGCTTAAAAATACTTTAAAGGAAAATAAAAACTATTATCTGAGAATATGACGTTCACTTTTAAACGCTAATATATATATTAAAAGTATATTATTCTCTGAGACACCGACTTGATACAAAATGCATAACAGGGACAACCAGTAGGGGGCACTGTTTTTTTCTTCCGGAAAAAATCAAAGACAGTCAGACTGAGAGAGTCAGTCACGGTAAGAATGGCGGCCCATCTCGGTGGTCAGCGCCCCGAAGTATGTAGCCTCTGTGTTCAACACTAACATCTACTGTCTTCATGTATTGATTGTGTCATTGTCTGGATAAGTTTAGAAGGGAAGGCTGATAGGAAAATTCTAATGACCGAGCATTCCACTGGTATTTAAACGCAGCACTTACGGACGAATTTGTGAGACGTGAAAACAGTCTCACGGTAGATCCGTGTGTAACTTTGGCTTTGTGTGTGCGTAACATGGGATTCGTGCGTGTTTTTTAAAGATGTGTGTGTGTAAGTAGTTTCAAGCTGTTGTAATCTTAATTTGTGCATACGTAAATTGCATTTTGTATTTTTTTAATTTTATATTTTTTTAACTTATACACAAAACGTATTATGTGAGTAACAAATCACACACAAATCCAAATTTATGCACAAATCCTAATTTACGCACGCACAAAGCAAGAATATGCATACACAAATCCTAATTTACGCACAAATCAAGAATTACGCACGCACAAATCCAACTGAGTCTAATTTCTCTCCATACCAGTGCAACGAAATCACCTCTGCAGACAACTTGACTGCTGTGGAGGGAGAGGAGAAATGTTTGAATCCATAGCAGAAGAATGTGTTTATCTCTGTTTACTCTAATCGTTGTCTTGTGCTAGAAATGAAAGGACAGCTAGGTCAAAGCTGCTGAAGCGATCAGGAGAAAATAATTAAAGTGATTGATCAGCTGAGACTGTCTGAGAGGAAAAAACAACAAAAGTTTACGCCCACTTCTATCATTGTCAGTGCTTTTAATATTTCAGGAAAACTGATTTAAACATTACAGTAAATGTTTAATTAAAAACTATTTTCCTTTTTCTATTTGCCTTTCTTTGAATCTGATTTATCGTGGGTTTCATTCTATTAGGATGAAAATGTAGTTGGAGGGTTCGATTAAATCTGGCTCTGTTGTGTTTACATTTGTCCTCATGTTAAGTGGTGACAAACGACGGAAGTCAAAGGCAAAACGTTTTAAAGTTTAGAAGTTGGGAAGTCTAGTTTAAAAGTCTAGAACAGAGATCTTTTCTGCTGCTGCATTATGTTTTTTAGAATCGGTTCCATTTTTCTGCTGTTTTTTAAACATACCAGTTCGATTGGTGCATGAAAAGGTAAAGTTGTGTTGTGTACAAACTTTCATATTGAGTTTTTATTTGTAGTGTAACTTTTCAGCATGTTGGAATAACTAAAACATACTTTTCAATACATGTTTTTGGATGGACAGATGTTTCCTGGCATTTACACAAACATACATGAGATCAGTCAGGCTGTGAGAAATTCTGCCAGCATGGTGCTGATATGTTTGATCAATGTCGTGATCAACCCTCCTGATGTTATTTTTCTGCTCTTTGTGTCGAGTTTGGTGACGACCTCATTTGTGAAGCGGCGCTTTATAAACAGACTGCACTGACCTGAACCACAGATGCAGAGACGGTTTAGAAATAGCCTGAAACCTTGATGACAATCACAGAGCAGGAAGCTAAACGTGCTGAAGATTAAATCAAAATTCACTCACTTAACATTTATCTTTATAAACAATACATACAACTACTTTGTCCGAATTCTCTCCCCGGTTGGAGTACTGAAACCGGAAACCAGGCTTCATAGTTGGGGAAAAAAACTAGTGAGCACAAAATGTAGGTCACTGGATAGTCGTGATAGTTTTCTTCAGGGTTTTATGGTGTAATGGGGGAATTCAGACACATTTAACAACCTGAAGCTATGATGGAGGATAACAGTTGCCATAAGAGAAAAAAAAAGTACAAGTTTATGTTGAAAAATTATGACAAGAAAGTCATATAATTATGAGAAAAAAGTCCACATTTCTACTAAAATGAATTTGTAAAATTATAGGAAATGTTGTGAAATTAAGAGAAAATTTTTAGTTTTGGTTTGCTTAGAAATAATAAAAAAAAGATTTTGACAATAAATTTGAAAATTGTGAGAAAAAAAGTTTTATGAGAACAAAGTTGTTCAATTATTAGAAAAATGTCAAGCTTTTACAAGAATAAAGTTGTAAAATTATTTAAAATAAACCAAAACTTCAAGAATGAAATCGTAAAATGATCTATCTATCTATTTACCAAGGCTGTGTCCCACCAAGGTGGGGTAGCCTAGACACAATTTTAACTCCCTCTGTCTCTTCCCCAAACCCTCCGCCTTCAGTGTGTGAGTGCGTGTGTGTGCGTGTGTGTGTGTGTGCGTGCGTGCGCGCGTGCGTGCCTGGTCTAAGGCCTGGTCTAAGCCACACCACACTGCACCAGGGTCAGCTTCACACTCCAGTGTGGGCACCTCCACAGCAGGGCCTCAGCCAAGGCTGGTTTCTTCTTGCCGCTTCATCCCAAGACCAGACCTCTACCACACCCATCCATTCATTCATACACAAGCTCTCTCCACCCATCCCTGTCCTGAGCAGTCTCTCTCCCCTGCACCACAGTCATCCCTCTTGCATTCAACGCTCTCCTTACACCCTCTGTCCATCCCATTCCCGGTCTTCCTCTCATTCTCACTCCACTCACATCAGATTCATATACCTTTTTCACGAATCGCTCCCTTTCCATCCTTTCAACATGTCCAAACCATCCAAGCGACTTTTGCTCTGCTCTATAAGCCCACTCTCGCATCACACCAGTTCTCTCTCGGATAACTTCATTTCTCAAACCACACAAACTCCTCAAACATCTCATCTCAACTACATTCAGCTTCCTCTTTTCCGCCACCTCTTCCTCTTCCTCTTTTACCCGGCGGCTGGGTAGCTTGGTTGGTAAGGTAAAGGGCTACAACGCAGGAATCCAGGGTTCAATTCCCGGAGGGGAATAAGCAATGGTACTGGGGGCAATTACCATATCAATGGCGAGCAATTCACCCAGTGAGGGTTCTTAGGCAAGACCCTTAACGCTACTGCCTCCCGGGCGCGGCTTGTCTGCAGCTCCCTGCTCCCCCAGGGGATGGGTCAAATGCGGAGAACAAATTTCACACACCTAGTTGTGTGACAGAAAGTAGCACTTTCTTCTTCTTCTTTCTTTCAGACTCCGTGTTATAACGCTGCAGGCACCACCACACCCTCATAGAATCTCCTTTTCGCATCCTTTCCCAGTGACCTACATTCAAAAACTCTCTTCATTCCCCCCCATATCTTTGTTCATTCTAAACTCTACCTCTCCCCCTATTCCACCATCCACACAGACACACGACCCCAAATACTGAAAACACTCTACCTCTTCCCATTTAATGCCACATTCAATCTACGTTCACCCTTTAACCTCGTACAACTCATCACCTTACTCTTTTCCACATTCACTCTCAACTTCCTTCCTTCCAAACTCCTCAACCAGACGTGCCAAGCTCTCTTCTGAGTCGGCCACTAGTGCAGTATCATCTGCAAACAGCAACTGATTCACACTCCATTCGCTGCCGTCAGTATTTATCATGCTCACACCCGTACCTAACAGCCTTTCATTCACCTCTTTTACCACACCATCCATATACACGTTAAACAACCACGGAGACATCACGCATCCCTGACGCAGACCAACCCTCACAGGAAACCACTCACTCACGCTATTTCCTGCTCTCACACAATCTCTACTGTTTCTATAAAAACTCTTCACACCTTCCAACAATCTACCATCAATACCATACATACTCAACACAACCCACAACGCCTCTCTATCTATCCTATCATACGCCTTCTCTAAATCCATGAATGCCCAAAACACCTCCCCTTAGCCAAAAACTTTTCACACACCTGTCTCACAACAAACACCTGATCCACACACCTCTCCTGAAACCACACTGCTCTTCACCAATCATACACTCAGTTCCCTCCACTACCCTATTAATCAGCACTCTCCTCTCATACACTTTGCCTACAGCACTCAACAGACTAATACCCCTAAAACTACCACATTCATACTTATCACCCTTACCCTTGTACAGGGGAACCACACACGCTCTCATCCAATCTTTAATCTTTAAGACTTGTACTTTGTTGAATTTGTTTTTATAATTATACGACTTCATTTTCATGCATTTTTTTACTTTTACTTTTTTTTATGGTGGCCCTGAATGAAGCAGAAAAGCATGTGCCACAGAAAATGGGGCATGAAAGAAAACAAAACTGAACTTTGGATCCACGCTTGTTTTTTTTTTCTGCTTTAGCTGCTTTTACAGTAATTGCATAACAAAATTCTAAACTAGGAAACGTCAAGAAATGTTTTCATCATCAGTTATGACCAAAATATTTCCCAGTCTGTACCCTCAAAGCTTCTCAGACGTTTCTGCAGCAGTCTCAGTCTTATTCCGACCCTTCCAGTTTCATCAATAATGTAGAGAATTGGCTCCTTCTCATCTATCAGAGGTGCATCTTGAATCTTTACTTTAGCCGCTGAGGAGATGTGAGAACATTCATGGTGTTCCTGTAGTCTGTTAGTGCGCTCCGAGGTTCTCCACGCGCCTCAAAACCCGTCAATAGAACGATAGCAGTCCATTTTTATTTGGAAGCTTTGTGGACTCACTGAACGCCAGCATCAGAATAACAAATGGCATTTTAAAGAAAGGACTTGGATACGTTTCCTGACAAAAGTATATGAGGGAGTCATGACCGCGAGAATTGTGTGTATGATTCACAAACGTAATTAGCTTTTTTTTTTTTTTTTTAATATCCAGCTGATATTCTGAGTGAGAACTGTAAAGATTAAAGGCCCGTACACACCGGGACGAATATTCGCCAGGCGTTATTCGCCAGCGTTTTTCGCCACGTTTTTTGTGTTCACACCCAGGCGATTTTCGCTGACGATGAGCCGAGCGAACATGCAATTTCATTCCCTGACGTTAGATGGCGCTTAATGTAAAACAGAAATACTTCTGTACACAAGGTGGCGCTGCGCAACTTTACACTTCTTAAACTCGCTTTTCACCCAGAAGAAGAGAGCAAGTATTTACGCGATTGTCAGAATAGAACAAAGAAAACATGAATATTTCAAGCACCAGTTGCTCCAACTGGTGCTTGGTTCGGGGATATTTTAGAATGTCCGTCATTATTTCTTCGCGGCAGTGTAGACGCTACTTGGCGTCTATCTTCTTCGCTGGTATGTGTGCTCAGCAAGATAGTTTTGTGTTTGAGCGCCCCCAAGTTGTGTTTAACTTCAGAAGCTCCAGACACGTGTGCAGAAGCGCCGTTCTCATTGGTCGAATAGATTTCGACGCGTCGAAAAAAAAAAACGAACCCGAGGCGGGTTTTTTTTTTACGCTTTGACGCGTGGCGTTTTTTCGCGTCGGTGTGCACACTCTGATTGGTGCCCTTTGTTTAGTCACGAGGCGTTAAACGTCGGCGAAAATCACCGGCGAAATTCGTCCCGGTGTGTACGGGCCTTAAAGGTGGAAACTGTCTCAACTTGGGCAAACACAAACACAACTGGCAAAAGAAGATAAAATACAGAAGAAAATATTTAATTAAAATCCTTTTTTTCTCTGCATAAAAACATCTGAACTCTCCACTGATTTGAACTAAAGATTGGGAAAGAAAAGTTGGTTTGTACAAAGTTTGAATGAAATCAGTTTTAGATCAAAGAAAAGTCCCCTTGTGTTTAAATTTGAAGTTTAGACAATTTTCCATTAGGATATTTTTGCATTAAAGACAGCCCTCTTTGGTTGTAGTGGGGAGTACAAAGGCGGCGTCTGTGGAGGAGGTCTTGCACGGGGCAGCGGGTGCTCGCCGTATTCCCAAGACCAGGCCTCGTACCATGTGACATCACATGCTTTCATGTGATACGCTGATCTGCTGCGAATCTGGACAGTTTCCATTTGAAATTCCAATTTAATGGAATTTGTGCTGTGGGACAGAGAATTCAGTCAGGAGTCATGTGAGGAAGTGTGCAGATGCAGCTTGCAGAACTTGTTCCAAGTTAAGCCGAGATGTCTGGGAGAAAACCGTTTGGTAAGATGACATGCTGTGTTTTGGTTTAGAGGTTGTAGATTTCATTGGTTTCATTCCGCATGTGAGTTTTATGATAGAATGAGAGAAAAGTGTTTGAAAATCAAATGTGTATGATGTTGGGTAATACGTTTGATTTGGATTTGTTTCTGAAAGCATGTCCTCTAATCTTCCGTCGGTCGATCTGTTGCAGGATGAGCTTCAGTTGCATGTTTTGCATTGAGGCAGCAAACACACGTATGGTGGATGCAAACTTAAACATGCCAGCCTCAACTTGATCTTGAAGGCATGCTCCTTAATATGCAGCTTTTGTTGGATTTTAAATAAACAGTCAACATTTTCTTTTTCTTTTTTATCTTTAGGGATTTATTTATTTTTAACAAGAACCTTTGTGGGGTCTTTTTTAATCGAGTTGACTGTTGTATGTTCCTCACACTGTGTGAGTTTTCTTTTAGCGTGTTTTGCTCTTCATTAGTCACGACTGTCCAAACAACATCAACACAAAAAGGATGCCAACAGGATTCAGTGGAAGTCACATTAGTTTCTTTAAACGGAAGATCCATAATGAATTTTTAAGCTTTATTAGCATTCGTGCAGCGTTGCATTGTTTGTGATTGTGCACACATCGGTGTGATCGGTTTTACTGTAAAGCCTCACACACACACACACACACACCCATTCAGGTGCTGCAGGTTTGTGGGTTGTCTGTAGGGAGGAGCGACTGCATCTTCAGGGGAGCGCAGGGGTGTCTTAGTTTCCTTGAGGCTCTTATGGCCACCTCAAGGGAGGTCTTGAAAAAGGAGCATACCATTATGCGTGTGGTAAGTGTATCATCAAGAATTCGTGAGGCTAATGTCAGTTGCACAATCTTATGAAGTATCAGCGATGCTGTCGTACTGGACCCTTATACCACACTCCAGTCGTTAGTAAGTTACGAGTACTGGCTCCCTACTGTGCGCAAATGTTTCACTTGTGTAGGTGATGGGTAAATGCCAGTAGGACGACCTAGGATGTCCACACACTACACCTGTCATTTTTAACGTTCAGACTGCATGCAAGGGGCGTGCACTTATGTCGTGAACAGCACTAACGTGAAAAATCCCTATGACACCTCTGCACCTCCCCTGCTTAACCCTCACTCACCCTTGCGTGTTGTATAATGCTACCTTTAAGAATGTGCTTTTAGCAAATGGTGTTCACCTGGACTGTTGCTACCCGATACTAGCGTGTGTACCTATAGTTGGAAAACGTTTGGTGCAAAACGACAAAGCAGGTGAAATCTGGTGAATCTTGTTCTAGGCTTTTTCTTTCACAGCTCTATTGCGATATTTGAAAGACTAGAATTCCAGCCGGGCACCAACCACAATTATTCATTTCTCCTCCATGATCGATTTTGAAACAGTTGGCACTTCTGTGAATCAAAAAGGATGCCATCCATATGTCACCACCAAAACCGAATCCTGATTGATCAAAGTTTAACCTGTTGTTTTTTTATGTAGAGTCCGAAAACGGTCTTAAAAATCTGTGCGACTAGCGAATGCGAGAGCTTTGAACGCGAGTGCTCGAAACATGCACATGTATGCGTTTACATACGGACTTTTCCTTTGAACGCACGTTTCCGTGGGCAGTGTGAACGTAGCTCAAGTGTACGCTGTGACCTGCCGACCAGCATGCCTGTAGAAAAAATGTACTTAGACGTTTCGGCTGTACGGGTCACCAAGCGGCCTACGACCTTGATATTTCATGCGAGCCACCTGCATACTCTGTACAGTTTTGATTATTTTCCACAGTTGTGATCAAGTTCTAAGATGATTTCTTCTTGTGCTTCTGTTGTAGCTCAGACATGAGTGGGGCCAGTAACACGCTGGCAAGAGAGTTCCTGACCGATGTTCATCAGCTGTGCAGCGCTGTGGCTCAGAGGGTGGAGGCTCGAGAGGAGGATGAGGAAGAAAGCCACATGGTGGCACTTGGGGAATACCTAGTGAGGGGGCGGGGCTACCTTTTGCTCAGCACCCTTGATGCAATCATCGATCAGGTAAGGAATAGCCAATCATCTTCTTTTACTCAAGTATTTGCCACCAAACTAGACTAAACTTTTAATTTTTAAAAGCAGAACTTACTGACTGTGTTGGAAGTCTTTGAATCTTAGAGGATATAAGTCTCTTAAGTATATATTTGTTTCCCGCCAAACATTTAAAATTTTGAGTTTTGGAACTTGTCAGAGTGTCTTCACAGAGAAGATGAGCTTGTGACCAAACTGTTCCAAACTGGCAGAGAGAAATGGGATTTAAAAATGGAAAAGTGAAACGTAAACACAAAAAGAAAGAAAGACATGAGTGAGCTAAAGACGAAACAAAAACAAGGATTGCATCGTGTAGGACTTCAATTATTCTTTCTCTCGTTGCTTTGCCCCGCCCTCATAATTCCTGGCCAATGACTGAAGTGATATTTAGTCACATCATTTGGTTCACAAGCTTTGGTTCGCTTGATGCTGTTCTGAATATAGACCAAACGCATTGATCAGGACTCTATCGTCACCAAATTAAACAGACTCGTTCCAGATTAACAGACTTTTTTGGTCTGAATACACTCTTAGTTTACCTCACTGGATAAATATGGAAGCTCATCATAACTAATAAAGAGATCGCTGGCCCTTAAAATGAAGGTCTAGGTTCTATTATAAGGTAATCATGGTGTGGTAATGTGATAATGTGGATCAAAGAGTAAAAGTAGTAAAAAAACATTTTATAAAAAGTGTTTTCCACGTGCAGGAAGAAAAAGCCACAGCCCTTTTGTTTTTTTGGTTGAGCTTTGTCAGCGATTTCCAACTGGTTTCTGGTCCAAATAAATCAAATATCTAAATAAAAGTCAGACAGAATGTGAAAAAAGCAATCTTTGTTGTAATGTTGTATGCATCTCTAGAAACTGCTCTTTACATACTTCTGAAGCAGAACTTCCTGAAGTCCACCTAGCGTCTTTTATAAAAGTTTTGTTTGCTAAAAGTTTTGATGTAGATGAAGATGCTGACAGATTGAGAGCAGCATCACTGTTTTCCTTTGATTGCTGCTCTTGTTTCTAAAGTCATTTCTATGAAAACCAGTATTTTCTAAATTCTTTTCTTAACAACTGGAACATTATCATGTTCCCAACACATCTCTGTTGTTGACGTATCGTCATTTTCCTTTCACTGATTTCATGCTCAGTCATAACATCAACATTTAGCATAGAAGCTAATTCATGCGTTTCAATCCTTTTCCTCAGGTTTAGCTGTTTGCGTTGGTTTTGCCTCAAATCAAAACAACCCTTTAATTACAATCCCAGACACTTAAGTCCATTGAAAGAGATTTTTGACAAGATGGCTGATCCTGGGACCCTCAACTGGGGAAAAACTTTTCTACTGTTTGATTGAAGTTTGTCTCATTTGTTCTCAATGAAGTGTAAACATAACGGAAATGCACTTTTCCTCAGGAAAGAGCGCAGAGCTAACTGTTCTCGTTGTTTTATTTTTGCTCCATTTTTAGCTCAAAAAGCAACTTTATTGCAGTGAAAAGATATTTTTTTTTGCTGTTGTTTTTTTTCTTATAGAGATTACATGTTTATTTCTGGTTTTAGGAAAGTATATTGTGGTATGTAACAGTGGAAAACCTGTAAAATATGTTCACATATGTCATGATTTCTAATTAGTTGCATGTATGTTACAAATACATATGTTTTATTCAGGAAAAACAAATTCAGGTCTTCGTCTCCCTGAAATATTCAAGTCTAATTAGTGTGTTAAGTAAAGCTACACGATATGAAGAAAACTCGCGGTTTGCAATATCAGTGATCAATATTGCGATGACGATATAACTTGTAATACATGAAAAAATAGCAAAAAAAACAAAAACATCATCTCCATTTCACTGCAACAGTCTGAATCAGAGTCGACATAAGTTATATTACACAATAAATGACCCTCGTCTACATAGGAGGCCAACATCTAACATAAAGCAGCTCAAGCTGATTGGTCAACAACGTGAAGGCGTCCATCCATCTGATTGGTCAAAAGCATCAATGGATTTATTTGGTTTCGTCAAATACTTCAAGCTGCCATAAGATTGTTTTGGCACATTTAAGGTAACCATTTATTGCAATTTTCGCTGTCTTTTGCGATATGTGTACAGCACACCTTGATAACAATAAAACTGCGATTTATTATGTGGACCTAGTGTTAGGTGTGACAAACATACAAACAAATAAAAAATACAGACAAACACTGTTAAAAAAAAACCACGGTGGGTCATTTAAAATCCACCCATATTCTGAACCGGCTTCATTCCGGTTTGGGGTCACTGGGATCCTGGAGCCTATCCAGCTACTGAAGGTGTAGTACACCCAGAGACATTGTTGTAACCACACCATCCGTCCGTCCGTCCGTCTGTCCGTCCGTCCGTCCATCCATCCATCCGTCCGTCATCAGTCTGTTGCAGGGCCACACATTCACTTCACACACCTTGGGTCAACTTGGTGATAACAGTGGACCTATGAAACATGTTTTTGGACTGTGGGAGAAAACCCACACATGCACCAGGAGAACACGCAAACTCCACACAGAAAGGGTTCCTCGGGATTCGAACCTTATTGCTGCGCGGCCACAGCGCTGACCACTCTTCCACCGTGCAGCCCCACAATGCTAACCATCGTTCACCAATTTTGTTTTTAGAAGGGTGTGCCAGCCTTTGGGAACCCCCTGGACAAAAGCCCAAATTCTTGAACACAATTTCTTCCCATAATCTGAGTTTAAAGTGTAAATCATTTCTGTTGTAAATGAAAGTTCTAAGGATGGATCACTTTTCTTTAGAATAGCCACACTGAGAACTCATTCATGTGTTGTGTATTTGTGATGATAGACACAGACTTCAGCATTTTACTGTAATCTACCCGTCTGTGTTGACAGCTTTACAGGAGCTTCGTTCGTTTTAATGGCACAAAGTTTTGTTCATGATGATGATGCATGAAATGTGCCAAAAATGTATGTCTGATAGTCAATATTTTTATATAACTTCATCTAATTCTGATCAACGATACCTAAAGGTTTTCTTTGAAGGTAAATGACTTTATGGTTTAGGACATTTTTTATATATATACCTACATTATGCTGAGTTTTCAACTGATAATCTTTAAATTCTTTCATGTTTTTTTAAACAGTGTTTTTTCAAACCATTAAAGATCATGAACAACTAAAGTAGGTTTTCTTGATAATAAAAAACAAAAACAATTGTCGTTTATTTCTATCGTCTTTTGTATAAATGCCAAAAAGGGAAATTTACTCTTCAAGGTTTAAAACAATTCCAGTTTTGGAATAATTCTTTGCATTTTAAATGTAGGGGACATGCTGTTTATGCTGGGCGTAAAAAAATGATTTAATTAACACAACAGGTAGGAATGTGGAGGACTCACATGAGATCCTGCAGCTCTCAGAAGAGACCGTCACGTAGCTGCTACATCTACTCCATGCCCCACTTTCTTATCCACTGAAATCACGTGAACATTTGTTTTTTCTTAAGCCGGATGACGCGTCTTTATAATAGAAATCTTGAGCGTCTGCAAGCGAAGCGTTGTGAAGCAGAAGAGTGTGACTCGGTGGGAGTGGGTCTTCATGTGACATCGGAGTGTGACTAAAGTCGCCGGCGAAGGGAGGCTCTCCTCCGTGTGACTGGTTTTGTTTTTGTCCTGCCAGGAGCTGACTTGTCGGGAGGAGCTGCTCACTCTGCTGCTGTCTTTGCTCCCACTGGTGTGGAAGATTCCTGTGCAGGAGGAGAAAGCTCCAGGTTGGTGATGATCTTCTACTACCCATTCAAAAGAAATATTCTAATTCCGACTAATTGCCCCTTGTGGGGGCCTTTTCTCATTTTTTAGTTCAACATTTTAGTTTCTTGTCATGGGTTCGGGGGGTGAAAATGTCACGGTCCTCCTGATGTTTGGAGCTTGAAGTCGTTTTGTTCTTGGATTATCTGTCTTCCACTGGTTCATCGGTGGAATCACGCAGAGGGCCATAAATCAATTAGCACAGTTCATGTTGAGGAATGTCTGTGTGCATATCGATTCTGACATATTTGACATATTTTAATGCCTATTGTTACTACACATTTGCTGATATTGTCACGTCCCCTATAGTGGAGATTAAGTTACACTGGTTATGTGATGGATTATGCAATTTTCATCCGACCGCTACAGCAAGAGACGACGGTAGAGTCATGTGACCTCAGAATGACTCCGGCGTTTGGTGTGGACCTGCTGATATCCCCTAACATGGACCCTAGACATTTTTCTTTTAATTAATTTGGCTCACTGGTTGAAACTTAAGCTGCTAACGTGCTGCTGAGCTGTCTTCATGCACCGATGGATTATTCAGAACTGCAGTTCACCTTTTGTTTAAAAAATGTTCACATTTTGCGTGCGATCTTTAACCCTCGGGCCAGAGAGAGAGAGAAAAAAAACGCCACCTACATTTTTCCCGTTTTATTTCAAATCTGACTCTGAAGGAAGTTTTATTTTGAAAAACTAATGGATTCTCTCCACCACATCAGACTCATTCTTGACGTATGTAAAGTCGCTCGATCACGTGTCAAAAAATCCATTCACTACTTTCTTAAAGTGTCTGTGCCAACCGGTAAATCGAAGTTGACCAAAAACAAACATACAGTGGGGCAAAAATAGTATTTAGTCATCCACCTTACAAAATCAGACAATGTCTTTTTCTTACACTGGCCTCTCTCATCATTTTAAGTGGAAGAACTTGCACAATTGGTGGCTGTCTAAATACTTTTGTGTTCGACTACATTTGGAAAGTTTCTTTTGGCACCAAAGAGCCAGACATACAGGAAGCAAAAGAAGAGCCTTTGACTTCAAAATAAAAGAAAGCTGCATTTAACAGACACAAACCAGGAGTCTTTGACTCCAAACATGGATTTACAGTTGTTCCTACAGACCATAACAATAATCAGCAATACCATTTTTGTTTTATAACTTGTATTAATCCGTTGTTCCTTAAAAGTTGGACGAGGCCTAAAAGTTGGCATCTGATTTTTTAAAACTTTCCCCTCGACGGTTATGGGTTAAGGGACAATCTAAATGCCATTTTAATGGTTCCCTACATAAAGGGAACTCAAGGGAACAAGTAAAGTTTAAAGCAGCTGCAGATATTTTACAGAGAATGAAGATAAACTTTACCCTCGAAAGTTTATAAAACTGAAGATGAAAATAAATAAATGACACGGCCACTTCAGCGTCGGACAGGCCGGTCCATGAAAAAACGATCTGACTTTAGAAGTGGAGACCAATGCTGTAGACCGCTGTCAATCAACCTCCTCTGTATCATGTCGCTCGCACGAATGCGTTCAGTTGGGCAAAACATACATAAATCTTTGAATGTGATCAGAATTCTTTGTATTCATTCTATTATACTGGACTTATATTTTCTGTAAAGGTTTGAACATGGAGAGTTTAAACCAGAAAGAAAACTGTGCAGTGAGGGGTTTTAAAAAAAATCTAGAATTATTGTAATAAAGAAAGTTAATTTATGGATTTCACCATAAACGAGAGACCACTGTGAATACAAAAGGTTTCTTTAGCTTTTGCTTTGATTTAACATTTATGTTACTTTCATTGTAGATACACACTTAGATTTAAGTGTGTAGTTCTGGTACATTTAAATTTGACAGGACATTTCCTGTGTTGACAGACTTCAACCTGCCGTCCCTAATAGAGGTATTCCTCAGCCGGGAGGTGAAGGCCGTTCCTCTCAGGACCGGACCGAAGACTGCGACAGACGAGCAGAACTCTGGGAAGCAGCCGCGTGCCGGCAGCGGCACTTGGAAGTCACGCAGATCACGTCGGACGGCACAGAGATACTCTGTTAAAGATGCTCGCAAGTCCCAGGTCTCTACCTCAGACTCTGAAGCCAACTCAGAGGACAGAGCTGTTCCAGGCTCAGGCGGCGCCCGGAGCCGCAGGTCGCATGTCTCCCCTGTCCAGGTAAGCTGTCGGCATCATCCATCAGAGGCCTCGCAGTCCACTCCCACTCTGTGCAACAGCACGGGCACCATGAGCGCACCGTACCCCCATCCCAGAGCCCCCGGGGGCCAAACCCTTGACCATGAAACCCTTACGGACCCTGCTGCAATATCAATCTTCAACCGCATGGAGAACTCCCCCTTTGATCTTTGCCACGTGTTGCTTTCCCTTCTGGAGAAAGTCTGCAAGTTTGACATGAGCATCAACCACAATCCCGGCTTGGCCGTCAGCGTCGTACCTGCGCTCACAGAGATCCTGACAGAGTTTGGAGATTGCTGTGGTCCAGGGGGAGGTGGAACAGGGGCGGAGGGGCTTGCTGGAGGCTGGACGGAGGAGCCAATTGCACTGGTTCAGAGGATGCTGCTACGCACCATTTTGCACCTGATGTCGGTTGATGTGTGTCAGAACGACAAACTTCCAGACAGTCTGAGGCGGAGCTTGACGGATCTGCTGCGAGCCACGCTTAAAATCCGTAGCTGCTTGGACAGGCAAAGTAACCCGTTTGCTCCACGACCCAAAAAGACTCTGCAGGAGGTCCAGGAGGACTTCTCCTTCTCCCGTTATCGACACCGAGCGCTGCTGCTACCAGAGCTGTTGGAAGCAGTACTGCAGGTGCTGCTGGGGTGCCTCCAGGCCTCCACACCCAACCCCTTCTTTTTCAGCCAGGCCCTTGAGCTCATCCATGAGTTTGTTCAGCACCGTGGCCTCGAGCTGGTTGAGGCTACAGCGCTGCGACTGGAGGGACTTGGGAGGGTCAGAGATTCGGAAATAGGAGTAGAGGCTTCGGAGCGATTACGAGGTCTCATCGCAGAAGTCTTCAAGATCATGAGCGCTGTGAAGAAGGCAAAGTCAGAGCAGCTGCATCAGTCTGTCTGCGCTCGTCGCCGCCACCGCCGCTGTGAATATTCCCACTTCCTGCATCACCACAGGGATCTGTCCGGGTTACCAGTGTCTGCTTTCAAGCAGGCTGCCGGTCGAAATCCTTTCGAGGACGATGGAGGAAACACGGATGGAACCGAGGGCAATGCGGTTCGGTACCCCGAGCGCTGCTGCTGTCTGGCCGCCTGCGCCCACCAGTGTCTGCGGCTTTTGAAGCACCTGTCCCCCACTGGTCCAGCTGTGCTGCAGGTATTGGCTGGTGTGCAGGCTGTTGGAATCTGTTGTTGCATGGACCCCCGCTCAGTTATAGGGCCCCTGCTCCATGCTTTTCAAGCTCCAGGTCTGCGTAGTTACCAATCTCATGTTTTAAGTGTGCTGAGCAGACTCATTTTGGACCAACTGGGTGGGGGGCAACCCTCAGAGAAAGCCAAACTGGCCTCCTGCAACATCTGCACTCTGGACAGCAGCCAGCTGCCGGGCCTGGAGGAGACACTTCAACACGGAGAACCTTCAACCCTTTCCACCAATCTCTGCTACCGCTCCCAAGGGATTCTCCCCAGTGGAGGGGGAGCTGAGGACATGTTCTGGAAATGGGACGCACTGGAGGCCTACCAAGAACTGGTCTTTGGTGAAGACAGGCAGCTGAGTCAGCAGATCGCTAGCCACGTGTGCCAGCTGACGCTGCGTGGCAATGCTGTGGTGCAGTGGCAGCTCTACACACACATCTTTAACCCCGTCCTGCAGAGAGGGGTCGAACTGGTCCACCATGCCCAACAGCTGGGGGTCTCCACCGTCTGCAGTCAGGTCTGCAGCTACCACACACAGTGCCTGTCTGTGGAGGTTCTCCTCATCTACCTGCAGACTCTACCATCACTTTTAAAGTCCAGGTGAGCAGCTGTGCTACCAGTTTAAACCTCAGTCTTGTGCACCAGTGTGGTGGGGGTTAACTCGTACAGGGGCTGCAGGTTTTTGGGTTAACTGGAGGGTTGCAGAGAAGAGCGACGGCATCTTTAAGATCCACTTTGATAAAAATCCTGGTTTTAGCATGTTCATGTGGCATTTATTCTCATAAATATACAAAACATATAGAAATTTAAGCTTAAAATTTCATCTCTGAAGTATTTATTTACTCAAACGTTGTGAATCAGGAGCAGATGAAAAAAGCTTGGAGGTGCTTTAGTCCGCAGGCCACAAGCTCCTCAATTCACTTGCAGGCAAATAAATCCATGTATGTCTTTGTTTTTCTGGCTTGAGCTGAGCTCAAAAATGGAACATACCATTCTTGTGCCTGGGGTAAGTGTATCGTGAAGTATTTGTAAGGATAATGGATAACTTATTCACAGTTTTTCACCCGCAGACGGCCCATATCTAGTTTGTGGCTTTAAACAAAAATTCTCAAATGTTTTTTTTATTTTCCAACATTATTGTTGTTTTTCCCAGCAAAGCTCTCAGTCAGCTTTGAAAGAAACTAAATCTGCTTGTTTGTTATCGGATCTTTTTTCTTGAGGCCATTGCTAATTGATGCTAATCAATAATTGATCACAGCTTTGTGACGTAGGAAAGGGATATGGTGGGTTACTGACTGCTTAACTCTTTCATGAGTTTTGCCATTTTTTTAAACTTTATAACATAGATTTGGAACATAGAAAACTGTCTTTTCTTTAATAATTTTTGCTGGAACCAGGTTTAAAAGTAGACTTTTCCATCAGACTAATACTGATTGCCCAAAAATACCTCCTCTATTTTATGTTTCTGTCTTCTTTTTAACACAGAAGCCAATTCATCTCAGACTCAGACTGGATTAACCAAAAAATGGAGGCACCAATTATTCCGACCTTAATTAGAGACAAAAAAAGGATCATCATTCAGCAGGACGGTTATTAGTAAAGTGTCATTTATTGTGTTGAGCTGGAAAGTGAAACGAGGTTTTAATAGAAACTCTGAGAAGCAGGTTATGTTTGTTATGTTTGTATGTATTCTACAACTGTAGTTTACATTTGTAATTAAGTTCCAGCTATCAGCCTGCAGAGTAAGGCTGCACTGTTAGCTCAACGACGTGGATATATAAGTTACCAAAATAAATCGGCCCCCGCAGCCAAATATTCACTTTGTGCTAAGTTGAGCATGAAAATAATGAGAGATCCGCTCGGTTCATCACTTAATGCAGACGCCACCTTCACTTCTCTGCTCACCCTCATTAGGGGCAAATAGACGGCTCCATCTGCTGGATGTGTCATGTCAATCGAGAGTATCAAGACTGTTTATATATATACATATATAGTGTAGTAAATAAGTATTTGACCCCTTGCTGGTTTTGTAGGTTTTTCAACTTAAAAAAAGAAACTGACAGTCTGTCATCCTGATGTTCAGTTCATTTAATCAGTGAGAGACAGAAAATCAAGAAATCCACCTTCAAGAATTTAAATACATTTAATTGCATTTTATTGAAGAGAACAAATATTTGAGCCAAAACCGTCAACAAGAAGGTTTAGGGGACAACTGTTAGTGCAATTGGAGCGAAATACAACAACATGACCCTCAATCCAACCTCCTTTCCTCCACCAGGAGGTTTAAATGGAGGCTGGATGGACCTTCAAACAGGGGAATGGCCCAAAACAAACAACCAAGGAACGACTGGAGAAGAAGCAGATCAAGGTCTTGGAGCGGTCCATTCAGTCTCTTGACCTCAGTCCTATAGAACACCCACAGACCAGTACCGGTCCTCGGCCGGTACCGGTCCGTGGGTCGTTACCGGGCCGCACAGAAAGAATAAATAGCTTGCTTTACTTCCGTTTTATTTATTTCAAAATCTGAAAGATGTTTTATTTTGAAAAACTTCCAGATTCTCTGTTCCATCTGCCTATGTCACTCTAGACGCAGGCCAAGGCGCTCTTCTGGGTCACATGATTGGTTAGCGCTAAAATAAAACCCAGGAGCTAGCAAAATGAATGAAAAACAAACGTGTTTGGAAAGTTTCTTTGCCAAGGGGAAAAGGCCCAGCCAGGAGACAGAAGAGGAGCCTTTGACTTCCAAAAAAAAGGAAAGCCACATTTAATAGACAGTACTTCTTTTTTGCACCATGAGTGTGGGAAGGAGAGAAGATGATGACGCCTGTGCGATGCACAATGTCATGCGTGTCAAAATAAAGCTCAGAGTTCACCTTGTAACGTCTCTGTTCCTTGTTCATCGGAGCGTTGTTAAAATAATTATTCGCCACATCTTAAAGACCGGTCCGTAAAAACTTTGTCTGACGTCATAGTGGTCCGTGGCGTTACAAAGGTGGGGGACCACCGCTATAGACAACCTGTAGAGAGAGCTGAAGCTCAGAGTTACTGAGCGACAGCCACCAAATCTAAATGATTTAGAAGTCACTTGTGTAGAAGAGTGGAGCAGAAATCCTCCTATGTGCAGAAAGCTGCTCACCAACTACAGGAAACATCTGACCTCTGTGCTGCTAGTAAAGGTTTACAACAAAGTACTGATTCTATCTGGCAAGGGGCTTCAAATACTTATTTTCCTCAATAAAATGCAAATAAACTTATGTAAAATCTTTAATTCTTTTTTTATGATTTTACTATCTGTTCACATTCACCAACCATTAGGATGACAGAGTGTATATTTCTTTTTAAGTGGGAAGACCTACAAAATCAGATAGGGATCAAATACTCATCTCCTCCACTGAATGGCTTCTTTGCATGAAGTGTTAACTTTTTATGTGTTGTTTGTTTCTTACAGGGTCATCAGAGGTCTTTTCATTAGCTGTAATGGACTCAACCAGGTGACAGAACTGGTGTACCTGGACCAAACACGCTCTCTGGCTTTGAAAGTGTTTGAAACGCTCATTATCGGTGTGGGACGGCAGCAGGCCGATGGGAATCTTCAGGAGATGGACAGTGCTGAGGAGAGGGAGGCCGTCCTTGGCCTCGCTGAAGAACTGGGGGCCAGAGGAGTCGGTGAGGGGCCGCAGAGTCTAAGCAAATTCTACGAAGGTCTGAAGGAGGCGTGTCCACGGCACAAGACCCGCAGCGGACCGGGCCGGGGATCTGTGCACGGCCGCACAGAGACTCACCTCCATGTCATTAACCTCTTTCTGTGCGTGGCCTTCCTCTGTGTCAGCAAAGAGGCCGACTCGGACCGCGACTCTGCCAACGACTCCGAGGACACTTCAGGTTACGACAGCACGGCGAGCGAACCTCTGGGCGGGCGTCTGCCTTATCTGTCGCCGGACAGTGTAGCATTACCCTCCAAAGAGCAGCTGCGCCGCGCTGCAGATGTTTGGTCTGTGTGCCGCTGGATTTACATGGCCAGCCCTCTGTTTCAGCAGCAGTTCTTCAGGCTCGGCGGACTCGATGTGTGCTTGCGCCTCATGGCCATGGTCATCCAGAAACTCTCTGCCAAGACCAAAGACGGGAAAGCAAAGAGGAAAAGGGATGGCAAAGCCAAAGGCAGCCCCGAGTCTGCAGCTCCGGTCACGTCCCAGGAACCGGAGGACACCTGCCGGGATTCACCTGACACCAACGGCTCCAGTTCAGCGGAAGGAAAGGCCAAAGATTCAGGAAAAAGGTTGGAAGAAGAGTGGCAGCTGCAAAGCATCCGCCTCCTGGAGGCCTTGCTGGCTATATGTCTTCACAGTGCCAACTCAGCCTTCCAGAGAATGGAGCCTGAGCTTTCTTATCAGGTTTGTCAAACAGACAAGTCCGCACCTTGCTTCTCTCAAAGCATGACATCCCGTGTTCCACTCCCACAGCTCCAGTCCGTGGAGGACACTTTGTTTGAGGTGAGAGACCAGCTGTCTCGCTCAGGTGTGGTGAACTCTGACCTCGCCGTGCCCCTGTTCGACTCGTTGCTGAGAGTCGCCTTGGCAGAGGTGTTGTTCTCTCCGGATCCTCCTGAGGAGAAGCCAGACAGGGTGAGTCCTGCTGAGGAACCTGCTGAAGCCTGTTGTTTTTAGAAAAGTACCATGTTCTTCTCTTTAAAGAAACCCACTTATTTATCAGTACATAAATATTTACAAGCTGAGGTTTACCTTTTTCAAAAATACACTTTAATGTCATTTACATTCTTTATAATTTAATATACTCTAGTCATTTTAATTAAATATAATTTCATAGATTAGCCCTTCCATCCAGCAATAGGAACTGTGCCAAACTTTTAAACCTATATAACCTGTCGTATCATATTTGATTGGTGAATTCCTGAAACTCCCATCTCATTAGCAGCATCCAAGCGTTCCCTAGAAACCAGTCTTGTTTTTTGTCCTGCAGTTCATCATTTTTCCACTGGGGGTAGTAGAAGTTCTTTTCCTGCTCATTTCATAATGGCTGCTTCCGTGAAAATCTCAAAAACACATTCAGCAGGAAAAGTTTAGCTAATCTTTAAAATATCATGGTGGGAATAACGTTTTTTTTATGATTACTTTCTCGATTCAATCGATATAATTAATTCTCTATAATTCTCTATAATTTAGTCAAACTATGTTAAAATTGTGTGGATCATATTTGAGACACTGGGTAAATTGGTGCTTTTTTCTGAATCTTAAACCAACATTGTTGTGAGCAAAAACCTACCAAATCACACAATGTATCATAATTTGTACTACTTATATATCATTAAACTTTAGATATTTTTTGTGGATTTCATCAAAGGGTTTAAAAAACATCCTAATTAAAAATCATTTTAATTTTCAGTCAATTCTTTTCAGGGGTAAATTAGATTAGATTTTTCATTTCACACCCAGAAAGTTGTAGATTTTTTTTTCTCCTTGCAGGTAAGAAGTGATGGAAGTTTTGCAATGTTTACCTTTCAGGCCGGGATGAACGTACCTGGAGTGGAGTTCTGTCACAGGCTGTCTTTACAGCTCATATTTGTTTTAGGGGTGTGCCCAATTTTTCAGGTTCAGCCTTTAAAAAGAATATATAAATCTTTTTCTTTTGTGCACATTGATCTTACTAAAACTGTGGAGGAAGAATCACTTTTTTTCTTTTGAGACCTCAAAGGTTGAAAGTTTCAATTCCACCTTTAGGAGCTGCTTTTCATTTTCTCACCTGCAGGTAATCTGTCTTTGGCTACCACAGTATGATAGTAGATCCAGAAAATATATTTAATGAGGGAGTTGTTGTTTGTTAAAAATAAAAGTAAAGGAGAACAATAAATGTTTAATTACGTTTAATTTGAAACATTCAACTTTCTTCCTTTTTGACTTTCTTTCTGCAGTTTTTGGCTAAACAGAGATTTAATCAGATTTCTTTTAGTAGCTCTTTTTTCCCCCCTCAATGCTATTTTCGAGCTCGTCATCACCAGCCGCCTTTCAGCGGGACGCTGAAGGTGTTTGGAAGGTGACAACTTCAGGCGAGAAACATCACACCGCTACGAAAATGAGCACGTGCGATTCCAAAGAAAAAGCATTTCCTTTCACGAGATTCAGTGCAATTAACTCATCATCTATTGTGTCTGAGGTGCTACTGTCAACAGGGTGCTTTTGTGCATCAGTGCAGCTTGCAGCAGGTTGCCAAGCAACTGTGGTAAGTGAACACAGTTTACAGCAAAGACCTAGTAAAGCGGCTTGGTAAACACTCACACGTCTGATGCTGCTTTGTTTCACTCATTTCTAGTAATCTTTCTATGTTTTCAATAAAGTTGGTTGATTTCATTATTTTGTTCCAGAAATCAAATTCTATATATTCTGTGAAGATTCAAACACTTCTCCTCCAACGTGAGGCCACTGCTGGCTCAGTCTTTGCTCATAGAACCAAATATGGTTACGATGTGAGCTTCAGCTGTTTTAGGAAACGACACACACACATGAACACCAGAGTGTGTGTGTCCCACCAGACTGAGCATTTTTAACCCATGATGACATGAAGTGGA
This sequence comes from Oryzias sinensis, assembly GCA_037389245.1. NCBI lineage: Eukaryota > Metazoa > Chordata > Actinopteri > Beloniformes > Adrianichthyidae > Oryzias > Oryzias sinensis. The sequence continues at coordinate 2,284,274 of CM074500.1, forward strand.
TTCTGTGGTCCACATGGTTAGTGATACACATCTTTTTATTTTATTAGAAACAAATGGGTTGTTGTAGGTCAATGTTTGTCAGTAAGATTAAGTCTAAAAGTCAACTCAGGTTGTATGAAAGAACAGAAGAGATCAGAAGTTGGTTTTTGTGTTTATTTATCTGCATTAAAGTCTAGAAAAATCTAGAAATCATTCCATATTTATGAAATGTACCTCCAATGCATCTATATTTATTAAGGACTTCTCACATGAGAGAATAGTGCTGAACAGATGAGCAAAAGACAAATGATAGGGTTGTGTCTCTTTTCCTGTCGCGTGATTGGATGCACATCTCCTTATATGGTCCACAAATCGATAAAGAAAAGACTACATGATACAATCTAGAGATTTATTATTATTATTTATATTTAATCACTAATAAACAACAAAAACAAAAAATCTGGCTAAAAGAAGTGACTGGTTTTAATTTACTGTGTGAATAAACGCTGTGCATAAAAGCGTTTGTCATATGTTTAGTGAACACCGCACACAGCCGTCGATGGGGTTCACCTTCAGCCAGTTGGAGTAGAAGCCAGTTTGTGATTGGACATCGTTTTGGTTTACGTCACACGCGCATAAAAAGGAAAAGACGACAGAGACGGAAAAAGAAACTGATTTGAGAGAGATTGATTATTCACTGCTCGATTGGTTTTATACCTTTTTTACCAGCATCATCTGGGGTTTTTAACTCATAATACGGTCACTCCCAGAGCTAGACTGATTCAGAGATATGCGTCTGTGTCTTTGCACATATGTGTATGTCTTACATCATATATGTCTTTGCATCCCTAAAAAATAAAATATAAATTAAGTTTAAAACAAACCCAGAATAAATAATAAATAAACAGCAAAATAACACTTTAAAATGGAAGAAAACCTTTGAAATACTAGATAAATTTAAAAAAAATCTAAATGTTTCACCAAGTGAACTTTAAGAGAAAGGATTGGTAATTAGGGTTTGGTTTAAAAACTGTGTTTAATCTGGTTGGTGTGAACTGGACAGCTTCTCCTCTACCTGTGTGTTGTCAGAACACAACCTGTTTATTGTAAATATCTGTCATTTAAAGTTAGTCTGAACACTTTATTTCTATTATTGTTCAAGTTTCCTTCATTTATTTTATGTTTCGTTATGTTAGGTGGGGGGGGGTCAGGAGGATGTTTTTATTATCATTTTTCTTACTGTTGTATGAAAAGGGCTTTATAAATAAAGATTGATTTGATCAAAAAAAACTGACATTGAAAAAAATTCCAGATGGACTCGCATGAGGAAATGTGTGAAATTGCTCAAAATTTTTGTACATTTTATAATTTTTAAAAATGTGTTTTATTTGTCTAGTTTATATAGAAATAATGTTTTAGTATAAAGTTTACTGATAGAGAGACAAGGAGGGAAAAGTAGTTTGGAGACCTTTAAAAACTAAATGTTATTATCAAAAACAAAGTAGATTTTGATCAATCTATATAAGAAAAAAGCTAAATCTTTGCAAAAAAAAAAATGTGCATCAAATGATGCTGGAAGTGTCTGACGGGCTTTTCGTTCTGCACGCCATCTCACACGTGTGCCGCGACGCTCCAACATTTGTCTTCCACTGCAGAGTTTATCTAAAGAATTAGACGATTCTCAGTTCTGCACTTCAGAGCGAGCATAAATGAACAGCCTGTTTTTTTTAAGGCCTCCTTTAAACCACAGGGCTGTTGAAAAGTGGAGGTCAGGGTTGATGATGGGGGGGGGGGGGGGGTAAAATATGATGAGTGTACAGCACCAGGAACTGGGCTGTGAGCACCGTGTGAGTCAGCTGATGTTTGTCTTATGACCAAAATCTCGTACATTTTCCCCTTCCTTCATCCACTACATTAGCAGAAAGACCGCAGCCTGTCATGCTGAATATCTGAGCGTAGAAACATTCTTGGTAAGCCCTTTTTCTCCCTTAACAAGATTAGGTAAGCTATTGCTAAATTAGTTTTATCCTTCAATCTTTTTGCAACGCGAGATCTGGGTTTGTTGCAGTTTGAACTCCAGTTCAGGACTTGTATCCTTCTCCTCCTGTCATCTCCTGCCAGAAGCTCCAGGTGCTGGCGGAAGGGGTGGAAGGGGCGGCCCCGGCGGGCGATCTGTCTGAGGAGGTGGATGAGGTGCAGAGCTACAGCGTCAAGCTCCCGGGGGAGGAGGAAGGCTACGACGCCGACAGCGAGAGCAACCCCGAGGACATGGCCAAGCAGGAAGAGGGTAGGTCCACGCTCGCCACCTCTTCACCTCGTTTTTTTTACAGCATGCTTCACCTGCAGAGGTGCAAATTAAAAGTTTTGAGAATGCCGTTTCCCAGCCCTCTGTTCTCTGGATCATTGGTAAGGGTCAGCGAACGGATCCTGATGGATTATGGGGTCATGTGCTGGTCCCGGCCTCTAAACCCGCATCGCTTTCTCACACTTTTCTCCGTTTTCTTCTGGTTTTATCAAACGAGGACATCCTCATTTAGTGGAACGAAGAGGACATTTGGCAATAGGTTTTACTGCGTAGGGATGACACGGCAGATACCGTCTGTCCTCTCCGCTCTCGTAGGTTAAGGATGTGGCCTGATTCCTCTGTTTTGACTTGAATCCCCTCAGAATAGGCTCATTGTTTCACACGTTACAACTGCTGGTTGCTGCCGCATAAGCTGGATCTTGTGACTTCAAGTCCCAATCAGATGAAAACTTCCACTTTGTGGAAAACTTTCAAATATTAGGACGGCTCTTTTCTTTTTTTTCTTCTTCTTTACTTGTGTAAAATTACTATTTACTTAAAGTAAGTGTAAAAATCCCCCTGTTGTTTCCTTCAGTCACTGCTATTAAGGCTCAGTTCTAAAATGCTCAATTAAAATGTGTAATTAATTTAATGTAACTAAATTTAGAGTATTTTCCTTTCTAAATTTGGGTCTGACAGTTAAATTTGTGTGTTTGATCATGTTTACTGATGAATTCTGTGCATCTACATTTTTGTATCTTAGTTTCCAGTAGTTTGATGTTTTATTTAGGCTTTTTTTTTTTAGGAAAATCAGGAAACTGTTTAGTTGCTTGATTTAAGGACTCCAATTAAACTTGTGCTTTTGGTACTTTTAACATGTAATTGCAGCATTTTTCTGACGATGGAGGACACAGGTAAAGAAAATTAATCTTAAAATTGCATTTCTGAGCATTTATTTATTCAAATAGTTGTAAATCAGGAGGAGACAAAAAGATCTAAACACTACAGCTGGATAGCTCCAATTGTGCTAGTAAGCTAGTGGGAGAGTGCGTAAACAGAGAGCTCTCAGCAATGGGAAGGGGAAGAGGGGCGGGGTTGATCTGTGCCAGCAGAGGTGAATTCTTAATGGACTCCTGCCGCTCTGCAGAACCTATGTCCTAGAAAACCACACAGTACTTTTTAGATTGTGGCTAAAAAAAGCCATAATCATTATTAAAATGGAAACACTTTGAAAATGGATCAAAAGAGGATCAAAGTGGGACTTTACAGAAAAACCAACCGTTTGTCTTTTAGTTTTAGAATCAAGCATGTCTGGATTGTCGGCACTGGCAGCGAAGGAAGCAGCTTCATTAATAGAAGGAGGCCATAAAAGAGCCTGCTTGCCCTGTAAATCATGGGGGGGGGACTCCCATGCTGCTCTGAGGGGGGAGATCACAAGCCTATTCATTTTCTCGAGCTGCGTCAGGGACTTCAGGAGGGAACACCAGCCGTCTGTGTGCATGTTTTCTGACTCGTGTTTTTTTTTGTGTCCCTCTCCCTGACTGCGGCTGTAGGAGGAAAGGTGGAGTCGGCAGCTCTTCAGGAGTTTGCGGCGCCTCTAGACGGGCCCGGGAGTGGCGTGCTGCTGTTTCCTGAAATCTGCACCGTGGAGCTGCAGCTCCTGGCCTCGGGCTCCCCAGACCCGAAGGTTCTGGGTCACGTATTTCACAGCCTGCTGAGTGCGGTACGCGCCAACCCCCGAAACGCTGCCTTGCTCTATGATCAGGTCAGTCAAAGCCGCTCTGCGTTGTGCTTCTCTTATCGCTTCCTGTGCTTGTTATACTTTATTACTCGCCTGTGCGGCACTCATTTAGGAGATTCCTCTGTCTGCTCTCTTCCAGGGAGGAGTCAAAACCATCCTGAGCGGCTTTCACGACATCCTGAGTGAAACAAACCCCGCCCACGCCGGTCTGTAATTTCTCTGCTTTATTTTTGTCTTATCTGGTATTAACCTTTACTTGACAGAATTAGACTCTAGGACAAAAACACAGAGGGTGGTCTTGAACTTTAATCTTATTTATGTTTCCTAACATTTAAACTTGGCCTCAGGGCTAAACATGTGTTTCTGTAATTCATGAGGAAACTGTATTCATTACATTTGCTTAATTTTTCCATATTTATTTGCGTTTTGTCTATTTATGCCTTCTTTATTTGTATTTATCTTTTTTAAATTGATGCTCTTTCAAAAAAAAAAAGACCTGAGGAAAATATGTTTGTAAGAATCTGCCCCTGGTCTCCGTTCAGATTGCCAGACCGTGTTGATGGAGCTGCTGGTCGCCATGGTGACGGAGCGCATCACGTCAGAGGAACTGGCACTGCTGATCCGCCTCTTCCTGGAAAAGACCCCACCCACTGTAAATCGTGAAGCTTATCTGTCAAGTGGGCCGTGCACCGTTTGCTTACTCACACGCTTGTGTACAGCGTCTGGGTTTAAAAAACGGAACAAGAACGCACTTCCTCTTTTTGTGCTCCCCCCCCCCCATCTCTGGTCTGAAGTACACTCGACACCCGCTTGATCCTCTCGGGGACCTTTTTTAGTTATTTAACACCAGAACAGATGTGATGCTCCAACATTAGGAACACAAGTTTACTTTTAATTACAAAAAAACTGTCAGGAAGTGATAGGTTGGAGCCTCAGGGGCTTTATTTACTTCATCTTTATTATTTTATTTCTATTTTATCCATTAAATGCACATTTTCTAATTGCTTTTTAATTCTCTAGGACATTCTGCTGAAAGGTGTTTTAAAAATCATTGAGGCCAACATGAATATGGAACCTCTTCACTTCCTGACCTTTCCGGTGATCCTTGGCTCGTCTGTGCCCGGGGGGTCGTCCCCCTGCTCCAGGCAAAACTGCACCACTGGGGGCAAAAGCGTGGGTTCGCTCTGGAAGGGCAAACTGTCTCCTGGTCGCAGAGAGGGAGAATCTGAGCACCGATCGACCCACCTCCACCCTTCTCCCTGGCTCGTCGCTCCTCTCCACCTGCCCCTCGTGGGGCAGAACTGCTGGCCCCACATGGCCAGCGGGTTCAGTGCCTCAGTTTGGTTGAGGCTGCGGGAGCAGGAGCAGAAGGAGGCGGACAGAGACAAAGGTTGGTTTCATTTCAACCAACAAATACACTTTAGTTATCCCAAACATGGGAGAAACTTGACATTCTCTCCTCGTCTTTTTTCTTCTTTTAGATAAAAGTAATCCTCCAGTAGCCGAATCACGCGGTTCCTCACCTCATGCTGGGGCAAGAACAGCAGAGGAAGGCCTCATTCACATTCTGTCTATGGGCTCCAAGGCTTTGATGCTCCAAGTGTGGGCAGACTTCTCCACAGGTTCTCTCATATTCAGGCGAGTAAAAGGAGAATGCATGTCAGTAGGGATGTCCTAATCCAATCACAAGATGAGAAATCATACTTATATGTAAGGGTTAACAAAGTTGTTTTTTTTTTTCATTTTTTACATTTTTTTAATGGTGATTACATCTGATCAAAAATAGTTCTGATACACCGTAATACAAAGACAGATGTGGTTCACTTAAAGTGAACCGGAATTCGTTTCCCCCGATAATCCAGAACAGATTTTCAGCCTGATTACAACCAAGTGGACCCTAGTCCGGGACCAGGAACGGCTCTCTGATCCGTCTTTGGAGGTGGTCTGGGTTTGTTTCCAAACGGACTGAGCTTCGGTTCGCTCTGAGATTCCTCAAGTCTGAATACAATCCGTCCTCTGAGCGGAACAACTGACCCAGTCGGCCAGTAGTTAACAGAAACAACGCCAAAACACCGCAACGATGTGACACAGCAACTCATTGAAATGTGGTCGGATGAGTACAGACTCATTAGAACATCTTTTAACAGGACACACATTGGTTCTGACTGTTCCCCTCAATCTATACGTCATAAATATTTCTCAGCGGACCTCCTTAGCCGTCTTCTTGTCAGTCTGCATCTTGGTGCCTCCACCGGACCAAAGTAGCTGTAAAATGTTCCTGACGTTGATACAGACGTTTAAAATGTGTCGGTGAAATATGACGTTGGAAGGACTGCAAAGCTCAGGATTTCCATCATTTCTGTCTCTAGTTGCTTTGCCCCGCCCTCTTAATTCCAGGCTAATGAGTGACGAGATCTTCAGTCACGTGGTTTTGTTTACAAGCTTTGCTTCGCAACAAGAAAGTCTGCAAGAAAGTCTGCTCTGTATTCAGGCAGTCTGAATACAGAGCAAACACAAGGTTTAGTGATTATTCCAGTCTGAATAAACCCTAAAGCTACAGTCATAAACTTTCTTACATGAATTATTATCATCTAACTTTGCTACTCTATACTTTGTTACCCTCTAGCTTTTAAACTGTTTTTGTTTGGTTGTTCAATCTACTCCACAAAAGTGCTCTGATTATGTGTTAAATGATAGAAGAAGGTTAATAACATAAAAATAGTTGAAAACCTGGATGTGTTTTTTAAAATTTGTTTTCATTTTTTAAATTATTTACAAGAATATCGGATCTGGACTTGATGTTGGCAGATCCTCAAAATCAAATGGCTGGGACCAAAACAAAAATCTTATTGGGTCATCTTTAGATATCAGTGTGAGTTCAAAAGGTTTAAAGTTTGGTCCTGGTGATGCGTCCTTTTTTTCACAGGATGTGTATAGACCCAAACGATGAAACAAAAGCAGGGCTGCTGGTGCAGACAGAGTCTGCTGAGGGTTTGCTGAGACGGGGTCCGTGGCAGCACCTCGGCCTGACGTTCAGCCAGCAGCCAGAGGGCAAAAAAAGCATCCACGGCAGCGTGAGCGTGTGGGTGTGCGGCATCAGGTGAGAAAACCAAACTGAAGGACACGTTGTTTGAAGTGAGAAAGAAGAACTTTAAAAATCTCTCCCTGTCTGAAGGAAATGTGAGGTTTCTTTGGATTACACCCTGCCCAGAAAGTCCAGCTTATCGTCCGACAGCAACAAAACCTACTGCATGTTGGGGCACTGCGCGTCATCAGAGGAGGCGCTTAAGCAGGGGGGGCTCTGGAATATGGGCACTGTGCTCCTCTTCAATGGTAAGCTTCCACTCCAGCTTTTTGTTGTTTTTCCTGTTGTTTACATGGATGATTGGTGATGCGTGTGTCATTTAGGAGCACAGCAAACCGTGCTGTGACGCCTGACACGCTGGGGATTCTTAGCTTTCTATCAGGAGGTCTACTGCTCTTGTTGCCTCTAATCGGTAGGGAATGGCTTAAATCTCTGCGAGTTGAACCTGCAAACGGCAGAAGATGAGTTTAGACGAGCTCAGCCTCCCCGCTGCTGTTGGAATTCAGCGGAAGGGTTTTCCTTTTAATGTGTGGAAAAGAAAGAATGCTGGAATTTAGAAAAGCAAATATAGTTAAAGCTACAGGATGTGTTGTATGGCCCGCAGGTGGTACCTGCCCCAGCCTTTACCCCCCACCAATTACCCCTTTTTGACCCTCCCTCACTGGCTGAGCCGCTGTTACACGCCCCTCACCCTCCCCCTCCCCATCCGTCTAGCCTCCCTTGTTAGATCTGCAGGTGACAAATTCATGAATGAATATGTAGGTTTGGGTTGATAAAATCGATTAATCGATCTGAACTGATCCGAGCTTAATAGATCAATAATCTAACGGTAAAAGTAGAGATCGATTTCCTTCTTCTTCCGGTGACCCAACACGCAAAAGCCGTAAAGACAAGTAAGCTAGCTTGATGCTAACGTATAATGGAATTTCCCATAGGACGGCTAATGCTAACGCTTGTTTGACCTAAACGTGCATTGCTGACTGAATTTCAAAGCTTTTCTAATTAAGCTAAATAATTAAGCTTTCTATAGACTCAGAGGCAGGAATTTTCAGAACTCTTTTAAGGAAATGATTTTTTTAAAGTAACCATTTGTGGTCTAAAGCAGTGGTTCCCATCCCCGAGCTGACAGAAAAAAAAGTGCATACCGGTACACTAACTTGGGTTATTTCCGTTTTGTTTATTGTTAGGAGTGATTAGAAACAGAATAGTTAGAAACTCCATTTGACATTTTATTAAACTAACTTTTACCTTTTATTACATTAATGGCTTAACCTCGATTCACTATGTATTATCATCTCAAAATTATATTACACTCCGAACAGAGCACAGCCAAGACTATTGTCTCGCAAACATTCCTTTAACATCCTCCCTTTTCATCTTTGTGTGTTCTGGTGTATGCGTTCTGGCAAATGTCTGCAAGAGCTCTGACCGTCGAGCATCTAGCCTGCAACAGTCTGTGGGTGTGTTTTTCACACCATGATCCATCGAATGAGGTTCTGAATATGCAAATGCAGGGTTTTGATACCAAAGCCCATCCCTGAGCTCGTTGGTTCAGACTTTGAATGCATCTTGTTCATCTGTCTGCGTACAAATCTGTGGTCTTTGTGCGAAGTAAATCTACAAAAGATAAGTTTTGTCTCTGAGTCTTTATTCATTATTTCTGTGTGTAAGAAACTGACGGGGTTACGAAATAACAAAAATACAGTCCTTTCTAGAAAATCCAGTTTCTTCACATTTATGTTCTGCTATGAAGGTATATTTGTTTTGGAAAACTACTGGATTCTGTTCACCACATCTGACGCGTCACGTGACTTTAGGCAGCTGCTCAGATTGCTAAATGACTAGCCTAAAGCTAAAAAGCTAATGAAAAGAAAAAAAAACGTAAAAAAACAAAAACTACAAATGTTTCTTTGGGGAGAAAAAAGCCAGTGCTGCAACCGAATAAGGCTGTTCGACTTCAAAGAAAATCTTTGTATAGAAAATGTATTTTCCGTATATTGAAATAAATAATAAATACATCAATAAATATTACTTAAAAAGTAGAGTTTTGAGTTGGGATTAGCTCATTTTTTTGCTCCTTGGATGGATTTTTGGGACCAGCAGTAGACCTGCTTCCTGTTTTTCACGTCTGCTTTTCTTACATTGTCCTTTCATGCGTTTCAGGGTCAAGAATAGGACCTGAGGAGGCCTTTTACCTGTACTCCAGTGGACCCGACCTTACCTCCATCATGCCGTGTAAGTACGGCAAACCAAGAGGGTCCTTCTCCAAGTTTGTTTCCCAGGAGAGTCTGAAGTGTGACCAAATGCAAGAGATTCTCATGAAGAACAGAGACTTTGATGCAGGATTGTTGGTGGTAAGTCTGTTCCAACACCAGAACACACAACAGAATTTCTCTGGATGGAGATTTTTTTATTGTTTGGTGTAAAAGTATAGGTTAAATCATGGATTTATCCATCTGTCAGTAAGCAGATGTATTTTAAAATATTGTATCTGTGTTTGTAACTATGAAAGATGGTGTTAATTTAAAAATGTCATTAAAAACTGGTAGTAGCTGAATAAAGGTAAGTTCCATCTTTTTTACCATTCAGAAGCCTCAATGATAAGTTAATAGAAGTCCTGCTTAGCATTTTATTTTGTAGACCGTCATTTATTTTAGGCTGGAATGATGATATAACTTATAGATGGGATGTTTTTTGCACAGGAGAGCTTGGCAGTGGTGTACGCCCCCAGCAGTCCCAGACTCTACACCATCTATGAGCCCGTCATCAGGCTGAAAGGTCAGGCCAAAACGGTCATCACTCAGCGGCCCTTCAGCTCCAAAGAGGTGCAGAGTGTCTCCTTGGAGCCCGGCGTCCTCAGAGGTCTGGTTCCCGTGGAAACCCAAGGCCTCCAGAGCGTCCTGCATAAAATCGGTGGAACGGGAAACTTTGTTTTCCTCTTTGCACAGGTGAGATCATGAAGCTCCTGACGTTTCTAAAAGAATTTTGCGTCTCCTGCAGCGTTAATGGATACTAAGGCGCCAAAAGATTTTTGGCAATCGCTGAGTCTGAAAGCTTCTCACTTAAAAATTGTCCAATCGTTAAGGTAGATCGGCTCATCTGAGTCTTGTTCGGGTGTCCGATCGTGTCTCTGGTGTCCTCTGACAGCTCAGTTTGTCGGCTGAGGATCGTTATTTAGGTGGTGATCCGATTTAGTTTCTAACTCAAGATCGATGATACACAGTTCAAACCACAGTTCTTACTATTTGATATATTCTGGTTCAATTGTTTCTATATGTTTGTCTATGTATATTTAATCACCATCATTTATACCTTTATTTAGAACTGGAGTTCTGAATCAACAATACAGATAAAAACTTAAAGGTTTTTAAGAGAGAAATGGTTTTTATCACTTTAAACAATGTCACACTCTGAAGTTTTTCTGTCAACTTCCTGGTTAACTCCAGCAGGAAACAAAACATAAAAGTCGCGGTTGCTTTGAATCGTTTAACATCAAATCCTGAAAATGTTCTTCACAGCTTTTCCACCTCAGAGTTGATCTAATTCCAGTTCCAGTAGATCGATGACAAGAAGACAGTAACTGTCGACGCAGCAACACCTCAGTAGAAATGGAACAACTAGAGAAAACACTCAAAGTCCTTTCAGCTAAACAGAAAAAGAGTTTCCAACACAAAACAAGTTTCATAAACTGACGTTTTTTTATGTATAGAGTTAAACACTTTTAAAACTTTAGATGGACATTTCACCGACGTATTCTCCGCCATGCTAGCAGACAGTCACATGACGTCAAACCATTAATTAGGAATTTTTTGTGATCTTCTTTGTTACATATGAATTATATGTTTTATTCAAATTGTTGACTACTTGAAACAAAATCAGTTTTTCGGAACTTCATTTCAGCAAACGAACATCAATCTTGATAGTTTTACTTTGAAACTGAGAACTTTTACCGACACTTTACTTTGAAGATTTATTTAGGTCTAATAACATTCGGTTTGTTTAGTTTATATACGTAAAATCCTTCATCATTCTGACATGTTAGAGGGCAAATGGAATGGCCTGAAGGACATTTTTACTCTGCTCTATTTATAAAAATCAACTTTATAAAACAACAACTATCCAAGTGTTTGGGTTAAACCCCCGACAGTGTGACTCTGCCGCATCAGCTTCCATCTTTGTTGATGTGTTTCTTCAGCCTTCAGCTGAAGTGAAGCTCGTCTGTCTTTTTTCCTTTTATTCGCCTCGCATTCGGGCTCCAGACGGTGGAGCTGAGCGACTGCGAGAAAACCCAAGCTCTGGCGCTGCAAGTGCTGCTCTCTCTCTGCAACTCCAACCAGCATCGCATCCACGAAATGGACTGTTACCATGGTTACGCCATGATCCACCAGGTCCTCATCAAGCCCAAATGCGTCGTCGGATATCACATGTTGAAGGTGGGTCCCACTTTGAACTTTTGCTTCCATTTTTTTGTTTTTTTTTTGTAGAAAATAATCCATGAAGTGAAACTAAAGAGAAAAGAAAATATGATACTTTGTCTCTTTATCTGTTGCATATTATTTAATCATCTGTGTGTAAAACTGTTGTGCGAGTCGTGAGGCAGCCAGAGAAATATAGACTCCAGATTTATGATTGTAGCAGTGAATCCGGTCACAAATTATAGACTTTGATCAATACAGACGAGGTTGCTTGTCTTTAAATTTCTTTTTTTTTTTTTGCTCCGAGTTATCAGCTTTTCAGTGATGTAAAGGATTTTCTTCCTATTTCTACCTCTGTGTTGATGAACATGTTCAGTAGCACCCCAGTTTTGGTTGAGTTGCAGTCGGTCGGCGTCTTCAGAAGCAAAAAGAAAGAAAACTTTTCTGCCACATTCAACAGACGCTGCTTGACGGATGCTGCAGCGGACCCATCCTCCTCCTGGGGGAGGACGGTCAGTTCCGATTGGACGCCGAGTCGGTCGCCGTGGTGCAGGACCTGAGGCTGCTGTCAGAAATTCTGCTGGACTGGAAGGTCTGGGCCAAGGCTCAGGTAAACAAATGAGGGTTTCACCTGAAGCTTCTGAACTTCCCCGTTTTCTATGAAATGAATTATTTTCCATGCAGCACAGACCGAGGTCACAGTCTGTTTCCACATTTACATTAAAACTTAAAAAATGTTCTTTACTAAACATAAAGTACCTTGTTTTCTTTTATTTAAACAAAAAGTCCCTTTTCAACTTCATTGGTTCACAAAACAGCTTTAAGAAATATCAGATCATTTTAAATTTTCTTACATTAAAAACATTTTTTTTAACATTTATTTCAAACGCCAAATGAAAAGTTTCAAAAAGACAGATAAAACAAGACAGTGTTACTTCACTTATGCAAAAGTGACATCTGCTTTTTTGTTTTTGTTTTTATTGATCATTTCTATTCTTGTAAAGTTCAATCAGGGACATCTTGTAGGTTTTTTTGACTACATGCAAACGTTTGCTTTGTTTTAAACCGTCATCCAACCCGTTCCATCGTCGTACTTATTTTAAATGAACTAAATAAATTAAATAAAGTCCTTAAACTTAATAAAGCCCAACTTTAAAAAGAAATTTTTTTTAATAAAAAACAAAAATACAGTACCAACACTTTTTTTTATTTTACAGAAGCAAATTAATTATCTAGTACAAAGATAAAAGGAGCCAAGGATTCAAATAATAAATGTATGAAAAAGTAAAAAAACGGTCATGAATCCATTTTTCTTTAAGGATAAAAGATCTGACAGATTCACATGCCTACAATTTCCTTTTTAATGCTGCACCACCTTTTTTCCACTTTTTTTTATCCTAACCCTATAAAACATTACAAAGTCACTTTTGCCGGCTAATTTTTACCCGAAATAAAATACCCAACAAAAAGGAGTTGACATAAAAGAACAAAAAATTCCTAAATAATAAAAAAATGATACTAGAAACTTGGTCTTTGGTCCACCCAAGAGTCCATGACAGGCAACGTAAACTCATGTAAATAGTTTTGAGTGAAAATCCCCCGGCTCTAGTATTAAACGTCAACATAAAAATAAGTACAAAAAACAAACTCAAAGCTTCATGTTCCCAAACCCAGATCCTTAACTGCTGTGACCTCTGACAGAGAAACAGTTTGTTTAGGAATGCAGCCATGAACCGCATGAAGCACATTTAACATCTGAACAGCACTGAAGCTTCATGTTTTCATGCTGGAAACCTTTTCTACAGCAAACCTAGACTTACAGATAGGAAATGCAATCATCTGCATACAGTTGTTGCCAAATTGTTATATTTTAAATAAAACCCACCTAGTTTTACAATGGAAAAATGTCTTTCTCAAAAGAATTTTCAAAATATAGTAAATGAAATGTTTTTTCCTTTGTAATAAGTGAAAAATTGCCAATAGAGCTAGTAGAATTTGTCATGGTAAGATTTTTAGAAAGAAATTGTGATGTCCTACACTTTTAAGATTAAATTAACTCTCGAGCATCTCAGGAACATTTAAGCGCTCTCCGTCACGCTGCGTCCTTACACTTTAATATTTTTGGAAAAGAATGTTGTGTTGAAACACTGATCAGAGCAACATTTTGGCACTGAAATCGTTTTAAAACGACCGGTTTGGGACCAGATAAAACCCAAATGGTACCCGTGCCCCACATCATCAGAAGAGTTTTCACTGAGCTCCTGTTTGTGCTGCTTTTCTCAGTGTGGAGTGTGGGAAACACTACTTGCTGCCTTGGAGATCCTCATCAGGGTCCATCACACATATCAGGTCTTCAACATACGTCAGCTCCTCAACGCTGGAGTTGTGCATCGCTTCCTGCTGGCCTGCCAGGTGCTGCAGGTGAGACACAGTGCTGCCTCTCCTCCTCCTCCTCACGGACTGTCATTAAGAGGACTGTGGTTTTCCTGAAGGAGCACCGGGACGAGCATCTGACCACCATCCCTCAGGAAGTGTGTTTGTCGTTCATCAAAATCATCCAGGAGGTTCTGGGCTCTCCTCCGGACTTGGAGCTGCTCAGACTGATCTGTAACTTCCTGCTGGCCGTTCACCCCCCCACCAACACCTACGTGTGCCACACTCCGTCCAGCTTCTACTTTTCCCTGCACATCGGTAAAGAAGCGGCGCGGCTACACAACCCCGCCACCATCCGAGTGCCGTTAACTTTGCTGTTGTTTCCTCCTCCGTTGGACAGATGGGAAGCTGTACCAGGAGAAGGTGCAGTCCATCATGTACCTGAGACACTCCAACAGTGGCGGGAAATCTGCCAGCAGCTCCGTGATGTCGCTGTCCCCAACTGTGTTCCCCGAGGCCCCCCAGGAAGGTACGCCTGCTTCTGCGACCTCCCAGCAGGGAACGCAGAATTTCATTAAAGAGCAATTTGAATGTCATTCTGAATGTCTACAATCAGTCATTATAGTCCTATTTTAGATATAAATGCCTGGAAGAAACTAAGAATGGACTTCATTATTATTTAATTATAAAATGGATCCTATTATAACAAAAATCTAAGTTCATTTTACCAACCAATTTCTCAGACATTTAGTTGGTGCTAAACCTAAATGTTTGCACCCAGTCGAGTTTTTTCTTCCATTAATAGATAAATAGAGTCCAGTTGGGCTGTTTTCCAGGGAATTTGCCTCCTCCTAGCTCTGAACACGGAGGAGAGGATCAGTCCCTACGCCCTCCGAGTCTGGCTCCCTCTCCGTACTCCTCTCCCCTGCTGACTCCTCGGCTCGGACGTGGCGGTTCGGCTGAAGCGGGTGAAGGAGACGGAGTCTCGCTGAACTCCCAGCAACCTCTGGGCAGCACGGAAACGCTCAAGAAGGTCGGCGGGGACGAGCAGCTCCTGAGCAGCTGTGAGTCAGCCAAAACCATCTGCGACTTGAAGGACCCGGTTGAGGGGGCCGCCCCGCGCCCACCATCCATCAGTGTGGAGGAGGACCGGGACGAAGCCGGGGAGGTGGACAGTCTGGCGGAGGGCAGCGTGGGGGTGGCAGAGTCTGAGGACCGCTTCGACTGGGCCAGCGACGAGGCGCCGCGGCGCCCCGACAGCCTGAAAGGGATCCAGTCCTTCCAGAGGAGCCACAGTAACCTGGCCAGCCTGGGCTTGGCCTTCCCGGTGCCAAATGGTTCGCTGGCCGTCGGCCGCTGGCCCAGTGCAGCCGACCGAGGCTCCATGCCTGAGGACTGGGAGAGCTACACCTACTCCCCCGGATACGAGCGGGCTCACAGCAAGACAGAGTCCACCGACAGGTTGGGGAACTCCCGTCCCGTCAGCTCGTTTGAATTGTTAAAAATAATAAATGAGAATCTTCTGCCGCTCGTCTCAGGTCCAGTACAGAGGACTGCCTGGTGCTGGTGTGTTGTGGACTTTACGACCTCTTGAGGGGCGTTTTGCTGCTCTTGCCTGACCTCATGCTGGAAGAAGTGATGGACAAGCTCATCCTGCCGGAGGCTCTCATCGTCCTGGTCAACCACTCGTCCCCGCTCATCCAGAAAGGAGTCATGAAGGTGGGTTCCTTTCTCATCAAACAGACGATGATTGTCCTGCAGGGGGAAAAACTACAAACTGACAGTTACTGTGATTTCATGTATTTGTGTAGATAAGGAAGACCCTTTCTTTTAACATTTTAAAATAATTCCATAATACACGATCACACTGTCTTAAGGCAAACTCCAAAAACCAGTGTCGTTTTCTAGGACAGTTTCTGCAGAGCGACAGCAGTTCAAGAGGAACTCACCTCTCAGTTGGGGGCAGAATTACTGGCATAGAGTAACCCCACCCCCCCTTCCCCTCCCCTGTTCTATCTATATGCTCTCCCACTAGCTTACAGCCCACTAAACTTTAGTTGTGTCTCCAAGCGGATGCATCAGAATGGGACGGAGGAGGGAGATTGTGGCTCCGCCCAGCGTATTTTCTACATCACAAATCCGATTATTGGAACTCTTTCTGTTTGTCTTTTAGCTTAGGGAGATCCTCATGACTCTGGATCATCTTTTAATAAACCTTCACCAAATTCAAAAATCTTAATTATTGTGATCCGGAAAAATGTTTTTCTGTTGGTTTTCCGTATTTCTATCTTTTGAAGCTTTTTTTTCTGAATGAAGCCCATTGAGACGACTATTGTTGTAATTTGTGGCTTTATAAATAAAATAAAATTAAATTTAAATTTTTGGTTCCATTTTTCTTTGGTATTTTGTTTTGTTGACCTTCAGCTTATTTAACTGACACATCTGGACACTAGTACTTTTTTATTTCGAGTTTTAAACAAAGATGTAATTATTTTTTTCTTTGCTTAGTGTCACAAAAAATATATATTATGATTTAAAAACGGGAAAGGTCTAGTCTAAAGGCAACATTTTGACTTCCAAATTGAAGCCCTTTTAAAAAAGAAGTGACTGATAGCAAGTACAGTCATCAAGTAACCAATCTGTCTCCATTCACAAGAAAATCTGCAAGAGAAATAGAAATGCAGTTTGGCTCCAATGACTTTTGTCCACCTTATTATTTTATTTTAACTTTAAAATTCAATTTAGCACCAAGAGGGAACCTGTCATTTGATTGACAGATTGTCGTCACATTTTTCAGCTCTGAAGCAGCTTTTCTTTCAATATTCTTAGCAGTGCCTTAAAAATGCTGCTACTTTTAAAAGTCAAGGATTTTTGTTCATTTGTTGTTTTTTTCAAGCAGAACATGGATTTATTTGACAAAGTCAGGTGACGGCGCCTCGTCGTGGTTAAATCAGTCAGCATTGCTGTTTTCTCATTGGTTCCCCTTCGTGGATCCTCAGACCGGCTTACATTTGTTTTGTTTTTTTCCGTGTGAAATGCGAACACACGTGTTTCATCAAGCCGCTTTTTCTTCCAGTTACTGGACGCCTACTTCAGCAGAGCGTCGAAGGAGCAGAGGGAGAAGTTTCTGAAGAACCACGGCTTCTCGCTTCTCGCCAACCAGCTGTACATCCACCAGGGCAGCCAGGGCCTCCTGGAGTGTTTCCTGGAGATGCTGTTCAGCCGACCCATGGGCTTGGAGGAAGAGTGAGCATCATCCTCACCACCTCACAATGTGCATGTTATGAATCCCTAAGAGGATTTTTTTTTGTGTGTGTGTGTCCAGACTGGACCTGGATGAGATGGAGAACATCTCGCCCTTCAGAAAGCGCTGCATCATCCCCGTGCTGGGTCTCATAGAGAACTCTCTGTATGAGAACTCCTTGGTGCACAACATCCTTTGCATGCTGCTGCAGCTCATCAACGCCGGGCCCAAGCTGGCGGACATCCTGCTAGACCACGGGCTGCTCTACGTGCTCTTCAACACCCTCTCCACCCTCAACGGCATGGAAAACGGGTACGACTGCCAAGCAAAGGAGGGTCTGCTCGTGGCGTTTGAGCTCAGCCGGGAATTCACTCTTTGCTCCTCTTTCCGATGGTCAAACTGACTTCCTGTTCTGCTGCTGTTCTCGTCCTCCCTCTGCAGTATTCCCCTGAACGACTACAAGCTCCTGGTGTGTGACATCCAGCAGATGCTGGTCGCCGTGACGATCCATTCCTGCAGCTCCTCTGGGTCTCAGTACTTCCGCATCATTGAAGACCTCATTACCTTGCTGGGTTTCATGCAAACCAGCAAGATGCGCCGCACTCGAGGTGAATTCAGCCGCCTGTCATCAGGCTGACTAGTTCTACTGCGCCCGGCGGTCGCTTCTGTGCAACCACAGATGGAGACGCATAATAAACACCACCTACATTTTTAACGTTTTACTTCTAATCCGATTCAGAAGGGAGTTTTATTTTGGAAAATTACTAGATTCTCTCCACCACATCCGACTCATTCTTGTCGCGTGTCAAGTCACTCGTGTTGAAAATCCATCCGCTGCTTTCTTAAAGCTAGCAAAGCTACTAAAAAAACAAACCTATGTGGAAAGTTTGTTTGGGTAGAAAAGCTCAAAAATGGAAACAGGAGAGTTTTCGACTTCAAAATAAAATGAAGCTGCTGTCAACAGACAAACACCGCGAGTCTTTACTCCAAATATGAATTTATTTTAACAGTTCTTCCCAGACCATAATAGTAATAATGATAATGCAAAATATTTAGCAACCGGCTGCCTAATGTCAGGAGTGTGCTCCTTATAGAGTTGCTCAAAGGTTTGTGATTTTTTTTTTTTTGTTAGAAAATACCAGTTTTGGTGACTGATGTTTTTTGTTTTTATCAGTCGCACCTTAAAAGTCGGTCAAGCTGAAGTTGGCGTCTGATTTTTCCCCTTTGACAGTTATGGGTTAAGGGGAAATTAAGTTCATATTTTTTACATTTTCCGACATAAAATCTAGTGTAAACATAGAGTTTACAGATATTTTACAGAGGTTGAAGATAAACTTTACCCTCAGAAGTTGAGAGAAACAAAAAAAGAATATGGGACGTCGCCTTCAGTACAGACCAGTCTGTAAGATGTTATCTGTGGCCTGGAAGAGGTTGAGCATCACTGGTCCACTCAGCCACCTCACATTTCTGCATTAGCCCGTCTATTCTTTTCTGCCTCCAGGAACATTTTTCCTTCATGTGTCAAGAAAAGCAAAGACTTTAGTAAATTTTCCTGCAGCTTTCTCACACAGTTTACACATCCGTGGCAGAGGTTTGAAGAAATGTAGCATTTTTACTGAAATAAATGATTGAACGTGTGTGAATGTGGAGACTCGGGTTAAGCCGAGCGTTTGTGCCGTGTTCCCAGAGATGGCCGTGGCTCTGCAGTTCCGAGTCCTCCAGTCAGCCATCGAGTTCATCAAGACCACCGCCAACCACGAGCCTCAAAAGCTGAGCAGCTCCGTGCACGCTCCCAGCTCTCCGCATCACGCCATCCATCAGAAGCGCAAAAGCATCGCAGGTGAGTTCGGCCGCGGCGGCAGAAACCCGACCCGGTTCCGGTGTCCGTGCATTGACGGTGTCCTCGTCCTGATCTCAAGGTTCCATTGCCATGAAAGACTCGATTATCCCCCGCCTCCCCAGGCAGCACTACTGCTCCTACGGCCAGATCCCTATGTTCCCCCCATTCAGCCTCCTGCCCCAGGACTCCCCCCTCTCCTGCCCCTCCAGTCCTCCATCATACATGCTCCACTGTGATGCAGGTAGCTGGGGGCGTGACCGACCTCCCCCCTCCTGGGGGGACGTCTCCAATGTTTGCAGTGAGGTTAATCTGCCCGGTACCCTGAGGTGTTACCGGTGCCAGTGTGTGCATGTTTGAAACCCGACTTAACCCGTGCGGCCCCTCCCTGGAGGAGAGCCGCCTTCTCCTGGCGCGGTCTTTGCTGTGAAGCTTCAGCTCATCTTAGCTCGTCTCGTGCTTTCAGGCCGGCGCCGCTTCTCGGTGGCGCAGACCGACTCTCTCCTGATGCGGATGCGCTCTGTTGCCAGCGATGAGCTGCACCACATGATGCAGAGGAGGATGAGCCAGGAGAACCCCATCCGTGCCAGCGAAGCGGAGTTTGTTCAGCGGCTGCAGCGGCTGGTGGTTCTGGCCGTGAACAGACTCATTTACCACGGTAAATGACCTTTCCTGACTGCGGTCATCGCCTCTCGTCTGTCAGCTGATCTTTGGCGTCTGTTTTCAGATGTGAGTCAGGACTTGTTTGACCTGCTGAACATCCCGGACTCTCCTGACCATCAGTCGCTCACGCCCGATCCCGGCAACCAGTCGCACGACGACAGCGGTCCGCCGTCCGTCCCGCACTCCCCGACCCCATTCAGTCTGCCGCCCGGCAGCATTAAGAGCTTCCAGAGAGACATCCTCAAACTCATGATGGACGGGATCAAAATCAGCCTGGTAACGAAAACCTCTTCGGTCCGTCTGCAGAGCGTTGAGATCTTTCTCTTTGGCTGATCTGGTTCTGTGGGTCCACAGGGCAGCAGCCCGGGTCGAGGAGGAGCCCCCCACCATCAGTGGCAGAGGATCCTCTGGTCCTGCAGGGACACTTTTAAGGTCCAAATAGGTCGTCTTCTGGTGCACTCGCTCAGCACCGCACTTCCCCTTTCTGACAGGAAGGAGGCGCTAGAGTTTGTGTTTGACTCCAAACATTTAGAAATCCTGAAAGAAAGCCTCAGTCCAGGTCTGGAGGTGAGTCCTGCTCCAGGTTTTCATGCTTGAAGGGTTTTGTTTTTTTCTCTGAACAAAAACCAAACTTTGTTGGTTTCGCTGCCCGTCCTCCACGCAGCACGGACCAAAGCTGTCCCTGTATCTGTACGAGATGCTGCACGACCACCGAGACGGCCTCACGAAAGACGAGCAGGGCGCCGTGGGCGTGTTCATGACCTCGCTGAAGCTGTGCGGCCATCGCTGCATCCCGCCCAGCGCCCCACACAAGCAGGACCTGCTGAAGGCCATAAAGGAGGTAAGTGCTGCATGGAGAAGCTTTTATTACAGGGATATAATGCTGGTCACTTCTGACAAACATGACGCTTTTTAGAAACCTGAAAAAAGTAATAAAGTTGATTCTCTTTAGGAAAAATTCAAATATGAAGCAGAAGAAAAAAACAGCAAAGTTGCGTGGGAAAAGAAAATGGCAAACGCTCAGCGGAAGTGAGTTTGAATCCACTTGATCGGGATGTAAATGTTTAGCATAATCCGGTTTTGTTCCCCTTTTTCATTTCTTTTCCTCCGTTATCCCGCTGCAGTCTTATTCAGAGGCTGGATGGGAAGTTGAAGGACATTTCCAAGATTGCGGCTGACATCACTCAGAATGTGTCTCTGCAGCAAGGCCAAGAAAGAAAGAAAGTCATCCAGCACATCCGGGGTCTCTACAAGACCGACCTGAGCGCCAGCCGCCACTGGCAGGAGCTGGTGCAGCAGCTCACTCACGACCGGTGGGCCTTCGTCCCCCTTTAGAGCATTTAAACCAGCATTTTCCTGACTTTTTCCATGTCGGACAGTAGTTTGAACCAAGGACATTAACAGTTTGCTGCTGTTTTAGGGCAGTTTGGTACAACCAGAACTCCTACCCAACGTCCTGGCAGCTGGATCCCACCGAGGGGCCGAACCGGGAGCGGCGGCGGCTGCAGAGATGCTACCTCACCATTCCAAACAAATACCTGCTCCTGGACAGACGCAAGCCTGAAGGTGGGAAGACTCTATTTAAGTCCCACTCTGGGGAAAATCAGGTTTGGGGTGTTTTTAACTTGTTCGGGTAGCATTTTTCTGGTTTTTATGAAGAAAATTGAGCTTAAAAATGGCATTTCTCAGTATTTCTTTATTCAAATAGAAATACTGTTGGAAAAAGATCATATGCTGAACCGCCCCTAGGGCTATATCGAGTATCTTAATACTTGGATGTTGCCGATTACGAATATTCGCGACCTTCAAGATCGCTGATTGGTGATTTTTATAAATCGAATGGATTATAGTTAAAATACACTCCAGGCAATGTACCGGTAATTATCGCCCTGAAATGCAGAATAACATAACATTTTAAGTACATAAACGGAACAAAGCAAATGCGCTACTGTCACAGGAAGTAAATAAATGTTCAAAATAATGTTTCAGTGAAGGTTAACATTTTCAAAGTAAAGCTCCTTTTGTAGATAAAGTTAATTTGACCAAATTTAGTTCTTAAAAACAAAACAAATTTAAATCTAAAGTAGATGAGAATAAAATAAAGTAAAATATTTTTTTTAAATGATCATTTTCTTATAAAAAATATGTTTATAAAACGTGTTTTGTGTTGGAAATTCTTTTTCTGTTTAGCTGAAAGGACTTTGAGTGTTTTCTCTAGTTGTTCCATTTCTACTGAGGTGTTGCTGCGTCGACAGTTACTGTCTTCTTGTCATCGATCTACTGGAACTAGAATCAGATCAACTCTGAGGGGGAAAAGCTGTGAAGAACATTTTCAGGATTTGATGTTAAACGACTCAAAGCAACCGCGACTTTTATGTTTTGTCTCCTGCTGGAGTTAACCAGGAAGTTGACAGAAAAACGGACATTGTGTAAAGTCATAAAACCGTTTCTTTCTTTCTAAATCTTTCTGTTTTTACCTGTTTTGTTGATTCAGATCTCCTGTTCCAAATAAAGGTATAGATGATACATATTTGGATTAAATAGTAAAAATAGAGAATCGATCTGTGAATTGTCGATCTTGATTCGTGACTCGAACCCGATCACCACCTCATGGTGCAGCCCTATCTGCTCCATTCAATCATCATTCATCAGAAGATGATCGGAGTGGGACTTTAACGGCCTATTCTGTGCTTTTTCATCCCCATTCCGACTTGTCCTGTTCCTTCTAGAAGCAGTGAAGCCGCCGCTGTCCTTCCTGTTTGAGGATAAAACCCACTCCTCTTTCTCCTCCACCGTCAAGGACAAAGCCACCAGCGAGTCCATCAGGTAGGCCGGTTGCTCCGGAGCATCCGGGAACTGAAGCCGTGGGTCCTCCTCAAATGACACTTGGGTTCTTGTCCTCAGGTTCACAAGAAGGTGTGTGAGTGTTGCTCCATCCAGGGAGACGGCAGGAGAGCTCCTTCTAGGTCAGCAAACGCCGCTGCACGCCGCACGAACGGAACCCGGCTTTTCTCAGCTGTTTGATCCGTGCTCTCCCAGGAAAGCTTTCCTCTCGGTGCTCTAACAGTGACCCTGTCCTGCTGTTCCACAGGGAAGTCTGGGATGTACTTTGTGGAGGACAATGCTGCTGATGCACAGGACAGCCAGGTACGTGCCCAGGACTCTTTCATCCTGTTCCGGTGGATCGGCTCCATGTTGCACGGACCCACCGGGCTTTTGTGCGTGAATAGATTCTTCACGGGGAGACCGAGGCGCCCTCCTTCTCCTGGACGTATGAGGAGATAAAGGAGGTGCACAAGAGGTGGTGGCAGCTGAGGGACAACGCCGTGGAGATATTCCTCACCAACGGCAGGACGCTGCTGTTAGCCTTCGACAACACCAAGGTGAAGCAGAAAAAGAGAAACCAATTATTTCTAACAGGAACACGGTTTCACTGCATTAAAAGACCGTGAGGGAATTTTCCACATTCACCCAAACCATCCAAGAGCTCATTTAGTATTCATACATACAGTCACCAGGCAAAGGGCTCCTGCAGCTCCTTCAGTGAAACGATTAGGGATGCACCAAAATGTAAATGAACAGTAATAAGAACGCTTGGCCAGATACCGGATAGTTATCAAATATGGATGTTGTGTTTTCCATAGTGCCCTAAGTGTTGCATAAATAGATAAGAATACATTCAAGAAAGAAAGTAAATGTTTATATGACGTCAAAACATCAACTCCAACATTAGATGAGCAAAAAAACAAGAATGCAGGTAAACCACAAAACCCAGAGCCAGGATCAATGTGTCAGTGACGGCATTTTCTAGACACCTGAGAGACACAAACACGTTCGGCCAAATGGATGGATGGCATCCCTAGGATCAGAAATCTGATGGGTTTCACTTCCAACAACAGCATCTGTGCAGAAAGTCCTCCATTTTTATCATGAAAGATTACCTTTGGGATCCACACGCCTGTTGAGCCATCGGCTGCTCTCTCCTCCAGGATCATTGGGAAGCTGCTTGGAAAAAAGAAATGTTGGTTTTAAAGTTGGTAGATTTTGAACGTTGTTGAGTGAGGCGAGCTTGCAAAAGTGGCGTTCCCCTGTTGCTCGCATATTTGACCAGAATATTGAGAAAAACTCATACATGAATCGCCGGCTCAAGCTGAACAAAACAAACACACGATGTGAAGGTATTAGGCAGGAAAAACCACGGACATCAGAAAATGACAAACCTGGTCGTCGCATAGTTTACAACGCAGCTCTCAGCTTTAAATGGTTTTGTTTTGATTTTTTATGATTTGATTTTTTTTTATTCATTGTTTTGCTTTCTTTAAAGCATTCAACCATTTGTTTTCCTGTTTCTCTTTCTTTCTTTGTTGTAGAATTTCCCTCTTTTTTGGCGCTTAACTCCTTCTATAATTTTTCATCTATTTTATCCATCCAACTATTCAAACGTTCAACTCTTTCAGCTTTTTCCAGCTGTGACATTTGGTCCTTCAAAATCCCTGAATCCTCAAGATATTCCAGGATTTTTGCCTCCATTGAGATACATGGGGGATCCTTGGTGCAGAAGCTCGCTGGTTTGAAACCCGGCCCATGCATTTTTCACAAACATATCTATTTTGTTATTGTGCTGTTTTCCCTTTATTTATGGTCAACTTTGATCATTTCCTTATTTATTTTTTTTTGTGCCAGTTATTACCCTCTAAGTTTCATTTTCTCTCAGCAGCACAGCATTCAACCCTTCTTGAAATGCAGCTCCTTCTAGTTGTTGTTGTGATCTGTAATATGTTTTTGCGTTGTGATTTGCACTTCAGGGCCACCGTAGTTAAGCCGTCTGTAGCTGAAGGTTAACTTTTTTCTTCGCATCACCGCCGTCTGAATTTCTCTGTTTCTGATTTCCGGTCTCAGTTCCGAGACGACGTCTTCCACAACATCCTGACCTCTGACCTTCCCAACCTTCTGGAGTACGGGAACATCACGGCGCTCACGCAGCTCTGGGGCTCCGGTCAGATCACCAACTTCGAGTATCTAACGCACCTCAACAAGCACGCCGGCCGCTCCTTCAACGACCTCATGCAGTACCCCGTGTTCCCCTTCGTCCTGAGCGACTACACCAGCGAGACGCTGGACCTGCAGGAGGCCAACATCTACAGGAACCTCAGCAAACCCATCGCGGTCCAGTCAAAGGAGAAGGAGGACCGCTACGTGGACAATTACAGGGTAAGAACGAAGGTTTCTTTTGTGCGGTTGGAGGAGAAAAGCTTCACCACTGGCGTGTTTGTCGCGCAGTACCTGGAGGAGGAGTACAAAAAGGGCATTCGAGAAGACGACCCCATGCCCCCCGTCCAGCCGTACCACTACGGCTCGCATTACTCCAACAGCGGCACCGTGCTGCACTTCCTGGTCCGAATGCCGCCTTTCACCAAGATGTTCCTGTCCTACCAGGGTGAGTTCTGCTCTCCACCATGAAAGGCTGCTCTGCTGGTTTCATCCTGGCGGTTTTCTCTGATCGCGGTTTCCATTCATCTCCTCTGATGCTGCCATGTGTCTTTTGATGCCACGGCGAATGTATTCAGCGAGCGCGTTGTTAAAGGTTATGAAAGGAGGTGCTTTTAAGCAGCCTCTAATTAGATTTCCTTTGGCCTCTTTTAGACCAGAGCTTTGATATCCCCGACCGGACCTTTCACTCCATGAACACCACGTGGCGTCTGTCCTCCTACGAGTCCATGACGGACGTGAAGGAGCTCATCCCAGAGTTTTTCTACCTCCCAGAATTTCTGGTTAACAGAGAGGGTAACTGTCGCCTAAATATCCACGTTTGTCCCTCTAAACATTCTCTCAAGAAGTTCATGTTTCATTTTTTTGTCTAGGTTTTGATTTTGGCGTTCGGCAGAACGGGGAGCGGGTAAATCACGTGAACTTGCCCCCTTGGGCTCGCAATGACCCTCGTCTGTTCGTCCTGATCCATCGGCAAGCTCTGGAGTCGGATCACGTGTCCCAGACGCTGTGTCAGTGGATCGATCTGGTCTTTGGGCTCAAACAGAAAGGCAGAGCTGCCGTTCAGGCCATCAACGTCTTCCACCCCGCAGTGAGGAGCCGCCGGCCTTCCCGTTCCTTCAGGAGAACCTTCCTCGTTGCTTTTGCTAACATCTGCTGAACCCCTCCACAGACTTACTTTGGCATGGACGTGTCTGCTGTGGAGGACCCGGTCCAGAGGCGGGCCCTGGAGACCATGATCAAGACGTACGGACAGACGCCCAGGCAGCTCTTCAGCGCTTCACACATGAGCAGGACGGGGCCCAAACTCATGATGGAGGGGGAGCTGCCGGCGGCCATGGGGCTCCTGGTCCAGCTGGCCTTTAGGGAAACGCGAGAACAAGCGAAGGAAGTCGTGTGTCCGGTAATCCACGATCCGGGACGCAGAGGAAGACCTCCCTGAAAAGATGTGCTGCTGACTGCTAACTCTACCCCCCCCACAGAGCCCGCTGCCATGGATCAAAGGTATGAAGTGGGGGGAGTTTGTGGGCTCGCCGTCCGCCCCGGACCCCGTGGTGTGTTTCAGCCAGCCGCACGGGGAAAGGTTCGGATCTTTGCTGGCGCTGCCGACCCGGGCCATCTGCGGCCTGTACAGCAAGTTCTGCCTCATGATGATTTACAGCAAAGAGCAGGGTATGGGGGCCGGCACGCCTTCTTTAGGAGGGATTTCTCCCGCCAGGACTTTCCGCCTGACTCCTAACGATGTGCCCCCTCCCCCACAGGCGTGCGGAGCATGCACAGCACCGACATCCAGTGGTCTGCCATCCTGAGCTGGGGATACGGCGACAACATCCTGCGGCTGAAGAGCAAGCAGAGCGAGCCGCCCATCAACTTCATTCAGTGTTCCCAGCTCCACCAGGTATGACCCGCTTCCCCCCAGAACACTGCCCCGAAGGTGGGGTGGGGGAAGGATCTGAAGTGCCTCACCTTTCCTGCCCCCCTCCCCTGCAGGTGAGCAGCTGCGCCTGGGTACCCGACGGCTGCCAGCTCTTCACGGGCAGCAAGTGTGGAGTTATCACCGCCTACAGCAACCGCTTCACCAGCAGCACGGTGGGTTTCCATGGCGACGTCCCTCTATAACCTTCCGCCTCCACACCAGCACCCAGACCCCCCCTCAAACGCTCAACTTCATTAGTCACGTCACAGCTGCCCTTGAAACGATTTCAGCCCGGCTGGAGGTGGGATTGGAGGTCCAGGAGTGCAGTCATGAGAGGAGCTCTTCTCCTGCTTCACAAAAAGATGTTGTTTTTTTAAAAAAGGGAGCACTTTAGAAAAAGACCAACGTGACACACTGACACAGAAACCCGCTGACGGCCTTTTGCGTTTCTGCAGCCGTCAGAGATGGAGGTGGAGTCTCAGGTGCACCTGTACGGCCACACAGGCGAGGTCACCAACCTGGTGGTCTGCAAACCCTACAGCATCCTCATCAGTGTGAGCTGTGACGGCACCTGCATCATCTGGGACCTCAACAGGTCGGTGTCTCGGCGGGGAGGCGGAGCTCCAAGCGTGACTTGTTTCTGAGCTCCTGCATGTTTTTCAGACTCTGTTACGTGCAAAGCCTCACAGGTCACAAAAGCCCGGTGACCGCTGTGGCTGCCAGTGAAACCACCGGAGACATCGCCACAGTCTGCCACTCTGGTGAGGGGGCGGGGCCTTTCGGTTCCTGCAGCTCTGGCCAGAAAAGATGCCGTAACGCTGCTTCTTTTTGTGTGTGTGCAGAGGGTGGAGGAAGCGACCTGCGCCTGTGGACGGTGAACGGTGATCTGATTGGTCACGTCCACTGCAGAGAAACCATCTGCTCGCTGGCATTTTCCAACCAACCTGAGGGCGTGTCTGTCAACGTCATAGCCGGCGGTCTGGAAAACGGCGTAGTGAGGTACGCAGAACTACTTTCATTCACTTGTCCCGTATTTTTTGGAGTATACAGTTGGGCAAAAGAGTGTTTAGTCAGCCACCAATTGTGCAAGTTCTCCTACTTAAAAAGAGGAGAGAGGCCTGTAGTTTTCCTCATAGGTTAACCTCAACCATGAGAAACAAAATGAGAAATAATCCAGAAAATTATATTGCCTGATTTTTTTTAAAAATAATTTATTTGTAAATTATGGTGGAAAATAAGTATTTGGTCAACATCAAAAGATCAACTCAATACTTTATGTACCGTTTGTTGGCAATGACAGCAGTCAAACGTTTCCTGTAAGTCTTCAAAAGGTTTTCACAAACTATTTTGGTCCATTCCTCCATGCAGATCTCCTCTAGAGCAGTGATGTTTTGGCCCATTCCTCCATGCAGATCTCCTTTAGAGCAGTGATGTTTTGGCCCATTCCTCCATGCAGATCTCCTCTAGAGCAGTGATGTTTTAGGGCTGTCGCTGGACAACACAGATGTTCAACTCCCTCCAAAGATTTTCTATGGGGTTGACATCTGGAGACTGGCTGGAACCCTCCAGGAACTTGAAATGCTTCTTATGAAGCCCCTCCTTCGTTACCTGGTAGGGTTGTGCCGATACCATCGTCCATCGTGATGTCAGTCAGCCATCACAGACACCATGGTGATGCCACGCCCCCACCACGCTGCAAGTAGACACCATAAGCCGGGGTCACATGTGCAAAAATATCTTGATCGGATCAATGGTCGGATTAGAATCCAACCGTGTACATGGGTGCAGAAAACCTTTTCTGATTATAACGAACGTTCACATGGTCACACTTTCGTTCAGAATAAATCATTCGCACATGTGCAGTAGTGTTTAAAATACCGGAGGAGGAAATGAGTTCCGCTGAGCGGCTACATACATAGATATCTGGCAGCTCCGCAACATACGAGATGATCTTCCAAACGTGCTTTTATTAATGTTGTGAATATTATGAAGCGCCCATTCGCTCATCATTTTAATTTTAATCCGTGTGGTCAGTGCTTTTTCTGTGGAAGAACGGAGGCGGACAGAAGCCAGGACTAACAGAGGCTAACATGCACGCTAACAACAACATTTAGCCTTTGATG
Organism: Oryzias sinensis; assembly: GCA_037389245.1. Taxonomy (NCBI): domain Eukaryota; kingdom Metazoa; phylum Chordata; class Actinopteri; order Beloniformes; family Adrianichthyidae; genus Oryzias; species Oryzias sinensis. The sequence continues at coordinate 2,312,922 of CM074500.1, forward strand.
AACATCAAATCCATGCGGGAAATACTGCAATCTGCATCTGCAGGTAAATTAACATCAGCCTTTATTATGTGGGACACGACTGGAAACACAAATCTGCGTGATTGTTTGAACGATTTCTGAGGACTGAGCGGCATTTCTGCTTTAAGTTCCCACCGCCCCGGCCGCTGTGAGCTGAGTGGTCGAGCTTTGCGGACACACACTTTCACCGGGAGGCCCGGTTCTCCCTGAAGTTCGGTGGCTCGTCAGCTAGGCTGCGGGGACAGTCGCGATCGAAGTCTCCCACATAAGCGCTGCGTAGCTCCCGTATCCCTCCCTTCCCTCAAACACAAAGAAAGCTGTAAGTCCGGCGCTCCGGCGGTCACTGACTATTCACGTGCAGGAGGGACTACTTCCCTTTCTATTTAGTTTGTAATTTTTTTTGTTAGCGTCACTTCCCTCAGTTTGTACTGGATCATCGCGGATGAGTCATTAGTTGGGAAATAAAATAAATAAAGTAATAAAGTAAAATAACGAATAATAATTATATAATAACAAAAAAATGACTGAATGAAAATGACATGTCATAAATCCATCCAGATGGTTTACTGCAAACATCGTCAACTGCCAGTTTAAGGGACATCACCCAACCCTGTTACCCGGGCAACGTGTGTTTGGGATGGTTGTCATGCTGAAAGACCAGCCATGTTTCATCTTCAATGCTGATGGAAGGAGGTTTTCACTCCAAATCTGCCCATAGATGCTCCATTCATTCTTTCCTTTATCAGTCTTCCTGGTCCCTTTGCTGAAAAACAGCCCCAAACTATGATGACTTCCACCCCCATGCTTCACAGTGGGTCTGGTGTTCTTTGGATGCAGCTCAGCATTCTTTCTCCTCCAAACACGATGAGTAGAGTTCTACCAATAAGTTCTGTTGTGGTTTCATCTGACCATAGGACATTCTCCCAATCCTCTTCTGGATCATCTGCTCTCTAGCAGACTGTAGACGGTTCTGCACATGTACTGGCTTTTGCCAGCAGAGGACACGTCCTGGCCCTGCAAGTTTGAGTCCCTGGTGGTGTAGCGTGTTCCTGATAGTAGCCTTGATTACTTTCCCAGCTCTCTGCAGGTCATTCTCTAGGTCCCCTGTGGGGTTCTGGGATCTTTGCTCACCGTTCTTGTGATCATTTTGACCCACAGGGTGAGATCTTGCGGGGAGCCCCAGATGGAGGGAGATTCTCAGTGCTTGTACGTCTTCCATTTCCTAATAATTGCTCCCACAGGTGATTTCTTCACACCAAGCTGTTGCAGATTCAGACTCCCAGCCTGGTGCAGGTCAACAGTTTGGTTTCTGGTGTCCTTAGACAGCTCTTTGGTCTTTGCCATAGTGGAGTTTGGAGGCCTCTCTCATCGCTTTAAGTGGGAAAACTTGCACAATTGGAGGTTGCCTCAATCCTGTCCACTGTTAGTCACATTGGAATTATAATAATAATAATGTATTGGATTTTCTGGACCGTGAGGTCATTCCTGATTAGGAACATGAGTCAGGGTCACGGTCATTTTTAGGATTAGAGTCAATTGTATAATTTCCACTTCCAGGCGATAATGTCAGCCGCCGTCTTGTCTGCTGTTAGGTCCCTCTCGAACAATCTTATTACATTTGTTTTGGGCTGACAGTTCTTCTTCTGTGTTGTTGCTTTTAGTAGTAAATGTTAATATACCTACAGCGCCCTCTAGCGGCCGTTAGTGAGAAAATAACCTATATATGAGCCCAAATTTCTTTATTATAAGTCCCACCTGAGTATAAGTCGCATCCATGGCAAACAATACAAAAAGCTGTGACATGCATCTTTTTTTTGTTTGTTTTTGTCATGCATTCTTTCACGTTGCAATAAATAAATATGTTTTTAGGCTGTGGAGCACCTGGGATCTAAAACCAGTCCGAGAGGTCACCTTTGCAAAGTCCAGTAAACCCATCATCAGGTATTCATCCGCTCTCCAGGTGTTGCTTTTCTGTGACGCTCCACTTCCTCCACGGGCTTTGTCTCCTATATTTAGCGTGCTCGTCGGCAGCCACCACCTCTACACGGCCAACAGCGAGGGCACGGTGATGGCGTGGTGCCGGCGGGACCAGCAGCGCATGAAGCTGCCCATGTTCTACTCCTTTCTGAGCAGCTACGCAGCAGGCTGACCTCCTCCTGCTCCTCCTTTTCTTCATCTGCACTGACAGGGAGGAGGACGCTGCCTCTCTGAACCTGCCCTGACTCCTAATAATGCCACCCGGCTGAGCAAGCCCACCGCCCGCCCAGCATCAGGTGTTGATGTTATGTAATACATAGATCTATATTTATAAAAGTTTGGATGAAGCTGCAGCAGACACTTTACACTAAACCTCTTTATGCCGTCTTTTTGTTGGTTTCCTGGGAAGCTGCTAACGCCTCACAGCCCCAAGCGTGTGAGGACACGGGTCTGTCACTGCTCCTCGGCTGGGGGTCGTGCTGCGTGTGTGTGGGGGCTGCCTGCTCCAAACATTTGTGTCCAGCTTCACTTTGTGTCTACTTAGGGCTTGTTGAGCACATGGGAGGCACATGGTCCCGGACCCGTGGTTCTGTCCTCTGTGTTTTGTATGCCCCACCCCCGCCCCCTCCAGCTGTGACATTTCCTGTCACGACTTGCAGGTGCTTCCCCCCCCTGCTTTTCCGGTTTTACTGAACTTTTAACTCTGAAGCTTCTTCAGATCAATAACACTAAACTTCAACCCCCCCTCCCCCACAATGAGGGTCCACTCCTCTGAGGAACCAGTCGCACTTCCTCTTTGGCTGTTTTTGTGGATCAAACTGCACTTTTTATGAATCCAAAACAGCCATAATTGTAGTCTTAATTAAAGTTTTTATTGAATGAGACAAATAAACTAAAAGAAATGATTTTCCCTCCGTCTTCTGGGTAAACCCGCCTCTGTCTTCTGTTTGTTTTAACCCTCTGTAGTGAATGATTGTCCATCGTTTCATAAGAAAGGGAACATTTCTCGGTTTGTTTTGTCCCTTTTCTGATCTGAACCTAAAGAAAATGTGACGTTTCTGTGAGAACGGGTGCAACTCCAACCTCCTGCTGGTCTTCATCACTCCACCAGTTTTCTGTCAGGAAATGTGATGAAAGTTTTTATTATTTCTGTTTATACCTTATCTGTGCATAATTTAAGACCTGCTTGTGATCCCGGATTTCTCCAGACCAGTTTTTGTAGATCGGCATGCGGGCAGGAGGTTGTCTTAGGTTTTGATGTATATATATTTGCTTGTTTATGCACAAAACCATGTGATATTATAAATATATAAATATATAGATATAAATATTTGAAGAAATATTACTAAACTTGTCGTGGTGTGTTTTTTATTTATTAATTTTTTTCTGGTGAACTGCAGGTTTAACTGTCAGATTAATTGGATGAATAGGCGGAGGTGGTGCGTTTGGGGCCGGCTCGTACAGCGGATACTCCCAGTGATCGAGTGATCTCTGCTCCACAGCCTGCATCTCATCGTCACACAGAGATTTCCCCCCCTGCTGCATGCGTAACATCTCTCCAGGTCCAGCCGTGGCGCTCACTTCGCCGCGCGCGTCTCCGCTTCCCACACGGATCACGCACGACTCACGCACAACGAACCGCTGAGGGGGGGAGAAAAACCGCCAGGCAGGATTTACCTTCGCGGGTCGAGTCCGGCGCAGGAGCGAGGCTGGGATTTCCTCCGATCGATTCATCTTTTGACACATCCCCTGGTCGTGCGCGCGTGCCTGCCTGCCTGCGTGCGTGCGTGCGTGTGCGTTGGGTGGAGTCAATCCGGAATTCTCCAAATTGGAAAACCGTTGGCACATTCCAGGTAGGTCGGCGGCTCCAAACCCGCGCGCGCACGCGCTCCCACCCGAGAAATCTGCGGATGTGTCGGTGAAACGAAAGAGAAATGTCCGTTTCCCGGTGGTTGGGGGGGGGGGGGATCAGGGCCGCAGCCCCTCGTTTTTTGTTTTTTTTTAAATGACAGATCAACAATTAGCGGATACGGAGGCGCGCGGAACCGAAAAAAAGCCGCGCGGATGGAATGGAGACCTGCGTGGAAGGGAGGCCTGTTGGCTTCCCGCGAGGGTGGGATTCAAACCCCCAGCAGAAAATCCTACGAACGGGGGCTCCCAAAATTCAAACGATTTTTACCCCATTTGATGCCACGAAACGGGAGCAACCCCTCCTTTGTGGGGGATGCAGCAGCAGCAGCAGCAGCCCACCTCTGGTGTTACACAATACATCTGCGGGCAGGTGGCCCCTCTGGCCAAAGTGGGGCAGATCAGGACTGAGGGGGTCAAGGGGGCCTGAAAGAATCGCAGGGTCTCTGCAGGGAGGAAGCCTCTTTGGAGGAGAAAGGGAGCATCCATAGAACCTCCATGGACTTTGGAAATGCACCTGAGTCCTGTTTTTCAGTGCCCCCCCCCCCCCCCCCCGTCAGCTCCTGCCCCGGATCACTGAAGGGGGGGCAGAACAGTCATGCATGAGAGAAAAATGTCAAACTGCTGTCCAGCTGCTGCCTTCAAAGCTCTTAAGCTCTTTCTTCAGATAAAATGGAGCGTGGGCGCTGGAAACCCGCTTCTCCAGACAAAATGGGCTCTATAAATAAAAGGGGTTGTGGCAGAGATGGCTGTGCTCTGTGTGGAGGGGGAGGGGGGGCGGCATTACCTGGCTCTCTCAGGTTCAGTGTGACGTTTACGGAGCCTGCTGTTTGACATCACAGGGGCCACCATGAAGGACGGCATCGCCAACAACAGCACGGCGAGCATCTCCCACGCCAGGAAAGCCGTGGAGCAGCTGAAGATGGAGGCCTGCATGGACAGGATAAAGGTACGCCCCCTCCTCCTCCTCCTCCTCCTCATCCTGTCACGCCAACGCTGGTCTTTCATGGAAGGAAATGATGAATTGTCCAAATGTTTGAGCTTCATGAAAAACCAAGCTGACCATACGTATAAAAGTTGAAGATCTTTCTGCCCTAGGGGTGGGCAACTCCGGGCCCCGAGGGCCGGCGTGTCTCCATGATTCCCAAGCCGCGCTCATGACTGATTACCTGGCTCAGGTGTGTCCAGCCAATCAGAACATGCAGGAAAACATGCAGGCATGCGGCCCTCGGTTGGAGTTGCTCATCCCTTGAACCATCGGATGATCAGACAGAAGTCTGAGCGTAGAGGTAGACCTTCAGGACCAGGATGGAGACTTTCACACACATTAAGTTCAACACCACACAAATTTGGCTGCTTTTCAGTTTTTTGCTTTTTTTCACTCAGGATATAATACCTTGTACATGAGTTTGTTCCTATTTTGGACTTTAACTGCATAAAGAGAACTGACTCCTCCCCCCTGGCGTTCCAAACAGGAAGTACCCGCGGGCTCCAAAATCCAATAGAAATAAACAGCTATTGGTCAGAATGACCATTCTTGCTCTGCTACAAGTTATAAACTGACCAATCAGACGCCTCAATAAAAGTAGGTGGAGCCTGCTGGCCCCCACATCCAGTGTTCAAAACCTTTGACTGACAGATTTCATGTAGTTGATTTTCAAGTGGAAGGGGTGTGGCCTTCCAACAAGCTCACTCCTGATTGGAGAGACTAGTTGCCATAGAAACGTCGACTCAGGCCAATCACAACTGGGATTGATTTCCGCTTTGGGCTTCCTTCCTGCGATCTAGAATCGTATAGATGACATCAGAGGTCATCGGTCTAGTGGTCATATGTCTATGGGTTTCCTGACATGTGCTGGATTGCTTGAAGACAGATTTCCAGTCCTGAAATGTTTCCTTGGTTTGGTTTTTCAGGGTCAGACGGATGGGACTTTGTTTGATTTCATTTAAGCCAATGAGAAAACGGAACAGGTGTATGAGCGCTCTCACATGGGACGGCCTTAGACAGGAAGTGTTGCTGTGGATCCAAAGTGGTCAAACTATTGCCTGTAAAAGCAATGGACGGCTCAACCCCTCCCTTCTCGTGTTTCCAAATGGGAAGTACCGTTGCTGCCTGATACGGACGCCGCCATGTTGAAACCAGTCGACAGTGATTGGTCGCTTTGAGTCGACAGGGATTGGTCCGAGTCGCTTTGAGTCATCGTATCTATGGCAATGGCGACAGTAGTTGCCATTGCCATAGATACGATGACTCAAAGTGACTTGGACCAATCCCTGTCGACTGGTTCCAACATGGCGACGTCCGTATCAGGAAGCAATGGTGAGGGATTTTGCCTCATTACCCGAGAGCCGGAGGTAAGGCATTGTCTATGGGTGGCGCCACGCCTGGATTTGTCCATTGTTTTTGACAGTCTATGGGTCAAACCCACCTCTCTGGAAACAAACTGATCTTGGTCTTCTAGTTTTCAACAAGCTCAACAGGAAATGTAGGGATTTATTTATTCCAGTGTCATGGTGTGAGGACCTCTGAAAATGTAGTGTCTTCCTGCTAGGGTTGGGCAATGTCCCGTAAATTGGCTGTTGACAATGTTTGCTGTCAACCATCGGGATGGACGATGACATCGTCGGGGGGTATTTTTACATTTTTCGTGACGATGATATCGTCCATCGGCACAACCCTACTTCCTGCTACAGACTGAATCTGACCTCTTTTTAAAGCTTCTATTTGATCACATTTCTCATTTTATGTGATTTAGTAAAAGAAAGTGAAATAGTTGTGTGATTTTCTACAAGAATATATTTGATTTTTGTTCTGAAGTCCAGATTTTTAGTTTAGCCGTTTGCTACGTACACACCGGGCATGTGTGGCCCGATCAAGAACGCCACGAAAACGGGTTCTTGATCGCGCTTTCAGCATTCAGCGGACTGTCGCTGCCCTGCACCGGCGCATGCACTCATAGTCTGAAGTCGTGCTCTTCAGGCCAGGTTGACCTTTTGATGTGAACTCGATTGCCGCGCATTTTCTACAAAAAGCCAGAAAACGCGTTTTGAAAACCCAAAATGTGCAGATCCTCTTGATTACATGGACGCTCCGTTAAAAGTGATCGCTCAAATGCGCGTTTCCAAGGTCGGAGTGAACGCAGCGTCAATGTTCATATTTAAGCTGACGGCTTTCACGGCGCTCTGCTGCAGATCCCAAAGCTTTTAACGGTCGCTCGGTTCAGGAAATGATGTCATTCTTAACTTTTGATCTGAAAGCTGCTTTAGAAAATATGATCTTTTCATGTGGTCGTTTTCCGCAGGTTAGCTTTGGTGATTCGGTCTTTGCTTGTGGAGTCCCTCAGGGTTCAGTGTTTGAGCCCCGGTTATTCTCGTTTTGACTTCTTGATGATTTTGGAGGGAAAACTAAATGTTTCAAACTGAATTTAAATGCATATAAACTTTAGACTTTGAATTTGACAAACACTGTATATTCTATATGTTATATATATATATAGATATGTAGATTTTAAAAGTATATGGATGACTTTTTAGCTCCTTAAAATGAAGATATGCTTCATAAATGCTTTAGCTTCACTTAATATCATTACCAATGTTCAACGGATGCAGAAATATAAGAAGTTCTGGACACATCTTTACGTGATGAGAAGGTTCCTCCTTCTTTTTGTCCTAAAAAACATTTCTATTCTTTTCGGGAAGTTGATCATCGTTCTTCACAATGTTCAGCTTTTTTCACACTTTGCGTTTCACTGTTTTAACATCAACTCCAACAAAAAATGAGGACAACAGCAGAGCGATGTTTGCATGTGGTAGAAACGGCCTCAGAGATCGTTTTCATGTAAAAAAGCTGAGAGGCAGGTTTCTGCTTTACAATTTTATCTAAAGAAAAATGCTTAAAATGACAAATTCCTGCTCCAAATAAAAACGGAAAAGGAATGAAGGACATTTTTTCCGTGTTTACAGAGAAACTCTTTTTAAATGTTGCGTAAAATGTCCCTGGCAAATTCCAAAAAGGGATTTAGATTCACTTAGTCCCAAAACAAATCATATGTCGCTCCAGTTTAATTTAGGACCAAATCTTTTTTCAGTTTTCTAACTTTCTTTTAAACAGTTTTAGTGTATAAGACAAAGACAAAGGCAGAGGAAAAACAGTCGCCTGCAGGGATTCCTCCTCTGCAGAAATACACGGATTGATTAGTGAACTTGATGAGTTTTTTAAAAATCTGCTTCATCATTAGTCTTCATTTATGAGTCTAAACAGTTTGATGCACCAGAATCCTTTGACCTACACGTGTTTCTGGGTCTGCTAGGTGTTTAGGATTTGTGTCACACGTTACTCTTGTGTCTTTGTTGGTGACTTGGATTTTGGAGCTCTGCAGACGTTTTGGTGTTTCCAGATCAGGTTTTAGTTTGGTTTCTGAGCTGTTTTGTGTGCGGTACAGACTCCACCCCCCAGAGGATCTGAGTCTCTCTTGACTGAAGAAGTTGCACTGAAGGCGGCGCAGAGGCAGCGGTCCGCCAGCCTCGTTAGCTGATCCCCTCATTTTGATGACGGGATGGAGAGCGTCCCGGTGACGGCGGCCGTCTCCGAGCAGCTGATGGAGGGATCGCCGCTTTCTCATTAATTGCTCAATCAGCCAAAGGAATGTGATCTGTGCTAATGAGGACTCTCCTTCCATCACGGCGCTGCAGAGTAATTACAGTCGGCCTGATGACACGGCGTGCAGTTCGGCGCTTCGGCCTGTGGGGCGTCGGCTCTCTACACTTTGCACAACGACTCTGTTTCCTCTAACACTGATGGATTTTCTGCTGCTGGAGGAGGAGTTCCCACTTTGTGCAGCTTTAATGATTGCATTAAGGAAACCGGATTCATGGCTTGTTATGATTTTTCAAACATGAATGGTTTACATGTTTCATGCAGGTTCGGTGGAGTAACGCTGGAAGAAGCAGGTTTTGACTCCATCAACATTTATTGGGCCAAAAGAATAAACTAATCAGCCTGTAAATGACCAGTTTGACTGAAATATTGCAAAACGCTTTAGTCCAGCGGAAATCCTTTTTTCCTTTTGTGTTTGTTTGATATCAGTTAAAATTTCATTTCAATTCAATGACAGAAGTTTCCTAAATTTTTTGTTTTTATTTGAATCTCTGTCAAAGGTTCATGCTTTGAGTCAGTTGTATCTGTGTCCTTTTTAGTTACAGATTACATTTTTACCTTTCATTTTTATTATCATTTATTCAACAAATATATAATTGAATATACTAAATATTAAAAAAAGAAAAACAGTTGAAGTCCCGCTCTGATAATCTTTTGATCTATTTTAGTGGTCCTTTAATAATTTTTAGCCAAATTCTAGAAACCTGTGTTGTTTTCTAGGACATAGTCTCTGCAGAGCGGCAGGAGTTCCCCCCCCCCGAGTTTTGTTTCTATAATAGAAAAGAATAACCACAAATGAAAATGTCCCCTCACCGGCCTTTGGTTGTTTGAGCTGAATCTTCTAAGCATTTGAAAAACCTTCAATACCAGAAAAGGCGTTAAAAGCGTCTGAGAATCACTTCATTCTTTTCTAAACGGATCAATTAGGAGATTTTAGGAAAGTTTAGGATCGACATTTTCTAGGCTTAATAATAAAGTGGAGCATAGAAGCCTGTTTCCCTGTTACACATTTATCTGGAAATGTTGTTTGGAATGAGGAAACTGGAAAAGGCTTGATGGTGCAGAGCCTGCAGACTCGGCGCCGCGGCGTTGAGTTTATTTAAAGCCCCCGTGTCGTAACCATGTGGTATTCTCCTGTGACGGCGGCGGTGGGTGAAGATCAGATGGCCCGCTCCCCCATGCAGATCCCAGAGCCCTCGCCGTTGTTCAGCCGCAGCTGCTCCTCTGCTCGCCATTTGTGGCCCTCACGCCCCCGGCCTTGGCGTACAGTCAGTCCGCCTTTACTGTAACACTCAGAGGGGCTCCAATGAACGCTCCAAACCATAAAGTGGAAGGTCCCAAACAGAAAGACGAGGACACTTTGCTTCACTCGATTCTGTTCTGCTTGTTGAAGTCCGTTCAGCTGATTTTCTGATGCTTCCTCGATTTTGTGGAACAAACTTTTTAAGATGTCAGAAAAACAGAAAAACCAAATGATGGATGAATGCAGTTTCTACCAGCGGTGTCCAACCCGAGGCTCTGGAGTCTCCGCCTCCCTCTAGTGGCCCAATAATTTGAATAATAATGTTTTGGTTCATTTGTTGGAGTTGATTAGGTCTTTTTGTCAGATCCCTGAGAAAAATGGTGGTAAAATCCTGAATCTATTTTTATTCTCTGGTTCCCGTCAATTGCAATTATGTGCATAAATGTTGATTAATGTGAATTTGCACTAACATTGTTTATATTTAATAATAAAAGAGGAAAAAAGTTGAATGCAGACCAAAATCACAAAGATGTAAAATGTCATGTTAGACTGAAGGATTTCTTCAGGAGGATCTTATTTTGAAAGGAACTTTAGCTGCTGTCAACAGAACAAAAATGTGTTATTTAAAAAATAAATATTTAAAACTTTATTTTCTATTAGGAATGACATAACAATCACAAAAACGTCATTAAAGTTTGTTTTTCTTAACAAAGTGGGACTTTGTTGGTTGCAGTTCGGCTCGACTTATTTCTGGAGCGGACCAGGGGAGTCTGACTGTTCCCTTAAAGCAAAGCATCATGGGCCGGGAGCTGACCGTGGTGCTGATGCCATGCGGTTTCTGCTCTGACAATAAAGACATTTAATGAGGCGCCGGGTTACGTGTTCTTCAGAAACCAGACAAAAAGCGCCTGTTTGTGTTTTGGATCAAATTCCAGTTTAAAGCAGAAGAAACAGATGGCAACAAATTTATTAAAGGATTTTGTTTCTTTATTTTTTTAACTTTAGTTATCATCTTTTGTGTTTACATTTTTTACGTGAATGTAAACCAAGTTTTCCTTAAAAAAAAAGTTGCTTTATAATTGTAAAATGCAACATTTGGTACATCATATATTTAAATTACAGCTCCTTTATTTCTGTGTATTTCTGAACTCTTTTTTTTTTCTCTCTCTCTGCGTTAAAGTGCAATCAAACATTTTGTTAGAATTCACATTTAAAATCATTGAATTATACTAAAGGGAAAAGAAGGGCTTGAATATTTTAGTTTGACAAACATAGAATATATAAAAAAATAGACATAATATAATGTAAACATTTGTTTTTCCCCCAGAATGTAGAAACCTTAGATGACAGCATCAGAGCAGAAATCTGAGGTTTTCTTCAGCATTAAAAAGATTTGTATGTGATATGTAAAAAGTGTCATACATTTAATGTATTTAGAACCACTTTAAGATAAAAATACAGAACAATAAAAGTAATTTTAACCTGGGAATATGTCAAAAGAGTCGAATTTGTTCAAACTTTTCGGGTTCTTCCACATAAACTTCCTTTTTCCGAAACATTGTCAAACTTTTCAATCCGAGTCGCTAAACTGGACAGCAGGAAAATAAGGGACATATTGATTTATCTATGTTACTGTCGTGGATTTTCTTTTTCTATCCCAAAGACTGGAGAGCTGCTTTCACTGAACTGCCCTCAGGAAATGAATAAAGCGTTTCTCTGTTTCTAACCTTCTTTGTGTCTCAAACACGGCAGGTCTCCAAAGCCGCTGCAGACCTGATGGCGTACTGCGACGCTCACATACGTGAGGACCCGCTCATCGTGCCTGTCCCCGCCTCCGAGAACCCGTTCCGGGAGAAGAAGTTCTTCTGCACCATCCTCTGATGAGCTGCCGCTAGAGATCCTTGGGTGCAGGCGTTGCCTGGCTTCTCTGTCTTCTCCACAACTGAAGCTTCTGGCCATGGGCATTGAGGAGAGGTTTGCCTGGTGGACTCTCTGTTGGGGGTCCGCTCTGTCCTGGTGGCTGAAGGATTTGGGGGAGTCAGGAACCAAACTGGCAACCCAGTGAGCGTATCATGTCTTGTTAAATAGGTTTGTTATTGCTTTGTTATTAGAGAACAGTCTTGCTCAGTGCGTAATGAGATGAGAGATGTTTTTTCTTTTGTTGTGCTAGATCTTATTGCCTCAGGAAACTGACATTTTTGCCCAGTTTTGGTTCTTTTTCTTGATCACAACAAGCATGAGTTTCTGTCCGGTAGGAAGCAGCTCTCTGATGCTCCGAAGCAGCCCTGAAATCCGACGGTTGTTCCTGCAGAGTCACCGACGCTGAAGCTGCTGGTTTCAGTGCTGCAGTGCAGCAAAGAAACTTTATCGTGCAAAGTAAATCATTCGACTCAGAAGAGAGAGGAAGGTTCTCCACGTGGCTTCTGCAGCTCTTATTTAGGGCGCAGTGATGAAGTTTTGAGCAAGCTTCCAGTCCTAAAATATTTGATGAATCTGCCTCCTCCTCCTCCTGGAGCTGACTCCCCAGCCCCCCCCCCTTCAGGTGATCCTCCTGGATATCTTGGTTTCCTGGGCATGTTTCCTCAGCCTGATTTCTTTCTTTTTTTGTATCTTTTTGCCTGTCCTGGAGTGAATGGCGAGGCCTTTCGACATTACTGAAGGCCTGCATGTTTCCCCGCTCCTTTTTGACGGCCTCCTCCGTTTCCGAGGGACTCTCAGTCTTTTAGAGTGTACAGTATGTTTCAGTGCCAATTTCCTGTCAGAGCGGCGTGATCCTCACACCCTGCTCCTGCAGCCTTTCTCCCCGTCCTCATTTCATTTTTGGAAGAAAAAGCACATTTTCCTTTACATGGTAGTTGAATAGCATTTGCCGATTTCTACAATGACTTGTTCTGATCGTTCTTAATATTGGTATTATCAGTAGTAATATTGAATATTCGTTGCACAGCACTGACAGCTCCATGACGTGTTGTGCTACTCAGCTTGTATGATAATTAGAAGAAAAAATATTTATAAGTCATGCCATTATTGTTACTAGCCGAGTATTTTTTAAAGAAAACAACAACAACGATGGTGAGGCTCGTTTACATGACATGATCCCCTTTTCTCGGTTCAGCTTTTTGCATTTTTGTTGGTGAAAAATGAATAAAAGGAGGAAAAGAAAAAAATCCTCCCTCCTGATACTTGAATCATCATCGATGGGATCATTTCACGGCGGTCAGAAAGCCCGAGACGCCGCCTCAGGACTCTCTGACCTCGTCTTAAAGTTGGTGCCAAATCTGTAACCAGAATCACAACAGCTAGAGATTAGTATTGCATGGATTTATTTCTGTCTGTGAAGGAAAGACCTGACATGAAATGTTATTGACCTTCTGGGTGCTACTCTGCACTAAGGGATCCGGTAGAGTCAGGTCATGTAGATCAGTATTGTTTATTTTGGGTGGGTGGGGCTTTGTTAACTCTGACAGATCAATTCAATTAAAGGCAAACAATATCCCATACATGCTTTGGATTCTGCTTCCTTCTTCTGATGTTTTTCGCTTACGGCTCTCTCAGAGGCGTGTCCGTCTGGCAGGAGGACGTGGGATTCTGGTTGTTGGTGGAGACCTCCTGTGGTGGAGCTGAGCCACAGTTCATCTGGATCAGCTGTTCTACCTTTTTCTTTTAAAAGAACACCATTCACCGCCTGTTTTCCTCCCAGAATTCCACTTTTCACTGGATGTAGTTCCACAGCTTTCCCTACAAAGATCAGGAAGGAGAAGAGCTGCTTATGCGGTTTCCTTTTAGTCCAGTTTTAATTATGTAAAAAGATATTTTTTATTATTTGTCTAACTTTCATTGGCCAAGTGATTTTATTCCTGACCAAACACAGAAATAATCTTTTTTTTTATCAAAATGATTTGAAAACCCTGCAGATAACATGACAAAATCGTTGATATTATTTTGCTATGTGTAGATAAAAATGAAAGTAGTGCAGGTCTGGAGATTTCTGAATAATGCATAGAAGGAGAAGATGAAAAAATCTGCAGACCTGTGCTAGAATAATGAAAACACAGTAAGGAATGAATAAAAAGTGAAACCAGAGACGAACAACAAGCCGCTGTCGGGCAGACTGGAAAACACGCCATTTCTGTTCCCTGTCCACTGAATTACACGCCACACGCAAAGACTTACATCATTGTAATTCATGAACATGTCTACAAAAAAGGACAACATCCTTTAGAGTGGAAGTGATGATGCCGGGCCAGGAAGTTATCTGATACAGATTACCGTAAGTAGAACCAAATTAAGAAGAAGAATAGATTCACAACTACAACAGGAAGAACTGCAGATGGTGGAGCTCAACCTTTTTCCACGGAGAAACACTCTTTCAGAGGAAATTCTCCTCAAACGTTCAGCTTGATGCTCGATAAATTCTGTCTAAAAGATTCATGCGCTGCACCGACAAACCGCTCCAAACACATTCACTCCTCATCTTCCAGCTAAAACACATCACCTGGACTTCAAAGAAGCAGAAATGACTCACACTTTCATTTTCCATTTCATGCAATAATGATGAGCAAATAATTCAAAATTCTCAAAACAGTCCAGGTTTTTTTTCTTTTTTAAATGCAACACACTTTATAATCAGCAGATGCTTTTATCCAAAGCAACAGGAACGATTAAGACAATAATGTCTGGAGAAGTCTGGGATTTAAAACCACAATAAAATACATAAATGCATCCACACCACAATTAAAAATATACACTGTATTTCTTTGATAAAAAATATATTTTATTAGTGGCATCAATTTATCAAAATAAAAATCAAATTAATCCATATAAACAACATAACTAACAAATATAAATCACTTACAGCTTTAACTGGACTGTCAGAATAGAATTGATCATTTATTTAGACTCAAAACAATAAAATACAGAAACCAAATTTTCTCTCTATAGCAGTGTGGTCAACTTTACATTAAAAAAAATAAGTAATACTATGACCAAAAAAACTGTCAAATTTGCAAAAATTTGCAGGATTAAAGAATGTGCAAACTGTATTTGCATCCATTGATGGGATGAAAATGTTGGGATGGACAGAATTTATTTGTTTTTGTTCTCAGATGGGTCAGGCAGGATGAGTAATGGATTTAACCGATGTTTGTAGGTCTTTTTGCTGATGCTAATTGATAAATTAGCAAACATCATATTAGGTAATGAATTGATTAATTCACTTGTACTTTTACACTTTTTAATTTGTCAAATTACTTTCAGTTATAGGTTTATAAGTACCCTTAGCTAAATGTACTTTGAGTTGCACAAAAAAAGTATACTTATACTTGAGTATATATATATCAAGTTTACTATAGACCATGTACATGTAGTATAGTATTCAACACTTTACTGAGTACACTTGTAGTAAAGTTATATTTGTTCAAAAACAGACACATAATAATAATAATAATAATAATAATAATAATAATAATAATAATAATAATAATAATAATAATAATAATAATAATAATAATAATAATAATAAGTGACTTTTAGAGCTTGATTTCATTGGCTGCTGCACGGAACTCCACCTCCCAGAGTGCAGTGCGGCAGGGATCCTCGTCTGTGATTGGTCCGGCTCTCCGGCAGCGGCCATGAGCGCCGGCGCTGAGCTGCGGAGCCCGAGCGGGGCTCTCAGTCGTCGCAGCTCCGTCCGTGCGTGGCCGTGCGGCTCAGGAAGAGGCTGTGCGCCGCTCCAGCTGCAGTCTGCTCCGGCTGAATGAAGGGCTCCGTCCATGCGGAGGTTCGCGCTCACGCTGCTGCCCTGCGCTGCCGCCGTCCTGGTGCACTTGTGGCTGGCGCACCGACGCTCCTCCACCCCGCCGGACTGCGCTCCACTCTCCGGTACTTTTCAAGCCCGGGGTTCTCTGAACTTTTATCGGTTTGCTAACTTTACTTTTACTGCAGCCTTTGGTTTGCGGTGAGTTTGTGCAGAACAGACCGGAAGTGCTGCTGTTTACAGGGTGGACGTGTTTTCAGGAGAGTTGCGGAGCTTTGGGCGGTGCTGCTGCTGCTGCTGCTGCTGCTGCTGCTGCTGATCGACTTCACTCAAACAGCTGCCTAATCTGAACAGAACCACCCGAACCTGCAGGATTCGGTCAACCTTCTTTCTGTTCTCCGTGCAGATGAGCCTCTGCCTTTGTATGAAGTTCTGGTGGGAGTTCTGTCAGCGAGACACCACCATGAGCTGCGACAAGCCATAAGGGAGACCTGGCTGGGCTACATCAGAGATCACCCCCACTTCCAGCACAGGTCAGTCAGCTCCACCTGCTTGGCCTTGACCTGCTCCACCTAGACCTGCTCCACTTTTACCTGCTCCACCTAGACCTGCTCCACCTTAACTTGCTCCATCTTGACCTGCTCCACCTAGACCTGCTCCACTTTTACCTGCTCCACCTAGACCTGCTCCACCTTAACTTGCTCCATCTTGACCTGCTCCACCTAGACCCGCTCCATCTTTATCTGCTCCACCTTTACTTGCTCCATCTTGACCTGCTCCACCTAGACCCGCTCCATCTTTATCTGCTCCACCTAGACCTGCTTCACCTTTAGCTGCTCCATCTAGACCTGCTCCACCTTGACCTGCTCCACCTTGACCTGCTCCACCTAGACCTGCTCCACCTAGACCTGCTTCACCTTTATCTGCTCCATCTAGACCTGCTCCACCTTGACCTGCTCCACCTAGACCTGCTCCACCTTGACCTGCTCCACCTAGACCTGCTTCACCTTTATCTTCTCCACCTTTATCTGCTCCACCCAGACCTGCTCCACATTTATCTGCTCCACCTGCCATCTCTCAAATGTGGGTTACTTTCTGAGAGCTGAGCAGAAAATAAGCCACATTTTTATCTGTTCCCGCTCCATTCTGTCCTCCCACCTTCGTGTCCATTTCCTTTCCATTCAGTGATATGAGTGCAGATAAGGTGCGATGGCCTTTCAGCCCCCCCCGTAGCCATGGCAACAAAGGGTGGACAGATGGACAAGCTTTGGTGAAAAAAAAAAAAAAGGAAAAAAATGGTTTGTGCTGGTTTTTCAGGGTGGAGGTGAAGTTCATCGTGGGAAAACATGGCTGCACTGCTCCCGAGGAGGACAGGGAGGACCCTTACTCCTGCAGCCTCCTGAACTTCAGCGAGCCGGGTAAGAGGAGAAAACGAGGAGGAGGCATTGGGAGGTGATGCTGGAGCTGAGTGGAGGTGGAACAACAGCAGAGGAGTTGAAAGAATGAATGTTCAGGAGAGAAGCGACACCTTTATTCACGCTCAGCCGCTCAAGGACAACTTTTTTTCCTTCTTTTCTCTCCGTTTTGTATCCGAGGCAGAAACGTCTGCAGCAGGAGGAACCGTCAGGTACCTTCGAGCTGCTGATGCGCCTCACATGAAGTAATTGAACACATTTGCTGTCAGACTGAATGGCTGCAGTAATTATAATGTCTCTCACCTTGAAGGAGGGGGGTCCAGCTCCGCCGTGTCACCTCTTCTCCCCGTTTGCCGCCATCAGGAGCATAATTACTGCTCATCTGAATGGACTTTCCTCTCCTTAAGGTCACGGCCGCGTTTTTTCTTTCCCTGCTCCTCCGCCACGTTAATGGCCGTAAGCGTGATTTGCATCAGAATTGGAGGGGGCTTTGGCACAGGACTCAGTGTCGTTTCAACAGACGTTGTGGTCACCTGACTCCGGATTCGGGTCAAAACTCACGGTCGACGCGGCGCTAAGTGTTGCTGAAACTTGCTTGTGCTGCATTCATCACTGGGTGTTTTTCACTGCAGGAAGTTGAATGCTAATTAGTACTTAGATCTTATTCTGAAAAGGTTTTGTGTCAAAAGGAAGCTCTCGATGTTGGTAGCTTCGACACATGAGCCCATCTCCAGGAGGACAAAGAAATCAAATAAACGTGGTTTAGTTTAGTCAAAGATCAGGTCAAACGTACGGCTTTTACCTGCAGACAAGAGTTCACCTCAATTCCCAGATCATCACCTCCTTTTTGGCACTCTTTCCCTAGTTCTAACCCCTCCCTCCTGCTCGGAGTGGATCCTCTGGAGCTGATTGTGCAAAGAAAGAGTGTTGCATAATGTGCAAAAATACTCCCAGTCCTCTTTGTTGAAACAACGGAGCATCTAAGGCGT
Source organism: Oryzias sinensis (assembly GCA_037389245.1). Lineage (NCBI taxonomy): Eukaryota > Metazoa > Chordata > Actinopteri > Beloniformes > Adrianichthyidae > Oryzias > Oryzias sinensis. The sequence goes on from CM074500.1 coordinate 2,330,884, forward strand.
CGTCGTGCAGAAGCTGCTGCAGGTTTGGTGCTGCAAAGACCTTTACAGGTGATGGCTCCAACACATTTAAGGCCTTTCTGCTGAAATTTCAACAAATTCCAACTATTTAGTATTCCTTTAGAGGTCAAACCTCTACTGTCAATCATTTAATGATTATATTTCACAAACACATGTAATTTTAGTGACTGTTAATCATTACAAATGTGATGACATTTAGGTTTTTGTAGAACCATTTCGATGAAAATGATGCTTTTTGTGTTTTTAACATGTTCATGTGGCATTTTTCTTATGACGTATACAAAGAAAATTGAGCTCAAAATTGCACTTCTGAGTTTTTCTTCATTCAAAACGTTGTGAATCAGGAGCAGATGAAAAAAAGCAGCTTGAAGAAGATCATAGACGCTGTGCGGGTCACGAGCTCTCTGCAAATGGGAAGAAAAAGGGGGCGGGGTTGCTTTGCACCAACAGTCCCGCCCACATCTCCGATTTTTTTCTTCTTCTCCTAAAAACGTCATAATCGGACCGACCCCTGGGAACACTTTGAAAATAGATCAGAAGATGATTGGAGTGGGACTGTAAGGTCCCCGCTATCTATAAATATATTTCTGCAGAGCCTTAAACTTCAGTCATTGTCAGCCTGACGTCCTGGATCGCTCCTGCAGATCTTCTGTCAGCTTCAGGATCAAACCTGTCCAGCCCGACTGCTGATGGATGAAGATTTTGATCCGATGCGTCGGTGAATCCCAGCAATTCACAGCTTTGTTTTTCAGAATTAACTGTCTTTTCCTTAAAATTTCAAACTAAATCATCTCTATTAGACAGACACAGATGCTTCAGTCTGTCGTAGGTTTTAGGTTTCAGCTCATCTGTGTAAGTTTAGTCACTGACATGGGTGCAGTGAGCTAACTTTAATATAAAGAGCTGATCTGTTAGTTTTTCTGCAGAAAGACTTTAACTGTACATTTGTTGATATCTTAAATAAAAAAATCCTCTTCACGCCAACAGAAGCTGCTCTTTTTCCCTGAGTTGACAGTAATGAAGTGTTTGTATTTAATGGTAGCAGATAAGCTCTCCTGCTGGAAACATCCTGCAGCTCCGTCTCACTGATAAGCTGCTGCTCTCCGTCTGGATTCTCCTCCTTTCAACTCCTTTATTTTGGGGACGACAGCAGAACTTTAGTCAGGAGGGAAAAAAGCGGCTTCCCTTCAGCCGTCTTGATCTTTTCATTGATCCTGCGAGTAATGAACCGCTGCTTTTTTTAAACTAAGAATCCGGAGTGGAGAGCGCCGCTCGCCGAGGAGCAGCTCCTTGGAGTGCTGATGGTGTAGCAGTTTCGGCTCGGCGTGTTGGGTTGTAAATTCGGCGTGTTCTGGCCTCTGTGTTTCAGTGACGGGTCAGGATGCTGAGATAGAGACGGTGGTGGTCACCGACCCGTCTGTGCTTGCTCCCGCCGACGTGTCCGCCGTCGCCGTGGACTTCAAGGTCCTCCATCCGGTGGTCGTTACCAAACTTGGGGTGTTTTCCAGCAGCTCAAGAGCCGAGCTTCATGGAAATGTGACGGTGAAGCTCCTGCAGCTTGATCAAGAGGTGATCGGAGTCTTGGATACCTCACACGTCTTTTTTTTTCCACATGAATGAAACGTGGCGGCCTGTTTGCTTTGGCAGGAGGCCGTGGTCACGGCTCGCTTCAGCCCCGCTAGCACAGGAACCATGCTGAACTGGGTGTGGTACAAACCTGTGGAGCAGTTCATCCTACCGAAGGTTTGGTTTTCCAGAGAACTGAAAGACACCAAAGTCAGTAAAGCTGTAAGAAAACAAAGGATCAAACAAAGAGAGTACGTTCAATAGAGTCTAGGGATCCAGGTGGTCCCTTTTCCCAAAAAAAAGGTTTAATTGTAGAACTCAATACCTTTAGAGTAGATCTGTAGGAGCAGAAATCCTTCCTGGAGATGGAAGCCAGTGTGATAAAGGAAGCATTAGTCTGAAATAGCAGTGGTCCAAGAGTTGAACCCTGGGGGACTCCACATGGAATGACTGTTGCTCCTGCAGGGCTTCGAGGGGACGCTGGTTTGGGAGAGCGCAGACTCGGCCGCTCTGACCACGGTCGACGCCTCGTCTGTGAAGCTCAGCGATGGAGGAGGAGTCCTGAAGATCTCCTCTGTGCGTGATCGTCTGCTGCCCCCCGATCCTCTTCAGGAGCGTTTGGAACGTTGTGGTTAAAAACCTTTCTGTCTTCCTGCAGATTGCAGAGGGCGTCCTGCCCCACAGAAGTGCTCTTGGATTTCCGGGTTTGGCCGGAGGCTTCACGTTTACCATCTATGGTAAAATAAAAATAAACGAAAAACATCAAAGTCCATCAAGAATCAATAGAATTAAAGCTGTAAGCAGTGCTGTAATGCCCGCCATCGCCGCCCCTTTTTGACCCGCCCTCTCTGGCGGAGCGGCTGCTGCACACCCCTCAGTCTTCCCCTCTGCCCCCGCCACAGGGGCAGCTGAACGGGACAAATTCATCAAAAAAAAAAACACTTAGTTTCAAAATGCCATCTTTTCTTTTGGTTTCTTCTCCATGGCAACCATTTTATGTTTTGGTCGTCTGGGGGTGACGAACAAGTCGATCTCATTTTTAGAAGGGTTAACCACGCCCACATTCCTTGTATGTTCATATCATTTCGTTCAGCTTGAGTCAACCATTCGGGAATTAAATTGTCAGAATATTCTGGTAAAAAAAATGTGCGAGCAACAGGGTGAACGCCACTTTTTTTTTTCTTTTCTTTTTTGTCGCTCAAAATCTACAAACTTTGAAATTAATTTTTCCCCCCTCCAAGTAGCTTCCCAGGATACATCGAATCTTTAGGAGGAGTTTAAATCTGTAGCTGGACCTTTGACCTCTTCCTGGGGTCAAAGGTCAACAAAGATGTGGTTGCGTGTGTGAGATTTTTGTGAAGATCAAAACCTTTTTCATTTTTTGTGCAAAAGAAATGTGACAGTCGTAAAATTTGACCATTTTCCATCAAGAAATGATCGCCAATCTATAGGTCCTGCGGCCATCCCATAATAATCTGGTCCTTCAGATGGGAAGAATAAAAAATGCCACATTAAAAAAACATCGTTCTCTCTGGCCGCTTATTAGATTTATGTGATGTTTCTTCCCTGTCGGCTGTGGTGAAACGTTCTTGATGACCTTCATGGTTTTTGCATTCAGGTCCAAATGAATCTCATCGTTCAACTCTAACCTAAACCGTTCTGACTCATTGAACCAAAGGGAGGTCAAGTCGTCGGTTGTTTAAACCTGCCTGCTTTCACCGCCGCGCTGCAGATGGAGACGGTCTGGCGGAGCTCCTGCGTGGTCGTCCGGCCAGGATGGAGAGCCACGCCTCCAGGCTGAAGCGGGAAGACGCGGCGCTGCAGGAGGAGAGCCTCCGGCATGGAGACATGGTGCTGGTGGACGTGGTGGACACGTACAGGAATGTGCCCTCCAAACTGCTTCAGTTCTATAAATGGTAGGACTTCCTCTGAGGGAATCGGCGGCAGTGAAGGACAGCCTCGCCTCAGAGTCCGTTTCAGATTGTAAAATGTTGATGTCTGGGTGACTTTTGAAAGCAAGGTTCCCTCTGGCAGGTCTGTGGAGAACACGGCGTTCAGTCTGCTGCTGAAGACGGATGACGATTGCTACATCGATGTGGACTCCGTGTTACTAAAAATTGACCACAAAGCTCTGAAGCGGCGCCATTTCTGGTGGGGGAAGTGAGTCCGTGTTTTGTTTTTTTGTGTCCTCCTCTATCGGAGCGAGTCGAGTCAAACGATGGCGGGTAACTCGCCTGCATCCCAAATACAGTTTCAGGCAGAACTGGGCGGTGGATCGTATCGGGAAGTGGCAGGAGCTGGAGTACGCCAGTCCGGCCTACCCGGCGTTCGCGTGCGGATCGGGGTACGTGGTTTCTCGGGACCTGGTCCAGTGGCTCGCCAGCAACGCAGACCAACTGAAGGCCTACCAGGTACAGCCAGCCGTGCTCCAGGAAGCTGCGACACATCCTGGCATAAACTGGAGTTTGACCCCATCTCTGGTTTCAGGGAGAAGATGTGAGCATGGGGATATGGATGGCAGCGGTTGGACCACAGAAATATCAGGTTTGGGTCACAGAGAAAATATTCAAAACATCTTTCACAGTGTCTTCCCAACTGTTATGCAAACTGGATTTTAGTGTCAAAAAGGTGAAATTCTTTGTTTTTTTAAATTAAACTCACAGATGATGTTGTGTCTCGTGGTTGACTGTTTTCAATCCCAGACAACTGTGATAATTACGTAGTTTAATTAAAGGAAAAACTACTTAAGAGGGACGTTCCACATTATTAAGCAGACCCGCATGATCAAACGGTATGAAAAAGGATTTCTGCTGATGAAAAGCCTAAAGCGGTTCAATGCTCTGGATAAGGTGTGAAAACGTCACCTATTTGACCCAAACCTACAACCCTGGGTGGTCCAGATGGATGGAGTAGTGGGTCAATGGCAACTATGTCCCAACAAGGCTGTGATGTCAGCAAGGAGGTGGTGGAGTCAGGGTTTGGGCCCGAATCATGGGGAGAGAGGTCATTTAATGGTTAGTGACTCAAGAATGATGCCGACTGTCGTTTGCATTGACAACGTTTCTTAGTAGCAGCTTTTGTCACCTGGTAATTATAGAAACAAATTACAAATACTTCTTCAAAAAAACCTGTAAAACCTTTTCCAAAGCTCAGACCCGGTTCTGTTCTTATTATTTGGAGTTTATGCATCGACTGTATCTGAACTGGACCGAGCGAGTTTGACGTCACCCACAGAAAACGGTTTTCCAACCCCGCCCCGGTCCACATTTCTTTGGCAACCACTCTAGCCCATAAGGATCTGTTTCTTTCTCTATAGCAGGTGTTTTGGCTTGTTGGAACCTGTAGGTACTTCCTGTTTGGAACGCTGGGGGTGTGGTCACACAGTCCAGCTCTCATGTACAGTCAGCGGTTCGGTCTTTGTCCCGCTTGTCTTCAGGACGCCGGCTGGCTCTGCGAGAAGGAGTGTTACGCCGACATGCTGTCGTCTCCTCAGCACACGGCGGAGGAGCTGCGCTCGCTCTGGGACAGGAAGAGGGTCTGCGGCGACCCCTGCGGCTGCCTGTGGGACCCTTAAACGGCGTCACGCCGCTCTGCGGGTAAAAAACGGACAATTTCTGTCATGGATTTAGCTTCAAAGACCAAAATGAGCCATTATATGTTAGTATCTTACTATTTTTGGAGGTTCATCAAAATAATCAAATCTAGCAGCAACTTGAATAATTTGTGGTTTTAAAGCTCATTTAGTCACTTTTAGCATTTATAAAGAAATTGATGCTGGTTTTCTGTCAGGGATGCACGTGTACAGAATCCGTCCGGGTTTCCAGTTGATTCCATGTCCTCATTTGTACTCTTCATGAGGGTCTTTCACACAAACACTTTGTACTGTTGTGCGAACCGTGATGTGGCCTTTCTGTGTTAGTCAGGCATCTTTGTGTGTGTTTGCACCTGTGATGTCTGCAGAGAGTTGGATGCAGCTCTCCTCAAAGGTAATAAAGCTGACTAAAGACGGATCAAAAGTCCTGCTTGTTTTGTATTTTGGCAGAACTCTGGATTCTGCTGATCCTGTCTCGTCTGCACCTTTTTTTTTTGTTTTGTTTTTTTGCTGCTGCTGCTGCTGTCAGAGCCGCTCGGTCCGCCGCAGAGACGAGGACGACTTAAAACGGAATAAAGAATGCAGCTGCTGATTATTTTGCAGAGCCTGAGCTCTGCAAAATGTTTTGCAGAGCTGAGGAGGGGTTTCTGCCCCGAACCCAACAATGCTTTGAACCCATCTGATGGGAACGTTTTACTCATGGAAGACGGGCCACAACGTTTGTTTTCACGTTTCCTCAACGGCTTCTGCAATGAACCAGACGTGAGCGGAGACGTCGCCTTTCTCCTCCTCCTTTGAATCCACAAGTGCTGAGGAAAAATCTCCCTTCTTTGCACTTTCTACCTCTGTCGATGACAAAGTCATGGAGTTTGTTTAACATTTGATTAGCGTGCTGTGGAGACCGCCATCCAGCAGATCCATCCTCACCTGAGGCCAGCTGTTTACCTGCACCGCCTGATTCCCTCCGGCTTCTCCTCTGATAATACAGTAGAAGCTGCTGTTACTCCTCTGGCAGCACATCACCACTCAGTCCTACCTGGATGTTCAAAACGATGATTCCTAATCGGAACGAGTTTGATGGTGTGAAATAAAATGTCAGGGGGCGAGCAAGAATTCCTCTGATGTTGGAGAGATCGGTACACAAGAAGGTAGAGTCCCCCCCAACCTGGAACCCTGCAGAAGTGATGCCACTTCATATGAAAAGACTGAACCAAAACCGGACTGTTTTTAGAAATTCACCTGCATGTGGCTTAAACACGGTCCCATTTGGATTTGGAAAAAATCTTTTTTCCTCTTTGTCTCTTTGTGCTGCATAGAATGAGTCGACATCACAGGTTTGAGTCCCGTTTTTTAGATGATTCAAAAGGTCTCAGGAGGTGCTGATCTAACAGCTTGTTTTCTGTTTATTTTCTTTAATTTGTCAGAATATTTTAACTTCAGTGATTTAAACGGAGGAAATGCCGTTTCACGTGGTCATAATAAAGACAAAAGAAACGGAAGAGGAGGAGAAGTGGTGACTGAATCGAGCTGAACGATGATGTATAATGCGAGTGAGCTGAAATGGAGAAGCCCGAGGATGGAGCCCTGAGGCACTCCGCACGGCACAGATTCCTCATTTCTAGGATCTCCAGATGGGATCTGAAGCAGCTGTGGATCTCACTGTTCAGGCCTGTAGTTTGTAACGACACCGATCTATCTTCATACCTGTAACAGGTGTTTTTAAAAGTCCTGACTTTAAAACGACGTTTAGTTGAATCAATAAATTCCACGCATTTTTAATTAAACGTAAAACCATGCAGATGGTGTTACCTTGAAAGGTGTTTAACTCTTTGGATCTAAAATAATTTTAATACATTTCTGACAGGAAGAACTTAAAGTTCACCTCTGTTCATCTGATCTATCTTCAAAGCGTTCCCAGTCGTCTTTTTATCATGATTAGGATATTTTTATAGCCTAAATCCATGAACCTATGTCGTTTTCTAGGACGTAGTTTCTGCAGAGCAGCAGGAGTTTATTGAAAAAATTCACCTCTAAGTTGTGGGCGGGACCGTGGTGTGGAGTAAACCCACCCCTACTTCCCATCATCCATCTGTTAACGGACTTTCCCTCTAGCTAACAGCCCCTCCCCCCCCATCTAACATTAGCGGTGCAACAAAAATGGCGAGGAATATCAAGAGTCTTGAGCTTTTGTTTCGTCTGATTTTCAACGATTCAAATGAAGATTCAGAAAAGTAATTTTAAGCTGAATTTTCTTTATAAATGTCCTCAAAAAATGCCACAAAAACGCGTTAAAAATACAAAATAAGTTTTACATTTTTAAATAATTACAGCATTTCCCAGAAAACATCACCATTGGGGCATTTTCATCATGATGGGCAAAATCTAGTTAAAAAATGCATTTTTGAGTATTTTTTTATTCAAATCATTGTGAATCTGAAGCAGACGAAAAAATGCAGTTTTAAAAAAAGGTGACGTAGAAAATACGCTGCTCCCAGCAATGGGGAGGGAAAGGGGGCTCTGCGCCATCACCCTCAATTTAGAGGTGAATTTCTAGAAACTATGTTCTAGAGAACGACACGTTTTCGGATTTTGGCTGAAAACAGCATCATTGTAACTGAAAGAGCCCTGGGAACTCTGAAAATGGAGCAGAAGATGATCGGAGTGAGACTTTACTGACAAATAAAATGGATTTGTCAGAAGTTGATTGAAAATCCTCTTAGATGCGAAAATGGTTAATAAAACAATCGTTAGCTGCAGCCCTAATTGAAACAAATTGCTCCCTTTTAACTTCTTTAGTAGTTCACTTATCTTGAAGTTCATGAGTTTTTCATATGTTAAATCTCTTAAATTCAGCCGTTAAGTTCTGTATTTGGAGGAAAAGCTGGCGTTTGTGTGTGACTGCTGTCAGATCTGGATTTGTGTCTGTTTTAAGACTCAGATTGCATGCAGGCCTTTTACTGCACCCTTCCATTCATTATTGATGAACGTACTATTTTGGACTCATGCTTTACTGGACCTTGGAACAGAAGAAGCGGCTCCGGTCGGCCTAGGATGGACGTCCGATGAATGTTTCACGAGTCCAAAACAGGAATTCTTCTTCAGAAATATTTTGGATTTGAGCTGCAGCGCAGACAGTTTTCTGATTTATGGATGACTTTTGCACGTTTCATGTGCAGGATGGAGTCTGCTATGGGTTAAATGAATCATGCCTGTGGCGCCGAAGTGTTTGCAGCTCAGCTCAGGTACATCCAGGCTCGGGGCCTGCTGAGCTCTGAGCGTCTGCATGCTCCTTCAGACATGTGCCGCCTGTCAATCACCCTGCTCTTCTCCAGCGGCTCCATCCTCTTCCTCCTCTGTGTGCACCAGACATGTCTTCAGCTTCCCAAAACCTGCGTTTCCTCGCTCATCTTCTGAATGGAGTTGATATTATTAGACACACAACTACGCCCTGACGGGGCAACGTTTTCACTCCCCAATTAGAAATCACACCCACGGCCTCCCGCCTCATTTCCATAGCATCTCCGCGGCGGCTCTGTGTGACGCCCTGGATGATCCGCGGCTGAGCTTTCAGACGCTCCACATGATTACACACTTCCATAAAGACGATGAGAGCGTCGCCGTTTCACAAACCCACTTGACCTGCGCAGATCTTCTGCCAGAGTGTTTGTGGGAGATAATTAGCTCAGTCATTACTGAAGCCTTTACTCTGTGGATGAAGGTGAAGGAGCTCAGGATGGGGTTCTTTGGTGAAACCCTTAATGTGAGCGGCTGCTTCCCTTCACAAACAGGACCTGGATATTTGTCCTGGTTGAAGACTGGAAAATGAAAACTGAAGCTGCAGCGGCTCTGAAATTCCCCAGCCTCTAATGCATTTCAGAAGCCTCTTTTGTCAGACGTCCTGCTCCTCGTCTGCTGAACTCCTGCTGCAGATCCGCTCATCAGACCGGGGGAGCATTTCTGCTCGAAACTCTTCCCGTTCTTTCTTCCCAACGGGAGGTTAGGACGCCCTGAGGTTTTTGCAAACAAGCGAGTGCCGGCAGAATTATGCATGAGAGCATGTGCTGTGGGAGCTGTGACATCCGTGCAACAACTCCACTCTGATGAGTTATTCTCATTCGTGGTGAGGCCTGACCCTGATTTTGGATATTTACGGTGGAGTCCGTTGATATTTTTGCACAAGAAAGTGCTTTAGGATCCAGTTTTAGAGCCTGAAACTGGATGAAAATGTTTTTTTTCTTTCTGCTCTGCTGCTGAAACCCAACAGGAACTTCAGAGTTAGGATGGGGGGCAGCAAACCAAATCCTCTGACCTAAAGCCCCTCTCACCCTCCGTGGGTGGTTTCTCCTCCAAGCTGGGGTCCTCTACCAGAGGCCTGGGAGCTTGAGGGTCCTGCAGGATCTTAGCTGTTCCTGCGCTTTTCTGGACTGAGAGGTCTGAGGTCTTTCCAGGTATCTGTTGTAGCCACTCCTCCAGCTTGGGGGTTACTGCCCCGAGTGCTCCAATTACCACAGGCACCACTGTCACCTTCACTTTCCAGGCTTTCTCCAGTTCTTCTCTTAGTCCCTGGTATTTCTCCAGTTTCTCATGTTCCTTCTTCCTGATGTTCCCATCGCTTGGCACTGCCACATCCACCACAACGGCTTTCCTCTGTTCTTTATCCACCACTACAATGTCTGGTTGGTTCTCCATTACCATCCTGTCAGTCTGGATCTGGAAGTCCCACAGGATCTTTGCCCTCTCATTCTCTACCACCTTCAGAGGTGTTTCCCATTTTGACCTTGGGGTTTCCAGTCCATATTCTGCACACATGTTCCTGTATATTATTCCAGCCACTTGATTGTGGCGCTCCATGTATGCTTTACCTGCCAGCATCTTACATCCTGCAGTCATGTGCTGGATTGTTTCAGATGCCTTTTTTTATATATATATTTATATATATATTCAAAATTTTAAAATATTTTTCAACTCAAAAGTACACAATGTAAAATAAGAAATATACAGAAAACATAATAAAAAACATAAATTTGAAAAAATGTATTTTAAACCTACTAGTAATATAAATATTAACTGTTTGAACAAAATGGTAAACATGGGGGGGGGGGGTTCAAAAATATATTTAAAACCTAAAATAAATATTAAGTTTTGAAGTAAATCTGAAACTTTAATTAAAAAAAAGGAGGGATGACACAGGCGGCACAAACAACAGTCACTGTTTTGGAGCGGGAAAGACATCATCATAAGAGCTGTTGCCGTATGTCAATCATGTCCGGTAGCCAATGAACTCAAAGCCACGCCCCCAAATTAAATTAGGCACAACAGCAAAAATCAAAAAAATCTGAATTGGTACTGAACATTGAGGACGTAGAGCAAAGAGGAAATAAAATAAAATTACAGTTATAAAAAAATCTAATTTGGTTACAGTTTTTTTTATTAAAGTTTCAAAATATATTTTTTTAAATGTTATTGTTCTTTCCAAGTTTAAAAGAGATTTACTGCAAACTACAATTTTCTTTCAAAACTATTTTTTCCCCCTAAATTAATTTTTTAGGCTTGTTTACAATGTGGACTTTTCAGTTTAACGCTGTTTTCAAATAAAAAATCTATTTAATTTTTATATTTACAATTGGATATTACTAATTCCCCTTGGAGCTGAGCCTGATTTGACCCGGTAAAGCTTCTTCTTCTCCCTCTGCAGCAGCGTTCCTCCCTCTGAAAGCCTTCAGAGCTTCACGTTGGAGCTTCTTCAGGTAGAAAACATCCTTCCAGGTGATCCGGCGGAGGAGCACCTGAACAATCTCTGCCACTTCAGTAGAACACACGGCCAGAAGGCAGCGAAGCCTTCGGCGCTGACTGACGTTTGCAGCTTTCTTGTTTATGAAACGTCCAGCAGGTAACAAGTGCAGCTGTGTGTGTGAGGAATAATTCAAAGCTTTGTGGAGGATGGAGGAGGCTGCTGCGTCTGAAGCATGTCGCTCCTCAAACAAAAGCAATTTTGCTTTCAGACACTGAGGGTGAAGAAAAATCAATCTTGTGAACCTCGAATGGGAGCAGCAAAAAAAAAAAAAAAAAAGAAACTGCTGCTTTGATTCTCTGCTAAAGCCTCTTCGTGTGTCTCCTGTTGATCAAATCAGAAGTGCATTTGCATTAAATTGTCGTGCTTGGAGGAAATATTAGCAGAGAGGCCGGCCCCGTGGATTTCTGGGAACTTGGCGTTTTGATGAATAGATGGCGTTTTCACTGAAGGCACAATTCAATCCAAAAGACGCATAATTAATGACTTTGCAGCTGTCAAAACCTGCACAGAGTCAAAAAATAAAAAGCTTCCCGTTAGGCTTTTCAGCAGCTTAGAGGGGGGAAAAAAACGCCTCAAATGCCAACAATGGTATGTTCCACTTTCATGATGTCCCCTTGAGGTGTCGAGCTCGACACCTCAAGGGGACATCATGAAAGTGGAACATACCATTGTTGTGCGTCTGGTGAGTGTAGTGAAGTATTTGTGGGAATAGTGTGAGTTTACTGCCGTTGTACGGCGTCCTCACGCCACCCTCTAGTCGTTACTAAAGAGCTCCAGCTTTAGATGAACAGGACGGGAGACCTGACAGCAGGGTGTCGGGACAAACCAGGACCCAGGGGGGGATGGGACGGACTGGAGACGCAATGGAGACCTTTTTTAACTAACTGATGGGCGTGAGTCGGACTCCCCACGCAACGGAGACGCACCGCAGACGGACCAATGGAAATTCAGGGTGAGGCGTAAATCCTGTTCGTTTTGCACTGAGGAGAGCCCACTGCCAAAATCCTCAATTTATTCCATAAAGTTCACCTTTTGGTTGTTTTTTTAAAACAAATTCTGTTCACATAGAAAACGTTTTTTTTCAGTGATACAAGCTGAACAAAAATGACTTACTTCTGAAATAATTGACTTACAGGTTAAAAAGAAACTTCTTTTGGCTTTAAAAGTAATGGTCGTTTCTTTGGAGACAAAGCGCCTGAATAGATTTGACAAATAAATCTGGTAAAAGATCCATTTGAATCCATTTGTTCAGATGTAACAGAAATGTTATTTCAATCTCAGACAAATCTCCGTTCCACGTTGGATTTTTTTTATTCAACCTAAAAAACCAAGATTTCCCATCAGAGCAGCGTTCACACCGCTTCAACGTTCGATCCACATCGATTCTGGACGCACGCTCTTTTGGGGCGGGCCCGACACGGCGATCTATGAGAAAACCCCCACCTGTCATTCAAACATCAAGGAGATCAGACCGTAATGCACATCAGAAGGAAGGCCTCGGAAGGGTTTCTGTAAAAAGGGTTCAAATTCAAGTAAGGCATCGGTTGCGTGTGCTCTGTGCGTCAGCAGGGGTGGGAGGAGCTTGGGTCAGTGCTTTGGGCTGGCGTCGGGCCCACCGCTGGAGTTGGCTGTGGCTTCAGCCTCGTGGTGCATCTGGCTGAGCTGTTTGACCAGAGCCTCCAGCTGAGGGTTCCCCCCCAGGTCCCTGATGAGCCGGTACGCCTCCACCTCCAGATCCCTCAGCGTGTGCCGGGTGTAGGCGAAGGAGCCAACCTTCTCCAGGTAGTCCACGCAGTAGCGTTTGATGTCCATGTTCTCCGTGCGCTGCCTCAGGATGTTCTGCACCTGGGTGCTCTCCGGGCGCGACCATATGGCGTGGATGGTGGGGAAGGAGAACTTGCCCTCCGTCAGGTCCTCGCAGAAACTCTTGTTCTCGCTGTACTCGCTGGAGCTCAGGTTGGCGTAATCGTCCCGGATCTGGAAAAAGAGCCCCATGGTGTCCAGCAGGGGTTTGAGGTCCTGCTTCCACTCGGAAAAGAGCTGCATGAGTCCCACGGCCAGCCCGAACAGCCCGCCGGTCTTCTGCAGCACCATGCTGCGGTACTCCTCCTCCGTGGGACAGGTGTAGGTGTCCCTCCAGTGGATGTCCAGGCCCTGGCCGCGGTGCAGCTCCAGCAGCTGGCGGGTGAAAACTCGCACCGCTTCTGGATGATCCAGAGTCAGGACCTTCTCCAAGCCCAGGAAGTAGACGTAGTTGGCGGAGTTGATGACGGAGGGGATGCCGTAGATGCTGTGGGCCACCGGGAAGCCCCGGCGCAGCTTGGAGTTGTCCTCAATGTCGTCTATCAACAAACTGGCGTTGTGGAGCATCTCCGTCACCCCTATGATCACCTGAGCAACAAACACACATTTATGGCAATATTTTATCCCCTCAGGTACTAATTACACTGAAACTGACAAACTCAACATTTAGTGAGGAAATCTTTAATTAAATTCTACTTAATCTTGTTTTTTGTATTCTTTATTTATGTTATTATTATGATAAATATAAAGGACAATTTGGGTTTTGGCACAAATAAAACATAAAGAGAAACTAGCCTTTTTTTCCACTATTGACAGAGGTTCACATGACATCCTTTCAAAATAAGATACGCGTAGCAGCAAATGTAGTAGTAATGTCAGAAGTGATTTAAAAAAAATGTTTACCTTTGGTGGTGGATTTCTGCCTAAAATTTGTAAATCTAACCAACAAAAATTAAATCAGAGCTAATTGAGTGTCTATAATTGTATTTTTTTTTTAAACATAAGGCGCTCCTAAAATTCCTTAATTTGTTAAAAAATAGAAAATCCACCTTCATAATCCAGTGCACCTTAATTCTAGCGCTTAGTGACGTCCAATTGATTTTCTGTGCTACACAGCACTCAAAAATCTGTTTCAATGTTTTAGTTCCATTCGTCTTTCAACTGTGAATGAGTTCAATAAAGTTTGACTTTTTTACATTTTTAGTTAACCCTTAATAACTTTTATTTTTACAGTTATTTTTAGAATTTGCCGATCCCTGACCTAAAACACCGGACGTTTCTTTCTCAAATGAATTGTGGTGCGTTTCCTCTTCCAAACAGCAGAGGGAGCCAAGTCTGCATCGCTCTGTCCATCGGATGCTCTCCCTGCAGCATCAGTGAGCCGCTTAGGAGAACATCAAGCCTGGATGAACGCAGGGCCAGTCTATGCTGAATGCAAATATCGGGATTCCCCGCCAGGATCAGCAGCAGGAGCAACGCCAGAGGAAATTTCACGAAGAGCCGCCTTGCAGCGCAGCAGCAGCTTTCAACACCAAACAGGTCTTTTCACCAGAATGGATTGAAGAGTTTGGCCTTTTTGAAGGTTTTCAGAGCCGAAGCAGAAACGATATCGACTTCGGCCAGAAGTTGCTCGCATTTGGTCCATTTTAAGATCAATTAATGCAGAGACTATGGAGGAGAGTCAGTTCTGAGGAAGATCTAGATCCAGAAAAGCAGATTCAAACATCTTTAAGACATTTTGACATTTTTCTGGAGTCCAGATTTCTAAAAAAAAAAAAAAAAAAAAAGTTGAATAAACCGATGATCTTTATGGGAGATATGTTGACATTTTAGTAAATTCACTAAATGATTCTGTAAAATGAAGGACAAACAATTGATTTCACTAAAAATAGGAAATATATTTGGAAATTTAGAGTTTTTGGTTTAAAGAAAATACAACTAGAGTTGATCAGGTTTATGAGGTCATGCAGTAAATGTGAAGATCACAGACTTTAAAGCATCAAAAGGGGAAAAACTCTGTACAGAAATCACGGACAGAGACTCAGAGGAAAACATAAAAAACCTGCAGCCTTCATGAAACTTCTGCCAGGTGTGACTGAGCAGATCAGCTGATCTTCAGAACCGTCCTTTAAAAAGTGTTCAAAAATCTGGAGTTTCTTCAAGCGTTCAAAACTCATGTTAGTAATTAGTCTTGGTCTGTCCCACTCTTCCGGAATAGAAGAAGGCCATAAATAAATGAGGAAAAGTCTGCAAGGAGAACAAAGAACCGGAGGAACGTCCGCGGGCTGCGCTGAGGGACGGCGCTGAAACCCATCTGGGATGGAGTGCGGGAGCCTGTTTCCATGGCGGCAGCCGTGTACGGAGGATGACAGGAGGGCTGCTCTCAGGGTGTGATGGAGTTTGCAGAGATGCTGAGCAGACGTGAACCCCCAAAACTCGAAAAGAAGAATCCAGACCATGGAAACGGCACGAGGAAATGTCGTTTGAACTCCAGGAGCGTCTGTCCTGCGAACCACGAACAATCGTTTGAATGTTCACCATGGTTAGATTTCTCTCAGTGATCCGGTGCAGCAGTGATGTGAAAGGTACAGATTCGTTCAACGGGAAGGAACAGCAAACACCTTAAGAGCTCTTCAGGAGAGACACACAGCTTCATCACTGCTTCCTGCTTTTCTGTCCACCTGAGGACACCTCAGCGTGACCTCCGACCTCCTGCTGCAGGACCACGTTTTCTCCGTTTGGAGAAAGTTTATAAAATATTCAGGACAAAGGCGGAGCTGCAACCAAAGCAGAGCAGAGCGTCGACGTCTTCACGGCCGCAGCCGTCAGCAACTTTGAGGAACAAGTAGAAGGTCGGCAGCTTCAGCCGCTCAAAGCAAAAACCGGAGCAGGTCATCGGAAAACAACGAGGAATGTTGAAAATCCCGCCTGTACGACCAGCAGGAGAAGCTGTAAACTCACAAACGTGGACACGAATGTCTGGATTTTTCCCTGATTATCGCCAATTCTTTCCGGCAAAGGTGGCCCGAAAGTTCAAAAGGCATTAACGTCCCACAGGTGAGTAACGGGAACAACTCCTTAACTGCCTTATCTATGTAAATAAGATCCTTAGACAGGTTCACACGGGTGGCGTGGGTGTTTAGCCCGTGGCGTTCACACTGGACAAGCAGGGAGGGGCTTCTTCTTCTTCTACTGTTTAATAGCGCACGTCCTCCACCTGTAGTTGGAGGAGTCTCGGTGTGAAATGTCGTAGCGGGGCAAATCTGGTGAATCTTGGTCCTGGCATTTTCTTTCACAGCTCTATTCCCATATATGAAAGCTTTGATCTCATTGTCCAGGGAACAAACTATGCTTATTAATTTCTCCTCCATGATCAATATTCAAACTGTTGGTACCTCCGCAAATTAGAAGGAACGCCTTCCATTCGTCACAATCAAATCCCCGACGGGTCAAAGTTTGACCTAATTTAACCGTTCAATGGCCGCACATACAGCCAGAAATCCGTCGTAAAAACGTGTGAAGAATCTGATCCGATTTCAGGAATTTAGACAAAAGCTGAAGTTTAGCCTGAAGGTCAAAACTATCTAACGCGGACGAATTTAGTCAGAAATGTTCTCAAAAAATGTTTTTCTTTATTTTCAAATCCTGTTATCGGCATGTTGGGGAAGAGAATGAATCATTGAGCGATGTTTGGGTCATCTAAAGAAAAGTTTTTAAGTTAAAATCTACAGAGAGAGTCCTAAATGTATCTAACATCAAAAAATAAATCAAAACAGTTTTTATGTGAACAAAACTAAAATTTTACAGAATAGGCTCAAAGAAATTCAAACTTTTTTATTTTAGTGACATGCATAAACTGAGTTTTTGGTTTAAATCAAGGCTATGAATTGTGGTAGAATAAAGATGCACCAATTTATCAATCAGATTATAAAATGTTTTGATCTATGATTTATAAATCAACTGCTGGAATTTAAAAAAAAGTTTGCATGTACAGCTAAAAACAGGATTTCAAACCAGCCCCACTAAGTTTGTTAAACAGAAACAAAAAAAATAAAACGCATCTGAAACAAGTCTGAATAGTTTCTTACCTGCAGTTTGTCATCGGGAATATTCAACCAGTGGTTAAATGCTTGTGCTAGCTTTGTTCTGACTTGCTTTCCTGAATTCAGAGAGGAAAGTACATCAGTTAGAGACACATCTTCTCTTTTATGCCACCGTTTTGCCTCAAGACAGCCAGAAATCTGACGGCAGCGTGAGCTAAAAATCTGAATTAACTCCTTTAACAGCAGCGATGAGAGCTCTCTGTTTACACTCTCTCAAAACCCCAACCTGACATTTCCGGTGCAACAAACCACTAAAAGCTTCTTCCAACTCCATTTTATTCCTGATTCGTAATGATTTGGATAAAAAAAAAAAAACTCAAATGCTTCTTTTTCGTATAGATGTTCTCCAAAAATGCAGCAACATGTAAAAAAACAAACAAAAAAACGTTTTTATCGGAGTGCGTCTTCAAGACAACAGCCAGTTCGCCAACTCATTTACATTGGAGACCTGTGTTGACACAGTGGTTCATTTGCACTTTCCTCCTTCAAATAAATAAAATCAAATAAAAAAAGGATTTCTTTTTCCAAACATGCGAGTATCTGACCGGCTACTTTTGCAAATCCTCAACACAAGAAGAAAAAATAATGAAAGAAAAACTCAACTTCACACAAATTCTGCCAAATGACATTTACTAAAATCTGTCCTGCTCATTTGTGATTGTTTCTTGCATATATTTATTGATTCTATTACCATCAAAACAAAGGAGTCAAGTGGAGCTGTTTCAGCCGCTGAACGTGAAAAAGACTCACCTGGAAGCTGCAACAGGTACTTGTACGGTTCCAGCAGGATTCGGTCAGATGCGGCTTCAGAGGCTCCGGCCATCGTTTCAGGCTAACGTCAACTAGAAGGACAAAAAGAGAAAACCTCCCTGTACTTTGGTTTGTCGGGTTGCAATATTAGGCCAGAATGTGAATAAAAAGGTGCTTACATCTTAGTAAGCAGCTAAATATTCTTCATACTTGCACATTTTTAAACATTTTCCACATTTTCGTTGTCGATTTGGTTCAAAACCAAAGCCAAACTCTGCACATTACTGCTTGTCTGTATACTGATCTAAAATATTCTGTTAAGTTTACACGGAACTGTAGGGGCAAACGAGGATTCATTCCTGACACACGTTAAAAATAAAGAAGACTAAGCATAAACATTATACACATGAAGCATTTCTGAGATGCACAAATGCATTCAATAAAAATGTTATTTCGTTGAGGGAAAAACAAGAACAAGCAGCACATTTGACATGACTAGACTTGTATAAACATCCAGTTTAGCCGTTTAATCACATGACTGTTGGCAATAAAGTAGTTTATTACATCAGAGTAAAATAAAAATAAAAAACAAAGATCTAGTTGGCATCAAGAAGAAGAAGTCATTTAACAGGTTTGATTTAAACAGTGAAAGTGATTTGACATTTTATTTTGAGATGTAAATTTATTTTTTAACTAATTTCCCATTAAGTTGTAGTTTGTTTCCATCATCACAGAACACTTTCTCCTACAAACACGTTATCAAATGTCACCCTATGAATAAAAACCAAACACATTACAGGGAACACTGCTGGGACACTCTGTGTGCTCTTGACCCCACCCACCTATCAGTTGCTGACAAGCCGCTCGTGAATTCCGGTTAGCCACGCTCCTAGCTAGCTAGCCTTAGCCGACCCACATAAATATCCCGCTGTGTCACCGATGAGTTCTTATTATCTCCCACTTTCTTCAAAAATGAACGTCTGCGTTATTCGAAGATCTCGATATTGTCTCCACATTCCCGCGCTGAGCTCATTTTAGGTGCCTGCCTATATCCAGTCGATGCTATGCTACGCTATTAATGTTACAATGGCGCATTGTACAGACAGTTTCCAGTCGAGCTGCCTTGAAAGAGCTAGCTTTATAAGCTGCGGTCAAACTACAGAGCAGGCGCAGAATGGTGGCTGACGTCTAACTGGGGTTTCCTCACTGAGTGTATGTTTCTTTAGAAAATATCCACTGCCGGATGAAAGCGACTCCTCATTGAGTCAATGTAAACAGCACTTTAATGATAATCGGGACAGTCTGTAGTTCAAATCGAACGTACATAGATTTAGTAAATCTGGGTTTTGTAGTTTTTTCCTGCTTTGTCAGAGCCACTCAGTATCACCGTAGATATTTTTTCTCCCAGAGGAGCCAATCACGGACCACGAAGATGTGCCTCTATACTTTTTTATCCAATCAGAGAACAGATATTCGCGTAAGGCGGGGCCATTTGGCCCGTCAATCATTGTCAGGAGAGGGGAGGGGGGATCACGGAGAGACCTATGAGCCACTCAACAAGGCAAACAGCAGCTCTGCGAAAAGCACTTTTATCAATCCGCATCCAACATCAACCAGGGGCTAACAGACGACGTTAAAACCGGACTCCCTGCCTCCATAAATGTTCCTATGGATTATTAACACGCTTTTGTCGAAAAATCGGAGTTTATCAACTTGACAGCGTCGGTAAGTCGGCTTTTGTTCGGTATTTTGAACATTTTTTTCTAGCATGTTTCCCTGCTGCTACCACCAAGTCGACCGTGACGTTAGCTAACTTGTTAACTAATAATGTTCTTCGGGGGGGAATGAATGAGTAAATTGACCGGGCCGCAGATCATTTGGAAAATAGAAGAAGAAGAAAAAAGAAAAAAAAACTTGACAACAAAGTTGTGTGGTTAGCCTCCCGGGTGAACGCAGAGAAGAGCTCCGCTGCTACGCGGCGGGACCGAAGCAGAGGAATCCTCGTCGTTGCGCCGCTTGTCACCGTGTTCTCCCACCGACGGGGAAGTGAGATTATTCGGATCCGTTTTTTTTTTTGTGTGTGGCCCGGACCGCTTCGACGCGGCCGCGGGATGGGGGGTTTGTTAACCGCCGCGCGAACGGTGTAGTTTATCAGGTAAATTGCATTGTCAGGCGTTTCTTTTGTGCAGTCCTCCGCTCTTCGCGATCGACTTGTCCAGTAGCTCCTGGACTCGTTTATCTCTCGTCAAGTCGGTTCCGCGGATGGTTTCCTCCGCCTGACAGACCTAATCCCGGTTCATGTGAGCACTATTGTTGTGTTTAGTTTTTCTTTTTCTTTTTTAACATCTCCGTAGCATCGCGTTAAAACAGACTGACCGGACAGAAATCGTTGAGGAATCGGGTTTAGATGGATTCCCGTGTTTCGAGGCGGTTGTCGGTGGTCAGTCACCGTCTGGGGCGGATGACATTGTAGCCTCCGCGGTATTACGGAGCCACAAAACGGGGGCTTCGACCTTGGCTCCTCACAAAAATACACGTTTTAAAAAAATTTTTTTTAAATGAAGGCGACGTTGCAGCGGCGCAGACCGAGCTTGACCTTGTTGCGAACCGTTTCGTCGACTTTCTTTGTCGGGAGCGGAACCGCCAGCCCGGTAGCTCAGCTGCTGACATGTTTTCGGGGGAGACTTTTTTTAATGTGTCACCGCCGCCGAGTCGCACTTTATTCAACTTATGGTTGGACATTGCGACACAGCTCATTCTGCGTCTGCGGAGACGCTGTCTGGAGAAGCGGAAGAGACGAACAAGAAAGAAGTCCGAGTCCCGGAGGAGGAAAACGGCTCGGTGTGAAGAGGCGTCAATCGCGGAGCACATTTCGGCTCAGAAATGGCGTCATCCCCCCGCTGAACGGCTGGTGGTGTAGTCGGTGCGGCGCAGACGGCGGTCCGGGGGGCTCGAACCGCGTCGTCCCGATCGCCATCCGCGCCTTTGACCGCTCCGCGTCGGAGTGTGACAGGCGGCCGTACGGCAGCGTTACATAAACGCCTTAAAGGGCTCGATCCGCCCGCTGGAAAACACACACACACACACACACACACACACCCTGGTTCTAGACCCAGTCTGATCTGAGCAGGTTCAAACAAAAGCACGAGGAAGCTGTGCACGCGCGCCCGCTGTTTCATCCATCAGTGATGTCATCATAACATAATCGTGTCTTGTTGTGGCAGACTGAAACTGGCTCCTTGTCTCATGGCTAACCGGATCCTCTGTTTTCAGCCCCGGATTTGTGGCTGTGCTCGCGCGGAGGACTCACGGAGATGAAGGTAGGCTCATTCATTCCGCCGCTTCCTGTCATCTAGATATTCTGGCTCTTCACTCCTCAGCTTGCATGAGGAAGAGGTTTAAAAGCAGACCTATGCACAAAGTGGGGAGTTCCTCACTTCCTTCAAAAAAACTGAAACTTTTCTCTCTGCTGTGTTTTGTTTGAGATTTGAATGCTGAGTGTTGGTTCTTGTTAGATTTAATTCAGTTGTGAAGATGAATGCGAGGCCGACATAAATATGATTGGATGTTATTGTTCTGCAATGATGTACAAAATATTATTATGGTCTTATTTTATGTGTTTGGCTTTAAATAATACTGGAAAAGGGAAGTAAAACTGTACCCCACGAAGGGATCGTCCATCTGCTCTTGAAGCTCCAATCATCTGTTTTTAATTATGATTGCACCACTTTTGCCCAAAATCCAAAAAGCCTGTAACTTTCTAGGACATAGTTTCTGCAGCGCAGCAGGAGTTCATTAGAATTTAGTGTCCAAGTTGTGGGCTGGACTGTTGACTTGGAGTGAGACTGTGCTCATTTCCCATAATCTGTGTTTACATGGTCTCCCACTAGCTTACAGCCCCTCACACCCCCAACCTTACATTACTGGTGCAATAAAAATGATGAGACGTAACAGCTGTACAGCTGTGCAAGTGGATGCATCAGAATGGAGCGGAGCAGGGTGCTTGTGGCCCCAGCTATTGTAGTTTGTACACATAGACAGACTTTCATAAACAGCATTTTTTTGTCTGCTCATGATTCACATTGATTTAAATAAAGTAATACTCAGATGTGCAATTTGAGTCCTATTTTTCTTTATATAAATCCTGCACTGTGTGAAAAATGTTACACCAAAACAACGTTTGTTGGGTCTTTAACAAAGCTCTAATAGCATTTTATGTAATTTTTGACCTGCAGACATTCCGGTCATACCAGAGTTCTAGCGGTGCTCTGTAGCAATAAGAGGAGATCCCACACATCTCCTCTGCACCGTAAAATTCGTCTCATTGCTTGAACATTTTATGCATTTCTCTGACGGAATATCAGAAAATGATCAGTGGAGTTATAGAAGTATTGGAAAACTGGAAGTTTTTCTTTTTGGTAAGCATCCTCCGAAGTCCTTTTGTCTTCAGTCTGTCTCTGGCCTTTTGCGTTTAAATCCGTCAGTTGTTGCCATGTGAACCATCGCTGGAATTGTAACCCACAGAAGTGTGTCACTGACTGTGGCAGTATTTTTAAATACATGCCATTTCAGACCGCATAATAACCACCCCACTGCATCGTGCAGCGAGCAGAACATGTTGATCGGCCTTGGGACGCAAAAGAAGAAGCTGTTGTGATCATTTGTTGTCTCTTTCCCGTTAGCAGGGTGACGCGTGTTGGGGTCAGATCAAAACTATGTCACCAACCACTAAAACACACGGGGTCATTAGTTCTTGAAGAGAAAATCGATTAAAACATGATAAGGACAACTCAAGAGGCAGACAAACATTTGATGTGACACAAAACCTTTTCATACATGTACATTTATTTCCTCTGGTTTCATGTTTTTGATTATTAAAAAGAAAGTCAGCTCTCTTTATGATGAGTGCACAAATATGACATGAAGGACATTTACTACTGGATCATTTATTATTCGCACTTCTGGCAGCTGTGACGTTTGCATTTTCAAATCTGCTGTTATTAATACAACATAATACCATTTATTTTTTTTAGAGCGCATTATCTGCTCAGTAACAGGTTAGTTTTTTTCATTTTCTTTCTGCATTTCAGTCATTGAGCTTTATGGGATTAATCTAACTTTACCAGATATTTCCATTCAAAATGTGTGTATTGCCCATACGTTCAATTTTTTAATAAAAAAGTTCATGTGGGTTTGTATTTTGCAAAAGCTATTGTTGTAACACGATAAACCTGGTGGATGGAAACGGAAAATTACAACAACGACAAAATTAAAGTTGTGTATCTTGGTTTAATAATATAGTATTTGTGAAAAGTCTAATTCCTTTATCAAACCAGAAGCCAAACACGTCCTGATCCTTGATGTTTATAACATTGTCTAGCTTTGTGGTGGGACTGAAGGCTGCTTGAGGGGCTTATTCCTGCTTTTAGTTGAGCTTCTGCTGCTATAGAGATGGTGGACACCATGTGGTGATGCAACAGAAGGTACTTTTCTGTCCACAAAGTACTTTATGACAAACTGCTGTTTAGCTGATCAGAGGACTTCAGATCTGGATTTATTTCACAAACTCGATCTAAACAATCCGTGCCAAAGTGGTGGCAGATTTTGGTCTCTGGTTGGCCTCTTTGACGGGGAGTTTTGTGGCTCATCCATTTAATGCTTTAAATATGGGAGAAGAAGTCGTACTTCTGGTTTAAAAGCAAGACTTTATCAATTAAAGGCACTAACTTGTTTTCTAGTATAAAGGCAGTTTCCCTTTTTCTCTGGGGGTTTTGGAGAGCAGGTCGCTGGCTTTGTGGTCCTCTAATGTGGACAAAGACTTGATTCACAGCAGGATTATTTTATGTGAGTTGAGCTGGGAGGAAGTCTTAATTCTTGCTCCTTTGTTTAGCGTAGGTCCTTTCTCCGTCTTACACAATGTTTTAATAAGAAAAAGCAGTTATGTATTCTTAGCAGAACAAAAAGTTACACACTTTAAGCATTGCAGTTCTTTAAATAAATGCATTGTTCCACAATTAACAGGTTAACTTAATTAAAAAAAAACAGGTTTTATGTCAAAATTCCCCAAACTAACCCAACAAATGTCCCAAAAGGGAAAAACTAACAAACTGAGAGCTTTTATTACGTTTTAGCTTAAAATAACACTTTTCATACGTTTCTGCATAGAAAGGTGTTTAAGTGAAGGATGTCAAACTAAAGCTGTTTTAGATGAATAAATAAATATCCAGAATGAACTCACTTGAGCAAAGTGCAGCAATTTTTAATCAATCACTGTGTCCAAGCAGTTCTGCTTATTTAGGGGTGCACATAATTAAGCAAATGATGTTTTAAATCTAACAATACAGGACAGGTTTGTGTGTCTCTTTTTATTATTCACATTTTAAACCTCTAAAAGTTGAATTGCATAGTGATATTTTAAAATGAGTTGTTCAACGGTTGATTAGTTTTGAAAGATAAAAGCCGTTAGATGCAGATCCATTAATAAAAAACGGCTTTTTACATAGACGCATGCACCTTTCTGCTTCTTTTTCGGCCGTCCTCCTGTGCGGTTCCGATCCAAATCCTGCACCCTCGGTATATTTTCCACATCGTACGAACCCTCAAAGTCTGTTTTGGTTGCTCCTCTGCTGCTGAGATCACTCACAGCCGCTCAGTCATCTCCACTCTTTCTCCTTCGTCACTTGAAGCATTAAAAGTTTGAGCGCAGTTTGTTTTTCTCCTCATAACTGAATTCTTCACCCATCCAGATAATAGAGTCTTTTTTCTTTTCCTGACTGTAACTGAAGGCACAGAGGCGGGGAATAATCACTGGAAACTACAAGGCTCCAAGTGTTTGTGCTGGCATGTGAGCATGACAAATGGAGCATAGGCCTGGTTAACGTGTTGTTACTACAGCTGTTAGGATAACCTAAGCCCCCGCCCCCTTGATTTAAAACTCTGAGAACAGCTTCCCATGGAAAAGGGAAACATATCCCCTCTTAAGCAGGAGTGGAAACGTGGAAAAGGAAGATTGGGTTTTCTTTGGAGGTGGAGTTCAGAGGCTCTCCAGCCTCAGCAAGAACTAGGGAGCCGGTGGAAATGGCCGCTGTGTCATGTGAAGCTGGTGTAGACGCGGGCAGATGGCGCTCAGGCCGAAGGGTAATGAGATGTTTATCTGAGAGGCGGGGACGCTGAAGTGCACTGGACTCTGGCCCTGAACGGCATCTGTCAGAACCTGGGGGTTGCAGAGATGCATGTCCTCATTTGACTGTAGCTCCGTTCCCCCATCAGCTCCTGTATATTATTGCCATCGCAGTGGAGCAAATCGACCCCGTGTGCGACTCTTCTGTAACTCTTTGGTGGACAAACAACACATTAAACCGCTGCAGTCGCATACTGAACACACAAAAGCAGCAGATTCATTAGATAGGTGAGCAGCTGTTCCGATGAATGTGCCCACCAAAGATTTCCTCCTCTCTTATGTCGGCTATGAACCTGAAGCTCTCAGACTGTTTTCTGAGCTTCTGAGTCCAAAAAGAAACATATGAAGCTTGTCGTTGCAGTTTAAGTTCAGCTGCTGTCCGGTTGTGAATCTTATTGAGCAAAAACAAAGTTACAGTGATGATGCTGGGAAGGCAGAACAGTTTCTTTTAGAATTAAATTATTAAAAACCAGGTCTACAACAATTTCTAATCATGATTTCATTTCAATACCAATGCCTCATTTATTAAAGCTATTTTTGTGGTTGCTGTACAAACAGGGAGGTGTAAACAAAGCCTAAACTGTAAATTTGTTTAATGTTGCAACACGTATCTATACCCACATGCTACTCTATGAATAAAAATATTACTGGTGGCACAATTCTCGAATTGAAACTAAACCAAATGAAATGACGGGTTGTGGGAAAAAGGAAGTCTTTGCATCGTTGCTGCATATTTGCATGTGTTTACATTGAAAACATATGTTGAAAGTGAATAGTTGCATCCCTAATAAATAAAAAACTATAAACATATAGAATGTTTTTCTAGAATCTTTAATTAAGTCCATGAAGAAAGATTGTAATTCTACCAACGTTTAGTTCTCATCATTCATGCTTTTTTTGTTTCATATCAAACTTTATCTGGACTTAAGAAAGTATCATGAGTTCAGCGTGCAGGCGTGAAAAAGCATTACTAATATCTTCAAACTGTAATAAATAACCAGCCAGTGAAAAATAAACTGTCAATAAATTAACTCCTGAATTATTGAACTGGAGACATTCAATGACTTTTGGTTATAAAAACTCTTTAACATAAGTGGGGATTAACAACTGAACAAAAGTGGTTCTTCATTCCTAATAATCAGGATTTTTTAAGTTTAAAAAACAACTAAAAGCAGTTTGTTTTACAAAAATACAGATTAAAATCTTTATTCCTTCTCTAAGTATAGATAGATTGTGTACTAAGTCGATTGATTTTGTTTTAAACCAGCCCTAGAAAGACGTCAACACAAACTTTTTGAAGTTAAGCCAAATGGAAACAAGTATAACTCAGGATTGACTTTCCAACCGTTTGCCATGCGTGTGTTCAGTAAACAAACTTAATGTAGAATCATTCCAAAAACAGACAAAACATTAAGTGTTATTTAAGGTGAAAGGATCACTTAGTTTTTCTAAGGTTATAAATGTTTTCTCTGCTGAAGTTTACCTGTTGCTGCTTTTCGCAAAAAATCTACAAGATAGAATAAAGTGGATGTAGGTGAAGCAGAGACGTGCAGTTTTTTATTGTATCAAAGAAAATGACTATTTGTCTTTTGTTCATCGATTACAGCTTGACGTCAAGTCTTAATTATGCTCACATCATCATTATAATACAATATAATATAACAATGAACATTTTTAGTCACCAAACAATCGGATCAAAATAAACTTTAAAAGGGATGTTTAATCACTTCAGAAACAGTTTTTTTTTATCACATAAGTAAAATTAGTTTCTGCCATGCTGGAGAACATTTGTCAGGCTTTCAACAGAGAAGAATAAAAACCCCTCCAGAGCTTTTGTTTCCCTCATCTGTCTGTCATTTTTAGTATTCATCTCTGTGTGTGCTGTCATATCAAACATCATCATTTTTGCTAAATAGCCTTCCTCTGGTGGTTTAACTGGACATGTTGGCCTTCAGGTATTGTAACTAAATGTTGATGTTGTAATGTATCTGTTAAACATGAACATCTAAAGGAAAATTAACAAAACTTTTTTTTAAAGACCTACTCAAATGAAAATGGTGTTTTTTATGGCGTTCCATGGCCGCCATTAATTGATTGAGCGCAAAAACAACTGAGTGACCTTACAACTGCGCAGGTGCAATGCTAACCGAGCGACCCTGCATTCTACAACTGCCTGGTTGCAGTCCTAACTGAGCGGCGCGCTCGCTCAGTTTGCGAGCAGTGTTCAGGGGGTGTGTTTTTCACTTAGGGGCGTAAATTTGACGGACCTTGAACTTGAGGGAGCAAATTTGCACGTGAAATCCGGGAGGAGTGACTTTGATTTTTTTAGAGGCTTTATTCGGAAAAAAAAAAAAACGGTGGATGTAACGTGGATAAAAACCTTGACAACGGCCCAAAACCTATGTAAGAACGTGCAGCGCGTTTTCATGTGAAAATCACTTTATTAGGTAAAAATACATGTACACTTTAGTTAGCCCGAGACAGCGCTACTACACGACTCAAAGTACAGGAAGCATGTATTAGCATGTTGTTAGCACATGCTAACAATTTAGCAGCATCTCTCTGCAGGGCTCCAGACTGCGACTAAATGGTCGCATTTTGCGACCAAAATTTGAGAGTGTGCGACTGAATTTTACATCCAGTCGCACATGTGCTACCAGTAAATTTGCCCCCCCCCCAACCCTCCGTATTTTTTATACATTAAACGTGGAAGGGGCACGTCAATGATCAATGAAATAATCAATGAGACGCGAGCGCACACACACACAGGCAGACACACACAAACTCGCATACATACTCATGAAACGCGAGCACAGACTCGCGTGATGCCCGTCTGTGAGGCGGCCACTGTGTGTGAGAAGAATAGGGAAAGTCACTGTAAGTGGCTAAATGTGTGGAGGGGGAGGGGCCTAGAGATAATCGAGCGCCCGTAAACATCTGTGGGAAGGAAATGTCGACAAATATCATCACAACCTGATATGTGCGTCTGAGCTATGAGTAAGCGAACTATTGATTCGTTCTTCCGACCTGCAGCTAGTGTACCAGTGCCAGAGTGTACAGCAGGGATCTCAAACTCGCGAAGCAAACCTCGGTTCCCATGCACGGCTGTTACGGCAGCACACCGCTCCCGCGGGAGTCGGGTCAGCTGAGGAGCATAAATGTCCCACACCGACATGCGTGACAGCTAACGGGGCTCTAACATTAAACACCTGTGAGCGACAACACGATATAGTCTTAGACACATTTAAAACACGTGGGGAAAATGCAACGATAGACGTGTTTTAGATGAACACACTTAATGTTTTGTAATGTATGTAGCCTTTTTTTAATCAGTTGGCATATTAAATTATTTTAATTGATCACTGAACTACAAAAACCCATCAGGACACATGTCCCATAATGCATTGTTTGTAGTCTGTAGGGCAGCTTTCAGTCAGTGCAGTACTAAATTTCCAGCTGCGTTCGTGTAGGTTGGGGCCTTGCTCCGCCCCTTTCTCGCGATATTTTTGTTTTGATTGACAGGTGATGTTTGAGCAAAAACAAAAATATACGTCACACACCAGGTGATCTGTGCAGCGTTGAGTCCACCTGGGTGATCTCAAGCATGCTTATTGTGCATCTTGGCTGCACCTATTTGGTGTCACCAACATAATTTTCCATCCCCTAATGTTTACATACATTTAAGTGTTGTTTGGAACTGTGAAATGACCGACAGGTTACTACGGTAATCACTTTTTTACTAAAAACGTTTTTTTATTCTGAATGTATGGTATTTTGTTTACTATTTGTACTGTCATGACAGCGATGGTGCTGTCAGTTTACCGTGTTGTTGCATCTTCAAAAGTGCAGAATAAAATGTGACGCTGAATTTGAAACAGCACATTGTAATTTCTGCATCTATTATTAAAGTATTTATTAGTAATACAGTGGAAATTAATAGATTTGGTTAGCATGTTGATTTACGGTATGCGCCCCTAAATTTTCTGGTTGTGCCCCTTACATTTTCAGTTGGGGGCCACTGTGCTCCTAGTGAAAAAAGTTAGTCTGGAGCCCTGCTCTGTTGTTGATTTAATGTGGATCTATTTTCCTTCATTACGTGAGTTTTACCTCTTTTGGGGTCCTGGGAAGACGATCCAGGGGAACAGAAATCAAAAGTTAAGTAAGACACCTATGTTACTAACGAACAAACGGATAAAATAGAATGGGTCTTTAATATAACTGAGTATAAACATACAAAAATAATAATAAAAAATTCAAAAGCAATAATGAAAACGTAAGCAATAAAGCAAAGATTCATTTGATACTACATTGCACTTGCGCAGTTGTAATGTTCGCTCAGTTGTTTTTGCGCTCGTTCAATTAATGGCAGCCATGGAACGCCATATTTTTGGTGTTTTATTTATTTTTAATTTTTTTACACGTTCTTGTCGCAATTTTCCTGCGATCGAGAACATATAAGTCAGGGATAATGGCCTTCAAAGTGTGCATTATCAGAAATTGACGCACGCCGTTGGAAGCCTAAACTGTCCGACGCAAAGCGTAAATTTAAAAAAATGCACATTTTGAAGGCCATGGTCACTTACAAAATAAATAAATATTCAATCCGTTTTTAGTCCTTTATTGTTATTTTATGGGCTTAGATCGCCGTGGATATTTTCTTTTTAATCCACACCCAGCAGCCAATCAGAATAGAGTACTCACTCAGACCATAGTATAGTGAAGATCAAAATTGCATTTCTGAGCTTTCAATTATTCAAGTGTTGGTGAATGTTTTTATGTAGCCTCTGCTCCAGCTTGTCCTTATTTCTACCTGCTCCTTCAATGTTCCAAACACAGCAGGTTATTGCAAAACACAGGTACAAAGGTTGGAGCTTAGACCAATTACCTCCATTCGGTCATTCCTCAGACTGCGTTAGAATCTCAGAGTTGGTGTGTGTCATTTCATAGACTCAAAGCAGCAGTTTTCTCCTTTTTTTTAACTCCCACTTTGTTCTCTCTGTTACTTTACTAATCTGTCTTTTTATGACCCAGTTATTTTGCTTTCTTTGCCTGCATGTCATAAAGTTTTTCTTCTGGAGAAGAGCCAGATGTTTTAGTTAGAGCTCACGGTGTTGCAATAAAAAATTATGTAGCTTACAAGTAGTTTTACAAGTAATCGGCCTGTCGTATAAAATACCTTTGGCACAGCTTGTTTATAATGGCGGTAGAAATATTTGAAAAGTCTAAAGTCACACATTTTCTTTCACTGGTATATATATATTTGATTGTTCAAAAGTAAATATTTTCTAGGTGCAATATGCATGTCGCCTTTTGCGGAGTCACTCAGTCCAGCTCCTGTATACAATAGATGATCAAAACGTCATATCTACACAAAAAAAGAATTCAAAATATTTTTTAAAGTTGAAAAACTATTGAATAATGGTAGAAAGCAAAAGAAAAACGTTTATACCAAACAAAAAGTACAGAAGATGAAACCATCAACTGTGGGAGTCTTCCTTTTAGAGAAACTACCAGTGTATCCTAAGCAGTTATTGTGTTGTGTACATGTGAAGATCAGAGTTGTGTGTTTTTAAAGTGTTTTCCCACTCTGTAAAACCTTAAAATTCGATTTTGACATGTACAGGAAGCCGATGAAAGGAGACTGAATCTCGGGATCTGGTGTTTTGTAGGATCACGTTTGATCCTCAGACAGTACCTGACTTCATTCGGTGCTTTCGTTTCCTGTCCTCCAAAACAAAGGAGGAACAGGATTTGATAAACATCTCTCAACAACTCAAGATGGTGCCCAGAAAGCTTCTCTTTTGTAATCATTAAAGCTGTATTAAAGTGGCCTTTCTGTTTGCCTCCGCTGAGGCTTGTTTCTAACGCCCAGAGCAGATGGTATGTGATTTCTATGGATGAGGCACCAAGCTGGTATTGTTAGAGTACAAAATGCTCGTAGAGATGTGTGTTTTTGGTCTTGGCTGTGAGAATGCACCAGTGCTTGTTGATTATGTAATAAGCTTTGAAAATGACTTTTTTTTTTTTTTGCTGTTTCATCATCTTCAGACTTTGGAGGAGCCCCCCTACCTGACGGTTGGGACCGATGTGAGTGCCAAGTACAGAGGGGCTTTTTGTGAAGCTAAGATTAAGACAGCCAAGAGACTTGTCAAGGCCAAGGTAAGTCGTGTTACATGTGCTCACGCACTAAAATGAACATTTTTCAGTATTTTGGGCGTGTGAAGCTGCAGATCACCGGTCCGTTGCTTTGGTTGGATTCGCTCGGCTTTAGTTGTTTATTCCCAGCTGGTTTGAAAGGATATCCGGGTTGTGGTGATCGTTTAAATTGCGAGTTCGTCCTAGTTGAAGCTTAAATGCTTCTTCTCATTCCTCTGCATTTCAAAGCAGCCTCACCTGTCCGTGCTCTTCATGCAGCTGAAGTACAGACACTGCTCTGTAGTTCCCCGTGTAAAGAAAGAGCCGTGATGTTCATCTCTTCTGACACTCGGGCGGAAATGATCAGATGATGTGGCGTTTGTGTGGTCAGGATGGTGGGGAACACCAGTGGATGTCTGTAGATTAAATCCAGCAGTAGTGGAGCCTCAGTCCATGAATGAAGCACCAACCAAATGACTTTTTTGTTTGGTAGAAGTGCTGTGGTTCTGAGGTCTGTTACACTGATGTGTGTCTATTATTCACGGCCTGTTGTGAGTCTGAATATTTTACAGTAATTGATTCCTCGTCGGCTCTTTGCTTCATTAATCCTTGTCTGCTTGTTTAACAAAGTCGATGGTGACAGCATGTGGCGCGCATCTTTTGAGTGATTTGAACAGGGAGCGATAAGATCTATGTGACATTCTTCTTCATGATTATAATCTGCTCTACAGGACCTGTAAGAAGTTAAATAGTGCCGTGTCATTGTCACTCACTGAAGGGGTTTAACACACCTACAGTCAGTCAGCGCTGACCCTGTGGCTCAGCTGTGAGCGGGCTATTCAGGAGTTTCACTGCAAACAAAATGCAATTCTTAGGTAGGGAAATAGACCAGCAATACCTTCTAGTCCAGCTGCCCCCTACAGAGGGATACAGGTCAAAAAGGATCAAACCTGTACGTGGTACACTGGTGGCCCAGACAAAATATCAAGTTTGTAGATTGCACGATGAGCGCATAGAAACGAAAATGTTCATGCAAGATGTTTTTTTCTACGGGCATGCTGTAGGCGACTGGTCAAAGCAAACATTGAGGCTAGAGCTGGGCCATATAGAATTTTTACATATACTTCATATATAAATGTATTTTGTTGGACTTAAAATACTTCCACACGGCAGAACTATCTGGGCCCATCCTTTTAACAACATAATCGCCACTTGAGCCTTCATCTGCGTCCTTTTCCGCCACGTTTTTTTAAACTTATCTTCAGATAAGTTAAAGAGTTTGTTTGGTGCCTCTGATGCTAGGTGATACTAGCAAGCTTGATACTACAGGTAACATTCCCCTGTTCACCCTAACTTAGCACTATCCTCAGTGATTGGCCCTGTGATACTTAATTCTGTCTGGACAAGAGGGTTTTCTCTCGTGTCAGTAAAGGTTTAACCCCCGTACAGATGTATGTGACCAAGCCTGTAAACATTGGGTATGTTGAAGGGGTCAGTTATGTGGCGTTGATGTAGTTGTGCTTTTGTTACTACGCCTGCTTTGATTTACTGCAGCAGACTTTAAAGCCATGCCAGAAGCATGCAGACTTTACTCAAATGCATTATGAAATGTAGTACAAAACCGCTCGATGAATGCAAAGCAAATATGAAGAAAAAAGCTGTAGAATAAAGGAGGTGATGGATGCAGTATGTATATTTACTTATCCTGCTTAAAATAGAGTAAACAAAATGTCATCGGACGCTTTAGCTATTACAGATTTGTTTCCGATCTGCTTTGAAATGACATTTTAGTAGACAATACACATTTAATTTGTTGGTTAGGGCAAAAGGAAGACAAGTTAATGGCAGAAATAAATAAGTGACAACACGTGAAAAGAAAAACTATCACTTTGAATAGAATTCAGATAAATAGATGTATTCAAAAAATGTGCATTTTCTTGACTTGTGCTATGTTTTCATTGGATTTAGGATATGATGTGCTTTGGTTTCTGTGAGTCCTGCAGGAACTGAGTGTATCTGCGTAGATGCTGGGTGGTCAGGTCTTACTGATGCTGTCTGAGGTTTCAGATAGGCAAAATAACTCACAGTCCTGTGAAGAAAGGGACGTTTTATTCCAGCTGGCAAAAGCGTTATTATGTCAGTAACAGATGAAAGGGCGCCTCACTAAGCTCTTATCTTGGTTTGCTTTCGTTTTATTTATGACCGGACAATTCTGCTGCATCTCCCTGTTTATTTTTCTTCCATTCATTATGCTGATGAGAAACGTATCTGTTATTGTTGCTAGTAAGGTTACTTTTGGTCAAAAAAACTTCCTGTTTTATTTAAAACTGTGTTTTGGTGTTTTTTATTTATTTATTATTTTTTATTTCTTTTTGAAACCTTGAAAACCTTTGAGGAAAACTCAAACAGTTCCTGCAAACACCAGCATTTACATAAAAAGTCCACATTTTGATGAACACTGGAGTTAAAGGAACTATAGTAGTTCATGTGTTTTCTGCTTCTGGTTGTTTTGAAACTGTTCACCAAAAGTAGGTAGTAATAAGCCACAATACGTTTTATTTGATTCATAACGAAAGGTCAGACGTTGTAGTCAGCTACACTGGGATGAATGTTTGATTATTTTATTTGTTTGCAAGATTCAGAAGAAGATTGTCTCAATCAAAAGTAATCTCAGGCTTCAGCCAGTAAAAAAGACCTGCTTTTGTCTGTTTGAGGAAGATACTTTAGCTCTGACATCAAAACACACTTTGGAAGACTTCAGTCTTCAATGGGAAGAAGGTCGTTGATCTCCAGGCTCAGACTTATAAAAAAAACCAAATACAATTAAAAAATCAAAGAACTGAACTGTAGCCAAAGCTTTGCGGGGAAAAAACACACAATATCAGAATGAATTGATTCGTTGACACTATTTTAGAATCAATTTATCTGATTAGTGTCTGCATTAAACTTTAACATGTTGAGGAGATGGAGGTGTTTATAAACCTGCCGCATATTGTCTCATAGACAAATATCAGAGATGTTTTTCAAGCAGCTGGGATGAAGGATGCAGTAAAGCTATTTATGTGTCACAAACATTCATTCTGAACTCAAAAAAAGATGTTTTTGTCGAGTTTAATGGAGGAAAACAGAAAAAAATGTCAAGTTCCATATTGTTTATCCCTATTGGCTTCTACAGGATTCAAAGACTTTCAACAGTTAAGTTACCTTACTCTTACTAGTGTAATTAGATTACTTAAGTTACTCCTTTTTGAACATAATATGTGTTTAAATCTATTCAAATCAAAACTTATTCATAAAGCACTTTTCATAAAAAAGCAACGCCAAGTTCTTTACATGCTAGGGAAACCTTTTAAGGAATGCTCCCACAAACCCAACATAATGAACAAAAGTCAAAACAGAAATGAAACTGAAGCGGAAAGAAAGAAGCTCCTGAAGTAGAACTTCTTCAGATGACGGTAAACGAGTTGAAGAGAGCGCGCCCCGGCCGTGTGGTCTTCTGTCTCCGTAATGCTGTATTGCCATGGAGAAGCAAGATTACCTCTGCATGATCAGATTATTGTCCACTCGCTCAGGGGAGGATGCAGAGGCAGGGGAGGCAGCCGGGGTTGATGGGCAGACAGCACAGTCAGATGAAACGGTTGCTTTTAGCACCAAAAACTAGAGTTTTGCTCATTTTGTCTGTTGCAATCATACTAAACACGTTGGAAAACCTGCAAATGTCGTTTCTAATGGTCACATGGTTGTCGTTTTTTAATTGTCTTTCTCATGCTTCCTGTCCTTTTTAAGGTGACCTTTAAGTCAGATCTGACCACAGCGGAGGTCCATGATGAGAACATCAAAGGACCCCTGAAGGTGAGGCAGGAGGATACATGCATCCTTTTAATTTAGCAGTTAGGATTTCTCATAGGGACAATAATAATTTCATTAAAGTTCAGGTTGCTGATCATCCTCCTTCATACCGAATGCAGAAGAAACCCGACAGTAATGGGTTGTCAAGCAGTAGCCTTGTAATTTTCATTCAGTCAATTTGGATTCTTGCGGTTACCTCGTTAGGTGAAACCACATGATTGTTTTGTAGCGCCGGGAAGTAATAGTAATCATCTATGGACGAGCCGGGTAACAGCTGCTGATCCGTCTCACAGGTGGGTGCTGTTGTGGAGGTGAAGAATCAGAACGGAGTTTACCAGGAGGCCACAATCAACAAGCTGACTGATGCAAGTATTTACACTGTTGGTAAGTCCACAGCAAAGCGCTTGACCCGACCTCTGTCAAGCACCTGCACATAAATGCCTTTAACTTCCTATTTTCAGTACATGTTAAATATAAAATAATGTCTTTAAAAGGCTGTTTCCATCTTTGACTGGCTTTAGTTTTAGATTTTCAAGCTATAGTTTTCATTTAACCTCAGAAAATTACAGTCATGGCCAAAAGTTTTGAGAATTACATAAATATATAAAAGACCATTTCAGGTGACTACCTCTTGATGCTCATCAAGAGAATACCAAGAGTCTCTAAAGCAGTAATCAAAGCAAAAGGTGGCCACTAGGGTTGGGCGATGTCCCTTAAATTGGCTGTTGACGATGTATGCAGTCAACCATCGGGATGGACGATGTCATCGTCGGTGGGGGGGGGGGGGGTGTATTTGTTAAATTTTTTGTTCTTATATAACTGCTATTCGTTATTTTACTTTTTTTTTAATTTTATTTCCCAACTAATGACTAATCCGCGATGATCCACTATAAACTGAGGGAAGTGACTTTAACAAAAAAAGTAATAAACAAAATAGAAAAGAAGTAGTCGGCTCCTGCATTTAACTAGTGAAGTGGACCGGCGGAGCGCGGACTTACAGCTTTGTGTTTGATGGGAAAGGGGGGGGGTGCGTTGTTACATGAGCGGTATGTGTGGGAGATTTAAGACTGCGATCCGTCCCGCAGCTCTAGGGGTACGAGCTACCGAACTCAGAACCAGGTCTAAACGTGTGTCTGAGCACAGCTCGGATCGTCAGCACACACAGCGGTTTGAGCCCCAAAGCAGAAATTTCGCTCAGTCCTTAGAAAACATTCAATCACGTGGATTTGTGTTTCCAGTCGTGTCCCGACTAAATAAAGGCTGATGTTATTCTTACACGTTTACGCCACCCAAAGCTAATGTTGTTAGCCCGTGTTAGCATATTACTGCTAATCCTGGCTTCGTTCAGAAAAAGTTCAATAAAGTTTGGAAAAAAAGCCGCTCGGCGGAAGTTGTATCCCCTTCCGGTTTTCAAACCCTACTGCGCATGTGCGAATGATTTATTCCGACCGAAATTGTGACCTTAGTGAACGTTTTTATATTCTGAAAACATTTTTCTGGGCCCATCTACACGGTTGGATTCTTATCCGACCATTGATCCCATCAAGATATTTTGTACATGTAACTGCGGCTTATGGCGTCGACTCGCAACGTGGCGGGGGCGTGGCATCACGATGGTGGTCTCTCCATCGGGATGTCAGTCACCCATCACCGTCCATCGGCACAACCCTAGTGGCCACTATGTAAAACCTACAATATGACTTTTTCAGTTGTTTCACAATTTTTTGTTATGTGTATAATTCCACGTGTGTTAATTCATAGTTTTGATGCCTTCAGTGTGAATCTACAATTGTCATAGTCATGAAAATAAAAAAAACTCTTTGAATGAGAAGGTGTGTCTGAACTTTTGGTCTGTCCTGCATGTCTGACATGTACCACGGAAGACAAACGCAACATACATTGAAATTTGCAAAACGGCCTTGAGCTTGTTGGAGAACAGTCTTCCTGCAATATCCTCCTTCATTCTGAGAAAATGAACGTTGTTTTCGGTTTTATTGTCCTCCTGGATGCAGTTTGACCCGGGGTTAACACCATTCTACTGTTTTTATTTTCACACTAATCCTTAGTGTCATTTCTCTCTGCAGTTCCTACTTCACATGAAGTTAGATCAGCGTTTATGGAGTGTTCTGTTTGAAAAGTCCTCAATCAATCAGCAAAATCATTCCTCAAAATGAGTTGACTTTCAGTTTTGTTACGTTTTAACATTTTTCTCAAGATTGTCTTGTTTTTTTTTATTGAAAACCTTTATTTATAAGTACAATGTTGCATTGTGGGAAAATCAATATGTACTGCCTCTACAGCTGTTGAGATGTGAAGTGTCTTAACTGCTGTTTGTCACCTGAGATCGCCAAGGAGGGGGGTTTCTTTACCCTCCAAACATCACAGACAGGAACTTCAACTCGCCGTTTAAGTTTCATTAAGAGTTGTGACATTTATTGACAAGAAAACTGATAGAAACTCCTAAAAACAGCCATGAGATTGGGGCATATTTACACAGGACTCATTAGCCCCAGTGATTCTTCGGCCTAATATCTTCCGTGTCTCGTCTGCAGTGTTTGACGATGGCGATGAGAAGACCCTGAGGCGTTCCTCACTCTGCCTGAAAGGAGCACGCCACTTTGCAGAGAGCGAGGTGCTGTATAGCATGTTTGATTTAAGAGCTTTGTTTTCCTTTTTTTTTTTTTCAAACAACGGCACCTAAAGTCTTTGTCTCCCGTGCAGACCCTGGACAGACTCCCCCTCACCAACCCCGAGCATTTCGGCACCCCCGTTATCGGCAAGAAAGGCAACCGCGGCCGCCGGTCCAACCCAGTGTGAGTGCCGTCCTCCGCCGTGTTCAGAGGGTCATTTAAAACCTGGTGTAAGGATGTGGGGCGCCCCTGCTGGGGAGGGGATGCTCTCATCAATAACAAGCATTTGAAATAAAGAGGGAAGTCTCATCTTCATTCCTTCACTTGAGGCTGGAAAAGAAGAGTCTCCCCTCCTCCTCGGGCAGTTTAATCATCCGAAGTGTGTCGGTGTGTGAGAGCACATAGTGGTCCTGCTTAGCCCCCCTCCAGTAAGGATTTCATGCACTGATGTGTCTGCTCCTGGGAGACAGCACAGTTTTCAGCAGGGAAAAGGCTTTATTTGGTAGGATTGTGTCTGCTCTATTACCAAAAACAAAACAGTCTGAGTCCCCATAATCTTATTTTCTAACCTCCCTCTTTAATTGCACTTGCAGAAAAGTCAATATTTCTCTAAACATTGATGCAATATCGACTCAGAATGGTCCCCGAGGCACATTGCTATCCTAAACTTGTTTCCACATGGTCAGTAGTTATGTCTCAACTCGTTAATGATGCAGTTCAATCATACAGTTTACATTGAGACGCACGAGTGAACATCTGTTAAGGTTCAGGAAACCCTTTTGGAAAACGTGAAGTGGCATAAAACAAACCTTTTTTTTTTTTCCTGATGGAATCATTTTCTATTGTTTTTTTTTCCGTGCTAACGGCTCCTTTCCATAGTTTCTGCAAACCTGCAGATGTGTGTCGTATTTTATTTAAAAGAGAAGAACTGGTGATCAGGATTTTGTTTTCACACGTGAGCATTAAAGGCCGCTGAAAGTTGTGGTTTCAGATTTCAGTGTCACAAAACCAGACTTCCCAGTTTGATGCATGCAGAGAAAAACTGTGACAGTCACGGTTGTGAGGTCAAATCAGGATCAGCTTAAAGTGAATAAAAAAAAGACTAGAAAAACATTTGTTGTGAACATAAAAGTACACATCGTAAACTTGAAATACATATTGAAAATTAGAAGAAAAAAATACATTTGACAAATAAAATTTCAAAGTTGAAGAAATTATGAAAACTTTAAAAAAAAAAAACAACTATAAACCCAAAACTGTTACTACGGAGCAAAAAATAAACAAAACGTTCCCACGAAATATTGTTTTGTTGACACGAAATAAGAGTTTGTTTACCGTAATTACCGGGCTGTAGAGCGCACCTGATTACAAGCGGCACCCTCCCAATTTATTGAGGATTAACCACTTTCTACATACACAAGCCGCATGTTGTGGCAATTCAACTGGCATGTCACTGAGACCACAGTAGTCCTCATCTGCCAAACAGCATGGACCTCACTTCAGCAACCAGCTCCCGCACTTATTTTTGATTTGATTTGAAATGGTTTATTTCAAGCAATCAAATAGAAATACACAAAAGCAATACAATCATCAGTTATACATTCATACAGTAACTAATCAAACTTATGATAATTAGGCATATTAATAAATGTTGCTTGAAAGGGAGTGGAAGGAAGCGAATTTATATAATCCCACCCCGTTATACTATAACCATTTTATTACATGATTTATCAATATCCGGTTCCTAGGTTTTATCAGACAGAATTAAAAATCATAAGGTATCGATAAAGCACATGACAAAGATGAATTACCGTACTTAATTGTTATGTAAAAATAACTATTTTAGAAATCAACATGGCAAATGCAGATCAGTTATATAAAATATATGCAGATTATGTTACTTATAAAAGTCATTCATATGATGAAAAAATAATACTATATCAGTAAAATACTGTTTCAGAGATTTTCATGGCAAAATTTCATCAAGTATCAAAAGATAAAAACATGAGCAAAATTATGTTACATTAGGAAAGATTTTTGAATCAATTTATCAATATTTGGAGCAAGTGAAGTGATATCATTAAAAGTCAATCAATTTGACCATTTTCAATAATTGATTAATCATTTTACTATTTTTTTTTTTTTTTTTTTTGTTTTTTTTATAATATAGTAATGCTGTAAGGGAAATAAGTAAAAGGGTCCATAATCTGTCGATTGTCCAAGGTTGGCATTTCTTCTTCTGCTGATTGTCAGCCGTTCTTCTGGGTACAAAGAGAGTTTATAGTTCTCTTCGATGTTATGTCTGCAGACATTAGATTCAGGTCCATATCCTTCTTCAAGTGAAACTTGAAGAAACTTGAAAAGTGAAAGTTGAGGTCAAGTTGTCTGCAGTTCAAAAGTCTCTGCTGAGAATCAGGTTACGTCAGACATTCGGAGAAAGCGATGAATCAAGGCGTCATATTTCTTGAAATGAATTGGCTCTTTGATTTATTACTGCATGTTGGTTCAGACGTCAGTAATCAGACACTTCTCCAAGTCCTTCATGGTGTTCACAACCAGAACCTTGGACCGGTCCGGTGGACCGAGTGGTTTGACATAAATCCTGCAGCCTTTAACCCAAGTGTTCTCAATCTGCTTACGCTTCCTGAGAAGCCTGGCGTGTTTAGTGATTTCAGCAATCCTTCTGGTCAGATGGTCGTTCAGATAACCAGCAGATCCTTTCAGATTCTTCTTTGATTGATCAGAGCTAGCTTGTGTTTTTGATTCACAAACTTGATGAGGATCGCTGGTTTATCTGTCTCCTTTCTCCTGGGGAGCGGGTGGCAGGTCTCGATGGTATTTAGATCTAAGAAAATCCCTTTAGACGTGAGAAATGTTTCCACTTGGCATTCCAGAGACTCTGCATCGATCTCCGTTTCAGAACTGCTAGCGATGCTAGCGCTATTAGTATTAGCAATGCTAGCTCCAGCTGTATTACGCTTTGCCCGAGGTTTGATCAGTACTCCAGTGAGAATGACATTATTCATTCTTACTTGTTGTTCCACATCGTCCAGTCTTTTCTCCAGAAACTCGACCCGATTTTCTCGTTGCTCGTTTTGAGCCCGAAATCTTGGGAACTCTTCCATTAGCTCAATCAGTGGAGCTAACTTAGCGGACACTTGTTCCATAAAGGGATACAGCGTAGCTTTGATATCATCAAGAATCTTTTTGAGGTCGTCGTATTCCTGGCTTTTCTTGGGGGCCATGGTCAGCTCTCTATTTGGAGAAAATCAATTTTTTAAGTCATTTGAAGATAGTTGTATAGCCGCCGTGAGCTGCCACGCGTCCGTTGTAACCCGGAACCGGAATAAATTAAGGTGTGGAAATTCACAGTCAGATTCCCCACTTCCCATGAGTCTTAGGGGTTTAAGGCAGGGCTAACCCCCAGTTCGCCACACTTTGTTGTAGATTGAGGATGTATATGTGCTGAAACCGCGTGCGTGTTTAAGAAGGAGCAGAGAGCTGCAGCAGAGCGCGAGAGCCGCTCTCCCCTCCTTCCGCCTGTAACACCGCAGCAATGTGGAAATAACGGCTGGTTAAAATAACATACCAGTAAAAGAGAGCAGCAGTGACTTATAAGCACGCGCTCTACGCGGCGCACGCGCCTCGGTGCTGCGCGTGTGCCAGAAGTTTCCTTCCACAACAGTGAAGGAAACTTCTGGCACACAGCAGACCGGTTTTTCCAAACCCGTTGGTGATGGTGGATTTTGTCACACTGCTTTTAACGATTGCGTTTAACTTGAAAGCTGCGTCACAGTGTAGTGGCGGTCACGTGCACGTTGGGTCTAATGGCACCAAAGGATTGTGGGATGCGGCTGAGCATTGGCGTTTCTTTTATTGCACCATGACTTAAGTGTCTAACAACTGAAGGGAGGTCCATGCTGCTTGAGTGTGTGTCAAAGCAATCACGCTTGTTGCTGGACATAGAATTGTGCAGGCAGTCTCCCCTTTGAGACAGACGGAGCGCACCTGGCGGCCGTTAAATAAAAGCATAGATTAGTCGCATCATTGAATGAGCCACAGGGGCGAAAGTTGGTGACAAAAGTAGTGGCTTATAGTTATTTTTAAAAGCATTAAAAGCATCAGTAATCATGCCTCCATGTCTTGGTTCATTCACATCCTGGTATGCTCTCCATCCTGCTGCAAAAGCCGCTTTTCGCCGCCACCTCTGTGTCTCTTTGACCCACATTAATTCAAGAGGAGAAAAATAAAAAGAAGAATCAAACTAGGGGATCTATTGATTATTGTCCCGATGAAAATAAGAAAAATATAAGATTTAGGAAGCCTGAGCTTGCTGCTCCCCCACACCACAGCGGCTGTCCGTCTGCCGGCATGACAAGCAAACAAGCTCCGGGTGGCTGCGAAGCGAGCATTTCCTCGCCCGCGGAGCTCGTTTGCTTGTCATGCCGGCAGACGGACAGCCACTGTTGCGTGGGGGGGTTGTATTTTAGTGTGGAACAGGAATAATAATATTCAGGGCGTGCTGAGGTAACTTGTCTTTTATTAACATACTGGTTAGCAGTCTCTTTACATCCGAAGGCTACATGCCTAATACATATCCCATAATGCATCACACATATCCCATCATGCATCTCGACCAATCAATGTATCGCTGTAACTGAGGTGCATTCAAATACAACAGGATAAATGTGAGGAAACAGCAAGCCATCTGTTTTTATGAATGACTTATTATGTGAATTATTATTTCGTTGGAACAAAATATTCAGTGGGAACGATTTATTTATTTATTTATTTTTACCCATGTCAGGTCACGGGCTCCATAGTTACGAAAAAAATTTTTAACAGCTGCTGTTTTGTATTAATTTCTGTTGTTTCATTTCTCTCCATTTTTGATTTCAGTCCAAAATTTACAGTTTCAGTTTAGACTGTTTGTTTTTCAGAGTTGACGCTCATTTTAAGGGGGGCGGGCCTTTGAGGATGCCAGGGCATGATTGACCTTGGGTCACAGAGGTTATGCAATCATTACTGAGCGCCACATCGGTGCAGGGAAAACACAGGCGGTCCCAACAACGGGCTGTGTGGTGGAACGGAAAAAGACATCAACAATCTCCAGAAGTTTGGCGCATTAGCTTTTTCACCTGATGTCAATCATGTCCCTGTAGCCAACGGGCTCAATGCCCCTCCCCCAAACCCAAAGAACATGAAGTCTGAATGCAAACTGGAAATTTAAGACTGAAAGCAAAGAGGGAGAGAAATGAAAAAACAAAAGTTGAAGATGCAAAACAGCAACTGTTACAGATAAACACATTTCATTTATTAAAAGGACTTTCAAAGGACTTTTGTTTTGCAAAACAACTTTTTGAGCTATAACGGTGAGGTAAGTTTGAATAAAAAAAGAGCTATAAATCAAAAACTGTTACCAAATGCAATAAAACTTAGTAACAGCTGCTGTTTTTTTATTTTTAAATTTTTGTTTTCATTTTTCTGTCTCTTTGTTTTCAGTCCTCTATTTACAGGTTTTTGGTTTTACGGAGTTGACGCCTATTCTACGTGTTTTCTAGGTTCTTCAGTGCTCAAACATATACTTTTTGTCACATTTCTAACATTTCGTCCAGGTTTACAATGTTTACTTCTCAAATTAACATTTTTTTTTTTTTTTTGCTCACCTTAACCCTGATCCTGATTTGACCCCACACAAAGTGCTTTGTTTACAACATGGATTCACAGCTCCGTTGTTGTCGTTGTCGTATCCGGATGGATTTGTTGCAGGCGAGCCAGAATCTGTGTTGGTTTATGTGGAGCTGTGGAGAGAACGGGCTTACTGAGGCGTCAGAAGAGGACGTGGGATCTGTTTCCAGATCAGTCACGGCGTCAGGTTTAGCGTCTTGAGCTAAGCCTCTTCATTTGTACACTGATCCTAATGAGAGCGCTCATCAGCGCAGCCTTTATCGCCGTGATTAGAGCACAAACTGTCCAGCTCCGTCTTCCCAAACTGAAGAAAGATTGATTTAAAAACAAACAAATCCGGCCTTTATTGTGCTTTTACATTCAAATCATTGATTTATTGTGAAACATCAACCCCGTTTGATGAGAGACGACAGACATGAGGTTTACAAAACCGATGCATCCGGGAGCTGAAGAGGAGGAAATGTTGGCATTTCACACGTGCAGTTATTTCCTGCTCTTTGCTGTTGACAAACACAATCATTTATCAAATGTTCTGAAAGTTTAAATGGTTAAAGCGGATGAAAAACCCTCCCTTCCCTTCACAGTCAGGAGGAAGAGTCGTCTTCCTCCTCCAGTGAGGAAGAGGAGAACGACCAGCGGCAGAACGAAGATCTGTTCGGCAAGGTGGTCATGGTGGAGGGGGTCACCGGCAGCGACAAAAAGAAACCATCGTGGTACCCTGCTTTGGTCAGTGGACACATTATTTAATTTTTCCTTTTTCGTGGCGTTCCATCACAACGTCTGCTTTTCAAAGCCTCTTCAGGGTCATGTGATCTGATTCAAACAGCTGGAGAGGATGAGTTTCATACTTGTGAAGCCTGTCAGTCTGCTTCACCACTCTGCTGCTGACTCAGGGAAATGCTAAAAGTTCTCATTAGGGCCCGAGCA
This sequence comes from Oryzias sinensis, assembly GCA_037389245.1. NCBI lineage: Eukaryota > Metazoa > Chordata > Actinopteri > Beloniformes > Adrianichthyidae > Oryzias > Oryzias sinensis. Next base: position 2,374,919 of record CM074500.1, read on the forward strand.
CGGAGTGCAAGGACCCTATTGTAATTCGAATGTTTATTATTATTAGGGCCCGAGCACGGAGTGCAAGGACCCTATTGTATCTGTAATGTTTATTATTATTATTATTAGGGCCCGAGCACGGAGTGCAAGGACCCTATTGTAATTCGAATGTTTATTATTATTATTATTATTCTACCGGAAGAGTCGCCTTTTTGAGGCCTTTAACATACCCCAAAACTCACCAAATTTGGCACACACATCAGGAGTCGCGAAAAATTTCGTATTTTATAGGAGATTGACATGGGCGCACAAAAACGGCTCGACAGCGCCACCTACAGTGACATTTGTCCCGACGCCCCGCATACGCTTTAACGTACGAGCTTGATTTTAACAGGACATGTTCTTCAGATGGAGACCTACAAAAAAGTCTGAAAGGCCCCACCTGTCACTTGCACAGGAAGTCTGATATATTGAGGTCAATATGTCATTTTTGCTTGATTTTGGACATTTGCAGGCCTCGTTCTAGAACGAACTCCTCCTAGAGATTTTGGAGTAATGACTCCAAACTTTGGTTTTGTAAACTAAACACATGTCCGATGTTAAATTGTGAAGCTTTTAAGTTTTTACGCTTGTTTGTGACCGTGGCGGCGCGTCAAAAATGGAGGTCATTTTGAAAACACGCCATGAAAAGAAAAATGGCCATTACTCAGCCATGCAAAATCCAATCTGATCCAAAATTGATCTGCATGATTGTAGTCTGACTCTGAACACATCTGCAGTGAAAGATTCCGGAAAAAGTGTAGCGCCACCTGCTGGCAAGAGGAAATGACATGTTTGACTTGGAGCATCACTGCTCCAAGTAGGATGAGCCGACACACCTCAAAATGATGTCCACCTGTTGAAAAGCCATTGAACTTTACTCTGATAAAAAGCCATAACTTTCAATGCAGGGGTGTGGTCGTGACAGAGCGGCGAAGTTGGGCGTCTCGCCATGCACACAAAAGTTGCTCTCACGTGCACATTCCTTGTCCAATCTCACTAAAATTAGATGGAGGTGATAAGGCTTCCATTCTGAACCAATGGATATAACAATCTTGGACGAGCTCCATAGCGCCACCTAGATATTTACAAATACATTTTCTGTCACATTCTGCCCTGTATTTTCTCTGTGCTTTGTCCGATGTTCATAAAATTACAACAGGAGACACTCACAAGGGTCTTCTCTCATCGTGTAAAGTTTCATGGGTGTACACCTGACGGTGCCTGCGCAAGCCACCGCCAAACAGGAAGTGGTTGATTGCGTTGCAGTCAGATAATTAAAAATTCATAAAAAATCAGCCGATTGTCTGACGAGACTGAGATTTCAGAATGAGATTCCCCCATACACATCTCCAACTTAGATATACAGCACTCGCACGGGTGCACAAAAACGGCTCAATAGCGCCACCTACAATGTTTGTTTTTGCGAGCCCCGCCATGTTCTTTAACATACAAGCTTGATATTTACAGGACATGTTCATCAGATGGAAACCTACAAAAAAGTCTCTTGGGACCAAGCTGTCAGTTGCACAGGAAGTCTGCTATATTGATGTCAATATGTCATTTTTGGTGTATTTTGGTCATTCGCAGGCCTCGTTCTAGAACGAACTCCTCCTAGAGATTTGTGAATATTCACTCCAAACTTTGGTTTTGAAAACTAAACACATGTCCGATGTTAAATTGCGAAGCTTTTAAGTTTTTACGGTTGTTTGTAACCGTGGCAGTGGGTCGAAAATGGAGGTCATTTCGAAAACACGCCATGAAAAGAAAAATGGCCATTTCTCAGCCATGCATAATCCAATCTGATCCAAAATTTATGTGCATGATTGTAGTCTGACTCTGAACACATCTGCAGTGAAAAAATACGGAAAAGGTGTAGCGCCACCTGCTGGCAACAGGAAATGACATGTTTTACTTGGAGCATCTCTGCTCCAAGTAGGATGAGCAAACACACCTCAAAATGACGTCCACCTGTTGAAAAACCATTGAAGTTTACTCTGATAAAAAGCCATATCTTTCAAAGCGGGGGTGTGGTCGTGACAGAGCGGCGAAGTTGGGCGTCTTGCCATGCATAAATGTTGCTCTCATGTGCACATTCCTTGTCCAATCTCACTGAAAATCAATGGATATGATGAGGCTTCCATTCTGAACCCATTGATATGAAAACTTTGGACAAGCTCTATAGCGCCACCTAGTTATTGCATGGGGCACATTCTGCCCTGTATTTTCTCTGTGCTTTGTCCGATGTTCATAAAATTACAACAGGAGATACTCACAAAGGTCTTCTCTCATCTTTTAAAGTTTCATGGGTGTACAATTGACGGTGCCTGCGCAAGCCACCGCCAAACAGGAAGTGGTTGATTGCGTTGCAGTCAGATAATTAAAAATTCATAAAAAATCAGCCGTTTGTATCACGAGGCTGAGATTTCAGAATGAGATGTCTCTTACATATCTCCAACTTAGATATACAGCACTCGCATGGGTGCACAAAAACGGCTCAATAGCGCCACCTACAATGTTTGTTTTCGCGAGCCCCGCCATGTTCTTTAATATACAAGCTTGATATTTACAGGACATGTTCATCAGATGGAAACCTACAAAAAAGTCTCTTGGGACCAAGCTGTCAGTTGCACAGGAAGTCTGCTATATTGGTGTCAATATGTCATTTTTGCTGTATTTTGGTCATTTGCAGGCCTCGTTCTAGAACGAACTCCTCCTAGAGATTTGTGAGTAATGACTCCAAACTTTGGTTTTGTAAACTAAACACATGTCCGATGTTAAATTGCTAAGCTTTTAAGTTTTTATGGATGTTTGTGACCGTGGCGGCATGTCAAAATTGGAGGTTGTATAGAAAACACGCCATGAAAAGAAAAATGGCCATTACTCAGCCATGCATAATCTAATCTGATCCAAAATTGATGTGCATGATTGTAGTCTGACTGTGAACACATCTGCAGTGGAAGAATCCGGAACAGGTGTAGTGCCACCTGCTGGCAACAGGAAATGACATATTTGACTTGGAGCATCACTGCTCCAAGTAGGATGAGCCGACACACCTCAAATCTTTCTTATAAAATCATAAAAAATGGAACACAAAATGTAAAACCCAAATTAGAAATTGCAATTTTAAAAAGATACATTTTTCAGCAGCTTTTCAAAAACCATCACATTACTCTTCTGTGGATGAAACAAAGAAGTCCAGAACAATGTAGCCACTTCTCCAAAGTCTATGTCACCTTCAGTTTTAAACAAAGTCTGTGAAAATCCACCATACATTGGTCACATGTATTCAGAGACCTGCTAAAAGTGCACAATTGTAAAAGCTCTTTTATATAGACAACTGTTTGTTTGCTTGGAGCTCTAAATATAAAAAAATGTTTTTCTATCACTTAGACACAGATGGAGAACCATATCAACTGGATTAGTAACAGGGTGGCATGTTTAGGTTTACTTAGGTAAAAACTTACATCACAAGACAACATAAAGCTGTTCATCACATATTTTACCTAAACATGTAAACATATGCTTGGCTCTGTGGTTAGGAAATTATATTTGGGAATCTCTTCATACCAGGAATGAGCCTGGCCATTGGAACATCGCTACAGTGCCCATCTAGACTGGGACAGCAACAGAGTCCACTTCATAGCCGTGAGACTGCTGTGTTTAACTCCAGCTGTCCCAGCAAGGGAGACAACTGCATTAACAACCACCGACCAAGCCGGCAAGCCCTGGCAGAAAAGATCCCCACAAGAAACACTGGCTCAGTCAAGCTAGTCAAAAAAATATATAGTTTTGCCATTATCTTGCAGCTGGCAGATCAAGTGGTTTAGTTTCCCTGTAATGTCAGTCAAAAATGCAAGTTCAGATTCACCATATTCATATTCACCATATTCAGCAGACATCTCCTCCAATAGCACCTTAAAAATCCAGTTCTGTTTTGCTTTGCAGCTGAGGTTGTATATGATTTTCACAATAGGAGTCATTATGTGTCCAGAGCCAATCACTTCTGCACATATGGCCTAATGGTGAATGACGCATCAGTAATGCAGACATTTTGGAAAGTCTGGGTCAGCTTTACAGCTTACAGTGAGTGATGAAACCTGTTTGTCTATTGATCATAGCAGGAGCCCCGTCTGCAGTCACTGCTACTGGCTTTTCTAATGGTACCTTTTTCTGCACAAAAACTCCTTAACCGTGTTATACATTTCAACTCCTCCTATATTTGTTTGTAAGGGCAGTTCTGTCAAGAGTTCTTCTCTTGATGTATAGAAAAACAAAAAAACAAACAAACACACAGCTGCGCTGCACTGCTGCTGTCTAGAGAATCTTCAAACTGGATGCAAAACAACATGCGCTTTGCAAGATCCCGGTCCACCTGATCGGCCAAGTTATCAGACATAGCTGACACTTGTCTAGACATTGTAGTGAATTAGATCAGTTCAATTTTTCTCATCCTTAGGTACAGTGTTAGTCATTATCATCATTGCTTGATTGACACCTTCTTAATCTGAAAATGCCTTCTTCTTGATGAGAAAATTAGCAGGTCTAATCAAGGTTTCGGTTGAAGATTTTTTTTCATGCTATATGCAAAAGTGTCTGTCCTTAAAGCCAACAGATTACAGCCCACCCCCACCCCCCCCCCCCCACCGACATGCTGCTATCATGTTATATGTAGCTTGCAGCTCCAGAAACCAGAAGGAACAATGAAGCCAAACGGTTCGAGCAGGGTGTTGCTCTTGGGGCGGTCGCCCATGCCAGGCGGTCGCACGTGCTCGGGCCCGCTAAATGCTACTTGTAGCTTTAATTTGTTAATGCAATTCTTACAAGTAGAACTGGGGTGTTCAGGCCACGCCCCCTGCCTTTAGCTGGTTTTGGCTGAGCTCCATGCTGCCTCCTTGTGGCCGTCCTCATAACTACAAACCCCTTCATTGTTTCTGTCGGCGGACGGCAGAGGGGTGGAGCAACGCGCCGACTGATGCCTCCTTCAACAGATGATTCTGTTCCAGCGATCAGACTCCGACGCTGCCTTGTTAAAGCGCGGAAGGAGCGAGTCTGGATGTGGAGGCTCAGCTACGCCTCGCAGCATCCGCCCTTCAACAGGGAGTCTGTGCTGCAGAGAGCAGGCGGGCAGAGCCCTGCTGGAAATCGGATCTCCATGACTGCAGAGCCGCCTCCTCTGGGTTAGACGCCACAGAGCAGCAGCTCTGCTCACATCTCCCGCCTCTTGGGTTTTATGGCTGCAAATTTAGTGCCTCTTGTTTTGTCGTTTGACCACAGATGCATCTGTAATGCGACGCTAGGAGTTTGTATGAACTACAAAATGAAACCTTTTAAAAAATGTTTCTTTTTAAAAATGAGTTGGGTTTTTTTTCTGACGATTTGACTGTTCTGTTTTTTCTAAGGTCATCTCCCCGGACTGCCATGAAGACGTCGCTGTGAAGAAGGACACCATCCTCATCCGGTCTTTCAAGGATGGAAAATTGTAAGTGATGAGCTCCACACATAACGACTCACTGATGAAGGAGTTCATTAGAAATTCACCTCCGTCACCTCAGAGGGGAATTTCTAATGAACTCCTGCTGCTCTGCAGAAGCTATGTCCTAAAAAGCCACTCAGGTTTTGAAAACTTTTTGAAACTGGACCAAATAGATGACTGGAGAATAGGCCTGCACAATATACTGCAAATTTATCATTATCGCAATATCCAGCTCTGCAATATGCATATCGCAAAAGACAGCGAAAATCGCAATAAATCGTAAACCTTAAATGTGTTAAAACAACCTTATGGCAGCTTGAAGCATTTAACAAATTGAATAAATCCCTTTATACATTTGACCAATCGGATGGACGCCTTAACGTTGTTGACCAATTGGATAGAGGCCTAATATGTTAGATGTTTGTCTCCTATGTCAACGAGGGTCATTTGGAGTATAATTTTTAAACTGTTGCAATGAAATGGGAATGATGTTTTTGGTTATTTTGTTATTTGTTTATATACCGCAATTTATACCGTTATCACAATATTAATCTCTAATAACGCGAGTTTTCCTCATATCGTGCAGCCCTACTGGAGAAGGACTTTAACATAGCTTAACCAGTTCCAGTCTCTGACAGACTGTTTTTTTTGATGGCCGGTCCATTATTATAAATGATAACCTCTTAGCTCCATTTGCATTTTTCGCCGCTCTGTGTTTCTGCTGCGATTTCCATCGTCAGCGGATCTCGTTTCTGACTCATCGATTGCTATAAAAATGAGCCGTTTGTGTTTGTAAACAAAGAACTTGAATAAATCAGACGTTGCTACTAGAATGTTTTCACTTGGTGTGTCTCTGTAAAAAGTAGGTCATCTTATCATTAAGGTCGACTCTAAAACAAATCAATTTTTTTTAGTAGGTTTGATATTATGTCTGCGGATGAACTGCTTTTTTTTCAGACATAAAAACTGACAGCCTCCGTCAAACATTTATTTTCCTTCTGTCCTGATGGTGAATGACAACTAAGAGTCATTTAATTAGATAAAAGTCAAGAAGAAGGATTTTGTTTTTTGGACAAAACGGCAACAAACAAACAGTTTTGCCCTAAAAACTTCTGTGTTTATTGTAGGTTTTCTGCTTCATTGAATTGAGTCGATTCAATTGAATTCCTAAAGGAAGTTCTTTGGCTTATTTCATGCAGGAAATTCTTCATAGAATTTGCAAAAATCTTGGAGGCAGTAAGGTTTTAAGGGTTTAAATTAGTGACTGTGTTGCGCTCCTCTATAAATGGATAGATTGTAACCATTACCAGCATCTTCAGCTGCTGCAGAGAAGGAGCTCTTATCACTTGGATGTTGGCCCATAATTAGGTGAAGAGAACATCTGATGAGTGATGAAATGGGAAAGGACTAAAAAGCGCTTGAAGTCGTAGAAATGAAAGCATCGCTGTCCTACAGAAATCCCATAATTCCTGCATAGTTCTATAAATCAGCGGTCCTCGACCTTTGTGAGGCAGGAAGGGTTTAATGTTGACATTTGTACGGACCGGCCCGTCCGAGGCTGAAGTCTGCTTCCGGTTTTCTTTGTTTCCTTTCACTTTTAAAGGTAAAGTTTCTCGTCATACTCTGTAAAATATCTTTCAAGTTTATTTTTGATGACTGGATTTTGTTTAGGAGCCATTTTTGTCCGTTAAATGCAGCTTTCTTATATTTTGCTGTTGCTCTTTTCCGTTTCCTCTCTGGATCTTTTCTGCCAAAGAAACTAAGTTTTTTGTTGTTGTTTTTTTTTTTTGCTAATTTTTCTGGCTTGGGGGTTTCTATCTAGCAGTCGGTGCAGCCGGTTTAACAAAGTGGCCGTTGGAAATCCGACACGAGCGACTTGCGTCAGCAATGAGTCGGATAAATCGTCGTTTTTCAAAATAAAATGCCCTTCAGAATCAGATTATAAATACAACTGAGCAAAGCACATTTTCCCATTTAAAAGACGGATTCCTGGTCCAGGCTTGAATCAACAGTAATTCTTTCAACTGAATTCTTTTTTGTCTGCATTTTTGTTCAGTTTCATTTATTTCTGTGGCCAATGATTTTAGTTACCATAAGTGTACTGACCTCTTGGTCTACGTATGTAGTTTAGAACCGCTGCCTTTACTTGACCGAACTGGCTTCAGCAATCATCAGACCGTAATGATTTCCACGTTTGTGGAAAGCTGTTCACAGTAAACAATCTGGGGGCCTTCAGCCTGATCCAGACACATGCATCATCCCCAGCATGGAGCCCAGACGCTGTCAGAACGTGTCCACCATGGCGGCTGCAGGCCGTGACCGGGTTCTTTTTAGGGTTAACACTTATTGCTCACAGGTAGACTCCACCTGAGCGGATGTGACGTCACGCTGTTCACATTTTAACCTGCTTTTCGCAGTAACCTTGTGCTCCGGAAGGACGTCCATGAGATCAACAGCCGTTCTCCACCTAAAGCAGACGCGGGACTCAAACCAGGTGAGTTTTGGAAAAGCCAGGACGGTCCGTGCGCGCTTCTTCCAGGTTCCAGCTGCAGTCAGGAGGCAGCCTGTGCTTTCACAGGAGGTTGACTCCCATTCTTGGATGTTGTCAGTGTTGCAGCGTCATAAAAGGAGCATCTGCTTAGATGATCCTCGAAAGCACCTGTGGCGTTGTGCCTCGATGCTTCTGCTGTTCTGCAGCGCTGCAGGTTCTGATGGATGTCCAGACTGTAAATGGCCCTGTTACTGCTCCATTTTCACAGTTTTTTTTGTGAGGAATATGTAAACAAAAACAGTTCTCCCGCCCTGATGTTGGCGTTTGGTCGCCTCGCTCTTCCATATGTTAGTCTCAGGCCAGTAATGAGCGCCGCCGCCTGTGTTCGCTGCCTAATAACTCATGATGTTGCCGTCTGCCAGCTCTGGACGCAGCTCTGGAGTTCCAGGAGAAGACGGCAGTTCCCAGCGCCTGGAAGACGGAGGTGAAAGAAGACAGCTCCAGCAGCGAGGAGGACGATGAGGAGGAGGCAGAGGAGCAGGAGGAAGATGCTAACAATGAAGAGGAGGAGGTAGGCACAAAAGGATTCAGCTCCTCCTCTACCTGCATGGTTAAAGTGACAGAGTGCTGCTCCTGTCTGCAGGAGGAGGTGGAGCCTTTCCCAGAGGAGCGGGAAAACTTTCTGCAGCAGCTTTACAAGTTCATGGAGGACAGGGGTGAGTCGGGAGAAGATGTTCTTTGCTCCTCGTTGGTCACCTGGTCTGAACCGTGTCTCCTCTGCAGGAACTCCCATCAACAAGCGGCCCGTCCTCGGCTACAGAAACCTCAACCTCTTCAAGCTTTACCGGCTGGTCCACAAACTGGGGGGCTTCGACAATGTGAGCGCTGCTTCTGCTCACCAGTCTTTGTCACGTTTTTCACCGTAGCTGACAGTCCGTGTCTGTCCGTGCCTCCTAGATCGAGAGCGGCTCCGTTTGGAAGCAGGTCTACCAGGACCTGGGAATCCCTGTGCTCAACTCGGCTGCAGGCTACAACGTCAAATGTGCTTATCGCAAGTACGTTTTTTAAAGAACAGCCTTTGTCTGGTTCTCTTGGGCTTTCAAACCTTAAATTCCAGACGCTCTGATGTCAAAATGTTCAGATCCTTCCGGAGATTACTCTATGCTTTTGGTTTGGCTCAATTTGTTGATTTTTGAAATATTAGCAAGTTATTTTTAATCCAGGGTTCCCTCGTTAATCATGTAAGGGTTAATCGTCGTCGAATTGTGCATTATTGCGTTAATTTCTGATAATGCACACTTCGTCGGCCATTAACCCGCTTATACCACGGTGACTCACAAAAGAAATAAATATTCAACCAGTTTTTAGTACTTTATTCTTGTTATTTTTGTCGGTTAGGCCGTAACTATTTGTCACGGCTCAGCTGGAATGCAAGGAAAGCGATATCTATGCTGATGATCACCATGTATTAAATAAAGCATCACTTCACCGCTTGTTTCTGTCCAGACGATGAAGCCAACGTTTGTTTTCAAGACGCCAGCGCAGTGATACAGAACGTTAAAGCTATGTGACCGGAACTTCTTTTTTAGGCGTGCTGTTAACCCTGTGGATTATCACTTTTTAATGCACACCCAGCCGCCAATCGGTATCAAGAATTCACCCGGACCATGGTATAATAGAAAAGTCACCTACAATAGGTCAAATCCACTACAGAAAAAGATGAGCTGGAGGTTCATGAGGGACGACCGGAATCTGTCAAAACTGTTCTTCTTTAAAACTTTTGTAAACTTTCAGTAAGGTCCTTTAAAAACTCACATTGTAGAGAAATCAGACCATAAAATGTTTTTCACTTTAGCACTTTTAGCAGGTTTTAAGACACTCTTTTGTTTGTTTCCTTTTTATAGATATTCAACTTTGAGTATTTGAATCACTACTTACTCTTTTAACATCACTATTACAGCTTTTGCTGTTGTTTTTATAATTATCGACATTGTTTTTGTATTTATTTGCTTCTTTTTAATGTGGTTTTATAAATATATCAACTTCTTGAGCTAATACAGTGTTTCATTGAGTGTCTTGAAAGGATTGTTGATTATTCCAGCTTTCTACGTGGCAACAGATGAACGCTAAGAAAGTAAAAAGACGCATGTTTTAAGAAAAAATGTCTTTTTCAATCTCAAAATAATCTTTGAGTTTGAGAAAACATCTTAGTGACTAGAACTTTTTTCTTATTCTATGAATTCTTGATAAGACCATTTTTACTACCCTATTGGTGGATTATTTTGCTTATTGAAAGACAATCTGCCACTGGGGTAAGAATCTTTCACTTTTTCCTGAGGCGCCTGTTTTTGCAGCGTTGGCGTGCAGCTTTCACTGAATGTCTTGTTTATATCCTTTGTTTTACGCGTCTTCTGTGTCACCTGTGAACCTTTGCTGCCTTGCAGGTATTTGTACGGGTTTGAGGAATACTGCACCTCCTCTGCCATCACCTTTCGGATGGACCTGCCTGTCAAGCAGGTTTCTAAAGGGGAGGTGAAGCCTGCGGAGGCTGCAGGAGCAGCACCTTCATCCTCCACTGCAGAGGAGCAGAAAGCCCAAATAGACGGGGACTCCGGCAGCGCTCAGTCCCTCCTCTGCAAGGTGTTTTTCCCAACTATTGCTAAGGTCTTTCCCTGAAACGTCTGACCGGGTGGTTGATCCAGACGTCGTTCTCGCGCAGGACGAGAAACCGGAGTCGATTCAAGCTAACCAGGAGAGCGAACCGTTGAAAGCGGAGGTGAAAAGCAGCGGAGGCGAGGAGGAGGATGAAGACGACGGCCCCCTGAGGAGGGACGCAGAGGAGGGCTCCTCCACGTCTCGCCTCGGGACGGAGAACGTAAAGCAGGAGCACGACGAGGAGCAGGAGAGCAAGGACAACTCCGGGTGAGTCTTCCGGCAGCATTTTCCCAACGTTCCCAACTCTGCGCTCATGGGACGAACCATTCCTGCAGGGAGGCGAAACTCAACTTATCCTAGAGAGCAGCAACACCATTAGCAGATTAGGGGAAGAGATCCTTGTGATTTGATTTACACTAATACCCACAATCCACCAGTACCTGCTAACCAAACAGAGCGCAGCTCCCCTTATACTAAGCTCTTACTTCCCCCTTCTCTTTGCTATATTTGTCTCTCGTGGTCGTTTCACCTGGCCTATCATCCCTCTGTCTCTTTCTGTCTGGGTCTTTTGGGCCAGGGGGCGGAGCCTCCGAACTTTCTCAGCGTCCTTGCTTTGTCAGCAGAAACATTAAAACACGCCAGTTCGCCGCAGCTGCTTTTTTTCTGCATCACACAGACACACATCAGCTCTCCATCACACACCGAGAGTGAGTCACCTGAACGACGGCTCCACCTGCACCACACCTGCTCCTCCTCTGTCCCTCCCTCCCTCCCTCCCTCTCAGGGAGGCGTAGCAGAGACGCCGCACCTTTCCACAACAGCAAACAGGCTGCGTGAATGGAGCTTCAGTCTTCCTGCCCCCTCTTGTCTTTCCTCTGTCTTCTGCCTCTCTGTTTTGAGCTTTTGATGTGACGCTTTTTTTGTGTCTTCCATGTGTGTGAGTGTTTGCACCGAGGCATTAACCCTTTAGCTGCTGAACACTGCTTCCGTCGTTGGTTCGAGCGCCTTACCTGCGTGTTTGGCTGAGCTGCAGCCTTGCAGCGATGATGTTTGGGGTGCGATGCGGACTTGGTTGTTCTCTTCCTGGCGGTTGTTTGCAGTAACTGTGGGTTTTGCTCTGAACGGTCGGGTTTATTTGTCCCTGTCGGGTACGGCCTGGGCTCTGTGTTTGTTGGCCTTTGTCAGGCTGTGCTGCAGCGTTCAGCCTCGCATTCGTTTACTCTGCAGACACCCACAGATTGAACCCTATCACGTGTGTTTAGTGTTTACAACCTGTACACTGAGCTGAAGTGTGTGAGGAGAACGCATATTTATTGTAAGATGTGGCTAATTGCCGGATTCAATGTGGAAAATAATTCATGTATTTTATGGCAGGGAGGTGTTCAGTACAGCCTTGAATTACTGTCTAAATGTCATCCGTTAAACAGGAAACATTTACAGAGATTAGATGTTTAGATTGTTGTTCTTTGGCTTTTAATGTGCAACAGGATATTTATCCATTTATTAGGAGAAAAGCTTAAGTTCTTCCTGTTGAAACTGTTTTTGAAGCTACAGTGGAGGAAAAAGGTATTTGATCCATTTCTGATTTTTTTTTTTTGTAGGTTTTCCCCAATTAAAAATAAATTTACAGTCTGTCATCGTGATGGTCGATTCATTTGAACAGATAGAAAATCCACTTCATTTGCATTTTATTGAGGGAATAACATATTTGAATCTCCTTGCCAGATAGACTCAGTACTTTGTTGTAAACCTTTACTAGCAGCACAGAGGTCAGATGTTTCCTGTAGTTGGTGAGCAGCTTTCTGCACATATCAGGAGGATTTCTGCTCCACTCTTCTTCACAGATGACGTCTAAATCATTCAGATTTGGAGGCTGTCGCTCAGAAACTCCGAGCTTCAGCTCTCTACAGGTTTTCTGTAGGACTGAGGTCCAGACTCTGGATGGACCGCTCCAAGACCTTGATCTGCTTCTTCTCCAGTTGTTCCTTGGTTGTTTGTTTCGGGTCATTCTCCTGTTGGAAGGCCCATCCAGCCTCCATTTAAAGCCTCCTGGTGGAGGAAAGGAGGTTCTTGCTCAGGGTTTGACCATCCTCCCATCCACAGAAAAACCCCTCCAAACCATAATGCTTGCACCTCCATGCTTGACAGTGGGGATGGTGTTCTTGGGGTCATAGGCAGCATTTCTCTTCCTCCAAACACGACGGGCTAAGTTGATGCCAAAGAGCTCCATGTTGGTCTGATCTGACCACAGCTCCTTCTCCCAATCTCTAAATCATGAAGGAGTTCATTGACAGACTTCAGGTGGGTCTGCTGCACCTTCTTAAGCTGGAGGACTTTGCAAGCTCTCCAAGATGTGAAACCGTTGCTGTGTAAAGTATTCCCATTGGTTTTCTTGCTGACTGTGGTTCCAGCTGCTGTGAGATCATCAAACAAACTCCTGCCATGTTGTTTCGGGCTGATTTCTCTCTGTTCTGTTGATCATGGAAACCCCACCAGGTCAGATCTGGGTTGGAGCCCCAGACCTACAGGTGGATTTATTTGCCCCAATTGCACCAACAGGTGTCCCCTAAACCCCCAGCTTCTTGCTGATGGTTTTGTAGTCCAGTCCGGTCTGGTTCAGGTCTACAATCTTCTCCCTTGAATCCACTGAAAGCTCTTTAGTCTTTTCCATGTTGGAGAGTTTGGAGTCTGACTGATTCTGTGGACAGGTGACTTTTCTACAGGTGATTCCTTCAAACAGGTGATTAGGAGAGTCTAACTGGTCTGTGTGAACCAGAACTCTGAATGGTTACTAGGAGGCCAAATACTTATTTCCATCACTGAAATGCAAATAAATTAATATTGAAGTGGGATTCCTGATTTTTCTAACTGTTCAATTGAACCCACCATCAGGATGACAGACTGTCGGTTTCTTTTTAAGCGGGAAAAAACCTACAAAAACCAGGAAGGGATAAATAATACTCATGTCCTCCGCTACAGTGTTGATTGTTTTCTGTGGAAAGAGTTTCAAAAACCCAGAGAAGCTCCAACGTTGAGGCTGCAGGAGCCTCTGAAGGGTCTTCCAGCTGCTCTAGGGCCCGTGCTTTCTGTTTTGTGGACCTGCTTCACGTTTCCTTGCTGTCCTAACCTGCTCCTCCAGAAACCCCTCCAGCTTCCACACCTCCAGCTCCTTCCTGAGGCTGCTTTGATTCTCACGGCGTGTGCATGACTGCAACTCCTGCGTTTGCTGTGTGGGGTTAGAGGGACTAACCGTAGCAAATCCAGGATCAGCCCTCAGAGAATATTTAATCTGATGAATCACGCTATGAACTGTTTTACTGGATTTCTGTTGTTTACTCTTCAGTTTGCCACGGATAGCGTGGCGACAAACGTGGGAGGTTGTTTGTAGGCGGTGGTGCAGCAGCGTGGTAGCGGGTCAGGCGAAGCTAGAATCCGGGCTCGGTGCGGGGTCGGGCTTTGTGGTGTGCAGCCTAGGGCCAGCAAGCGCTGAACTTTTTTTCTTGCAGGGATGACAGCAGTCAGGAGGGGGAGGAAGGGGAGGAGTTTGAGTGTTACCCCCCGGGGATGAAGGTGCAGGTGAGGTATGGGCGAGGCCGCAGTCTGAAGACGTACGAGGCCACTGTGAAAGAGGCAGACGTGGAGGGGGGAGAGGTGCTCTACCTGGTGCACTACTGTGGCTGGAACATCAGGTAAGACAGGACCTGGGAACAAAAGCAAAAACAAATCACCTGTTTTCACCCTGAAGGAAAACAAACCAATGAAGTGGCTGCTCCTCGGGTGCAGACTCACCCTTTACTGTTGATTCTGCTCCATCTCATCCTGCGCCGTGCTCAGTACTCTGATCACGGGAGAACGCTGGGCCGCCTAGTGGCCGAAACCGAGCGTCGGCGTGATGCGGACGACTCCACGGCTTTCCTCACTTTAACCCCCCCTGTCTGTCCGTCTCCCTGCTGTCTGTCGATGCGACAGACGGGCTGACCAATCGGGCCGATCAACCTTTGTGTGAACTTTTGCAACGACCGACCAAATTGCCGCTCCACTCACCTCTACCTCTCAACCCTCTCCCCCCTCTCCCCCCCTGCGGGTCAGGGTTCATGCAGCGTTAAGGGGAGCGTTAGGGTGGTCAACTGGTGCAGTCGGCATGTCATCGTCTCCGTGTCGTGGTGCCACAGACAGTGGGATGTTCTCTGTGTCTGTCGTGTGTGACGTTTCATCTCCACTCATACAACCCAGTAGCTCCCTTGGTGGCGTTGGGGGGGGGGGGGGGCTGCCTCTGATTTGTGTGGTGCTCGGTGTGTCTCCTCTCCATAAGTCCATGGGGGTTGCTCCTCTTTGCTGTGGTGGCTTGTTGTGTTGCTTCAGAAGGTGGAGGTGTCTGGGTGGCGGTGCTGTGAGAGGAAGCTCCTCGGCTCCTCCTCCATGACCCCCCGTGATGACCCCCATCCTGTCTTTGTACTCCGTTCTAGATACGACGAATGGATCAAAGCGGACAAGATCCTGCGCCCGGCCAATAAGAACGTACCAAAAATAAAGCACCGCAAAAAGATAAAGGTACGGCTTCGGACGGGTTGATTTTTTTTTGTGGTTCTGGAGTCGTGACGACGCCGTTGGCTGACCTTTGTTGAATCTCGGCAGAACAAAGCGGAGCGGGAGCGAGACAGGCTAGAGAGGCTCAGTCACCGAGAAGTCCTCGGCCCCCCGTCCAGCCATGTCCTTCGCTCCAAATGTGGCCTCAGCCAGGATGTCTTTTCCAAGATGGACGATGGTGAGGACAAAGGGACTCCGCAGTCTCCCGTCAAGTCTATAGAAATTACCTCTATCCTCAATGGCCTGCAAGGTAGCAACACTCGTAAGCCTGCAGCTCTTAAGCAGATGTAGGATTGTTTACACCAACGTGGTTTGTTGTCTGACCACTTCCTGCTGAGTCTCACAGCTCTGTCTCGTTTGCTTCAGCCTCCGAGCTCTCCACGGAGGAGAGCGAGCACGAGGATGAGGACAGGGAGGTGCCCGGCGAGGAGCAGCACGGTCCGAGCCTCAAGAAAAGCCCCGCAGAGCCACCGCCGCCGCTTCCGCCCTCGGAGCAATGGGAGAACGAAGCCCCCGCCGACAAATCATCCTCCGTCTCTGGAAAGGGTCAGGAGAGCGTGGAGAACGCTGGGAAGCTGAGAGGCCAGGCGGAGGCGGAAGCGGAGGCATCGAGCACCAGGAAGAGGAAGTCTGACGGTGCCGCCGAGAGGACCCCAAAGGGTCAGCCCAAAGCTAAGGTCAGGAACACCAGGGGGGGCGAGTGGTTACCGAAGAGCTCTCCAAAGAAACCGGACGACGTAGCAGCCAGTCCAGGAGGGGAGAGGGCTGGGTTGTCCTGCAGCAGTTCTGACGACGACATCTCGGCGCCGCCAGAACCCCAGGTGGACGGAGGAGAGCGAAGCCGCCCCAAATCCAAAACTTCACCTTCCAAGAAGTACAACGGCATGAAGGAGAAAACCAAAGCGGGCCGGCAGGCGGGGTTCTGGGAGACGCCTGAGAAGAGGGCCAAGGCGTCAGCAAACCCAGAGGACCGGGCCGCCGTCCGACCCAAAGGACAGAAGGACGTGTGGTCCAGCATCCAGGCCCAGTGGCCCAAGAAGACCCTCAAAGACTTGTTCTCTGACTCGGACACTGAGGCTGCCAATTCCCCGCCGCCCCCCGCATGCCTGAAGGAGCCCGGCGTGACTCGACAGGACGCCGACCTTGAGGAGGAAGCTTCAGAAGAGCAGATGGAGCTCGACAAGCTGCAGGATTTCCCGAGCAGCGGCAGCAACTCTGTGCTCAACACGCCGCCAACGACGCCCGAGTCCCCGTCAGGAGGAGGCAGCGTTGTGGAAGACTCCGCCCAAGCCCCGCCCTCCTCCCCGCAAACATCCACGGCCCCCACGTTACCTCCAGAGCCGGTTCCCGACGCTCTCCCTCCAGGTCCAATCCAGGAGGAGGTGGCAGGCGGGCGCAGCGAGACGGACAGCAGCACGGTGGAGGTGGAGAGTCTGGGCGGGGAGCTGCCAGACCTCCCACAGGTGGACGGAGAGGGCTCCCCCTCAAAAGTGTACGGCGTCAACCTGTCCTGCAACAGCAGCAGCTACAGCCCCGAGCGGAGCTGCAGCAGCCAGCAGGACTGCGAGCAGAAGTCCAAAGGTACTCCAGTCTGTCGTAATCTGGGATTAAATGATCTAAGCGCAGTCCGGCAGCTTGTTTCAGGCTGTCCGTTCCCTCCTCCTTCTGCAGCATCCATCAGTCTAAAGAGGCAGAAAGAGCCGCCGTCGGGCGGAGCCTCAAAGAAACACAAACCCAACCGGAAGAGTCTCGGAGTGCCTCCTAAGAAGAACCGAAAAGCAGGTACGACCCGCCAGCGCCGGTTCCACCAGAAGGTTGGTGTGACGGTCGCACGTTAGAAACCCCCTGACCCTGCTCTTTACATCTGTCTATGGTCCTCCTCTCATCTTCCTTTTTATCCTTTTCTCGTCCTCCTCTTCTCTTCTTCTCATCCTCCTCACATTCTTCCTTCATCCTCCTCTCATCCTCCCCTCATCCTCCTCTCATCCTCCCCTCATCTTCCTCTCATCTTTCTCTCTTCTCCCCTCATCCTCCCCTTGTCCTCCTCTCATCCTCCCCTTGTCCTCCTCTCATCCTCCCCTCATCCTCCCCTCATCCTCCTCTCATCCTCCTCTTATCTCATCCTCCTCTTATCTTCCCCTCATCCTCCCCTTGTCCTCCTCTCATCCTCCCCTCATCCTCCTCTTATCTTCCCCTCATCCTCCCCTCATCCTCCCCTCATCCTCCCCTTGTCCTCCTCTCACCCTCTCCTTGTCCTCACCTCATCCTCCCCTCATCCTCCTCTCATCCTCCTCTTATCTTCCCGTCATCCTCCCCTCATCCTCCTCTTATTCTCCTCTCATCCTCCCCTCATCCTCCTCTCATCCTCCTCTCATCCTCCTCTTATCTTCCCGTCATCCTCACCTTGTCCTCCTCTCATCCTCCTCTCATCCTCCCCTTGTCCTCCCCTCATCCTCCTCTTATTCACCTCTCATCCTCCACTCCTCCTCCCCTCATCCTCCTTTTATCTTCCCCTCATCCTCACCTTGTCCTCCTCTCATCCTCCTCTTATTCTCCTCTCATCCTCCCCTCATCCTCATCTCATCTTCCACTCATCCTCCCCTTGTCCTCCTCTCATCCTCATCTCATCTTCCCCTCATCCTCCCCTCATCCTCCCCTCGTCCTCCTCTCGTCCTCCTCTCATCCTCCCCTCATCCTCACCTTGTCCTCCTCTCATCCTCCTCTCATCCTCCTCTTATTCTCCTCTCATCCTCCCCTCATCCTCCCCTCATCCTCATCTCATCTTCCCCTCATCCTCTCCTTGTCCTCCTCTCATCCTCCCCTCATCCTCCTCTTATTCTCCTCTCATCCTCCCCTCATCCTCATCTCATCTTCCCCTCATCCTCCCCTTGTCCTCCTCTCATCCTCCCCTCATCCTCCCCTCATCCTCCTCTTATTCTCCCCTCATCCTCATCTCATCTTCCCCTCATCCTCCCCTTGTCCTCCTCTCATCCTCCTCTCGTCCTCCCCTTGTCCTCCTCTCATCCTCCTCTCGTCCTCCTCTCGTCCTCCTCTCATCCTCTCTCATCCTCCCCTCGTCCTCCTCTTATCCTCCCCTCATCCTCACCTCATCCTCTCCTCCCCTCATCCTCCCCTTGTCCTCCTCTCATCCTCCTCTCATCCTCCCCTCATTCTCCTCTCATCCTCCCCTCATTCTCCTCTCATCCTCCCCTAATCCTCCCCTCGTCCTCCTCTCACCCTCTCCTTGTCCTCCCCTCATCCTCCTCTCACCCTCTCCTTGTCCTCCCCTCATCCTCCCCTCATCCTCCCCTCATCCTCCTCTCACCCTCTCCTTGTCCTCCCCTCATCCTCCTGTCATCCTCCCCTCATCCTCCCCTCGTCCTCCCCTCATCCTCCCCTCGTCCTCCCCTCATCCTCCTCTTATCCTCCCCTCATTTTCCTCTCATCCTCCTCTCATTCTCCCCTCATTCTCCTCTCATCCTCCCCTCATTCTCCTCTCATCCTCACCTCATCCTCCTCTCATCCTCCCTTTGTCCTCCTCTCATCCTCCCCTCATCCTCCCTTTGTCCTCCCCTCATCCTCCTCTCATCCTCCCCTTGTCCTCCTCTCATCCTCCCCTCATCCTCCCCTTGTCCTCCTCTCATCCTCCCCTCATCCTCCCCTTGTCCTCCTCTCATCCTCCCCTCGTCCTCCTCTCATCTTCCTCTCTTCTTCCTCTCACCCTCTGCAGCAAACAGCAGTGACAGTGAGGACCATTCTGCTGTTGAGGGTAAACCCGCCCCCTCCAAGCACACCACATCTGACCCCAAGGCTTCGCCCAAATGTCACGGCCGATCCCCCCCCTCCGGCCACAAGTTCCACAAGCAGGGGGACCCAGAGCCCCCCCAGCACAGAGACAGCCATGGGAGATCTGCTCGAGTCTACAAGTGGAGCTTCCAGATGTGTAAGAGACTTGGAACAGACCTCACACACATAACCATTCTTATTTCAGTCACATTACTGCTAAAATCATTCAAAGACAATTCATTTATTTTATTTTTATTTTTACTTACTGTTTTTTTCTTCCTTTTTTGTTTAATGGTGATACTGGAATAAGAACACAGAAAAACTAATAAATCTAAAGGTTTGAGACATAAAATGTAACTAATAAAATGTAATTTATATCTCTAAAATAAATATATATAAATAAGAGAGTTCATGTTCTCTCAGCAGCAGCTGTAGCCGAACTAAATCAAACAATAAAAGAAATAAATGTATAAAAATGGCAACATTTAATGGCTACAAAAAACAAAGGAGTGAAGAAAATCTGTAAACGGTTTAGCTTTAAACTTTGCCCTCAGATATTCCTTCAATCTTTAATTACACGCTTATGTTTGAGCACCAATCCCAAAAGGTCATAGTTCATGATCATTTCTGACTGTCAGCTTGGCCTCCATAAATTCAAATTACAAACTAACAACAAAATACTCAACGGGACAGAACAGCGCGGATCTGCTCCTCCGTCTTCCTGAACCAGAGATTTTCTGAAAACCTTCTTTTCCTTCTGCTCAGCTGATCTGGAGAAGATGAGCAGCCTGGAGAGAATCGCTTTTCTTCAGGAGAAACTCCAAGACATCAGGAACCACTACCTGTCCCTGAAGTCTGAGGTGGCCTCCATTGACAGAAGACGAAAACGCATGAAGAAGAAGGAGCGGGAAAGTGAGATCATCGCTTCCAGCTTTCGTGAATCTGCCTCCAACTTCTGAGCAAAGACTCCAGTAAAATCCCTTTGTTTTTTCCTCTGCAGGTACCGTGGCTGCTTGTTCCTCCTCCTCCTCCTCCTCTTCATCACCGTCCTCTAGCTCCTTAACAGCGGCCGTCATGCTGACGCTTGCCGACCCTCCGGTTCCATCCTCATCCTCCTCGTCACAGAACTCTGGGTTGTCAGTGGAGTGCAGGTGACAGAACCGAGCAGCAATGAGCCATCGCACTGAGCACTTAACCAGCATCCTGGGCTCGCCGCCGCCGCCGCCCCGTCCCAACACGACGGATGGGTCAACCTGTAAACTCTAACCGCTGGGGCACCAAACCCGACCAGTCACCACAACGAGAAACAAGCACTATTTTCTACTGACAACTGTTTCCTTGGCAAGCTATCAGCACTTAAGTGCACTTTTCTGACGGTTGTGTAAGGAGATGAAATTTGTCAAAAGTTACTGGTTTTACATTCGTAAACATTTCGAGGGTTGTTTTTGCGAGCAATAATCTTTTGCGTTTGCTAAACCCGTTTGAGGAAAATGTTCAGCCCTAAAAGCAAACAGGGCTTCTCGTGTTGCTGTCGAGGGGCTTCTAAGGACCACTGTCCCATTGGCTTTAAGGGGCAAACCATCATTTTGCCATGTTTCTTCCCCCACCCTCATTGAAAACAGTGAAAAAAGGCTTTTGTGAGCTCAACGTCAGCAGTACAGACTCGTGGTCCGGCGGCGATGGCTCTGATAGCATCATGAGCATGAATGATACTGTAGTGCCTTTTTGAACTTCTCCTGGGGGCACTTTGAGAAAAAGAGAAGCACTTTTTCCTGATCCTCGTCAGGTCAGGAGGTCAGCGGGAACCATTTGTCTCCTTTCTAAAAAGACTGAAGAATGCAGTGAGCAGGCGGCAGAGGGACGACGGACGGTAAAAATGTAAGAACTACGAGAGGATTTTCACCTGTAATTTACTACTGAATGATAGATGGAAATGTGCAATGAGAGAACATCACTTCGGTTCATGAGCCTTTTCAAACCCTCCATCATTTTATGTTGTCACCGGTATGAATTTAGCCTAATCACCGCTGACCAATTAAAGAAAGCTACGTTTGGAGCCTTTAAAGAAATCTTTTTAAACCACTGAAGCAAATTCTACTCGTCATCCAAAAGCTCCTCATATTCATCTCCACAAAAAAAAGTTTTGTTTTTATTTCCATACATGATCATAGTTAAGGTAGAGATCTTGTAAATGTGCATTTCTATGCTAAGGTGAAGTACGTGTAAACCTTCCTCCAGTGTTTGTACATAAACCCCCCAGCTGTGTGTTAACCTAAAGTTACGTTTCGGTTTCAAACTTGTACCTAGATGTATGCTTTTGTTATACATTTGTATATTGAGAAGTGTTTTGAGTCGAGCTATTTAATATCTTGCACTGTTAATAACATGTACTTTTCTGTACAGACAGTTTTATGGTTTTAACTATAGCTTGAGTGTAAATAATCAGGGTTGCAGCATGTTTGTTTCCTCTTGTTTCCTTCACCATCTCTTTGTTTTTCTATCCCCCTCCCTTTTTTTATTTTTTAAATTTCTCATTTCCTTTAGATCGCTTCTTCATTTCTATTTTTATTTTTATGTTTTTTTAGATAGAGCTTCTTAGAGAGGTTTGGTGGTTCTAGATGCGGCTGGACTCTTTCAACCCTTGGTGGCCTGAAGCTAGTGCTGTATGAAACAGTATGTGGAAAATGGTCAGCATCATAGGCTAAGAGTGAGTAATGGAGCCAATTGGATTATTGCTCCATAAGTATTTATTAGGTGCATCTGATAATAATGGTCATTGTGTAATTTATTGTAAAAATGTAAGCAAAGCAGAAGCCTCCATTTAAAATAAATGCCATAGTTTGTGAATGAGTCTGTTCCTCTTTACCTTTATTTAAGGGGAAAAATGAATTTATACTGCATTAAAGTACTGTTCTGTTCTATGACGTAACCTTTAAACTTAATAATTCACTTTCTGTGAAATAGATTTAGTAGATTTTTATCTAAGGTTTTCGAGTGCAGGAGAGTAATTTCCCCTTTATTTTGAAAAGATGTACGTCTTCACTTAACTAAACTATTCATTTTTCCTTGTTTTATAATATTTTTAAAATTCAGTCAAGTCGATTAGGTCTTTTTGAAAAGATGTTAACTGAATAAAACTCTTGTCATACTTAAGAATTTTTTTTTTTAAATAGTAATACGTTTTTTCTGTTTATATTTGCTGTAGTGTAGCGCCTAAAACCTTTATTAATAATTCAAGATTCTTTTAAAAAGATATATTGGGTCTATATATTTTAGTGCAAAAATGAAATATTTTTTAAATAAATACAATAAAATACTTCAAAATCTCGGCGGAAGTTGGCGCCTTTGGGTAGGTGACGTACTTCCGCTTATCATTTCCGCAGCTGTGTGCTAGCTGCTGGCCGGCTAGTCCTTCCACGCTGTTCAGTGTTTAAAAATGATTAGTGGGGGGAAAAGCGCGGTGGTTGCCGGCGTGTGCGGAGCTGTGTTCGTTGCTTACTGTTTCTATTTCGACCGGAAGCGGCGGAGTGACCCTCAGTTCAAACAAAAGCTTCGAGAGCGTAAGTCTTATTCAAGCTAGCATAGTTAGCTTAACCTACCAACCCACAGACGTTAAGGTTAAAGCAAGAAACATGCTGCGTAATGAGTGTTTTGCGTAATGTTGTTTTGTAACAAAATTTAAAGCTACTTTTTATGTGTCAGTTATTTCACCTTGCGCTTCTGGTTTGCTAAGTTTTGCGTGCTAATTCGTAACCACGTGGGTCTCGTTGGCGTTCACATGATGATGCTGAGAACACCTTTATTTTAAGTTGTTGGTTTTCGTTTTTCCTCACAGGTAGAAGAAAGCTGAATTCTTCAAACATAAATTCTGGGGAATCAAAGGTAAGCATTAATTAGTGCATTTAAGCCATATGTCTTCTGACAGTCAAATTGAGGGTTTTGCACACAGTATAATTAATGCTAATAACCTTCTTCACAATCATCTCCCACTCCCTAAATCTACTAAACAAAAACATGACTAATGTATGTAATTTTACTTTCCAAATTCTATTATTCTCATCTAATGATTTCATAATTTTAAAGGTTAAAGATGAACATATTTTACAGTATGACACTGTCTTTTGTAAACGTTTTTGATATGTTAATATTTAAAGGTAGCATAACCAGTATTACCAAATAAATGTCTTTTTCTCACTAACCTTTTAGACATTTATTTGGTAATACTTATGTTACGGACGGACCTTTTAACCTAAAGGGGTTAAATGCCTTTAAATGTTGAAGCCAAGTGAAAATAGTTGTTTATTTATTTTACATATTTACATGTTCTTTGTTTACACTGTAGTTTCCAGATTTGAAGGACGCTGAAGCCGTGCAGAAATTCTTTTTAAAGGAGATTGAGCTGGGAGAGGAGCTGCTGTCACAAGGTCAGCCACTGTTACACACTAGTAAACCAAACTTGGAGGTTAGACGTGTGTTTTTTTTTTTTTTTTAAGGGCTTGTCGCTGCAGCCTTAAGTTACATAAATCACAACAGAGACGTTCCTGCTCCCTCTGTGTTCAGGTGAATTTGAGAAAGGCGTCGACCACCTCACCAACGCCATCGCGGTATGTGGCCAACCTCAGCAGCTGCTCCAGGTTCTCCAGCAGACTCTGCCTCCTCCCGTCTTTCAGATGCTGCTCACAAAATTGCCCACCATCAGCCAGGTGAGGGTCTTCTCTGTCCGTTAGCGGTGCAGGTGCGTCAGCGGTGGAGCATCCTTTAGAAACCCCCCAGTTGCCGTTTTGGCCTCTGGGACAAGAAAGGGTGCAAGATTAACCTTAGAATTATCCAAAGCTAAGAGTTGTGTGATGGTATCTCTTAGCTATTTCACCTCTAAGACAAAAAATAACCTTTAAAAAAATGAAAATTAAATCCTTTGAATGCATAAATAACTTCTCTTTATTCCTCTTTGTTTTTCAGCGAATCGTCAGCTCTCAGTCTTTATCAGAAGATGACGTTGAATGAGTTTGCGGATGATCTTCTCATAATTCCAGACTTTATTTTACTGTTTGATCCCAGTTTGGGGTCATTTAGGGGATCACGATTTGTCTCCCCAACTTTTGATCCACTAGATATCATGTATTTTTTGAATGTACTGATTTGTTTGAATGTCGACATTAAAGAAGACTTTCAGTTTGTCTGAAAATGTTGTTTTTTTATCATAAATGTGTATTTTTAATATGTAAAACTCTTGGAACTAAACATGAGGACCTGCTGTGCTGACTGTGGTTTCACCAGCAGATGGCAGCAGAGCTACACGAAAAAAATCCCTGATGTGTTTTTTCCTGCTCAGTTTTAAGAAAACTGGGAAATGACTCTGTGGATAAAGTAAAAGCGGGAAAACAACAGATGTTTGTGGATCAAACTTGCATGAAAGGAGCAAAATCCTGTTTCTGGGTTTGGTGGAGTGCTGCCAAACCACAGCTGAACTGCCAACGTGAGTTAAAGTATTTCAGTTTCCAGCCAGAATGGAGAAAGGCGAGCTCGCCGGCCCACAATGATCATGAATGGCTTTATTGTGCGTGCGAAAGCGGAGCAGCCCATGAGAGGAAGGGAGTAGGTCTGGATGGAAGTGTCTCTTGGAAGACAAACAGAGCAGTAATTATTTTTATCCCCGTCTGCAGCGGTTATTCCAGAGCGGCCGGGTCTGGAGATTACCGGGAAACCAGAGCGGAGGAAAACTTTCCTGCATGAGGAATGAAAAATGAGTGCTGCCCTAGAAACGTCAAGAGACGAACTGAATGGCGGACGCTGTTCCAATTTTCCGTGAAGTCCTGTCCTCTGCAGAAATGTGCAGCAGAGTCCTGTGCGGGGGGGGGGGGGGTGTTAGTATATGGTCATACATCCAGAGGTCAAACGTGGGGAAGAAACCGCTTTTAGCTTCGCTGGACGCTCAGATTCTGGCAAGACTTTTATTCTGGAAGTCATTCTTGCGTGGTCATGTTCCGTCCTGGCTCTTCCAGGCGCAGTGAGTCAGCTCTTTGTGTCCGACGCAGAGAGGCAGCGGGCTTTTGGCAGCAGGGGGCGCTGTTGCTCCTTTCAGATGCCCCTCACAGAGAGGGGGGGCATCTGGATGGAGAGGCCCCAACAGCTCCAGTTGACGGTAGTAACAGTGGTTGCTGCTCCTGCAGCGCAGAGAATTGTGTTTCATCCTCATCTTTGTGACCTTAAAGCCGTTTCAGATGAGTGACGGTTAAACGCGCGCGTGCGTGCCTCTGACGGCGTTGAGGTTGTGATCACAGCAACGGCCGCTTTCTGGACATCCGGTCGGGACATTTTTTTCACAACATTTGTGACCTTTTACGCGGCTGAGAGTTTAAAATGTCAGCCCCTGATCGCAGCCTTGGTGACAAAGAGGCGTCTGACCCGCGGAGGGGTCCGCGCGCGCGCGCTCGAGCAGCGGACAGAAATAACCCGCCGGTCGGGGCGCAGTTGCTATGGCAGCTTCAGGACTCTGATGCAACATGCGGCTCGCGGGTTTCAGGGGCCTGCGTTGGGGTGGGGGGTGAAAGCAGCCTCTGTCTGCGTGTTGTGGCTGATGTCACGGCTGGGGCATGGTCTGGCCCCCTACAGTAGGTTGTCATGGGGAGGGCAGAGACTGCACAGCAATTCTACAGAGGAAAAAACCGGAGAATTTCAAAATAAAACAACACTGTTGATGCGGGGGTAACCACTCAATGACCCATTTTCCATCTGTGGGGGTTGGGAGTGCACTGGTGACATTCCACGTGAGTTCTGGCTGAAGGGTGCGGACAGCCCCCCACCACCACCACCACTAGATCTCTGATAAAGGTGCCCCGACCGATCTTCAGAGTCTGATAGCTCTATCTGAAGAGGAGGAGGAGTGAGGAAAAGAAAAGAGGGTGAGGAAGGTTAACCTACCCCACACCCCCTCCCTGATTTGATTTGCTTCCTGCCTCTCAGCAAGGGAAACAAAACAGCCAGACGAAACGCTTTGCATTCTGTAACCCCCACACACACACATTGACTTGCAACAAATCCTGCCTCGGAGCACGTCAGAGGATTAATGGAAGCCTGTGTTTCATCCCGCAGGTGAGGACTTGAGTGCCAAGGGGCGGGTGGAGGAAGAGAGTGGAAGATGTGTGCAGTGTCAGAGCAGGCTGAGGGGTCTCCCCAGTGTGTTATTTACTCTCTGCCCCTTCTTTCAGGCTATGGCAAGGGGTGGGGTGTTAATAATGTATTTAAAAGTGGGGCACTCACTATTGCACAGGAAATTGTGCATGGATGGGGTTGAGGAGCAAGAGAACCCTCCAGTGCCGCTGCTCTGGGCCATGCGCAGGGCCTCTCTGTCTCAGCACAAACAAACATGGCCGCCCGTGTTCATGGGAACACGCGTGTGGGACGGGGATTTCTCACAGAGGGAAGCATGAAAGGCCCGTTATGTAACCAACCGTCGGGTCTCATCTTCATTTCCCTCGCTGAGGCTTAATCTGTAATCCCCAGGTAAAGCCGTCCTCCTGAAACTGCGGCGGGAGGTGCGGCGTTATCCGGCGCCATGACTGGTGTGGCAGTGGGGGTGGGGGGTTTCCGGTTCAAAGGGGGGGGGGGACTTTCCATGTTTGTCGTCAGGTTTTTTTCTGCTTCCTCCTACCGTCCCACAACCTGACAGCAAAATCAAACCGACTGCAGAGGCGCTGTGGTTTAGCGTGCACGCCGCGGCTGACCATTTCTATGTATGGAGTAAATGCTAAACCGGTTTTTCTGTATTTTTTACCCCTGAAACACCCCGTACTGTGGACTTATGCAGCACCCTGGATTTTAACGCATTTTCCACTAAATTGTGTTTTTTATCACAGATTTTCCGAAGTAAATATTTTACAAAGATGATTTTATTTTATTTTATATTAGATTTATTGTGTTCTGATGATGAAAACTTGGATGATTTATATTTTTAAACAAAGTACACAACTTTTTTTCAAACCCTAAATCCTTTAAAGCAATGCATTGTGGTCTATGTTTGCTAATCCAAGGAGCATCAATGGTCACTGGTTTTTTGCAGAGACTTCTGGGAAATTTCTAGGGAACTGGATTTTGAAGTCGTACTACAGACTACAGCTAAATAGTGAAGGAATTCATTCCTAGCTAAAGCTGCACGATATGAGGAAAACTCGCAATTTGCGATATTTATGATCAATATTACGATGACGACATAACTTGCGATAAATGAACAAATAGCAACACGTAATTTTTATTTCACTAAAACAGTTTTATTTAAATAAGGACTTAAATTATTCTCCAAATGACCTTCGTCTACATCTAACATAGAAGGGCTCCATCTGATTGGTCAACAACCTGGAGGCGTCCATCCGATTGGTCAAACGCATAAAGGGATTTATTTGATTCGTTAAATACTTCAAACTGCCATAAGATTGATTTAGCACATTTAAGCTAACCATTTATGGCAATTTTTGCCAACTTTTGCGATATGCACGGCTTGATATTGCGATAGCGATATTCAGATTTTCTTTAGATGAAGTTTGAATTTCTTATTTAATCTGGAGTCATCCACAGAAATTAAAGTTTTTCTGTCTTTGATTAGTTTACTTTATTGCATAAATAATTCTTTGCTTTTTGTGTTTGTTTAAGTATTATTATCATATTTGTTATAATTATAACTGTTAATATTCCTAACAATATAAATGAAAGCAGGCTTTTTTTATTTTTACAGTATTAGTTTGATTATTATTCCCTTCAGCAGTAGAGATAATTTGGTCAAACTTCAGTCCAGTAATTATTTTTATATTTTATTATTTCTGTTGCTATTGTTTTTATCGTGATGTAAATTATTATAGTTCCATTGTGATCGTTATCTTTAGAGTAATGGTAGTAATAGCTCATTTATATGGTATATTTTTATCATCTTATTGATAAATTACTTGATTCTTGAATAGTTTAACCTACAAAACTCTTTTCCTGTTTTGTTTGTGACCTGAATCTAGACGTTCATTTCCTCTCTGTTGTATTTTGTGGGTTTTTTCTCTTTTTCTGTGTTGCATGTTTAAAAAAGCGGCTGTGATGCTCACATGTGGAGCATTTTAAGCTTTAAATGCTCCTCCTCCTTCTCCTCCTCCTCCTCTACTTCCTCCTCATCTGTGCTTAAATTGTGATGAAATCTTTCTCCGACACTCAAACCTCCTTTTTTCTGTCTTGCCTGCTGCAGTACAACCCCTGCTTGAAAAAAAATAAAAGCCCCTCCTGCCTCCACGCCTCCCTGCACGATGCAACCTGGGTGCAACTCCTGCGTCCGGTTGCCTCCTCTTGGGCCGACAGAGCTCCGCCGCTGCTCCACCTTGTGCATCACCTGCTAGCCGCCTAGCAGAGACCAACCAAATGGCGTTGACGCCTGGCAGCTCGTGTAACCGCGGCCTTTGAAGCTTCTGGCTTTGAGCGTCTCATCAATTCCCCACACGAAGCTAAATCTGAACGTGAGGCGAGCCCATGAGGGGGGCTGCTTATCCGTCCTACTTGTTCAACATTATTCATTCATGCCCCCCGTTTTTGTGACAGGCGTGTAGAGCCGTTTTACGCGGGTTGTTGTTTATGTAAGCATGCCCTCCGTGCGCGTAAACAGGTAACTTTCTGACTTCACAGGAGTGACAGACGGCGGCTTTTGTCAGGAACGTGGCGTGCGAGGAGCACGTTCATGCATTGGAGATGTCATGCCTGGCATGAAAGCTAAAAGCAGGGAGGGGGATTGAACACGAGCTGAGACGGACCAGAACCGCGGTTCTTCCAGCTCCACTCTGCAGAGCGGCTGCATCGTGAAATGAGCCGTAGATTTATCCGGGACCCTGGTTTGTCCTTACAGTCGGCACCGTCGAAACCAAGACCTTCCCTGACGCATCTGGATCGATTGTTCTGTTCTGGTCCAGATTCCCGGTGGATATGAACGGCAGAGCCTGCAACTGGTCAAACTGCTGCCCGGGACAGTGCTGTCCACTCCACCATGGGCTCATTTGTCAGGCTGGGGCAAGAGGATAGACAGGAAGTGACTAATCCACGGACTGAGGTTAGGATTAGGATTACAGACTCTGGATCCTTGCTCATCTAGACCTCACCTGACCAGGTTTCAGACCTGGTCTAGTCCAGCAACCCTCCTTCAGCCCAGTCCAGGAAGTTTCTGTATTTCAGAATTGGAAAGTGTTCCTCCGGGAGGGGGTACTGTCGGGAAAAATGGCTTTGTTACAGTTTTCAGCCTGCAGAGATCTTTTTTCTTTCTTTTTTTTTTCTATACATGTTCTTGTGGTATTTTATCCTGATGATGGACATTTATAAAGGAAATTAAGATCAAAATTGCATTTCTGAGTATTTCTTTATTTAAAATAGTGTAAGCCAGGAGCAGACGGCAAAGAAAATCTGCTTGAAAAAGATCGCATTTGTGATGTAGAAAAGAACGCTGGGCGCTCTGCAGGAACTGTGTCCTAGAAAATAAGTTTAATAAAATTATAATTGCCTTAAGAATAGATCATTTGATCACTGTAACAGTAAAATATGTCCAACACAAGAGGCTTTCTGCTCTCATCTGTCTGGAGAAGAGATCATCTGAAATCTTATTAGAGGATTTCCAGCTATAAAACCAACAATAGCCTCTGCTCTTTTCCCATTTCAGGTCTTTTTCTTGCAGTTTTTGATCTTTAATCTTACAGAAATGTCTTCCTAGACAACATAATGTGCTTAATTTGTCCTATTTGAGCTAAAACTCAAAATGAAATGAAATAAAAGAACGCCATCTATCTCTCATTAGAGGTCAAAGTCAATTCCCGTGCTTTGGAGAGTCCGTCGGAAAGAAGTCTTTCCAGTTCAGTTTCACTCACATTCTGAACATGACTTGAATTTAATGGACTTTTCAGACGGTTAATTAATTCATGAATGGCTGCCGCATCAGGTCCCTGGAAGCTGCAGTGACGACACTGACAGCTTTTCAAATTAAAAGGAGCACATGTGTGGTGGAGACTCGCCGGCTGCCAACTCGATGTGCTCCTGTAATTACAAATGCATGAAGAACAACTCCTGCGAGACGTTCCAGCACAGCCAGCCGTTCAAGGTCAACGAGAAGGGACCGCCGCAGAGTGGATAGGTCCACTTTTCACACAAGTGGAGTCTAACATGGTGCAGGAAAATCGCACTGAAGGCTATTAGTTGGAAAGGCGGTCAATGTGAGACCTCTCAAAAGCACTCCCACCGCCATTCTCACCCCCCACCCCCCCATGCTCCCTTTTTTTTTTCCACAGGGATGGCTTGTTGACATCCATTAGGAGGTTTCCCAGCACTGAGATGGGCCAGGAAAGAGCACTAATGATGTAATTCCCTCCGAGAGGACATTAAAGTGTCAAAGTGCTGCAGCTGACATCATCCATTTAGCGCACATTTTCCTATAACGCGCATTTGTCTTCCTCTTTTCCTTCCTCAAACAGAGCTCGCCAACCACCTCGGTGCCTGCAGGCGCTGTGCTTGGGTGGAGAATCAAAGCACGCCTTCCCCTGCAGCCATGAGCGGCCTGCTCCTGTTTTCAACCAGCTACTGTCACATTCCACACACTCCACTTCATGTATGGCATCATTTTGGGCTAATTGATCTAAAGGAGGAGCCTGCTGCTCCACTTTTTCTGTCCTCTTGTTTTCTCATGTATTTTTATTTGTGCTGTTTTTGTTTTTTTGGTAGAAGCTGACTTATTTTCCAGTGAAGCAGACCCGGCAGGTTTCTCCTCTCCGGCGCCGTGAGCGGGCCGGCGCAGATGTCAATAATGGATGCTGGGAGGCAGAGTGAGTAGACGTGAACTGGAAGCAGAGAAGGAGCTGCGCCTCACTCAATAATGAATCAATTGATCCCCTCCTCCCCCCTTCTTGCATGATGATGGATGGGGTTGCTATGGTAACAGATGCAGTGTTACCCAGAGCGTGGAGAGGAGGTTTGTTTCCCATACTGTACGCTCGCAGCCACATGATATACAGAGCCATTACGGGAACTAAACACATTCAGAGTGTGGAACCAGCAACACAGAAGCAACACTCTTTTGCTTCTTCTTCTTTTTTCCTTTTTTTTTTTACCTTGAACACAGATGTGCAGATGTTGCAATGGCTCATCTCTGTCGCTTGGATTAATGTGTGCGCTCCTCCTTTGATGAATGTCTCAGTGCAGGATTCACATTTGGGATTCATTGTGCATTTAGTACCGCCGTCTGATTAAAAAAAAAAACCAACATGTTTATCGTGCCTGCACGCATGCATTCTGTTGCCCTGACAACGCGGCTGATGCTGGGTCCAGCTGGGACCACGTTGCCAAGTAACAGCTGAGTTATGAGTGGAGGAGAGGGGTGTGGGTGGAGGAAGCGTAGAGGATGTGAGGACTTCTGCAGCAGCTAACAAAGAGAGAAAAACGTCTCTCAGGGTTGCATCCAGCTTTTACATTCAGATTGTGTGCTTTCTGGACTCTATGCTGAAGCCTTTGGGTGGATCCCAAAGCTGTTTAGTCTCTGAAAAGGCAAAACATGAACCTGAAACCTCAACGCTGAAAATCTGTGC
Source organism: Oryzias sinensis (assembly GCA_037389245.1). Lineage (NCBI taxonomy): Eukaryota > Metazoa > Chordata > Actinopteri > Beloniformes > Adrianichthyidae > Oryzias > Oryzias sinensis. The sequence goes on from CM074500.1 coordinate 2,406,513, forward strand.
CATTACAATGACAATTTTCAATTGTAAAATAAGCAGACAAACATTTAAAAAAAATGTACAGAAGCTGCAACACTTCTACTTCCAGATTGAAGCTTTTCAAAACCCAAAGTGACTAGAGCCAGGTCAGTTCACATACTGTCCACTAGGTGGCACTAGCGAGCCAGAATCGCTTAAATGTAAATTGAAGAGAAATGAATATATTTACAGATGATTTTTAACTGAGAACTTGCAAGACACTATTCACAAACATACACAAAATATGTAAACATATATACAATATACACATGCACAAATACATATGTATTTACTAATACAAAGTTTATTTCACTGGTATAGAGTAATATTTCACATTTTAACAGTAACCTTGATTTTTTTTTAACATTTCACAATTTCTGTTCCAAAAACAGGACATTTCCACTTTACATCTGTTCTTGCTCTACACGATGCATAAAAATACTTCTTAAATTAAAATGTCCCTCTATTCTTTAAAAAAAAATGACTGCACTCTTAAGGGCAAAATATTTTAAAAATGAAAATTTCCAACATTTTTAAATATCTACAAATTTTAATGAATTTTTTTTTTTTTAAAAACAGCACATTTCACAAAACCCACCTTTATTTATTACTCTAATTGCTCTTTTGAAAGAATTAAATTCAATAGTAAAAACTGGGAGCTTGATTCAAACACTTTTAGGCTTAAAAAAACAAAGAAATAGTCTTCAATCAGTCAGAAAAAAGCAGCGAGTGACGAGAATTTCTCGCTGAGCTGTGATCAAAATTGTAGAAGAAGAGTCCAAAATTTTCCAGGTAAGCTTACCGACAACCTTGAAAATGTCAAAACAGGTGTAGAATGTGGGAGGAAAGATGGATGAATGGAAAAATGATCTGTTCCATTCATTTAATCAAAGGCTGTTCATGAGATAACCCGGTAAAGTCATCCAAGCCTTTTGCAACTTGCAAACATGTTCTACTATTTTTGCCACATCAGATTTTGCTTCTGACTCAAACGCTTTTGTTTGTTATGTTCTCTCTCTCTCTTTTTTTTTTTTTTAATGCTGCCCGGTTGAGCAGCCTGGTTTGTTACCATGGAGACGCTCCTGGCAGTGCCTCTCATCTTCATTCAGGCCAGACACCAATAAAGCACGCTCCTCTCGGAGTCACCGCCGAAATCGCAGCAGCGCTCGTCCTCTTTGTTGGAATATTTACATGCTCTGCTACTTCCGGACAATAAAGCCTCAGAAATCCTGTGCCGGAGTGAAGGGAAATGGCTGCAGAGCAACAGAAAAACAAAACAGCCATTCAAGCCCTTTGGAAGGCTTTCCTGGCTGCCCCGTCCCAATATGCTTAATGAATTTTCCACATTTCAGCTCTCAGCTGACCCACTCAGTCCTAGGGAAACAGGAAATCAGGATTTACAGGTTAAAAAAAAAGACAAAGAGGAGAAACCAAAACAATGGAGCCATGGCGGTTTATATAATCCCGCTTGCTTGTGGCGATTGTGCAACGCGGCGCAGTTGTCTGAGCTCGGTGCCTCTGGAGGCTCAGCCATGTGCCTTGATGCAGCAGTTATGGGCACATGCCCTACTTTCATAAATCAGGCGGAAAAAACGGAAACAGCATGATGATGGGGGGTGCTGAAAGAGCAAGAAAGGGAGGGAGGAAGGGATGAGGCTGGAGGTGGGGGTGGAGTGTCTGAACAAGGCTCATATTGAGGTTTCAAACACAGCTGCAAGCGTCAGCTGACTGGCTGGCCCAGAAGCTGCTCCAAGCTCTGCCTCTTGCCTTTATCAGCTTACACTGCGACCTTTCTCTACTGAAATAGACCCCCCCCCCCCCTCCCAGTGACTGGCTTTTGACCCCCCCACCCCACAGACACACATAAGCATTCAGATGAGTCGGACTCTGCAGAGGCGTTTCGGTATCTGCTCGCCTCCAGAAACTCTTTTTGGCCCCTCAGCACTTCGTCCCGCCGTCCGCACGCCGGACCCTGCAGGGTGGAGACGCTTTTGCACGTCCATGTTGGTTCAGCAGAACGGTGCAATACTCTGGTGTTGGGTTTCTGCAAACACGGGCGACGGAAATGAGGGAAATGGACGCCACGCTGGAGCTGACATCTCCGCTTTGGGCACAGCAACAGTTCAAGGGGAGTTTGGAGCAGCAGCTGTTCACGGGAGTCCGTCCCTCAGGGGGCGGTAATCAGCAGAGTTAGCTGTCAATCAAAGGGCCTGCAGGCCTCGTGGGCTTTTTCCCAGAAAGATCCCTCTTCTGCGCTAACACGCAGCATGCCTCCCCCCTCGATGACGCTCCCAGAGCGTTACTGGACAGTGTTTCTATGGGAGCTGTCCGCCCACGCACACACAGCCATGCCTCTTCCCTGATGTTTGCAGGAAACACTCCTTCTCTGGAGATGTGGCTCGCGGCGGCTCATGCACTCATAAATCCTCTGCTCTTTTCTGGGAAATGAGGCCTTGAAAGATACAAGCATACACTCAATGTGGGGGGGGGGGGGACAAAACACAGCCTGAAGAGTATATTTGTCACATTTCTGACACTGAAAATACCCTGCCGAAGGCCAGGAAGGAGCTGCAGCTCTGCAGGAACTCGGCGGTATCTAAGCAGACACATTCAGAACATCACAGGCAGTAAATGGCAGCTGTTTTGCACTCAGGACCGCAGCATCCATACACGTGTTGTTGTCTGCACACTAACGCCACCACAGGTGATGTGAAAAATTCAAAAAATCTATTCAGAGGGTGGATTGAGGTCACAGGGAATATCAGAGTGACTCATGAGTGCGGGGTGAGAGTCCGATGTTCCGGATTTAGAAACCCTTGAGTGAGACGCAGCGGCGAGGAGAGGCGGCAGCTTGAAGTGGACCTTAATGTTCCAAATGGAAAATACAAAATCGAGATGAATCTAAAAATGAGTTTCTGACAGCGGGGAAGATTGCTGACGGTCCATCAACCTTCCTCAAGAGCCTCATTGTCGACTGATTTCGGAAGGACAGACCAGCTATTGAAGGAAGAAGCTCATTAGCATATCTCAAGGCTCAGGCGTGACTCTGCAAATAGAGGAACGCATTAGATCGCACACGACATGCTTCAATAGTTCATCTGATAAGACGGACATTTGCCTCTTCAGGACACTTTCAGAGTCTACATTTTACCTGTGTGTGGATGCAGTCACACAGTAATGTTACGTACACCAGGCATGTTTAAACATGTGTTTGGCCCATGGTGCTCACACTGGACAAGCAGGGAGGGGCTTCTTTTAAAACTGGTTACTAGTGCAGGTCCGGCACCTACAGTTAGAAGAAGCTTGGTGAGAAATGTCGAAGCGGTGCAAATCTTGCGATTTGGGCACGAAGCGGTTAGGAATGGTTATTCCTAGCATCCTTGCACTAGTGGATATGGATTACCATCTTTATTTGAAAAACAAACACAAGACGTCGTCAGGCTTCTCGCTATGTCTGGGTTCACCAGATAAACCAAATCACAGTCTCTGATTGGTCAAAGTTCGACCTGGTTCGACATGCAGTCAAAGGCCACACGTTTTGTACGTAACCCAAAAACTGTAGTTATGCGTGAACATAAGGAATATCAACGCATGTTTACTTTTCATTGGAAGTGGCCGCTTGAATGTGGGTTGCAAATGAAGCTTTAGCTAAATCTGCCCTCAGGAGTGGAAAAGCTGTCAGTGAGCAAAAAATGGGCAAACTTGGTGATCCACATGAAAGGGTCGTAGACTGCTCAGTGAACCCGCAGAGAGAAAATATTCATTGACATTTTTTGCGGGCATGCTGCAGGCAGCAGGTCATAGCGAACACTTGTGCAACACATAAGGGTAAGTAGATCGCCATTGCGTGGAGCCTGACTGTTAAAAATAAGGAAATTAGACACTCAGATTGTAGTGTGTGTGGACATCCTACGGACTTTCTTACCTCTTGTGCTATCTTAGATGACCCCCCCCCCCCCTTCCATTGACGTGTTCTCCCTACCATGACAAAGGTGGATAAAGGTGGAAAGATTTCATGTAATCCATGGACACCAGTGAAGATCACAAATCATTGAAGAAAAAGGTTCAGAGCTCTGTCTAGTGGGTCCAGATGACCCAACTCCCAATGTTAAAGTGCCTAGGATAGCACAAGGGTTACATCCAAGTACCGTTCAGTACTTGCATCTTTCTAACAACTAGGGTGTTGCGTAAGGATACCATACATCATTTGCCTAATGCCCTGTTTATGCTGCAAAGCATTCTTGTTTTCTGTTGCAATTGTGTGGTTCAGTTCATACTAAGGTTGTCCAGTTTCACTTGTAACTGGCCATGACAAACGTCTGAGGTGGCATTTGTACTTTTTGAGCTTCGTGCAATTGTCCCTAACACCCAGAGGACTCTGACATAGTCATTTGGAATATATACAAACCACCATCAAACCTCCATCAAATGTGGGATATACCAAGGTGACGCTCTGTCACCTCTGCATAGGTCTGAACCCCCTCAGCCAAACAATCAACAAGACTGGTTGTGGGTACCGACTCAGCAATGGGGTCACCTCCTCTACAAGGATGACATCAAGCTAAATGCTAAGAGCAAGCGTGACATTGACTCCCTCATCCACACCACCAGGATCTACAGTACTGACATTGGGATGTCATTCGGGCTCGAGAAATGCAGCCGGATGGTGAGAGGCAAGGTCGTCCACACAGGAGGCGTCTCACTCCCAGAAGGACCATGAGCAGACATTGAGGACATTGGAATTCTGGAGGCAAATGGCAACCTGGAGCAGGCAACAAGGAAAGCTGCAACAGCTAAACACCTCCAACGAGTGAGGCAAGTCCTGAGAATCCAGCTCAATGGCAAAAATAAGACCCTGGCAATAAACAGCTACGCACTGCCAGTTATCAGATACCCGCCAGATGTGTTCTACTTTGTGAAAAACCAGAAATCTGTCTCCACCCACTGCTCTTTCCGTCATGGTGTGGACACCTCCAAACAAAAGGCTAACCGTTAAAAACAGACACAACTTTCTGTATCAAGTTTTCTCCACTAATAACTCCAAATAAGTACAGGTTAAATGGCGCGATATGAAGACAATTGTACTAAAGGCGTGAGATTCCAGTCCCGGATGATGTCAACAGCTTGTGTCACCTTTCGCAGTGTTGTGTCCCTTCCGATGGCGATTTGCGATTGCAAAGCTCTATGAAGTATAAAGTGGGCATAACAAATACTTCATGGAACACTTAACACATGCACAGCAATGGTACATTCCATTTTCATGACGTCCTTGAGACGGCCCTACGAGCCTCAAGGAATCTACAATACACACCTGGGTTCCTGTTGTGATGCGGCTGCTCCTCTCTACGACCCTCCACGGACCTGGGTGTGTGTGACTGAGAGATGAGGAGTTGGTCCATGCAGCTTTTCATCAGAGTTTCTTACCTGCCCCTCTTCAAACAAGGAAGTCGGTGTTGGCTGCATGAAATATGGGTCTTTTCATTATTCAGGAAAGCTCAGAATAACACAAAAAACACAAAAGTGTCACAATCTTGTGTTTGCACGAAGGATGTCTGCAGCAGAACTGCTTCCAGAACATCTCTGCCCATTTCCTTCAGCCTCTGCCTCTCTGGCATTTGCATGCATGAGTAAAACCCTGCTGCAGTGCAGCGCGAGCCTCTGCATCGCTGCTGCGGCTGAACAAAAGGAATGCGTGCACGTGTGCGTGCGTGCTGACTTTGTGTTCATTCCTCAGAAAATTGATCTAGCTGCTCACTAGACTGGATGGAAAAGGGCCTGGGGCAAGAGGTGCACACTGCATCAGCAGATGGGGGAGCCCACTGTGTTTGCCGGCATTCCTCCTGACTGAGCATGCTCAGACCCCCCCCCCATCCCTCCCAGGGCCTGTATGAACCAGGCAGTCGGAGGTGGCGATGGAGCTTTTCTCTCTTTTTTTCCATCTGACCTTCACAGCCAGGCAATGGGGACAGTAGGCTGCCAGGAGGGGAAGGGAGGAGGGCTGTTTTTCTGTCACTCATTATTTCCACCCTCTGCTTTTGCCCCGTCACTGGCAGAAATTCTGCAACACTAGATAAGGCACGATCCGTCAAAACCAGGACGCTGGATTGAAGAAAGTGTCAGAAAAAACTTGCAAAAAAAAAGGGAACAATCTTTTCGACATCCTTCCTTCATGCTTCACTTACGTGATCTATGAGCTGTGCAACCGGATAAGCAACAGATTCAGGAGTGAATGGAAGTGAAATTATTGCGATCTAAATCTGTGTGTCAGAGCTAAAGCAGCTGCTGTGTAAACACGTGAGGAGACAAAAGGTTGCACCTCAGAGTGAAGCTCCTACTGTATGATTAGCATCGCTTTGTGGCTTCCTGCCCCACTGTCAGCGATGCAAACAGTCCATACTTGACACATCATCATCTCTGCTGACGCTGCAGAGACTGAATCACAGCCTGCATTCCTGCCTGACTCACATGGGACTCTGCAAACAAAAGGATTCATTTCTTTGTTTTCTCATCAAGCCTTCACTCATTCCGTTTTGCCACCACAGCTCATTCTGCCCCCTGCACAACTCGCTGCTTCCTGTTTGCTTCCTCCTCGCAGCTATTTACCACCCTTTAAAAAAAAACAAGACTGAAGGCGAGATGGTTCGTGCTGCTGAGTAAGCAGACACGTAAAGCTCCAGTCAGCTGACCTACATACCACCCTCCGAGAGGCTCCTCGACCTGCAGGTGTGTGTTTCTGCCTGCAGGTGATCCTGTGGCCTTTGTGGATCTGACATTCTTCCGAGGCCACTGACAGATGGAATGTGCCGGCCTGAAGATAAAAAAATCAGCACGAGGCAGTTGAGTGTAAAGTGTGGATGAGGTCACGGTCCGCCAACACGGCACATTGTGACACCGGAGGGGGTTTTGTCCTGGATTCTCCCTTTGCGATTGCAGGCTCCGGCTGCAGTTGGAGGTGATTAAAGCTGTCACTGACGTCTGTCATTACGCAGTGGAGGAAAGGCTGCATTTAAAGGAGCCGACCGTGTCCAGCTTTCTCCTGGGAGCTTGCAGTGGACTATAAATCCTTTAGACAGGGAGAAAATATAATCAGGGCTTTGCGGGGCCATTTGAGTTCACTGCATTACGTGAGTACTAAAGCCTAATTCAGGCCTGGCTGTGGCGAACATGCTTGACGTTCAGTGTTTACACCCCTCAATGAAAGCTGCTAGTCAGACAGTCTGATAGCTCGGCCTGGAATTAGATTCAGGAAGTCATGAGATTTCCAGGTGGCTTGGCTTTCCTCGAACTGTTAAGCAGGGATTTTTCCCAGCATTGCCAACAAGCATTAGATTAAACCCCCCCCCCATGAAAAAAACTGTACCGGTCAGTTTCCTGCACCGACAGAAATCACAGAGACAAAAACAGGATTGTGGGTTTTTTCTTTTTGAGGGGGCAAAAATAGGTGAGAAGGGGGGCAGAAAGCCCTGCTATGGCATAATTTGCTGCACAGAAAAGCATGAATAATGAATCTGTGCTGAACTCCCGCTGAACCCCTCTGCACCGGCACCCGGCCAGAGATCTGCACCGCATGACATCCAGCACGCCCGCCTGCACCCCGTGACCCCTGCAGAGCCCTAAACCCACCACGCAGCCCTGGGCTGCAGCACGGTGAATCATTGCGCCCTAGTCCACCTGGCTGCGGCGCCGGCTGAGGCAGCAGGAGTGGAAATATAAACAGAAACCGGCGTGGCAGCGGTTAAAACTCCCGCCTTTTGGCGGCTGAAGTGTGTGAGAGCAGATCAATGTTTAACCCTTGTGTCAACAACGCACATGTGTCACAACGGCATTCCTGTGAGGCGCTGGTCCTGTGGCTGAGCGGCTCAACAATGGGCCTCTAACTGCCTGCATGCATAGTTTGGCTGCAGCTTTGTCTCGGTGCAGAGTGACGGGTTCATGTTCCTGCACGTCGAGGCGATGTGCTGAATGGGTGGATGAACCAGTTCAGACAGCGGCAGCGGCAGCCGGTTCGCCCCGCGTGAGCCGCTTCAGCCTGTGAACGAATAACTTGGCAGGGATCATGTGAAAAGAACAAGAGATCTTTTATTTCCAGTTACACTGAGGGTGAACTTTACTCATTTTCTCGTTGGGCAACCTCTTTTTTGATTGGAGTGATGAGGTCACGAGGCAGGAAGAGCGACCCGCGCTCTCCTAGGTTGTTTTTTTTATCTATGATTCGTCATGTGAAAATAGAAGTGCAGGGAAAGGGGGACGGCATTGTCCTTCAGCGTCTTCACTCTGGGCGTTGCTGCTAGACCTGCCAGTTGGTTGGAGAACGTTTCCTCTCCAAGGCCGTCTGGCTGCGCCCCTCCCATTGTGTTGCAACGTTGTGCACGGTGAACTTTACCCCTGTTTGTCGAGCAAATGATTTGCATCGAGCGAGATCCAGTTACACGTCTGCTGAATGTTGATACCAATCCTTTCCATGTAAACCGAAATCGCCCCCCTCCGCTGCCGCCAGGCCGGTTGCTTTGTGTCCCTGCTGCAGTCATTGCAAATCTGCACAAAACAAATACCCACAGGTTGCTATCCCCTTATCTGGATCCTTCAAGGGCGCTGAACTTTCCCAAGGAGCTTTCCCTCGCTCCGTCCCTTGAGAATTCACGGTTGCGTCAAGGCTGCAGCAATCTGCTTCCCACACTTCTGCTGCAGCTGAGCCTGTTGTGGTGACTAAACCATCCGCAATGTGCCTGTTAGGAACAATGATTGTAATGTCTGTCAACCTCCGTGTTGCAAAACCTGTTTGTCATTGAGGTTCACGCTGCACGCTCTTGAATATGAGCGGCTGCTGTGGGTTCATCCAGAAAAAAAAAAGCCTACAGAAATACGTCGAGATCCAAAGTTAGGAGCAGCTGTTCAAACAAAAACTTCAGATGGGAAAACAGGATGTCGTCCTCCTGAGAGTCAGGACGAGTTCACACGTGCTCGACCTTCCCATCGGAGCTGCGTTTTCTTTCTTCGTGGAGAGCTGATTTCAGAGACGGCGCTTTGAAGTGGGACGCGGAGATGGCGCCCTCCTCCCGGCCTTCCACGTGACAACCCGCCTTTCCCAGCAGCCCATGAACCAGGCCTGCAAAACCAAAGGCGGATGAGGAACACCACAAGGACTTGCTCTTTGATGGAAGGGTGCGTGGGGGAGTTTTTTGGTACAAAAATTGACAATCAAGGACGAGGCCATCGGCGCAGCCTGTGCTGGGAACTTGACACGATTGCCAAGCTCCACTGAAACCAAAATGTTTCCAAGTCAGCAGAGCAGACATGTAGCCGCAGCATCTGTTATGGATGCACGGCAGCCGCTTTGGCCCTCAGTGCCAAACGATTCACAGCTTTCTTCCGAACAGCACAGGGTCAAAGTTTTCCAATGAGGTCACTGTCTTTGTTTTCCCTTTCACTCAAAATCATATTTGCATGCTGTAAAACCCCAAACGCAGTCGGTTTCACTTTCAGAGCGACTGGAAACAACCGGCTCTGATCCTCCAATGGAAACACTGCTATGAATAAACTGCCTCTTATGTGAGAACCACTGACTGTATCAGAGGACCGTGCGGCGTCACCCGTAGAAAAGGGTTTACTTCCTGCTCCAACCAAATGAAGTCAGTTCAGTCGCTAGTGATTGGTTTGAGTCACTCTGGCAACCATTCTTGTCAATCAAGCTTGTTGGAAGGCCACACCCCTAACACTTGAAAGCGGGCTACAAGAAATCTGTCAATCAAACGTTTGAAATATAAAGGGGAGGGGTCACTCAGTCTAGTTCTCTTATACAGTCAATGGTGAGGACTGATATTGCTGATTGCTGTTATTACTAGCAATAATAATAATATTGAAAATATGCCAATGATTCTCATGCTTTTGTCTTGCTTTCACACACGGCGCTCTCAGAAGCGAACGCCGAAACTGAATGAGCGGCGACATTTTTGCTACGTTAAACTCGGTGGATTGGCTGAACTCGCCAGTTTTCTTGTTCTCGCTGGTTTTCATCCTCTTGGTTTGCCGATATCATCCACAAATGAGGCATCATTTGAAGAGAACTGGATTGAGTGACTCCTCCCCCGTGGCGTTCCAAACAGGAAGTAATCGCTGGTTTCAAGAAGCCAAACTCCCATAGACTTCTACAGAATAACAGGTTATAAGCTGACCAATCAGATGCCTCAATCAACATTCAAAACGTTCAACAGTTTTTATACAGATTTGAAGTGGTAGGGGTGTGGCCTTCCAATGAACTGATACCTGATTGGCGAGACTAGAAATGATAGAAACGTTGACTCAGACCGACTTGGACTAATTACCGCTAACTGATGATTTCTGGTTCCAACATGGCGGCGTCCATATTGCCAAAAATGTTGACGTCATTTGGACGTAAACCCTTTTCTATGGGTGACGGTTTCTGCCGTCTTTGGTCCACTTTGGAGAGCGCCGTGTGTGAAAGCAAACCAAACCAGATGAAAGTGTGACATCATCAGCATCCTACGCCTGTTTGAGCCGAGTCTGTGGGACTCTCCTGGTGCAGAAGCAGCCGGAGTGGTGTGGTGTAAAGCTGCACATGGTTCCAGCACGGTGGTGAGATAGTTGGATTTTAGCTCCCGGGATGAAGTTACATAACCTTCTGAAGGCTTCTTGTTGTTCCTCAGATGCTCCAAAACCCCAGCATTCATTCCTCTGTGAGCGAAAAAAGGGAGGCATAGAGTGTCGCTGCATCTTTAATGATTCACGAGCGAGCCGCAGAAAGTGCTGCAGCGCTGCTGCAGGAGCGGCTACAGGCGGCGGTGCAGCTGGAAAACACGAACGTGTGAGGCTGTGCAGCAGAAAGGCATCTGGAGCACTTTCTCCATTAGAGTCCCAGAGTCAGCACTTTGAAGGCTGCGACTCGGGGCTCCGGGCCGCCCGTAAGGCCCGTCATTAAGAGAGCGGCGATAACGCAGCTGCTGCACTGGAGCATGCTCCCTGCACAGCAGCTTGTTTACTTCAACGTCTGGCTGGGTCTGAAAATACTCGGGGGTTTCCGCTGGACGGGAAGTGATGTCATCAGTGAACTTTACGTGCAGGCTCACTAAAGCGAAGCATTACAGAAGCCAACCTCACCTCTTTCTGTTCCTGGTTGCCAAACTGAGTTTGCACAACATGCCACTGAAACTACCCCCCCGGTTAAAAATGGAAGTGAAAACAATGCTGCTCATTTACATGTTTCTGCTGGGTTTTTTTCCCCCCTCCTCCTCCTCCTCACCCCCGCCCCTCCTTTAAGCATTTCACTAAGTCATCTGATGAGGCAGTCAGATGGAGAGGATACGCTTCCTTTTTTTTTTCTGTTGTTATTGTTGTTCTAAATGAACACATGTGGCACATCTGGGTCTGAAGCGGCTCCCTGCTTTCATCTTCCACTCTCTGCAGCCATGGCAACAGCAGCATGCTTGGCTGAAAGCTTTTGAAGGCGAAGGGAAAAAAATAGACAGAGCCTCGGGAGGGAGTTAAGAAGGTGGAGGAGGGGGGGGGGTGCTCTCAGTAGTTGGCCTACATCCAGAGTAATCATGCCATGGAGCTGAAATGAGGCCTTTGGCAGCACACCAGGTTTCTGAGAACAAAGATGTGAGCTTCTAATGTTGGCGGTGGGGCCTGCTTGGCATCCTCTGCTATTTCCCAGCAGCCCTTGGCTTGGCAGACTGCCAGCCCCCAGCCCCACCCCTCCTTCCTCCCCTCCCTGGCCTGCAAAGAGGATCTGAATCAAGACTTGTTTTTCACTCGCCTCTTTGCTCTGGCCCAATGACATCACCTCTGCAGCCGCCGGCCCCCAGATTCCAGCCGCCTGGCACATTTTTCCACCCTCCATTTTATTTGAATTCCACCATTTCGTGCCTTTTTGTTGGAGCCGACCCCCTTAAATTGTCACATTTTCTTTGTTTTAATGTGGAAATGTTGCCGGAGGAAATGAGAGCGAAGGGTTCCTGAGCTCCCTAAATGTAAATCAGAGCTCTAATCCTCACGCTGCAAAAGAGAGAGGCTAAAAATAGCTGGGCAAACAGGATATATATGATAGTCGGGGTGCTGTGATTATCTCCATGGTTACCTCTACCATGAAGGAAACATTGACGGAGCAGCCGCAGCACCTCCTACACTTAATGCATCTTTCCCCTTCGGTGCACAGTTTTTGATAAATAACATCAAAAAAAGGTGGATGAGTGTTGAATTATTCCAACTTTTTTTGTAGATGTAAACATTTTCCCACAAATAGTCATTTCAATTAAAGGGGGGGTTTTAATCACAAAATGTATGATTTTGTAGACTAAAAACGAAATAAAACGCTATTTGTTTTTTAAGGAAATTGAATCCACTGATTGGATTTTACACTTTCCTAGTAGCTGAACTCTCAGTCTGAACTTTTCTAACCTCCCTCGCCGTGGGGGCAGAAAGCGGCTGAGGCGCACTTCAGTCATTCCAAAAAAGGTTATCTTAAATTGATTTCGGCGAGCAGACGGCGGAAACGTCCAAAGCTGAGCTCTGTTTAGCAGACGGCTTCACAGAGAATTCCTACTGTTTCGCTTGCATCAATAAAATATGTGCATTCTAAAACCTGAACATGCTCAGAGAGCGATGAAGCAAAAGCGCGATGCTGGCGCAGGCTGGGTTTTCCCCTGGACTTCACCCTCCACGCCGCCTTTATTTAGCTTCAAATGAAAAAGTTCAAACGGTGCAGCTGCTCGCTCTGCTGTGGGACTCGAATGAAGCGGCCATGAGGCAGGTCGTTTATGTATATGCCATGTTCACACTGGAAAAGCAGGGAGGGGCTTCTTCTTTTTCTACTGTTTACCAGCACATATACTATGATTGGGTGAATTCTCGATTCTGATTGGCTGCTGGGTGTGCGTTAAAAAGTGAAATACCCCAAGAAAACAGCACAGTGAAAAAAGAAGTTCCGGTCACCTAGCTTAAATGTTTTGTATCACTGCGCCGGCTTCTTTAAAACAACCTTTTGCTTCCTCATTTGGACAAAAACAACCGGTAAGAGGTGAACTTTCTCCCTGAACTGATGCTTTATTTGACACATCGGAAAGATCAGCATATCAATATCGCTTTATATCGCCGAATCTTGACTGCAGGGATGGTGCGGCGCAACACGGACCACGTGACAAATAGTTCGCTTTTTGTGAGAAAAGCGATCTAAATTGGAAAAAAACAAGAATTAAGGACTGAAAACTTGTTACTATTTATTTCTTTTGTGAGTGACCATGGTATAAGTGGGTTAATGGCCGACGAAGTATGCATTATCACTTTTTAACGCACTTCGCGTCGGACAGTTCAGGCTGCTACGGCTAAAAAGTGATAATGCACACTTCCTTTGCACACACCTTTATGGAAGAGGCTTGGTGTGAAATGTCGAAGCGCTGCAAATCTCGTGACCCGTGCTCCAGACTTTTTCCTTCACAGCTCTATTCCCATATCTGAAAGACTTGGTGAATTCTAGAATTCTGTCCAGGAACGAACCGCAATCATTCATTTCTTCTCCATGATCAATTTCTAAACAGCTTGCGCTTTCGTGAATGAAAAGGGACGCCGTCCGTATGTCAAACCTACCAAATCGGAGTCCCTGATTGGTCAAAGTTCGACCTTGTTTTCATTGAAATGCGCATTCGTAGGAAATTGCACAGCGATGCGTGAACCCGAGAGTTTTCAACACGGAATGACGCCCGTTCCTGACACTTCCCTCTGCGTTTACCGGACTTGGGACCAGCACAGGAAGGTTTGTGCCCTGTTGAGGCAACATGTATCTGTTTGTGTTTGTTTGTCCATCCGTCCGTCCACCCTTACGCTTTTATTTTGTTTGTTTTTGTACTTTTCTATGTCTCAAGTAAATCGTGGCAATCACGTTTAAGGGGGGCAGTTGTAGCATTCAGGGGGCCACTGGCCCCCTCGTGCCAATGCCTATGTCTGCCCTTGCACTGCAGCATTTCTGCTGTTATAGAATCAGGTCAGTGAGATTTTAAATGAATGCCAGCGCGCCTCCATCTTGCATAACAGCCCTCTGGCCCTGCAGCCATTTAGTTGCACAAACGGCGTGGAGAGAAAAGGAGGATCAAAGCATTAGGCAACCGTTTCCCACCAATCTGAAGCAGAGAATCTGTTTGCTTTGTTCCTCACAAGTCATTTCCCAAACGTACCATGAACAGCACTTCCTGTTGTTGTTGGGATTTCATGATGTGTAAATAGTACAGTATGAGCGCTCCGGCGGGGGGGACTTTCAGAGGTGTGCTCGGTGGCAGCAACTGGCTGGTTGAGCTTGTGGAAACGGCTCTGAAGAAAGCCTCTGTCACAGCCGCAGGCGCGCAGCCAAATGGCCTCCATAGATGGGTGAGGCAGATGAGGGTGCGTGACTAAACATCTCGCTTCCTCTTTCCAACGTCACACGGACTTGCACAAACATATCCTGCTTTGTGTCTGCAGGTTTCAGACACATTGCCTCACCCAGAGCCGGAGGACCGAGCTGCAGAGGGGCCCGGGTGAGCCCAAAAAACAGGAGGAATCTGCCCCAGGGGCTTCTGGGTGGAAGCAGCAACATCTCCTCTGTTGTAATAAACCTTACGGTCTTGGGTGCAGCTGAAGGGAATTCATCCCAGGGTGATTTCACTGATTGGAAAAGCTGATTGTAAGCTGAGTCCATTCAAGAGTTCAGAGGCTGGAAATCCCCACCTCGTGATGGAGCTTTCTGCTCTCTGACTGATGGAGGCGCAGCTCTGCAGCTCCACAATAACTGGAGCTCTGAATTCTAATAAAATCCACTTTTTACTGCTTCTAAAAATAGTCCTCCGAGCTGAGGCGCTGCTCCATTCAAAACTACGAGCTCGGTGCTTGTTGTTGTTGTTGCAGCGTTTCCTTCGGGGTGGCTGTGCAGCAGCGTCCGCTCGGTCGGTGCAATTCAGAGTCTTTCGCCGAGCTGCAGCTGGATTCGGATCCGGAAATAAAGCAGGAGCCAAGCGGAGCAGTTAAAAGGGTTTTTTCGCCCAAAAAACCCCCATTTATATTATTCATATTATTATTCCGTCCCGAAGAGCACTAGGCTCGCACCGGCGGATGGATATATATACATGTTTTTTGTCAAATTGAGCAGGTTCCGGTGATTTAATGGTAAACAAAAAATAAAAACAGAGAAAAAGTGAGCGGTGAAGCTGCAGCAGGGCGCTGGAGGGGGCGGGGGGGTCTGTCGAAGAAATCAAGTCAATAGAAACTGAAGGGGAAGCAGGCGTTTAGAGCTCCGTGGTGACGTCACTGCTCCACATTGAGCCATAGTAGAGAGTCGGCGGAGGTAGACAGAGGAGCGCCGTAGTAAAGTACACACCGACATGAACTCCTCCACCTGAAACTTCACCCTTGTTGCTGTGAAAAACCCCGAGGAGCCGCGTTTGAGCGCGCGCCCCCCCGACCGACGGACCGTGCGCTTTGTTGGCTTTTTTTTTTTTTACCGGGAGTTTGCAGGAAGAACGCGGCGTTTGGGGCTTGTTTCTCGCAGGGCTTGGCGATGTCGTCCGCAGCGGTCGCTGCGTCTTCCCGCCGGCAGTCGTGTTACTTGTGCGACCTTCCGCGCATGCCGTGGGCCATGCTGTGGGATTTCTCCGAGCCCGTTTGCCGCGGATGTGTCAACTACGAAGGAGCGGACCGCATCGAGATCGTCATCGACTCGGCCCGCCACCTCAAGCGGGTCCACGGCTTCCAGGAGGGCCGCTCTCCGGGGCCGGGCAAGAAGGAGATCCAGGCGATCAACCACCCCGCGGCGGGAGACCCCGGCTCCCGGCCGCCGCAGCCGCTGGACCGATACCCGCTTTCCTCCGACCGGCCGCCCCGGCTCGGTCCCGAGTACCAGTCCGGGCGGCAGGTGAACGGGATCCCGGTCCCTAATGGATTTACTAAACCCGACGAGCCGCCGGAGCTGAACCGGCAGAGCCCCAACCCGCGCAGGAGCAGCGCCGTGCCCCCCAACCTAGTGCCTTTGGTGAACGGGAGCATGCCCCCGGTGCACGCCGTGAACGGCAGGGGCCAGATGGGGCTTCCCGCCGAGCTGGGCAAGAGACCCGCGTCGGTGTCCAGCACCGAGCACGAGCGCGAGGGCAAGGAGAAGCACAGACCGGACAGCCTGACCCCGGAGATCCTGGAGGGCCACAAAAGCAGGGCCGAGCAGGACTGGGGGGGCAAGAACAAAACCATGCGGGACTTTATGGGGGGGCTCCACGCCTACGACCCCCGGTTCAAGAAGGACCATGCGGTCATGCAACAAAGGGTGACGGGCTACGAGAGCAGCGCCTCCGCGACCAAGTCAGGTACGTGACCCCCCCCCCCCCCCACACACACACACACACCCCCACCAGGGTCTGTCCCACCTGTTGTCTGCATTGTGCTCAGGTGAGGCAGGAAACTGCCCCCCCCCCCACCCCCCCCCCATTGTTTATGTTGGTGTCAGCTCAACAGTTTTCTTTAACCCTTCCCCCCCTGCAGACAGAGGAAAACACCCCCGCATGAAGAGAAAAGCCTCCCCGGAGCCGGAGGGAGAGGGCACCGCCGCCAAGCTGAACGGGGAGGGACAGCAGTGGCTGCCTCCCCCTGCCGAAGGACTCAAGATGCCCCCAGTGCCCCCGCCGAGCTTCGTCTCCCCCCCCTCCACGATATCCCCCCACTCTCGCACCACCCCACCCGAGGCGGCCCAGAACGGCCAGTCCCCCATGGCGGCACTCATCATGGCCGCGGACAACGCAGGCGGGAACAGCTCCCCCAAGGACGGCAACCAGGTGCACTCCACCACCCGGAGGAACAGCAGCAGCCCCATGTCGCCGTCCTCCATGACCCAGAGGCGGCTGGCGCAGAGGGAGGCGTCGGGGGCGGGCACCCCCCACGTTCCGGGCATGGACCAGGTGCACCCCCAGAACATTCCGGACTCCTCGGTGCCGGGCAGCATCCCTCTGTGCTGCACGCTGTGCCACGAGCGCCTGGAGGACACGCACTTTGTCCAGTGCCCGTCCGTGCCATCGCACAAGTTCTGCTTCCCGTGCTCCCGGGAGAGCATAAAGCAGCAGGGCGCCACGGGGGAGGTGTACTGTCCCAGCGGGGAGAAGTGCCCCCTGGTCGGCTCAAACGTACCGTGGGCTTTCATGCAGGGGGAGATCGCCACCATCCTGGCGGGGGACGTCAAAGTAAAAAAGGAGAGGGACCCTTGATCCCGTCCGTCTTTGGGGCGGGGAGGCAAAAAACCCACCTATAAATATATAAATATCATCTGCATAACATTCAAACAGACTAACGGACATGTACATATTGGAACCAAGGGAAGAGTATACTTCGTAAACATGGTTGTATAATTTTTGATTTTGGAAAACATTGTGTTTCTATATTTTTGAAGATAAAGGTATGTACTCATCATAATGAACTACGTTCCTCTTTGTTGATGTTTATTGAAATTCTCGATGTACTTCTAGGTCTGGTGGCCGTTCCTGTTTAACGTAGAATGTGACTAATGCTACTCTACGAGCACTTGGCAAAACTAAAATGCTTTTAGCTGTACTTGTATGCACTTGTTTAAAAAAAAAATTGCCAAATACAATTTCTGATCTTGTATGAACTTGATTGTCTGAGCTTGCTTCATTCTGGGGCGACTTGAGCGAGCAGATCAGGGAGTCTTCAGGCTGCCTTTTCGGGAGCTTTTCCGCCGAGCCCAACGACCAAAACAAAAGAAAGTAGACGTGCTGCTCCTGCTCTGCTCCATTTGGTGCATGGCTGTACTGATTGAACAGGTGCCAAGTCATGTTCCGTCAGTCAGCTGGAATCTGTTGAGTCAGTAATGAGAACGTGCGTGACTGTTGTGACAAAACTGTGACCGCTAATTCCAATTTCTTGATGAAATGAGGCGTTTTTGACGGCAGGTGCATTGCTGTTTTCATTTATTTCCAGATTCCCTCCACTGCACCAATGACCTCCCTGATTTATGGGCTGCATTGTGCTGCTCTGGCGTATCGCTGATATATTGTCAAACGCTAAGAACTGATTTGGTGCCTGGCTTTTTTTCCCTTTGCACCGAGTGCCTTCTCGGAGCCAATAATAACACTGCTGCTGCATGCCAAGTTTCCCCGTCCCGGCTCTTCAAATGCAAATGCCTCCGTTGCGGATTGGTGGCGTTCACAAACGCCCGCGAGCCTGGAGTGCTCCTTCAGGGCAGTGAAAGCAGCACACGGCAGAGGAGCTTTTTGAGATTTCCTCCCAGACAAAGGAGTGCTGTGTAGCTGACGCTGCAGTCAGAGAAACCTGACATGGAGGAGGGGATATCTAGTAAAACAGAAACACCACTCTGTGAATGAATGAATGAATGAATGAATGAATGAATGAATCAGTCAGACGTAGTCTGCTCCTTGCTAATGTTTAATCACACCAACCTGCAGTGTGCAGCCAGAGCATGCATCCTCAAGTAGTCATCAGGCCCACAAACTACTCTTGCAGCCCAGAAATCCAGTCAACATGTTGATCAACCTTACAGCCTTTTTTTGGGAAGCCGTCATTCATAATCCCGAAGACTATCTTTCCAAACTCTTCCAAAACAAGAACAATTGTTTATTTTTTTCTGAGCGATTTGAGGATCTTGCTTTTGATTTATTTTTTTGCTGTACTCCGTCGCCTTATCAGCTGGACTTTAGAACTGGCCCACTTTGATAAGGGTGACACTTTGCTGAGCCCAACAACAATGCGCCACCTTCTCCATAAACCGTCACACCTGCCGGCGGTCAGATTCCCTACCTTTCTGACCCACTTATGGCCGTACGTGGACACAAAAGCCGGGCCTTCGTAACCCTCTTTGGAGAATGACGCAATCGGACATAAAAGACCTTTTCTGTTTTTGTCCACAAAGCTTTATGGCCCAGTCAGTACCTGTTTGCTTAGTGCTGAGGAAAATAGCCCGCTCTGTGTTGAATACATACATCGTGTGTCACTGGAAGTGTATTTGTCCTGACAAAGCTCTGCGGTTGCGTAGCTACCGGGGAAATCCGCAGATGCTTTGGTTCGGCCGGTCGCTTCATGAGCAGGAGGGAACTTTACCGAAACAAAGCACGGCCATGATGACGGCCCATGCTTCTAAAGTTGGTGCGAAGACGACGTCGTTTTGTGCCTGAAGTGAAGTGACTCACACCTTGTTTGTGGTTAATGACAAACCAGTTTTGTGTTGACATCCAAAACCCCTCGGGGCCTTGGAACGTACAGAGTCTTGCTCAAGAAGCAGAACAGGTTTCTCGGCCCTCAAACCGACTTTCTAAAAACGGCTCTGCACGTGAGGCCAATCCGAGTGAAACCGGAGGCACCGATGAACTGGCGTTCTCCCCGCAGGTTCATGACCAAACACGGCACAAACTCCAATCGATGGTCGTAAAATCCTTCTCAGACTGATTGATTCGCTTGACAGGATCCTGTTAATCAAGATAAGTGAAAAGCAATAACTGGTTGGTGAAGCGGAGGGTCTGCCTCTCTGTTGTGGTGAACTCGGATTGAATTTGGAATAAAAGAGTAAAAAAAAAAGCTGCCTGTTTGGTAAAAACCGCAGAATATCCTTCATTTTTGGTACATTTTCTAAAAAACAATCAACGTTTCTGAGTAAAAGTGAAGCAGTCAGTGCAGCCAGCTGTTTCACTAATGAATCTATGTTTAGCACAATAAATCAAAATGCGTGCTGGAGCTGCTGTAATCCCCTGAAAGCGAGCAGAGGCAGGGACACGCCAACAGCAGGATCTGGTCCACATTCTCCACTCCCAGTATAACTGATCTGCTCGGTTAATTTTAGAGCTGTCAGGAAAAACAAGGTCACGGCAAACGTTGTATTGAGGGCATGCTCAGATCTGCCTGCTTTTCTTTTCATCAATCAAAGTTTCCCTTTGGTGCTGGGCTCCAGCTCCTGGGAGACTTGTAATGACGGTTTCTCTTCTTGGCATCCAGGGAGAAACTGGAGCTGCAACCTGCAATTAGGAGGAGCGAGGCTGAATCCGGAGGATGTGTAAAATTTCCCTTCATTCTTGGCTTGGTCAAAAGATTTGGGGGGGAGGGGGCATGGATCTGGTCTGTTTACCAGGAAAGGCCCGCAAAACTTCAGATGATTACAGTTCCGAGTGTCAAACGTGTTTTTACTTGGAGTGGTATGAAACACGGTAGTGTGGAAAGCAAACAGTAAAATCTGGATTTTTGGGGGATTATTTTTGTGAGGTTTGCCGTTTTCGACACCGCCATGGTGTTTGAAGAGCCCATTCTTACTGTTTCCCCCCCACTTCTGATCCAGTCCTGCCTCCTCTGACGGGCGGTTGCTTCTCCATCTTCACGTATTCCTGCTTTCTGGTGTGAATTAAGTCTGTGAAATGGAAATGAGGACTCTCCCCCCCCCCCCCCCCCCATCTCTTTCCAGACATCAGAACCAAGCTGCGCCTCCAATGTTTTTCTCAGATCTTGGAGTGCTGCCAAATCTTATAAGTGGAGCAGAGAGGGGAGCGGTGGAGGAAGAGATGGAGCAGAATGCAGAGGAGGGCGAGGAGGCGTCGAGCAGAAAAGATGAAAGGAGAGAGGATGAAAAATGAAGGAGGGAACATGCTTAGATGAGGACAAAGCTCGGGACGGATCCAAGAGCCATCGAGACCGCTCCGGTGTTCTAGCCGAGTCCAGCACAATCCTGCTTTTCTGCTGAGACACTACTCCTGGCTTTGGCTCCGGATCAGCTGATGAGATGGCGTGCTGCGTCTTTGCCAAATGAAAAAGGCAGCAGATGAGTCAGGGCGGCATCTCCTGCTATCTAGAAAGTGCTACTTATAATAGTAGAATCTAAATTGTGGCCAACCAAGGTTTTTAATTGACTTAATTAGTCTTTGTCAGCCCTATCTCTGTAAGAAATCTGCCCTCCAGACGTTTATTTTGGGCCTCTGCATACCAGCCGCCGTGCTGAGATTCTTGCTGTCCGCCTCCGACATGTTTAAGTTAGATGTAGGTGTCAGTATGAGCCGGGCTATAAGTAAACATGGCAGCAGGAAGAGCAGCTTTGATTCCCAGCATGCCGCACCGCTCCAAACTGCTTCATCAACACAGAGATCCTAAAAATAAAAAAATAAAGTGTGGGACCACAAGTAGGAAGAACCGGCTGGCACCAAAAAGCCAAAATCCCATTGACTTCTATTGAGAAATAAATAGCTGTTTCTCAGTCATAAATACCCATTCATACTCCGATACCTTTTTTAACCCTTTAATGTCGCCGGCCACACACGCTCTTTTGTATATCGTAAATCTTTGACCGTTGACGTGATCAATCAGCTGATTCTGACACAGCTATGCTTCGATATGCAACACATTATAGACGTAAAGTGTTGCGTAACGGTGCAAATCCTCTTTTCTCTGCAACAGAATTAGTTGGAATTACCGTAACCCTTGGTCTATCCTAGGCACTTTAACGTTGGGAGTTGGGTCATCCAGACCCACTAGACAGTGCTCTGAACCTTTTTTCTTCAATGATTTGTGATCTTCACTGGTGTCCATGGATTACATGAAATCTTTCCACCTTTATCCACCTTTGTCATGGTAGGGGGAACACGTCAATGGAAGGGGGAGGGGGTCATTTAAGATAGCACAAGGGTTAATTGCGTAAACGGTTGAAGAGTTGCTATCGTCGAATGAAAGTCAATGCTGGAGCTGAAGCTCCGATGTCAAAGGAGCAAATATGCTCTTGCTTATCTTGTCCGGCTCCAACATGGCAGCTTCCATATTGTGGAAAAATGGCAACCGAATTGACTTCATTTGTTTGGAGCGGAGGTAAATCCATTACTACGGTTGATGTCTGACTTGCTCCAGTTTAAAAATACGGTTTATGGATTTGTGAACTGTCTGTAGCAGGCTGGTTTCTGCATCCCTGACATGTTTGTCTGATCAGCTGAGAGTCTGGATTGCAGAAGACGCCGCGTCCGGAGAGGACCATCTGCCTTCACGCCTGCAGAGTGACGCCGAGCATGACGATGCAGAAAGACCGGCGCCTCCCGCTCAGACACTGCGGCGGCGGTGACGGCAGAAGCGTCTCAGCATCCTGAAGAGAGGATGAGCTCGCGGGCTGATGAATGACAGAGTACTCTGGCGTGTGTCAGCAGGTCTGTGATGATGTATTATGGGATGCTGCCCCTTTCCCCTGCTTTATCTACTCGAGGGAGACATTTGTAATTATTCAACTGCGCCGTTAAACTTTAGCTGTTGTCCAAGGCAACACAAAAAGTACTTTTTTGTTGTGTGTTAATCCAGGATTCCTGCAGGATTGGCGCTGCACTATGCAGCAGCATCTTTCATCTCGCTGAAGGAATACAGTTGTCAGTAGTTAGAAAAACAACACTCAGATATCCTGACACCTTTGTTTTTTCATCTTTGCGTCACATTTGCGCCCACACACAAAGCACACATCCACAAACTCACTGTAGATTCTTCTCTGTGTTGCATAACTGGGTGGGAGCCGTCTCCTCTGAGAGCTAATGTTCCTGTCAATCAAGGCTTCCACTGCACCATCTCCGCAGAGGCAGAGGGAAGCTTTCACCGCCTTTGTTCAGGCTGCCATTTTGAAAGGCTCCGTCTCCGCTTCCTGCGCCTCTGAACTGTTGACGTTGGAGCGTTGGGGTTCAGGAGGCGGGGAGGTCAGCCTCCACAGGGAGAACAAGCAGGACTGTGTTTGACAGGTGTGTGCTATTCGTGGAGCCGGTGACTCCAACATGTTACACAACTGCACGGTTTATTTAGACTGAGGCTGCAGAGGATCTGATAACCTGCATGTCTCGACAGGTGTCTGCAGGGATAATGGGACAGTAAATAAGGGAAAAGAAGGATTTTATAGCTCAAGGCTGAGAAAAGGGAACTTGGAACGCTGCAGGATTGCAAATCTGCGGTACTTTCTCAAACCGGGACCCAGGCAGAGCACAGTTGTATTTAGCCATCAGAACATAAAGTATGCTAATGACAGGCTGTGCTTGATATACTGTATACATGTCTGCTGCTCTGTAATGATATAATCACAGAGCAGGAGCAGCAGCTGCTCCCCTCCCCTTGTCCTCCTCTTTGCCTGGAATGTGCAGGACGAGAAAAATGATCCAATGTCATCCGGCGTGATGGAAGCTTCTCCGCTGAGCCAGGGGGACGTGTCTGAGGGAAGGGAGGGAGCGGATATTTCTGGTTTGACTGAGCTCGGGCACCGAGCCAAGCATGCCGACGGAAAGGAAGGGAGGCGGCGGCGGGGGAGGGGGGGGGGCTTGGGTGAGAAAGAAAGCAGAGAGATAGAAAACCTTTTGGGCTGGCGCTCTTTCAGCTTCACAAGCACGCAGCTGCTTCTGGAAAATTCGGCACCCTGCCCTACTTAACCACCTTGCATGGCATGAATAACAAGAGTGGCCTAGCCTTGAACAGCGGGCCTAACAGGCGGGTACAATTTCCCTGGCCTTGCACATGGTGGAAAAATCCACAATGAAGGGGCACAATGTGGAACCGAAATCCCGGGTTTAGAGAGGCTTTGTCTGGACAAGGACGCGCTCGACCCGGACTTTAGAAAAGGCCATGTTCCAAAATGCCAGCTGATAAGCTTTGATGGGGTGACTTTGTCACCAACCGGTCACTAATTTGGGAGCAGAAGCCGACAGATTTCTCTCGACTCATGTTGTAGGAAAAGATTGGAAGATCTGAGGCAACATGCGCCGCCAAGACCAGTCATCGCTTGCCTTGGATCTACCAGCGAATGGTGTGTGAGAGCAGATGAGATAATGCTAACCCTTATCCTTTCAACCCTCTCCGGTGTTGACATTACCCCGCCCAACCCCTGTGAGCACACAGGGCCACGGCTCCGGCTGTCTGATAAAGAGGTGAATCAGCTGCTTGCATGTCCCGCTCTCCTCCTCCTCCTCCTCCTCTGCCAGGCAATAAACCCCCAGACGCCCCCGTCATGCTCGTCCACAAGGCCTTATGTGTACATTCAGCACATGCTGGACTGTATAAATAGAAGCAACTGCGTGGCTCGCTGCTGACACCTGACATTTTCATGCCCCAGCATGCCCCTGATACGCTTGGCGCGCATTCTTTTCCTGGGTTTATCCATCTGTTGACACAGGGCCCAACACCCCAAGTCACTACTATGTTCTAGTAAAATGACACCAGCCTCCTTCTATTCATCGGAACATGCAAGCACTGCATGGCACAGGCTTTAGGCCCCCCTCCTCCAGGCTTAGTTCCTTCACCAGACCATCCATCCGAATCATTCTTCTTCGTATTGATGTTTCAGGGAAAAAAAATTAAAAAAAATACCAGAATGAGATGGGAATTGCGAGGAGCTGAAAAGTGCGCGGCAGAATGCGAGGCCGCATGCAGGCGGGGTGCTTCCTGGCCGCCTGCCAACCTCCAGCAGCAGAAGCAGCAGCAACAGCTCTGCAGCATGTCAATACGCCCGTTGCCAGGGAAACAGGGGGAGTGCGCATAGCAACACGGTCCATAGAAAAGCTCATCGCCACGCTCTCCCCATTTCCTATCTAAAACGTTCAGAGCATCAATGCAGAAAATGAGGTTCCTGATGTGAAGTAGAACCACAAGAACGGCAACTGGTCGGATCGCTAAAAAATTTGTCTTCTTTTTTTCCCTCTGATAAAAAAACAAACGCACAAAACAGACTCATTACATACTGAACTACTCAGTGACACATTTAAATGTGATTTTTTATGATTTGGTCCTCAGAGTGAATCAGGCTCCGTTGCAAAGTCCCGACTTGTGACACGGTTCCTGCTTTTCTGTGTCACTGCGGCCTATCGGCTCCTCTCGAGCTGTGACCTTGATCAAAGCTGCTTCTCTGTCTCTTTGCAGATATCACCGCACTCTTTCCTTTAAGTGTAAAGACATTTATCTCTGTGCGGTGGAACAGATTGCAGCGTTCTTTGATCAAATCTTCTGCCTCGTGACGCGATTGTTTCCTCTGAGTGTCTATCCACCCACAGCTATTTTATGATCGCAGAGGTTTTTTTGTTCGTCTTTCTCTTTGTGGATGAAGGACGGTCAGAGGACGACTCCATCTGTCAGCCACATCTAGTTGGCTCTCTTATCCATGTCTGTCTGTGCTGGTATCACTGAGGGGGGGGGTTTGGGGAGCCAGCAATAGCTCCTCGGTGTTTTTCAGCGCCGTATCTGCAGTTGCGAGCGGCCTAACAGCTGCTGCTGCAGTGTCTGAGCTTGCTCGGGGATGCAGATGAAAGTGCTGATGCGTCCTGTTATTTTGGGCTGTGCTGTGCCCTCGGGGCCAAGGCTTTTTTTTTTTTTTTTGGGTGGAAGGATTGTTGGAGGAGGGTGTGGGCAGGCTGTGAACCCAGAGGGGGATTTTAGCAGAGCACATCCCAGAATGCAAAGCAAGCCCTCATTGCCACATGGCGTTGTGGGAATCCTTTAACCCCCAGTAATCTGAATTCTCCAGTGAGTTTGCCATTCATATCAGCTGTTTACAATGACACAGGAATGATGCCGACCCCCCCCCCCATTTTTTCCATTCAAAAGTTAACGTATTGGTTTGTAAAAAGTTTAAGCTACAAACACATTTTTTCAAAATGTAAAATGAATTTTAATAATTTAGCGGAGCTGTTCCTTTATGTATTTGAATTGTTCTTTTTTCTATTTCTATCGCTAAACATTTAAGTTTTGTTATAAAATCTCAATTATATTGATTTTCCACATAAAAAAAGACTACATTTGGTGCTCAAAATTAAAAATTTCAGACAGTTTCAGGGAAACTGAAGAAACTTGCTGTCAAATAATGAACAATATTTGTAAAATAAAACAAAAAAAACTTGCTAAAAATATAAAAATCCAGAATTTTTTTTATTAGAAATGAATAGTGTAAATTGTAAAGTAGAAAAAGGAAAGTTCAAAAAGGCCCCAAACTAATATCCGGGTTAAACAGTCAACAAAGAAGATATTGAGCTCGTTGAGTTTTTAATAATATTCAAGTGAGAAGATATTTTATTAATGCTCAAAAGGAAAAGATTAAACTAAATATCATGATATATTTCAGTCAGACAACTCTTGCAGTAAGAAATATTTATTTGACATACTTAATTTCCACATTCTTTAAGTTGCCATTCACATCTTTTCGTTTGGCATAAGGCTCCGTTCAATTCCATGAGAAATTTCCATAAAACTTTTGGGTAACAAAACCCCCCCTTTACGGAGCCCACAGGTGGAAGCCGGGGAGGAGGGAGGGGCGAAGAATGAGCGCTGAAGGTAAGAAAGAGAATGAACAGCTGCACACCTGGGCTTAAATAAGACGCTGAGCAGGTGAGTTAATTGACTGAACCGCCCTAGGGTGTTACCTGTAAAACACTGCAGCGAGTATCTGCCTGAAATACGACAAGTCGTTATTTCAACAAGTACTCAATCATAGATAAATGATAATTGTGTCTAAAATACATAAATAAAGCTTAACCGCCTAACCTTGTTGGCATAGATAAAGTATTTGAGTTATAAAGATCGGCTGAAAAGGGTTGCAATCAGTTTAGGTTAAAAATGTTGAAATGAGTAAACTCCAATGTTTATAATACTGTCAAATAAAAATGCTTGAGATGACCGTTTACTTCAAACCTGCAGTTAAAACTGTAAATATTGTACATTTTGTTGTTCCTTTTTGATAAAAAAAATAAGTAAATCCGTACAGTTGTGTTGATAAATGAGTTGTTTTCTTGTTTTCCTCATCAAGCTGCAGGTTTTGAACGAAGCCGACTCACACACTCGCTCCTGTAAATCAAAGTCACCCTTAAAATGTTTCTCATCTTCACCTCTGAGCATTTGTCGACACTTTTCTGAGGAACCGAAGGCCGAGCTGTTCACATGTTCTGCTTTAGGCTGAATTTACGGTGACGTGTTTGAACTTGAACTCGCTCCACGTGCATCACTGCGACTCTGGCAGAGGCGGTGCTGCACGTCAGCAGCATCTCACAGTAATGAGGCCAACCGCGCCACCATTACCCCCCCTTTACGTCTGCAGATGTGGATCTTTGCACGGACTTATAACGCTCACATTTCCATTCAGATCACACTCTGCTGGGATATCGGGTCTCGTTTGGCGTGGAAAGATGCCATTTACTTAATAACTCTCACCCTCACACCTATAAAAAGGACTTCATTTATTCAGTTTCCGTTTACTAAAACCTGCCAGGGATTCCCAGAATCCTTTGGTTCTGCACTTAATCAAAGGAGACTCGTTTGTGCACGATATGACACACTGTTAATTAAGAGAGATACTCTCCGACCGTTGCATAAATCATTTTTCTCTCAGGTTTTATGCTTGGTCAAACATTGCAATTTGCATATTGTTGTAATAATATCACCAGAAGAATAATGAGGAGATCGTTAAAGGCTGTCGCATCATCACCAGAGGATTTGTCAAAACTTTTGCTGATTCATCCAGAAATAATATATGCAGTCAATAATAATGTGAGTATTAATGAGATAAACACTTCCATGGTAGTAGCTCACAGTTTGTTTGTTTGGAGGAGTTGACAGAAACAGGCAAACGTTTAGTTGTTCTTCCTGAACCTTACCATGACTTCCTCCCCATATTGGGGTTGACCCACGCAGGTACTTTTTGGTTGTCCATGTCCGTGGAGGGTCGTAGAGCAGCGGCTGCATCTTACGAGGGGGTGTCTTGAAGTTCCTTTTAAGCTGCCGCCTCAAGGGAAGTCATGAAAATGGAACGTACCATTGTCGTGCGTGCGGTGAGTGTGTCATGTAGTGAATAAGGGAAGTCACAGGCACATATGACGTACGACTGATGCTGTTGTACGGCCTCTTTACGCTACACTCTGGTTGTTAGTAAGGTGAAAGTACTGGCTCCGTAACCCTTGTGCAAACATAAATAAATTAATAGCAATCCGACTGTTGCCGAACTACACCAGTGTTCTCTTGCAAATGACCCGCTGTAGGTACCATAACCGTTTGGCCTGGAACTTCCGTTCGGTGTTCTGGGACTAGTGCTGACGTCACATCATGTGATTGGCTGTCCGTTGGTCCGAAGACGTGTCAGATAGTGATTGGTCTGGACAAATTACGATTCTACCATAGAAGAAGATATTATGAAGTCTGTTGTAAACAAACGTGCCTTTATTATTGTTATGATTATTATTAAATGCATGTTCGCTTATAGTTTATTAATCCGTGCGCCCAGTGCTTCATTATTGGCAGAACGTTTCCAGAAGAACAACATTTAGCCGTGCTGACAACATTTTCAGCCACGGCTGAACTTATACTGGAATAATAAGCGGATTGTTGCAAAATCTCTTTAGAAAAATTACAAAGAATATCGTCAGACACATTTTATGAGGGAAATAACTTTAGGCTACAAAGGGGAACGTGAAATGCAGATCTCCACGCTACGTAGTTTGTCCGTAGTTCAGTTTCAGGAGGATTGTCTTCTCTGGTCCTCAGGGTTTCAGTCCGCCAAAGTTAACTTTGACTTTAGCTTGGAACAGAAGCTAGAAGAACGGCTAAAAAATGTCAGTAGAAACCCAAATATTGACTAACAAAAGAGTAAAAAAACAACATAAAATAAAAACAAATTAAGTTCTACAGAATGTTTTGAAGTTTGGTCTGAAAAAGTTTTTAGTTTGAAGAATAAAATCTTAATGCTGCTATTTGTACATCTATAACTAAACTTAAGAACTTCTCTAAAATTGTTTCAGCCAAAATAAAAGCTTTAATTGATGTATGAAATAAAGGTATTAGACAAATTTAACGTAATTTAGTAGATATACCAGATCTTGACAACAAATCCTCTTACATAATAGTGGATAATATTATGCAATAAGACTGGTCATGAGGTAAATCCAGTATTTTCACCCAAATAAATGCTAGAATGTAAATTCATCTTTTGTCGACCAAAAAGACCAAAGTGAAAGCTCGTTTATTTGACCTTATTTTAGAAAATCCTTGGAATTCCTTATTTTTACTGGTAAACTTCTAGTATAGTAAAGATTAAAACACAGAAAGGAATAAGTGTGAGAAACTACAAGTACACAGATGATAAAATGACAAAAATAAACCATTTAAACAGTTTTTTGCACATGAATGAACGTTTTTGGTATATTTCTAAATGACGAGGTCAGTTTATTGCCGGGATCATGCAGAAAGTCGTTTTGACTTGTTCTGCTGGGACCCGACTCCAGCTCGGTTCTGGAGATCCGTCCTGCATGACTGTGAGAGGACAAAGAGCCATCAGATGTCTTTGTTGGCCTTGCAGCTCATGTGATCCGTGCTGAACGCCAAAGGTCCGCTGACAGCCTCCCCACCCCCAGCAGACCACAGAGGGAGTCTGTTACCATTTCGTACAAAGCTCAGTCTAATCTCTTCCTTTTTACTCTCAGGACAAGTCTTTGTAAACAAAAAATGAGCCTGTATTTTGAATTCAGACCCTTTATTTGCTGCAAAGTGTCGTTTGGGGTTTTCTCATTTGGGACATTTAATGCATAATGCAGGAATGAAAATTGGTCGTACATGAAAATATGTAGAAAAAGTGATTAAAGTTGGGGTCTTTACATGAAATTTTCACAGACAGTGCTCTGAACCTTTTTTCTTCAATGATTTCACTGGTGTCCATGGATGACATGAAATCTTTCCACCTTTAACCACCTTTGTCATGGTAGGGAGAACACGTCAACGTAAGGATCAGGTCATCTGGACCCCATAGGATAGCACAAGGTTTAAACCACTGATCTGGCTTCATTCTTACAAACAGACATGGTTGTTTCTATAACAGCAGAGTAGATTACAGTCACAGCAGCTCTATGATGCAATCAGGACATGATTGTCTGAGGAGAACAGAAGCAAACTGATAATTGGTGCAAAAACCCAACAACATTTTGACAGTCAGTCCTGTAACCACTGCAGGCTTTACCCATGAACACCAACTGCTCATTGACTGTGGAAGTGATGTAATACTGCTGATAGATGTGTCAGGCCTTTGCCTTAGGCTGCTCCTGATGCTCGACTCCCCAAAGACCAGGCGGGCTAAACGGGTCAAAGCAGCCCCCATCAATACATGACCCAGCAAAGCTCCAGATCACCTCAAACACTGTGATTATTTGTAGTTGTGTGCAGCATTTATCCAAACAACAAAACTGCGCTGCTGGATGTCAATGACAGCAGAAGACGTTAATTTGTCTGTCGCGTACCGTTATCTCCTCACTAAGCTGCACCCAGTCTTTACCTGAGATTTAAAATTCAAATGCCGTGTGATCAAAGCAGGATTAGCGCGCTAAGCTCGTCATAATGAAGGAAGAGGAAAATTTGTATCTTTACCTCCCTCTGCAGAGCTTGTTAACGTGATTTCAACAAGGAAGTAAAACGCTTTTATTTTAGTTGACCTTGTTACCATGCTAGTCAGCTTACATTTGGATCACAGTTGTAGTTTGAGCCGGTAAAGGACGGATTTAGCATGGCATAAACGGTGTGAAAAAGCATCGTTTTAACTTGAAGGTTTAGCTATTTTAGGCAGAAATGAGAAAAGTTCAGTGAATTTAATCATTTTCTCATGAGTAGTGATGGGTTTTTCCAAACATTTTCTGCACCGTTGCATCTCAGAGATCTAGAATATCATAAAAAAAAGTTCAATATATTTGTAAATGCAGTCACTACACATAGAATTAAATATTTTGTACCTTTTTTTTCTTTCTAATTTTGATGATTGTTGTCCATAGATGATGTAAAACCCCAAATTAAGTGTCTTGAAAAATGTGATTATTGTGAAAAATTCAACGCCGGAAAGTCTGGGTTGAATTTCAGTCGCTATCACGAGGAAGACTGCTGATTGGCGGATTTTCAAAAGATGGTCATCACAAGGAGGACGGGTCAGCGCTAAACAAGCTGGTGGTTCACAGAGTGCTGCTTTCAACAGAACATTGAGAGGAAGGAAAACTGGAAAAGATGCAGCAGGAGCATCTCCAGCCTTCCGAAGATAAAGGACCATAGCACTAGATATGGACCACAAATGTTCTGTTCGAGCCACTCGTGAACCAGAGACGTCTTCCATGAGCTGAAGAGAAATATTCCTACTCCTGAATCGTCCAGAGTTCTGTTTTTCGATCAGAGCCAACCAGTGCAAAGTTAGACGACTACAACACAAAATAAAACACACACTCATTCATTTATTTAACTCTGTAAACATGGAGCTTTGGAAACAGGTAGTCAGAAAAACAGCTGATTGAGAACTGACAGAACTGTCGCCCTCCAATCCCGCGCTGGGTACATCTCCACATCTACACAGCTGAGTCAGCGAAAGATAAGACGGCTCTGGAATGTCACGTACCAAAGTAGACAACAATGTTATCTGATGCAAAAATGAGTTTGACCTGCTTGGTGGATGTAAACAAAAGAAATGTGTAACTAAGCAGATTCCCGCCATCATTTAACCTGACGAAAGCCCGATTTTAAATCCTTCACATGCAGTAAAACATCTGTGGTTCGCCTGATTACATAACGACTGTGTTTCATGAGGTGTTTACAGAAGGAATGAAGCGCTGAGTCAGCATGCATTGGTAAAGTGGCAGAGGTTAAATTACGTAAGGAGACGATTGGTAAGGTTCTGATCCCTGCATGTTCAGAGTAGGCGACTTAAGTGAGGTTTCATTGTGTGGGAAACCCAAAGACGACAATGTTGGCCCAGATTTGAGAACCTTTTGTTCCTTTGGTCACCAGGAAATTCAACCTGTCATGCTCTGGAATGAGCAGGTAGAGAGCAGCCAGTTTCCATAGCAACGGTCTTTTATCATATGACCATAGATGGGTTGCATTGCATAAAAAACTCTTTTTTTTTTTAAAATAAGCATACAAGCTCAGCTGCTGATGCACAGTCAATTATTAGGACTATAGCTCAATTTCCCACTGGACTTGAACACATCTCTATCTGCATCCTGGCTGTTTAGAGATTTACAGCTATATATGTGCATCTGATTCATAGACGTCTGTTGCACGCGCGGTGGGGGGGTTCACATTACATCTGAGCCGGGGGTGTTCGTGTCCCTGGGGGGTGGGTTCTGGTCCTTGCTCCTGAGCGCTGGGCCCCGCCAAATTTCCAACTGTGGCCGAGCCTGGTCGGGCCGTATTTACAACACCCCTTGTGGGCCCTCTTTTTTCCCCGGGGTTCCCCCCTCCTGGGCGGGGGCGGCGGGCCCCTGCCTTGCTCCTCACTGGACCAACCGTGGGCCGGGCGGATGGCTGCCTGGAGTGCGGAGCGGGTCTCCCTTGGGGGGTCCTGGCCTGTACCTGGGGTTGGGGCGGGGGGATGCCCGGAACTCCTGGGTGGTGGTGGGGTGCTCGTCTGGGGCTGTGGACGTCCTTCTCGGGTGGGGCCCTGCGTTGGGCTCTCCCGGCGCGGCGGGGGGCTGCTCTCCTGGTTGGGCTGGGGCAGCACTCTCTTTCCCTCCGTGCGTCCCTGCTCTCTGGCTCTGGGGGCCTTGCGTCGGTCCTGCTGGCCCTGGCCTGGGTGGCGGGCGTATATGAAGAAAATTAAGCTCAATTTCTTTATTCAAATCGTTCTGAAGAGGAGCAGACGAAAAAATGCTGTTTGAATGCTGTTTGAGAAAATACTCTGGGCGGGGCCACAAGCTTCCTGTTCTGCCCGATTCTGATGCATCCACTTGCAGACAAATCATTTTACAAATGTTTTGCAGGGCTGAAATAGTTGTAGTGCAGTTATGAAGCTTCACCTGCAGTTTAGACACAAAAATCCAATAAGATGCAGAGTTTTTTTTTTTTTATCTCTGACTTTGTGTTAAACTGCTGTTTGCTTTTTTTACTGTAAATTATAGCAACAGATTTCCCCCTATTGAGATGCAAAGGGTTCACCGCTGTGTTGTTGCTTTTAATGAAATCCAATTATCAGCTTTTGTGGAATCACTTCACACAGAAAACAGAGTCTGCTTTATTGAAGCATAAATATCCCAGCTTTCCACACACGCATCGCCCATAGACATAAAAACAGCCCCCCACTTTAAGCTTCCTGTGATCCTGGCTGCAGCGCTCCAATGCAGGACAGGTGGAAAGCTTTTGTCCTGCTGCTGCTGCTGCTGCTGCTGCCGCTTCTGCCGCGGGCCTCAGCAGCACAGACAGCCTGAACATGACAAAATAATGTTGAATCAGCGCATAAGAAACAGCAGAGAGCCACAAAGGAGGGGAGCGGGGGTTGATTAAAAGATCAGGAGGATGAAGGGGAATCAGGTTTAACTGAAGGCATCATTATTCAGAGATGCGCTTTGATTTCTGAAGCACCAGCATTCTGCAGAAACATGCGACGTGAGGAGTCCCAGTGTCTTTGCTTACAGCAGATATTGTGGCGACGGACTCTTAGACCTCTGTCAAAAGGATCTTTTCCCACATTTTTATAGTTTTTCTCTCACCGTTCACATCCTGCATGTGTGTGTGAGAGGTGTGCGCTCTTGGTGTCCTACTTTCCGGCTCTTTGGTGTCGTTTCTGGACAGCAGTGACAGATTGAGATGGGCTGTGGGTATTTGGAGGCCGGCCAAAGACAGGAAAGCCTCAGGGATCTTATGACAGGTAGACAGAGGAGAGGAGGAACTGTGTAACTGCTATGAAAATGTGCTCTCATTCTTAAATTAGCCCACCAAATCAACATACCGAGGTATATATATGGCTTTTTTTTGTTCACATGTTGTGAACCTCAATTTCTGACACAACGAGGTCTGGGTGCTGGAAAATCTATACATATATATTTTTTTTGAAAGAGTTTTGAGAGGGGTTTCAGCCTCCTCCTCCTCCTCCTCTTTTCGTATCTATGGAGGCAGACGTACTAGAAGGCAGAAGCTGAGTGATGCTCCATGACAGCAGTAGTTCAAAGAGAGCATGTGCACACAGAGAAGGGTCTGATTTTAACTCAGGAAAAGGGGCTCATCGCATGACTGCAGCTCCATTATTCATCAACACCAGAAATATTTCAGCTAAAGGGCCTGACACGTTATTATTTTCCACTCCACTCTCACATGCTGTTTCATTGAGATAAAAAAGGCGGCCTCGCCCCCTACCCTGGCGCTGAACCGTCGTGTCTGAAGCTGAGGATGACTCAGAAACGGAGCCAAAACACTCTTCAGAAACTCTGATTTGACATTTAACTGCTAACAAATTCCCACATTTCTAGCAGCTTTCAGATCACCTTTTGTTTGTGATTCATCTGCAGCCTTTTTCATTTACGCGGATTAAAGAACAACAACCTGTTTTTACAAAAACAAACTCACGGAGAATGACTTGGAGCCTCTGCAGGATGACTCAGTTTTGTTTTGAACAGACGGCGTCATCTCCAACAGATGACCAGTCATCATGTGAGGCCAAGCTGACTCCACCAAATCTGCTCGTGTAATTGAGGAAGTTGCACAAATAAATACAGTTTTGCACTTTTCAATCAGGCTGTATTTTTGCAGAGCTGCTCCTGTGTTTACTTTGGAGTCACTCCGTTCTGCTCAGCACCTCAAAGCAGCATATCCTAAATCAACAAAAACTCAACCCGTGAGCGCCGTTGTATGGCCCGGTGGCGCCACCCGCCCCCACCATTCCTGCCCACTTTTGACCCGCCCTCAGTGGTTGAGCGGCGGCCACACGGC
This sequence comes from Oryzias sinensis, assembly GCA_037389245.1. Lineage (NCBI taxonomy): Eukaryota > Metazoa > Chordata > Actinopteri > Beloniformes > Adrianichthyidae > Oryzias > Oryzias sinensis. The sequence goes on from CM074500.1 coordinate 2,441,199, forward strand.
CCTCGCCTTCTGCCCCTGCCATCCTGGTCAGAGCTCCACGTGACAGATTCAGGAAAGAAAAATATACAACCTTTTTTTTTTAATGGTTGCTTTTTTGTTGGCTTTATCTCCATAGCAACCACATTATTCTTTGGTCACCTGACGAACAGGTGGATGTAATTTTTAGAAGAATTGGCAGAAATAAATGTTGTGATTGCCTTGGCAACAGAGATTTTTTGTTAACATTCCTAGCATGTTTACATCCCATGTCATATCATTTTGTAAAGCTTGAGCCACCTCTTCATACATTAAATTTTTAACAATATTTTGGTTAAAAAAATGTGCAAGAAACAGGGGGATGTCTTTAAAAATCTACAACTTCTAACTCCAACAATTTTTTCCAGGTAGTTTCCCAAAGATGCTCGGGGAGTTAGGAGGCAATAGATCAAAATTCCTGTAGAAGGTACTGAAGGGGATTTTTCTTTTTAAAGATGACCTCTTCCTGAGGTCAAAGGTTAACAAAACTCTGGTTACTTAACCTGTTGGCGTGTGTGATAAATCTTGTGAAGATCGCTTAAACAAAGCAGTAGGTTCTGTGGCCATCCCATAATAATTTCAAAACGTGTCCCCGACACGTGTTTTGGTTTTGTTAGTGGATTTTGAAATATTTTGTGGGCCCAATAAGAGATTTTGGCCCCGTTCATTTTCTTGATGGTTTATCCCGCTGTGATGTCATCATGTATTTATTTATTCATTTATTTGTTGTTTTTTTGGGAGGGGGGGTGTTCACTATGCCTAAAATGCATTTTCACAGGGTAATATGTGAGTGCACATTTTGGTTAGCTTTTACGTGTTTGGCGGGGGTCAAAATTTTGCTCAAAGTCACAGAAAGAACAGCAAAAACAGCCTGGTCCTTCAGTCCAGGACGAGTGCAGGACAGAATAATCATTGTCTGTCCCCATGCGTGTTGTGCTTACAGACCCGTGTAATCGGAGCAGATCTGCACCAAAGTGCTGCGTGACCGAGATCTGATTGACCTAAAAGCACCTTGTTGACCTTGGCACAAACCACAGGCGGTCCGGAGCCTGAGGGATGCTGGGAGGCAGCGGCCTGGACCTGTTTGAACGTCTGTCATACGTTTCTGGCTCTGGGTGGCCTTAGGTAAGCGGAGCAATCTCAAGCAATCTGGGGGAGGATTTGCGCCTGCTGTGATAATGACAGCGCTTTAAGACCCACCCAGACAGGCTGACAAATTGATGCTGAGCTCGTGTTTTTCTGTGGCATGGAAAACAGATAAACGCTGGGATGCGCTTGTCAGACGGACAGTGTCAGTGTGACGATTTAAAGTGTCTCTTGGTGGAAAAGCAAACATCCAACTGTTTGAGCACCTAAAGGAGTATTCAGGACTGTTTTCAAGAAAAAAAAAACATCCTGGAGCTTTTATTTATGATCAAAGTGAATATCCCCAAGCATAAAATACTGCCCATCTCTGGCATGTTACCTTTAAAGTGGACATCCTGGAAGGACTCGGCCTATCTGTGACGGGCAGCAGGTGCTGTGCCTCACGTAAAGAGGGAGAGGATGCTGGCTGAAGACAGTGAGGTGTGGTGCTGTTTGCAGATAAGGCGATGAAGGCTAACTACAGCATCAGTCCTGAGGAAAAGGCGAGCTGTGATTGGTGTGACTGTGGCGCAACGGCGGCAGAGATGGAGGCGATTTCTGAAACCAATTCTCCGGATTGTTGTCAGTTTTTGGAAACAAGATAAGAGCTGAAAACGGATGGAGCTGTTTTCTGAAGATCTTGTTTTGTCTCGCTTTTGTCAAGGAAATGATGTTCGTGGTACGGAGAAAGCAGCAAACATGAACATAAATGTTAAAGCACACGCGTTAAAACTCTTCAGCTTTAGGGATAAATAATACAATGAAATCTTTTGTTGACTTAAAAAAATTTTCTGTTAGCAGCAAATTTTACAGAACATTGTAGTAAATGTGCAGAAATGCTCAAAAAACATGAACTGAAAACTTGTTTAGCATTTGGATTATCAAAATGAGGTACTTTCAAAAAGCTTTTAGGATTTTAGAAAATGTAGGTAAATTAAATAAAAATAAAATAATGTTTATTACTTTAATAGTTTACATAAATGTGACTTTTCAAGCAATAAAAATGAACTCAAATGACAAAACAAGCCTCAGTAAAAACCTATTTAAAGAAGAAAGGAAAGAAAAAGATATTTGAGGATGTTGTGTTTATCTCTGTCTGTGTGACTTAAAAATGACAAATAAAAAAGCTTTTGAATTGTCTTTGTTTGACTTTTAGCTTATTTTTTTTCGCCACAGTAAGATGACTTAATTATTCAGTATCTATGAAAACTTTTACTTCACTAAAAACTACATATTGTTTGCAGGATATTTGCTAAAACAATATTATGTTAAATATTACAGTCCGTTACGCCTATCGCTTGATATTCTCTGAGGTTTTCATACAGAACATCACACCTTATTTTATTAAAGTCATGAACTGATTAATTTATCGAGGCAAAAAGCATGAATAGTTAAAAATGTTTACGTTAACAGCCTTACATTTTATTTATTTGACTTGACATTATGGAAATGTTTTTGGTCTCCAACTAGGCTCATATTTTAAAGTTTTAAAGAGATTTAGTCTCAGAAGATAAATATTATGCAAAATGTGCAATAATCAGATTTAAAGTGTAGCTCAGGTTTAGCAAACAGGTTAAAAGCTTAATGTTTAGAAGTTAAATTAAGGGATTATCTTAAAAACATGTTTAAATTTAGAAATTGATGTAGGAATGAAGCGTTCTGAACTTTATGGGTGTTGACTTGTTTTCTTGCTGCAGTGAAATCACTTTATTTCACCCTGGAAGTGGATAATCTGCAGGATAGAGACGAGTGACAGACCCCAGGATGCTACAAATCCTAAAAAGTTGTTGGATGCATGGAATCAAACGAGTCTTTTCATCTCAGCGCCGCTGCTGGACGTCTGTCAGAGGGTCTGGATGAGCGCGCTGACATCCCTCTTCAACCTCCTCCACCTCCAGACGGTGGGATTCCTGACTCGTCCACTGCTGCTGAGACCACTGAGCTGCTTTTTTGTTCTGCTTCTCTCTCCAGTTTCCATCGCTGGAGATGTTCATCCAGAGTCCTTTCACCAGCACGAGTTCGACTTTCCTCCATTAAATCACCAGCGACGGTTTAAAAATGCGAGAAAAGTTCTAAGAGGGGAGCGCTGCAAACTAAATGTTTGGCTGCGGGCGATGAAAGCAAGAAGCTTCTTCTTTGCTTTGGGGAAACGATCAAACCCAAAAGACAAAGCATTAATTATTCAGCCTTCCTGCACCGCTCTCCAACTCTGATCATGACTGGAAGCGGGTCGGGGTTATCAGCTTGACTGGTTTTTAAACTCAAACATATTTGCTCCCGTATGATGTGAAAGCTGCTCGCAGGGCTTTTTGGTTTGAATGCTACAAACCATTTTGTTTCCCATAGCAACCAAAATTACTCCACACCCCAAACCAGTGGGTGTGGCCTATTTGAGGCTGGTTTGTGAATGTAAATGGAAACGAGAACTCCATGATGTCACTGTTCTCTTCACAGCTACATGTAAAACACGAACAAGGGGAAGGTGATCTAAAATGTGTTTATTTTTGTTCATTTATTTGTTGACAGCGTTCCACACACTGCGATGCTGTGGACCTCATGCATCCTGAAGCCCAGTAGGGCCGCAGTGATCCGCACTCCGGTTGGAGTGGCGTGGAGGCTGGAGTGGGAGTGGTCTTGGCAGGGCTGCACGGGGAGGGAGGGGCATGCTGTGAAAACTGGCATGTTGACTCCTTCATGCCACTGTCACGCTTTGCACAAGGTGCCCCGGAGGAGTGTCACGCCCAATTCTTCTCACTTAGTGTGTCCCTGTCACACTCCGGGTTGCCATAGTCACACGGCATTCCTCTCCCTCCATCTGTCGCTGGTACTTTTGTTGCATAAGTTGTTCTGATCACCAGCTTCCAGCTTTGATCTGAGCCGTGCATTGTTCAGGAAATGTCTGAGCCAGGAACCAAAAGCTACTTCCATATCCACCAACTTTAGCTACTCGTCAAAGGGTCATGTGTTCTGTAATTAACTTCTGGGCGAGCACAAAGAGGAAGCCCGGCTACCAAAGTTTAAGCCTCAAACAAACAAGAGGCCAACAGCCTCCTCCTCCTCCTCAAGTGTCACCGGCTTCTGCGACGGCGTTATCAATCCGTTTGTCATGTTGCGGTTCCAAACCCCCACCCAGCTCCAGACCATCCTGTCTTCCAGCAGTCGTGAAAGCACCACGTGGAGAAGCGGGACACATGGTTTCAGTTACAGCCAGATTGCACAACAGTTCCCTGCAAAGCCGACATGCGCAGCTTGTCTGAAATCCTTAACTGTCAGCAAAAATACGAGTCTGCTGCAGATTTAATGATACCTGCCACCACATGACTGTGCAGAAAAAAAAAAAAGAGTTGTGTGCAGTTCTTCATTGTGCACGCTGACATCTGAGTCACAGGAAGTGGGTTAAAGGTGAAATTTAGAGTCCTGAGTGTTGATTGCTGCTTGTTATTTTCAGAGCAGAGCGTGTTTTCATGAAAAAGGTGAAGTGAAAATGAAAGTCATCTCACATAAATACCCAGCTTGTACCATGCAGTCAAGAGGAATTTCTTTATTTTAGTTTTCTGCATTTGGAATAAACCATTTCACCCGTACATGGCATTCTAAATTATGATGCAAATTGTATTTAAGTGTCATAAACATCAGATTTTGAAGGCTGTGTTATTTCTGTTTCAGTAAAGACATGATGACCGGAGATAAATGTTCATAGTCACAAAAACTCAATCAGGACTTGAAAATTGTGAAAATTAAACATAGGAACAAAAACAAGCATTATGTAAAGCTTTGATAAGATGAACATCATTCTTCTTCCAGTCCAGACACTGTTTGCCTTCAGCGTTCCTCTTCAATGATCCATTATTTATCAACAGAAAGGTTCAGAGCTCATAAACCTCATAACGGTTTCCTGTCTGGGCTGTTTATGGTCTCCAGTCTCCAGTTACATTTCAAATTAGGAGCATCTCCCGTGAAGCTTTTAGAAAGCTGAACCGTTTTTGGTATAGGTAAAAAAACAAAAAAACAATTATTTGACGTGTCACCTTGGAGATGGCAGCTGACAGCTGTTTCATGCACAAGCTGGGCTTAATTGGCGGGGAAATTAGCCTGACCTTGACTGCGGCGGGCGGGCGATGAGCTGCCGTTCCCCGCCACTCCAAATGACATTGTTGTAATTTTCGACAGCGGCGAGGAAACACTCTGGGCATTAATTATATGGTGGAATGTGCCTTGGTGCAACAGAGGCGCACAGTGAATACTTATGTAAGCTGTCGCTCCAGTCTCCATGGCAACCTGCAGCATTTCTAAGACGTGCCGCCTCTGATTTGCCTTCCCCTCAAAATGGGCTGTTTCCATGGAAACCAGGCAGCAGCCTCTGATGATGGCTCTCACGAAAATGACATCCTGGAACGCCTCTAGATCCGTACGCGTGCATGTGGGGATGCGTGATGCGCATGCAATGGCAGCAGTGGCAGGGGGGGCAGGGGGGGGTATCGTGACGCTACAGCACAAGATGAAAACAGATAGAGAAAGCGAAAGACGTTTTAACCACATCAGTCCCTCCCAGCTGCAGCGGTTTACCTGCGACAGGCGCTCTGTGACTCTGACGCCGACTCGGCTCTGCCACATGATTCACACACATCATGTCGACTCATGTGTCATAGAGGAGTGTTGTGCACCAGCCTCGGAGGGCAGGGTAGACGTTATCCGTGCACCGCCATCTGCTGCACTTTTCATGCCCTTTCTTCAAACAGATGCACCCCCCCCCCCTCCATTTGGCTTTACATTTGTGTCACAGTCGTTTGTCGACTTACTTTAAATGTAAGAACTATGAAGCCAAATGTTGTCATCCGCGCTGTTTGAGTAGAAATGAGTTTTTGTGTAGAGTTAAGAAGTAACGGAAAACTACAAATGTAAAAAAATAACAAAGGATTATGGGATTACATGCACACACATCTCCACATGTATCCCACATGAACGTATACATCTTTCCGACTGGTCTGCATGTCCTGGTGTGTGTACCATCCGCCTGACGGGCAGAAACTGTTGTTAAAGCCAGTTATGTGTGAGGTGAGGCTCTCTGCCCTCTTCTTCCTCAGGGTTGCCCTTGGTAGGCTGCGACAACTGGACAGAGTGACCCCTACCCCCTGGCGTTCCAAACAGGAAGTACTGGACAGCTATTGCTCAGCCATTCTATTGGTCAGAATAACCATTCTTTTTTTTTAACATGTTCTTGACAGTCCTCTGTCCACTGACCAATCAGATGCCTCAATAAAGGTAGGCGGAGCCTGCTGGCCCCCACGTCCAACATTCAGATCCAACAAGCTCACTCCTGATTGGCCAGAGTGGATGGCATAGATACTGAAGACATCTGGCTCCAACATGGCACACAGAAAATACAAATGGTGACTAAAGTGACTTGATGTGACATCTCCTCTGCCTCCCTTATCTGACTAGATTTGTGAAGACGTTCTTCACCAGACTTTTCTGCGCCATCATAAGTTGGGTAGGAGCTCTGTTCAACTTTGCTCAGCGCCCTGGCAATCTGTTCTGGGCTTTTTCAAAATGCCCGATGTGACTGAGACCTTTTCTGATTTGGTGACTTCTCAAGAACTTGTGGCCATTGGTCCCTTTGACAAAGCGAGGCGGCTTTCTTCCTAAACTCTGCGCTCATCTCTTCTGTTGAGATGGTTGTCCTCTCCGGAGTCGTCACCCCCCTCTCCAAAGCTCTGTTGAGTTCTTTTTGTCTTCGTCAGAGCGGCCATTATTTCTAAGATCCTGTTGCTCAAGAAGCAAACAGCTTGTGGTTTGTGACTGTTATTCATCGCTGTTGTGCAACATCCTCATGCACTGTTCTTGGCAATCCTAACTGAAATCAGCTCCACCTCCGGTTGGCAGCGGCCCTCGTGTGCTAGGTGGGGTCTGAAAGTCAGCAGGCAGCCTCAAACTGCAATCCGTGTCTGTCGTCGGTGTGAGCTATCGAAGTCTGCACCCAGTTTGCTGGAAGGGAAAAACGGCTTTGGCACCTGCAAGCAGATCAAAGTGTTCAGACGAGTAATCCCCCATGAGTCAGAAGAGAACCGGCTTGGGGAGGTGAAACGTCTTTGTGAGCATTCAGACACACTGAATCCTCCTCCGGCGTTTCAATATTGGCCTTCTGGTAAGATAACTGTTAAAGAAAAAAGGTTATTTTTGCTTTGACTGATTCAGAAACTCACCCACTGATCACTGTAATTTCCCCTTTTGGGAGGAGAACCAGCTGTGGCGTGTTTAGCATATTTAGCAGCAGAACCTGGTGTTTCTGAAACAGACGTGCATCACTCTCATGAACCAAACAGTCCGACCAAAGTGACATAAACGCAGACAGACAATGTGTCATTGTGGAAACTGAATGTACCCTTATGAAACACAATGACAAAAAAGCTTAAAAACACGACAATAATGTGTACATAAGCAACACGGAGTGGCTTTTATATAAAACGACTTTCTTCGGGACATAATGAAGCTCGTGATTCGTTGAGCTTCTCAACCCATTAAGCTGCAGGTTTGTATCTCAAAGATGCAGTCATGCTTTAATTTACACAATATTTATACTAAAGCCTTATTATAAAAACTAAAATGATTACTTATCCCTTCAGAGAGAACTGGGATTATATAAATTCATCAAAGTTTCCTAGTAGGGATGCAACAAATTACTTTCCTTACCATTTGTTTCAAACCTTGTTTTTTTCGGGTCACGGCTTTGTTTCTGTCTTAAAAAAGTTTTGTGTTTTACAAAATAAAAAAAGTTATTTTTTTTAAATTTGCTAATAAGCAAGTAATAACGAAGAAAAACCTTTTAGCTGACTTGTATAAAAATAGTCTCATGTAATCAAACAGTACTAAACATGTTAAATTTAGCTCAGCATGTCTTTGATACTATCAACAAATCATATGCAAACATATGCAGAACAAATGCAAAGATTGTTTTCTCCACAATGCATTCCTATAGAGTTACATTTAGAACAAATCCGAATTGCTTCCCTGCCCCAACGGCTTCTCCCCATTCCTGAATTTATGTAGTCATGGAAAAAATAGTGCCTTCAAATCCAGATTTCTTGTGGACATAGACAAGAAAGGCATATCTATCTATCTATCTATCTATCTATCTATCTATCTATCTATCTATCTGTTTTGATTGCTTGGTAAACCTGCTTTTGCATCACTATTGATTGGATAAACGTGAGGAGTGATCATTTGCTCATCAATTCACAAACCAGTTTGCAGGAACAAGGGCGAGGATTCCCACACAAAGTACAAACATGCAAAAAGGCAAACCTTATGAAATGTCACAATAAACATCTTTATTTGCAAGTTTGGAAGTTGTGGGTGAATCTCTTTTCTACATGCATACTGCTATGAACCAAAACTCCAGTCCACAAAGGTGGACAGCCTGCAACAAGACGTCCAACGAGACACAACAACACACTCAAATAATGACTTCTACCACATATATTTATTTTTCTAACAGTAAAGGTTGCTGGACGCCAGTAATCAGAATTTCCAGCAGTGGTAGATGACAGTTTTTCCACTGAGCGGCAGTTTCTGATGTGAGAATGAAAGCAGCTCCCTGCGTGTCTCGTGTGTCTTTGTTTTTTTTGGATTTTATTTTAGAAAAGTGGAAATTCTGCAGCCCTGTTCGAGTCATAGGGATTTTCAGCGGGTGATTGTGTGTGACCTCAGGCCTCTGCGTTTTAAGCGATGTGTTTTGGTGCTCGCTATGACTCATGTTTCCTTCAGTATAATGCGCTCAGTGGGTGTTTGCCTTCTCTCAGCAAATGCTAGTCAGACACTGGGGGCGTTTAAAGCACAGGTGCAAGTGAAAGTATTATCCAGGCAGAGCAGAAGGATGTTTCTCGGGGCTTTGGGCCAAACAGGCTTTTTTCTGTTTTTTAATTTCTGCTGCATTGGAGATGTGGCTGTGAAAACACACTGTGCTTGTGCAGATGGCCTCCATGAGTCATGTCACTAGGCTTCCTCCTTTTCTGCTGCATAATCCTCATCAATTAGCTCCATTGTCGGCTGGCTTTTCACACCAGAGAAACCGATGCCGCCGCAGCCGAGAATCTGGGCCTTTTTTCTTTTTCTTTGAATGGTGACTCGCCCGTCGGGAAGGAAAAATCTTTTCTACAGTTTTCTCTTTGGTGGCTTTAGATGATTTATTTAGGAGGCTGGAGGCATTTGGAGGCAGAAACCCTCCCACTGAGTGCTGTCATGAATAAAGACAAAGTTGCATCACATCGGTGGTTTTTCATCGGTTAAAACCAAAAAGGGCACACCCATCAGGGGATTGGAAACTTCACATGATGTGGGAAATACGAGGACAGGCTCTTACCTGTCCTTGTCGGGCGTTTTGTGTTTGAATGAGGCTTTTGTTGTTCCTGCCTCTTTCTGCTTTCATGGTGTCACTGACAGGAACTGGAGACGGCCACATGAGATTTCCTGGGGTGGATGTGAGGCTGGAAACGTTATCCCGTCCTTTAACAAACACGGTCCCACAGTTAAGACTAAAAAGGAGCATTAGGGACAGCCAGACGCCGGTGTTGAACATGGCATCTGCACTAAAAACCCCTGATTTAACTGTGAGCTGTTCCAAACATTGATATTTATCTGTTAATAAGACAAAGAACCTGTACTTTTTCATAAAGTTTCTTCTTGCAAACAGCTAAAAGAAAAACACGTTTCACGAAGATGATGACTGAAACCAAAAAATCACATATTACAAACCTAGACGCCTTCCCAAACCATCACACTACCTCCACCAAAGCTGCTCCTCAGTGCAGCAATCAGCATGGTGTTTTGTCCACGCTTTGATCCTACGATCTGATTGCAGACTCGTGCACCAACGGGTCTGATGAGACCAGAGACGGGCTCCCAACCTTCTGTGTTTCCTGTGGGGATCCTTTGTGCCAGGACTTGCCGGTTCGGTCTGGGGTTGTTGCCACAGTTGTCGCCCTTGCTGGGGCGGCTGGACTGCTTGGAGGAGACCCCAAAAACTTAATTTTGCTCTACTCCCACAAATGTAAAAGTGAAGTAAAGAGCAACAAAAAAGTGATCTACCATTACATCACAAAGTTTTTATTTTACTCTTAAGGTGCTTTCTTTTACTTTGGCTTGTTTGGTTCACAACAAAGATTGTTTCCTGAAAACTTCTACCTCTGGAAATGTTAGATAATTTACTTTTTTGTTGTGTTTCTTCCCTTTTCAGGCATTTTAAAACATATGAACCGTCTCGTTTCTTTAAATTCCTATTTTTAGATCAGCTTTTGAATGTAACTCCCTTAAAAGGACAAAAATTGTATCTAGTTGAACTATTTTTTCCTAAATTCTGTTATAGCGTTTTATTTTTGTATGACCTTTTTTAGGTCTTGTGATTTAGACTCAGACAGATCAGCATGAATGTAGTTTGGACATCATGGGAAGGTTTACAATAGCAGCTGATTGGGCTGAAGTGAGTCAAAGCCAGGAGTTAAACGGGCCAAATATTCACAGAGGAATGATGCAGCTCAGCCTTGTCCACAGGATGAGTAAGTCTCCATGCAGGAGGCGGCGTGTAACGCACACGACAGCGCCGTTCTCTGTGCAGCGCTGCAGCAACATCTGCACAACTGTGTTGTTGGTTGAAGAGCACTAACGTCACTCCTGTGACAGACAGGAGCTGCACTGTACAGACAATCAGGAAGTTGAAGGCATGCTCTGGTACGGTGGCCCAGAAGGGTCACAACACCTTAGATTTTGCAACATAACACAAAATAACACACTACAACTCGTCACAACACTGAAAAAATTAACTCACAACACAATACAACACAATAACTAACAACACTTTAACTCACATCACAACACAATAACTGACAACACATTTTATCTTACAACACAACACAATAACTCACATCACAATAACTCACAACGCAGAACAATAAATCATAACACAACACTTTAGATTTCACAACACAACACAAAATAACACTACAATTCATCACAACACTACAATAATTAACTCACAACACAATGCAACACAATAACTAACAACACTTTAACACACAACACAATACTAACTCACAACACATTTTAACTCACAACACAATAACTCACAACACAACACTTATTTCACAACACAAAATAACACTACGATTTGTTACAACACTAAAATAATTAACTCACAACACAACACTAACTCAAAACGGAAGTATATCTTAAACAGAAGTTGCAGATATACCATTACCTCACATTGTGTTGTGAGTTATTGTGTTGTGTCGTGCTGTGAGGTAACTTTTTTAGTGTTGTGTAGTATTTGTGCGGTGTGGCGAAATCCCAAGTGTTTTGTTGCGACCCTTCTGGGCCACCGTAGTACTCTGGTCCTAAACGCCATTTACAGGCTTTGAAATGATTTAGCGAGCGCCACGCCGGTTTCTGTCGATTCAGAGGAAAATCCACTTTCCAAGACGTTCAGGCCAAGTGAACAATTAGTCCTGTGAAACAAAAAGTCATCGAAGCAGAACTGAAATTTCATTAAAGAGGATTTTGCGGAAGTCCTTGGCACCGTCCGACCATCAGCAATCAATGACTTTGCTGAAATATCAAACTGAATTATTGTTTCATTGCCTATCCGTGATCTGCCAGAAGGAGGCAACTTCCCCCGACTTTTCCGCTGAAGACAAGCTGCAACTCTCCAGATGCATCCTGTGGATATTCAAACACCTTTCCCGCCTGTCCGGTGTGCGAGAAAGGGGAATAAATTTAAATAATACATTGCTTCGGGTGTGAGGCCACAAGGCCTCCGAGGTCGTAAATTCTGCTGCTAAATCAGCTCAGCCCAGGAGAAAAGAGGCACACGGGGTTGTTTATAAAATGCCCTTGAAAAAAAATGAGTCTAATCCCCAGCCAAACCGTAAGCCACGGGGAGAGTATTAGATAACCCACAAGCTGCAGAGTAATGAGAGTAATGAGGGAGACGGAGAAGCTGCGCCAGGACAGAGAGAATGCATCCATTTATTGGCCGTGTGCTCTGATTGCTCTGGACCGTTGAGACAAACCGGAGCCTGACGGTGCCGGAGTCCATTCCGTCTGATCAGCAGCAATAAGCGTTTTTCCGCAGCAACTGAGAGCTCCGGGCTGGACAAAGCCGAACCTCGTGCAGATTGTGTAACCACCAAAATTACGTCTACTTATTTGGTATCAGTGACTCACTGTGAGCGCCCACAGCTTTCCAACAAGACAACCACAAAGAGGTAACTTAAAGGCACCTCTTTATTTTTTTTGCTCTTTGAATCTAAAGGTCGTGTCGCACAGCTACTATGTACTTTTTGTGCATATTGCTTGGATGAAAGTTGGTCATGCGTGTACATAAACTATGGCAATAAACAACGCTATGAACACGTGAATCTATGTAGAACACAAATTTTGTTTGATTACTGGCTGTTAAAATGTAACTCATCAGTGATTGGTGCATTAATTACATATTTTGAATGTGAAATCTGCGCCGTAAACAGGATATAAAAGTTACACATTGGTGGTTCATGCGTGAAAAGTCTGTTAGACATAAGTGGACAGGTGGTGTTGCAAAGGTCACGCACAATTGCACTGGATTTACATAATAACTGCGTACGAAGTACGTCAAATTTGCGTAAACTGCGTAATTTTCAACCGACCCAAAGGTTTGAACAGCTCGAAACTGAATTCACGTAAAGACCCGTCGGCGGAAACCCATGACGGACATCTGCACACATCGACGAATGACACAACAATTTTGAATGACGGATATCAGGCGTGTATCACGAAAGACTTAAATTACATACGTGGAAAATGCTCAAAATGTAGGCAGTAGTTGTGTGAAAAAGATGCGCCTTTCACAGGAAATCATCACAACTTGTAGGAAAAAAGATTCCAAAGAAACTCATCTTTAAGTCTTAGGTTAACCGGTTAACCATCCAGTGTTTACATCCTTTTAACCACCATAACTCATTCACCGTTTACGAGAATACAAGAATGGCAGCTGAGAAAAGCAGAATTAGGCTGACATGCAACACTGAAGTGTTTATTCAAAAACCATCATTCATCTGATACACGTTGATTGTTAAAACAGTCCAAAGTTACAGTATGTCAAAGAGCGTGCGTTTCTACCTGTAGAAACAGACAGTACATCGAAAAAATTTTTTTTTTTATTTCCTTTTTCTGTGGTTAAAATGCGCAGCAACCTTCTAGATGGTGGATTTTGGGACGTTACTACATACATTAGAGCTGAAACTAAAAGCTAATTCCTGTTTCACTCTAATAAAAAACATGTAACCTTGTCTTTTTTCTCTGCTCACAGTTCCTGTAGGTACATGAGCCGTAAACACAAACCTAACATTAGAACGGGATTCAGGACACTTTCAGGTTCCTTTTTTTTTCAGTTCATAGTGTGTATTTTTGTAGGTCTGCAAGACAAATGCATGCATGGCATTTAACCTAAATATTACTGGATCAAAGGAGACGCAGAAAACCGCACACCAGAAGCACCACAGTCTGGCCAGGACAAGTAGAACCAGACTTCCCCTTGATGTCTCATTAGCAGAAAAAACAGACTTAAGCCGAAAAAGGGGGACTGAGGTATGTGAGGGTGGGGCGGAGGGGGCGGGGTGGTTTCCTAATAGGGGCCTGTGCAGGTGAGCCACGTGGCTGCAGTGTTATTGCCTCCAGAGGGGTTCCTGTAAATGAGCCCGCCAGCACGAATCCCCCCACAGCTTTCCTCATAAAGTCTGGGTGACGGAGCAGGTAATAAAGGTGCTGAACGCCATGAGTCAGCACTTTAGCTTCCGTTTAATTTAATCTGAATGCTCCCACGCTTCATGCCCCTTTGGTCCCTATACGGCCGGACTTCAGTGTTTTCTGGACTTAACCCCTCCCCGCCTGCTGCACAGATCTCTGTCACCCATTCAAAGCAGAACCGTGCGCTTTTTCAATGTTTCCTTCCTCTATTGATTTTGGTCTGTCGCCTCTCTGAAAGTTGACGAAAAGCATGCAGACGGTATTAGTGAGTGTTTGGAGAACAGGAGGCAGGGTCTGATGGGGGAATGTAGGCCACACATTCCTTTTCCCTGAGCTGTCTGAGCACAAGCAAACACAGCGCCACAACAGAGCAGGATTTCCGCCGCCTCTTTCGGGTTTGCACGGATCCTCGGCTCTGATCTCATCCGTCTTGTTCCTGTCTGGCTTCAGCTCTTTGCTGCTGAATGATGGTCTTTTTCCAGTCAAACGTGCTCCGTACCAAAACACAGTCGAACAGGCTGTGTTTGAAACAAGCAACTCTGGAAAATTCCATTTTTACTTCTTCTTCATGGTGCAAACGTCTGTCATCCATCCTAATTACAGGTCCTGCTTCTGCTAAACTGGGCCCTCGTGTCTTTATTCATTGTTTTTTTTCTGTAAGGAGTCACCAACGTTCTCCAGAACGCCTCCTTCTGTTCTCCCTTCCACGGTAACTATGGCTTTCTTTCCATCTCCCTCCTCCGTTCTTTCCTCTGTGTCTTTGTTTCTCTTGCAGCTGCACTGCAACAGTCCAGACAGAACTTCAGTTGAAATGAGCACTCCTGAGGCCATGTAATGGCCCAGCAGCCCCCTGTCCCACTTTTTTTTGGTCCGTACCTCGGCCCACAGCACATTCCTCTTCGTCCAGTCTGCCAGCTGCACCGCCAGCCAAACCAACACTGGAAAAATACAAAGCCGTGATTCACGGCCCTGATATAGAATACGGCCTAATCCCCCTTCCTGACTCAAACAGCTGCTTTCCTGGAAACTTGTGAGTTCAGGGAGCCGGTGGAGCCTCTGCACACATCTGCAGACACGTTTGCGCCGGCTCGCCGCACGGCTGCAACACCCTCGCACAAGCAGCTGCTGTTTGTCTGAGGGCAGCAACATTGCGTTTGTGGAAAATGAAAAGTGGATTTTCGGATCGGGACGTCACTCACGGCTGCAGTTCACACAGGCTGAAGGTCGGGTGGAGCAGGAAATCTGAAGTGTTGGAGCTGCTATGTGTCTTCCCCATTGACTGTCTATGAGAACTGAACTGAGTGACCCCCTCCCCCCTGGTTTTCCAAACAGGAAATACCCACTGGCTCCAAGAAGCCAAAATCACATACGCTGTGTCCGAATTCCTTCCCTACATAGAGCACTATAAGGTGCACTATAAGGTGCACTATAAGGTGCACTATATAGCGCCTTTGCGGTTCTGTAGTGCTGTCCAAATCTACAATTCAAAAATCCAGTGCCTTAGAAATTTCCCAGAAGTCACTGCGAAAAGCCAGTGTGCATCAATGCTCACTAGATGGGGAATATAAACCATAATGCATTGCGTCTGAACAATCACACTTGATATTCCCGCATCATATAGTTTTCTAGTAGTTAGGGGTTAGGGTGAGAGTTTGCACACCGCCATAAACGTCTATAGAGACATAAACATCTGTTACTTAGTCATTCTATTGGTAAGAATAACCATTCTGGATCTGATACTTTTTTTTGTCATGATATTTTTTCATGTTATAAACTGACCAATCATGCCTCAATAAAAGTAGAAGGAGCCTGTTAGCTCCCATGTTTGACGTCCAAATTGTTTAATTGACAGATGTCTTGTAGTCTGCTTTCAAGTAGCAGGGGTGTGGCCTTCTGACAAACTCACTCCTGATTGGTGCGAATACATGCCATAGAAATAATGGCTATGTCCGAATTCCCACCCTAACCCATAACCACTAAAAAACTATGTAGTGCCCTGAATTTTAAAAGCAATTTGGACACCATGCTTAATATTTTTCTTTTTTTTTAACCGCGGATATGACGTCATAGAATTCATAAGGTTAAAATCGAATTGATTTGAGCGTTTTGCATCGATTACTTATGAGTCCACTGTCTTCTGAAGATGAAAACATTGATGATTTATTTAAAAAATACATTTTGGCAAAAATTGTTCCGACGCTATGCATTGTGGTCTATATTCGCCGATCTAGTGAGCATCGATGTACACTGGTTTTTCGCAGAGACTTCTGGGAAATTTCAAAGGCACTGGATTCTGGAATTGTAGATTCGGACAGCACTACAGAATGGCGAACACACTATTTAGGTTTAAGGGAATTCAGAAATAGCCAATGACTACTACTTAGTGATAACATCTGGCTCCTACATGGCGGGATCCGTATAACAAAAAAACGGTGACTGAATTGGCTTTATTTGGGCAATACAGGGGCAAGTGACGAATATTTTCATAGAAGGAGTTGTCTTTGAGTATGAAGTCACCAAACGGTCATCTTTACCAGTTAGCTCTCTCGGTTGTTCTAGTAGTTCCTTGTGCACAGTTTAAAAATGGCTCCTCTGCATCTTCACATTTGCAAGTAGAGCGCCCTTAACCTACTTTGGAGAGCGTGTCAAGTCATATGTCTCCGTGGCCTTTCCTGTCAACACAATGACCGTCCAGAAGAGGAGAAGAATAGGAGCAGGGCTCACTTCCCTCCTGTGAATGAAAAGCCTAATTTAGGAAAGCGTGTCAGTGCGAACCTTTGTGACATTGCAGGACTCGGAGTAGACATTGTCAACCTTGATAGAGTCATTCCACCTTCAAAAGGCTTTCAAAAGAGCAGAGAGGATGCAGCATCCCTGCAGCCGCACCGACACATCTGCATCCATACCATGCTTTCAATCAGACGTGCACACCTGCACACGTGCACACGCGTGCTCAAAATACCAGGAACAGAAGCATGCAATCATAAGACGGCGGCTCTGTAGGTACGTTTAACACAGTCTGGTTCAAACGACATCTGTGCCAGGTGAACAGTGCCAAAATGAACTCCAAATACCCATTTAGTGTTTAAAAAAATGTTATTTTTTTAAACAAAATTTAAAACATCAATAAGCTGCAGTCTTGCAGATATGATAAAGCACATAAAAAGAAGCATCTACTGCTGCCAAAATAAGAGCCAAACTCTCATTGAGCTCATTTACATCCACACCAGATATCCCATCATTTTTTCATCTCTTCAGATGTTCAGGTTTGATGTAAACTAGTAATGTCTTTTATGTGATGATGGATTTCTTCCATGAAAAAATGATATTTTGCGGCATCTGCCCGATTTATTTTGTAGGTTTTTTTTAACAGTTCCAACGTTGACAGCTCCACCATATTTACACAGAAGTTTTGAAAATCGTCCGGAAGTTCTAAACCTACATAGTAGCATATGGACTTCCACAAGCCTCCACCAATTTGACCCAAACCAGAAAGAACAAAACGTTGCAGTTCCATAGACGGCCACCAGATGCAGGTTACAGAGCGGGGGAATTCTGCGTTGACCGTAATGTTGAAAAGTCTTATTTTTACACCAAAACTAAAAGTTTTTACAATGCGACTTTAAGGATCTTAACTCTGGGGATTAAAAATCAGATGTTTTTTATTTTATTATCTCAAATCTGGGCAGACTTAGTGGTTAGCATTCTCAGCACACAACAAGAGGGCCCTGGTTCGATTCCCAGCTGGGGCCTTTCTGCATGGAGTTTGTATGTTCTCCCCGTCTGAGCGTGGGTTTTCTCCTGGTACTCCAGCTTCCTGTCACAGTCGAAAAACATGCTTGACTCTAAGTGTCCCTAAGTGTGCATGTGCGAGTGATTGTGTGCCCTACAACAACTGGCGACCTATTCAGGGAGTACCCCGCCTATGCCCAACAGTAGCCGGGACAGGACCCCGTGACTCAGAAAGGGATACAGTGGGATGTGAAAATGGATGGATGGATTTGCATGAGGGTGGATCCATCGGAGATTCAAACTTTATTTGTCCAATTGCTGTAAAGTTGTTGTGCTGGGCGGAGTAACTTCCAGGAAATGTTGCCCATCCTACTTCCGATTCCTCCTACCTCATGAGATTATCCTACCAGTAGCACAAAATTATAGATGTAGCTATCCATAGCTACCTTATGAGATAATCCTACCTTACTGTACACAAACGCACCATTTTGATGTTGGGTTGTAAACACAACAGGGTAAGAAAGATTCCCAGAGGGTAGGACAGATTCACTGAACACTGCGAGAGCTGCGTGGAAACTGAATTCACGCTGGAACTGAGCTGCCCCACCAAAGGGTAATTCATCTTCTGGGCCGCGTTTGTCATGCTTGTTTCGAAAAACTCGAAAACTCGCAGAGGTATGGTGTGGACCAGAAGTTAAGTTAAGTAGTGAGCTAGGCTAAAAGTCCAGAGCTGTAGCATTGCATTAGATGCATAAAGCACATAATTAACCCTTGTGCTATCTTAGAAGACCCCACCCTTCCATTGACGTGTTCTCCCTACCATGACAAAGGTGGATAAAGGTGGAAAGATTTCATGTCATCCATGGACACCAGTGAAGATCACAAATCATTGAAAAAAAAGGTTCAGAGCTCTGTCTAGTGGGTCTAGATGACCCAACGTTAAAGTGCCTAGGATAGCACAAGGGTTACATGTAACGTGAAGTCACAAAAACAGCATAGTAACCACAAGATCAAAGAGGCAGCACAGATTTATGGGTGGTCCGACAAAACAGGAAACGATGACGTCATTTCGGTCTGAGCATGCCCAGTGAATTTTGTTAGGGATATTTCACGGGTAGGAAGGATTTATAGAACACCGGCTCTATCACAGATGATTGGTCCTATTACCTGCAACTAAAACTTGTAAATCAGGACTTCCTAACGATGGCATTGACAAAGTCAGTCAGGAAGTATTTGCTCATTCCTAGTTGTCCAGTGTTTGTGGGAATCCAGACTGTCATATTACAGCAATGGGTGGAAATTTAATTGTTGTTATCGCCTGAAGATCTGATGCTGACATACTATTGTGACTGTTCTGGGAATTGACCTAATTTCCTTCAGAGATTTACCTGAGTTTGTGTTTACGTGTGTTGATCTTTACAGCCTTGTGGTTTCAAAGTGTGGTTGCGTACTTGCATGAGTACACACGAGTCAGGTCAGCGTGTTTGACCTGTGAGGTTTGATTTGTGCGATTTCTCCATGTCAGGGCACAGTTCAGAGGAGCCTGGCGTGCCGGGAGCCCCGCCGGCTGCACTCTGACACAGCGGGGATCTGGTGCAATCACGGCAGGCACCCTGCCATAGTATTCTTACCACAAAGCCAAATCATGTGATGTCTAATTATGTGTGTTAGCTTGCTCAAATTGATTCAGCAAAAGCAAACAAAATAGCAAGAAAAGAACAAAATAACTACTGTAGCTTTTTAAGCAATTATTTGCATCCATGAGAGAGATTTAAAAAAAAAGAAATCTACTTTAGCTCACAGACCTGCTTTGCTTTTCAATAATCAAATGTGGAAATGATAAAAAAGAACTGAACTAGGTTTGAATTTGATATATTTACTTAAAAAGAGGGGGGTGGACCTCTGTGGTTTTGATAATCAAAAGAAAGAGCAACATAGGAAATGACTCAACAGAAACTCAAAGACCAGAACATCAGAGCCTTTTCTGTTTTGATGAAAGTACAGCCCATTCTTTCCCTGTGGATGGATCTGTGGACCTGGGACGTGTCAAGGTCAAGGAGACCCACACAAGGAGCACGAGCCAGCATTTCACTTTGATTCAACTGTTGTTATTCTGAGAAAGCTGAGCTGTTGCTTAGCACCCAAACACAGGCAGAAGTGCCGGAGAGCAGGCGATGGGGTTAGGGAGGCTTTATTTTACCAAAACAAGAGACTGGAAAGGCAAGGAAAGACAAAACAGAGAGGGGAAAGAACTAAAGATGTGTCAAAATATGGCTCAGCCTGCACCAAAAAACTACAAACAAGAAAAATTCTAATTCACCTAAAGCATGTAAAGGGGACCAATGGGGTCATCATAATGTTGCAAAGTGCAAATTCTAGATTTCTGCAACCATTTTGGTCATTCTGAGTTGCTAAGAAAAAGAAGCTCTGCATCAGGTTTTCTGCACATCTTTTCTTTGATCTTCATAAAATAAAGAGTTAAAATATTATAAACAAATCTGAAAACAGAAGCTCATCTAAAACAGTGCATAGGTAACCCTTAAGTTAAAAGACTGCATTTTTGTGCATTACCAGCCCATACTGTTGAGACTGGGGCAAATAGAAATCACATCACATGATTTTCACAACTACTGAGTGTATGGGCGAAATCTTAAAAAATTCCAAAACATTTTGGAGTTTTTTGGTGGCAAATGTGCTTTTCTGAAAGAGTGGATCCAAACATCCATTGCAAATTTGAAGCTCCCACCGCACCATTACGTTGGTACATCAACCTAACCAGCTCCGTTTCTTTCTGCGTGTCTCCATTCCCCTGCAACAGGCTGTGCATGTATAATGCTAAAGAAATGCGGGACCGACTTCCTGGACTGATGCGCCTGCATGTGAATCTGCGCAGGCGCATCCTCTCCGGAGCCTCTCTTTTCATCTCTGGCTGCAGGGGTCTTGGGGATTAACTTTCCTCTTCTCTGATCCACTTTCCAGAGAGCCAATAGCAACGCGGCTCTGGAAATGTGTCATGCAGCTAAATTAGGGCTAGTTCAAAAAAATATAATGGATGAGCTTTGTCACATAGTTTATTAACTCTCCTGCCTTTTCCCCTTAAACAAAAAAAGTGTAAATTTTTGTACCAAACTTGAGTCAAAAATAGAACATGTGGTTCATGTGTAAAGTTACATGCTTATCATTGTTTTACAGGGTTTTATTTGTTCAAATCTTGACTCGCTTGTGTCTGCAGAGATATTGCTCTTAAGCTGCATTTTTTTAAAATTATGTTTTGATCAAAATCAAAAGCAGAAATGAGCCACTGTGTGCTAAACGCAGACTGATCATTCGCCAACGCTGTTTTTCAGTTTATTTGTGTTGTACGTCTCCGATTTCATCCTTCAAACCGCAGGGTGCAGATATTAAACGAGTGAGACTTTCAGGAAGCTGGATTGAAAAGCTCCATCAAGGCAAACAGGGCGGAGGGAGCTGAGGTATTCCTTTTGAAGTGGGTGGCTCAGATATTAAATAATTGAGCTGCAGTAGATTAAAGTTTCAGAAGCTAATTTGGTCCCTTCCACAAGCCTGTCACTCTACAGCTCCACGAGTCTGCAGCCTGCAGACAGCGGGCGAATAGGAGTGACTCACTTCCTCTGTGGCTGGGGTTGGAGAAACCTTATATCTGTGGCAGACTGAAACAGGAAGTTCATCCAGGGCACGCTGCGTCTCTGACTCACAGCGACGGTGACGCCATTTTTTTTTATTGTCCGAGTTTTCAGGAATTCAGCCCATGGTTTGTTTTTACTTCCCCAGCTCGTTTGCGCCGCAAACACTCGGCAGAGTTGCTGACAGCACAACTGTTGTGTAGAAATAGCCTCAGTTGCTGATGCAAGAAGAATGTGCTTCTTGTGCAACTCTGGGTTTCCGTGTTTTTCAGAAGCTTCAGTCGTAGCGGAGAGGCTGAGACGCCCGGAGGTGAAAGCCCCTCTGCATTTGTTTGGAAAGCGTTGCAGAGATGACAGAGAAACCTCATTTTCAGCCACCCAAGTAATTGATATGTATGAGGGCACACCAACAGAGGCAAACACTCCTTGAGGACAAACAGCAGTGCGTGCTGAAAGGTGTGTAAGGACACCCAACCTGCTGATTTTCTCGTCACTTTTTGACTCTCCTCTGCTGAGACTTGACCTCATAAGAGTGCCAGCAGAAAGAAAGACACTCTAGAGCTCTAGATCAAATGTTTTGGCTCAATTTTCACAGAGAAAACATAACATAGGTTTCTCACACAGACTTGGAGTGTTCTGTTTGCACATGAACTTTAGAAATCCTCAAAAATTTATTCCATTGTTTGACCTAAATGTATACATATAAGTTCCAAACTTCTTCTGCAGATCCGGTCTTGGATGTAAAAGGTATTGACACCTCTCGTAAAATTGATCTAAACTGGGAGGATCAACAGTTTCAGTGGAAAACCACTGAAGGATTTGTGGACCATGTATGGAGATGCGTATCGAATCATGTGACGGGGAAAGTTACACAGCCCTAACGCTCGGTAAAGATGGTGTCGCTGGTGGTTGTGTGTGTCTGCACAATAGACGACGCCTTGGAAATGTTCTTAGTTTGAACTACACGGTGAGGAAACAGCGGTTGCCTTGGAAACGTAACACTACATCTTGATTACAAGACCACAGTACTTTGGGTGTCTGTTACATCCACAGCCTCACTCCAAACAAAGCAGCGAGTGGATCCGGTTTGAGGGATTTCTTTTAAATTTTGGATACATTTTGAACAAAGTCACGTCATCTTTAACGGTCCAGAACATGAGGCTGAAGAAGCAAAGAAGCCGGTTGTTTGCATCTATCACAGGAAGACTCTACAGACGGGAACATTTGTGACAGTTTTAACTTGGAAGTCGAACACACACAGTGGTTTCTTGGGCTTTTTCCCATCGTTTATCTGTGATTTTCACTCCCTAATCCTCCCGCCAGGCATCTTCAAAATGTTCTAAGTTATAGTGACACAGTCCGGTTGCAGCAGCATGTTGTGAATTTTTGCTATCAATCCTTTTTTGAGTGGATCAAACACAAATAAGTTATCCAATGCAGAATCCGGAGGTGGACTTGGAAAGGATGGGAATAGACTCTTAAGAAAGCTATAAATATTTGAAAAAGTCATTGCTGTGCAAGGTAAACGTTTTCTGTAACTGTTCTTATGTGGGAACACTGGTTTTAATGAATGAATCTGTTATTAAGAGGCGAATTCCTGATAAACTCCCGCCGCTTTGCAGAAACTATGTTCTAGAAAACGACACAGGATTTACGATTTTGGCTAAAAACGGCATCATCATTAATAAAAGAACACTGGGAACGCTTTGGAAACAGATCTAAACAGGATCGGAGTGGAATTTCAATGTTGTGAGATAAATTGAATACATAAAAAAACCCTTCATCAGACAAAATAACACTGGATCATCCTCAAACTCTGATACCCCAGAGGATGATGACATATTTGGTGTGCGCAGGCTTATTGACCTTTTAACAGATTAGAACTGAACGTCTGGCTATGGAGTCACACTTTGTATAAAAGCCCTTTTTAGAACAAGGCTGCGTAACAAAGCAAACATGTGGTCGGCCTCCACCATCGTTTATTCAAATCTCCTCGCCGTGACACGGTGTTAGTTTAAGAGCCGGTCTGATAAACGCACAGCATCCTGCACCTGGAGTGTTTACGTTACCCGCTGTCACCTTGGCCGGGGCGATGTTTTGACTGTCAAGAGTTGGCTGAGGGCAGGGTTGCTATGTTGTTGAGAAAAACAGGCTGCCTGTTGCCATGTGGGCCAGAGGGCTGCTGGGATGGAGAGCCGAGGCCCCGCGGTGAAATCGGCTTCTGGAGGAGGACTATGTTTAGAAACGAGCCCCTGTGGGCCGTTTACACCGTGCTGAAGCAGCATCACTCTTATCCAGCCGCAGGAAAAACCAATAGAAACCAAATAAAAAACACCACCTTATTGCCATCACTCTTTGCAGGTTGCAGCTGGTTGCATCACCCAAACAGAAAAAAAAACAAATTGCACATCTTTTGGCATCAAGTGTGTTTGCCATCTGACAGCCTCAACTCCACTTCAGTGCTGAGTTATTTATTGAATGAATTTTTCCATGTTTTTTTCTGTGAAACACTCTGACAAAGTTTCACCACAGTTTACCAACAATCAGGAAATGGCTTCATTTTTTTTACTTCAGCAAATTTTAAACAGAAAAAATACATATATTTTTTATAAATAAAAGCAAAAGAGTCATTTAAAGTGTTTTATTTTGCATTTATGAACGTCTAAATGGACTAAAAAAAACATTCATGTGAAAAATGCTTCGCAAACACAAAGGAATGAGTGTATTTTTTATTCACTTTGTGCGAAAAACATCACAGCAACAACTAATGAGACAGGAAAGCATCACCAGGGGAACGTCAGCATCAGCTCCAGGTAAACACACATTATTATGACCAGAACTGCCACCCCAACAACAAGCATCGGGGCATTCTTCAGCAAGGGAGTCCTCACATGTGCCCCCTTTCTGTTCATTGTAACCCAGGTTCCACACAAAAACCTCAGAAGAACCTCCCTCCTGTTTGTATTCCACTAATGTCCTCGATGAGTCAAGCTGTAGGATGAATCCTGCAGATAAAAGCCTTCAAAGAAGACGAAGAAGAGGAGCGACCGGGCAGCGGGTTTTTAGAGCTGAAAGACAAGCAAAAGCCCTGCGGCTACAGAGAACCCTCCCTCTTCTGGTGTGGCGACCAGGCATGCTCCAGCTCTGTCTGCATCTGACGGGCTCCACTTTAGCTGCAGGCTACCAGGGAGGAACTGTGGGCAGGGTGTGTCTGCGCTCATGCAAACAGGTGGGAGGATTGTGCACAGAGGTGGTAGGAAGGTAAACAGAAGGCGGGGGTGCAGAAAATTACCACCAGCAGGAGTTTAGCAATCCCAGAGCACACAAGCACGAATGTCAAGAACGACGAAATAGGCTTTAACCACAGTGCAGGTAAGACGAGAACCTCAGAAATAAGAAAAGAAATCCACCGTCTGCATTTGATCAGAACTCCACATGGGGGGTGTTTGACCTTTATAGCCATGTTCGGCCCGAGCAGCGCCTTGGTTTTCCTCCCGCAATCTGGGCAGGTTAGGAACTTGGCCACCTTGAAGGACATTACCTTGAAGGACATTACCTTGAAGGACATTACCGTTCAGCTGAGGTCCAGTAAGAACATCCAGAATGTCAAAAACTAAAACTAAAAATGGTGGCTGAGGCAGCTGAGGCCGGCACCGGAGCTCTGGCGCTGTACAAGACGGCCGACATCAAGGCGCCTGAGGGGAAGACTTCCAAGCATCTGCTGGTTGGGGTGACTTCTGACCGGCACCATCCACTCTGCACCATAACGAACAGGATCACCAACCTAACCGTCGCGGCAAAGAGGTGAAACAAGCTGAGATGCCCAGCGGGGAAGCACATCACGCTGAACTGAGGAGTCTCCTACTTGGGAGCAAAGCGCCAGGATGACGGCAAGTGAAGCTGACTCTGACGTTCACTGACAACCGGCAGGCCGTCATCATCAAGGAGCTCATTGAGATCATCTCTGGAACCGCTACCACAAACGGACGTCGTTTTTGTCTCTGAAAGCTCTGCAAAGAACAGATTTGTGCTTCTATTCATAAAAATATACAGAAAAATAAACCTTTACAAAAAAAAAAACTCAAAGTAAGGGTGGCCTCCACAAAGCTCTCCCTTTCCTTTGCCCCGCCCACTTGTCCACACGTTTTATGCCCCAGCAAAGAAGCTTGACCCTGTTCTGGCTGCAGAATCCTGTAGGTGTTCTTGCTGTTCCAGCCTTATTTATTCTTTATTTTATGTTTTAGGCTGTGGTCATCGCCAAACCTTGTATGGAAATACCAAACCACTGTCTTCTCTGAGCAGGACTGTCAAATTTAGCCATCAGTCAATCAATTTTATAACTTGTACCATTAAAAGCAAGAGCTGCTGACCATAAAATCCCAAATAAATTTAATAATTAAACAATAAAAGAAACTGTAAAAGCAATTAAACAGTAAAAATCCCAATAATAGCCCACTAGATCTGCTCACTGAATTTAAAAGCATGGGTAAAAAGAGCAGTTCTACTACAACCAGCAGGTGTTTTTCTGAACAAAGGTTCAATATTCAGATGATGCTTCTGTTGAGTCAATCATCTTCTTCTTCTTCTTGACCGTTTATTCCCTTTCGGGGTCACGGGGTTGCCGGAGCCTATCCCGGCCACTTGGGCGTAGGCAAGGGATACCCTGGACTGGTCGCCAGTCTGTCCCAGGGTAGAATATCCTCAATCACACATCCATTCTCTCTCACACTCACACCTATGGACAATTTAGAGTTGCCAATTAACCTATGAAGCATGTTTTTGGACAGTGTTGAGTCAATGTTAAATATAAATAAAAAGATGTAAACCAATCCGAGTGCAGTTATGGAGTTGGTTCTGATGCAAAAAAAAAAAAAGTTTTATTCCAAAGTGTGCACAACATTATCAATGAGTACACATTTTGTTTTGACAGTAACTCCAAACACCTACAGCTTGGGTGGTGACCTGACTTGGCGTCCGTTACTTTACAAATAGGACGTTATGGAGTTCCCACTTTCTAAACAAAATGGAACAAACAGAACCAGACTGCAGTGTTGTTTTGTTGGTCACAGCAGATCAGGACAACCTAAAAATGTAAAGGAATCCGTACACATAGATGTCTTGTCTTCCATATAATAATCTTTTAGGGGACAACTATAACCGAGCGCTGGACTATAACAAGCACTAACATGAGAAAAGACGACCTCCATGGGTGCACAGGGTTCGTCCCAGATATCTAGCAGATGTGGGCCAGCTCCTCAGCAAGGTAGCCAAGGGGAAACCAAGAAGCCAATTTAACTAGTTCATGTCACTCATCCACCTATTTTAACAGATACGGGTTGCATCACTGCGGCAAAAAAACAGAAAAAAACCCTCTTGACCTGCTTTAAATCACACACTCTTTCCTCCCCTGGATGCATCTCTGCATTAAGTAGCTTAGTTTGGATATGCTCATTCACTTTACCGTGGCGTTTGCCAGGTCGAGGGAAGAAGGGATAGTGAAAGTGAGGCTAAACAAGGCTGCTGCTGTCAGAAACCATCAGATTCTAATAAAGCGTAACCCAGTCCTGGGTGGGCGAGGGAAGCCGCTGTTTTGCTATTTCCATTTATAGACTGCACCAACAAGCCCCCAGGGAGAGTGCACGCCATGACTCATGTCTCCAGTGTTTCTGGTCCAGACCCCCCCCCCCCCCCCCACCACTCTTCTTTCACCATCCCTCAGCATCACTTCCCCCCTCCATGGCCGCAGCGCCGTGCTTACCTCTCCCTTCTTGTTTTTGTTGCTTTGTGTTTTTCATCTGCATGTGGTTTCATTCATGAAATCCTGTTTTAAAGCATGTGTCTGTGTGTGTGTGTGGGGGGGTCAATGGGAGTAGGGGGTTCAGTCCAGCCACTGCTGACGATGAAAGTGATTAACAGGCAGAATCAGTTCTCTGTAAATAACAGCTACAGTACACACACGGCCGCCATTTCCCAGAACTGTTATTGCGAAACGGCAGCATCAATATGGGGGTGGGGGCCGGTGGGGGTG